>CM031233.1:135110664-135829306 GCA_018340775.1 Taxus wallichiana var. yunnanensis | reverse complement strand
CATCAAGTGCACATCAAGCTTACTATAATAAGATGGAGACTTCTCTATCCAATGGGCATGCCAAAATTGTTAGTGCAAAATCACAAAGCACCCCAAATGAGTTCTAGATCTCGCTTCTCTAAGGCATAATCATTTGGTGTGATCCGCATAACATTGAGTCTTCCTCAAAGTGTGGGAATTTGCAAAATAGGAAAAATCTCTAGATTAAAGGTTGGTTCCTATTCCTTTGTTTAGGTGCATATGTAGAAACTTGCAGAGGGTTTGTTCCTAAACCTAATCTAAACTTTACCAAGGAGATAGGGATAGAAGGAATACAGAAATTAAAACAAAGCTAAACTATGAGGTGATGCACCAAAGGAATGATGAACATTTTTTTGCTAATAGAGACACAAACCAAATAAAATGCATACAATAATCAAGCATAGATAACCAAATTTATAATGAAAGACCAGATGAGAGCAAAGAAGACAAGAAAGGATCTAGAATCGATCACAAAACATGTTTTATTGCTCTGTAGATTGATACAATACAATAAGAAACAACCACGAGGTGAGAAAGCGTATTATAGTTTTAACTAAGGTTTGAACTCCACCCCTTACCCTTTACAATGATTCCCGAGCTCCGTATTTATAGATTCGATACAGACGGGAGAAAGAGAGAAGTGGGAAAAAATAGCTCCAAGCTCAACCACCACTATTTAATACCTCCCATAAAATTTGTCCCAAATCTGTCTTGATTGCATCAAACTCGATTTGGTGCCTCAAGGAGGAGGAAAGGACTTGAGCAGATTGAATCCGATCTGGTTGTTGGAAGAAAAAGATCCTGCATTGAAGGCCCTAAGACCTTTATCCATTTTTCTCCCACCTAACCTCCCCAAAACTTAAAGTTTCGCACCTCCATGGTGTAGATGAGGCCGAGACCTTTCCAACAATGTCAGATTTGAAATATTTCATGCCCCGAGTCAAAAGATATGCCCCTTCAAAGTTTGTCACCGTCCGTATAAATGGGCTGGAAAACAGTTCAAAAATGGGTCTCCTTTAAAACGAGACACATGGCACCCTTTGGTTGGTTGGGGAGATGAGCTTTAATTTTCATCTTTGTGCCCTTTATCAAAAGGAAATTTTTCACCTTTTCTTTCGACTCCCCACCTTGACCTCGACTCGGCTCAAACGCCGAATTTTTCCTTTGGGCGGAGTTGTGGCCCATTTGCAACTTTTACCCGAGGGGAAAAAAACAACTTTCCCAGATGGCCTCGCTTTGACCTTGACTTGGGCTCGAATGTTGACTTTTTCCTTTAGGTGGAATTGTGGCCCATTTTGCAACTTCTACCCGAGGGAAAAAACCAACTTTCCCTAATGGCCCACTTTAGCGTTGCTAGTTTAGGCTTTCCACATGGCACTTTCTCTGTAGCCTACTCAATTCCTTTGTTTTTTGGCTAAGTATTTTGCACGGCGAGGGATATTTCTAAACCGGGGACACGCGGCGGCCGCGCTCGTTTGAAACCCTCTCTCTATTTAACCCTTAAATCGTGCCATTTAGACACTTGGCGGCCTCCGCAGTTCATGGACTTTTTAACGGCCCCTCCTACCCTTTTAGACCTTGGGCTACGTGGCGATCTTGTGATCATTTGGGTCTCCAAATTTAGACTAACTCTTAGAGATGCGCCAAGCTAACACTTGGCAACCTCTGCTTGCATTTTATACTTAGCCAATTTTTGACCCGCCTATCCGCATTTTGACTCACACCATTTGACCCTACCTCCATTGGCCTAGAACACGTGGAGATGCGGTGTTTGTTTGAGCCTCCTTTATGGATCCAAAATTGGGAGACGTGCCATGCTTGACACATGGCTCTCTCCGCCGACCCTCCATACTTAATCAATTTTGGACTCTTTCCTCAACTTTTCGAGCCCGAAAAACTTCGAATCTTCACCATTTCTCTCCTTCTTACTCCAAGCTCCTTTGCAAGAGCATTGCCCCTTCTTTTTTGACCACTGTTATTCCATTGAGTCTGCACTGTAGGCTTGCAAAATGGATTTAGTACATAGATGGAAACGGCTCGACAAAGTCATTTCTTTTGCATAGGGTCATTTAATCCTTCTCAGCCTATGCCACTCCATTATTGAGTCCTCCTACGACCTTTTTACAAGATTTGAACGAGATTTCTCGGTTCCTTCCATGCGGGTCGTGGCTAATTCAATATTTTTCTCGAAGGGTGAAATATGGATAACAAGATATTCAAAAATATCAATTATTTTAGAATTAAAAAGATGATGTTGTTAGATGAGTGTGTGGGTGAGCTCTCCTTGCCTCCCCCAATATAAATTTAAATGGACATCTTGTTATATATAAATTTTATAATGTGTTAACCTCACCATGATACTCATTATAAAATTTACTCCTAGCCCTCCTTACTAGTATAAATATCTTAAATGCATTTTATTTAAAAATGCTAAGAGATATCAATCTCAAGATGTTTCTCTTAGGTTTTCACATACCACTTTGATTTATAACTTGATTAACTTTTCTATGAATTTATCATGGAACAGGGGATAAAGGGCTTCTATGTCATTGCATAACTATGTAGCATTCAAAAATAAATGTTCAAAAAGGAAGTTATAAACTCCACCATAGATATTATTTTTTTTTATTAAATTCTTTGAAAAAAAAAAAAAAAATTCAGTCATTGTCAAATAAACATCAAATGTAAGATTTAAATTTCCTTATAACAACAAAATGGAAATCACATTTAAAATTACCTATCAATTAGTTGATACGATTTTTAACAAGAGAAATCTTGCCTCACGAGTCAATCCTAAAATTATGTTGAACGCCGATTTATTCAACATCGAAATTTTGTAAGCACCGGAAATCATGTTAGAACATTGACATTTGATGGTCGTTTACATTTTTTCATGATTTCAATAGAAAATACAATGCAACATACTAGGATGATTCAAATTGGGTATTCCTTAGTCCATACAATACATGAGAAGGCAAAATGATTGCTACCACCATGATTATAATCATACAATGCCAATGTCATCCACTACAAATATCAATTACACTAATAGGGGTAAAGATCCAATGGAATTGGCCCTCTTACCAAAATAATGGTTGTTTGGTTGCGAGATCAATATGCATGTTTGCATGACCTTCCCCTTTTTCCTCGGTGGTTTCAAACAATAAAAACCTTTTCTACAATTACCTCTTAAAGCATGCCTTATTGCTCAACTCAAATATCCCTCTTTAGTGCATCTCAAAATTGTTTTGATGATTCAAAACTCATAATTTTATATTGGCATAACCATTGTACCTCCTTTCGGTCACAAGTGATAGTTGTTAACAATTTACAAACCGTAGTTGTCGTTGTAGGATGGCTTTCTTGATATAGTAACAAAATACAATTTTAGTTTGGAATGCATTCCCAAAACATGGATGCAAAATTTGTCTCATGTCGAAAAGAGCCAAAATTTTCCCATAAAATTTGTCTCACACCATAAAACTACTTCAACCCGATAGAAAATCTATGCATAAAAACATATTTAGAAAAACTCATACTAGAAAATCCTTCCTAAAACCTCTACTAGAAAATTCACTTGAAAATATTTTCAGAGAACATAAGACACCTTTTTCCACAAATATCTACCAGAAAATTACCTATTAACAATTCCCTTACACCCTATAATGGTGCAAGTGTAAGTGTTTCACCTTTTTCTTAGATTGTTTCTTTGAATCGTTGACGAAACAAATAGGGTAACAAGCGTAGGAGGAATACCTATTTAAATGTCGATTGATGGGTTGTTGCACGCGTATGACTTCTGAATCCACAGCTGACCGTGAGAGCTTCCTTTTGGCTAGGAGGAACTACCTGTAATGAAAGCAAGACCACCAGAAAGAATTAAAACATGTGAGCAATGAACCGCGCTGGCGTGAGCTAGATCTCAGGAAGTATGTTACTTCTAGATGGTACATCGATCCATTGTTTTAAACAAATTAATGCTAAAAACAAGGTAAATCCTATTGTTATTTTAAAATGGTTTAGGTATCTCACTTAAAACACAATAAGAAAATAGATATAATCTAATAGGCTAAGCTAGAATAGAATCCACAGTCAAATGGGGGTTCTCGGGTTTTGCATGTCCGATAAAGGTCTCGGGTAGGTCACCGGTTTCGGTCAAAGGTGAGTGATGGCAATTAGGTGTGTAACCGGCAAGTGCTATTCTTGTGAGATCTGAAAATGTCACAAAACAAGCTTTAGGTCTCCTTTGTGATTGCACAAAGGACTTTGGTTGGTCGAGACGAGGTATTGGGTGACTGGAGTAGGCTTTTGCGAGGCTTTAATGGGTATATGGAGGTGAAAATGTCGAGAAGGTCAATAGGGAGCAAGATAAACAATGAATGATAAAATAATGATGAAATGAAATAACCAGGAAAGTATGACGTTATACTTACTTGGATTTCATTCCTAAAGGTCTGTGTGTGAAGGATGGAGGTGCTGATGATGGATTTGGAGGCTGCAAGTGATTACCAACTGAAGAAAAGCTTCTACATGGGTTGCATGCACACTCCTCTTTGCTTGGATAAATCAGATCATGGCTGGGATGGTTGTGCAGGAGAAGATGCTCAATCTCCTTCCTTGGATGTGAGTTCTTGCTGGAATTGGCTCTCTGAAGATGTGTTATCTTTTTGAGATCTCGTTCTTTCTCATCAAATTTCTCCCAATGTTTTCCAACCTTGAGAATAAGGTAGTTCAGGATTTAAAAGGGGTAACCGACGGCGGTCCGGCTTAATCGGCGATGATTAGGGGTAACCGACGTCGGTCAAGGCAGGATTTCCTAGGTTTACTAAACTTAGGGAGATCCTCCTGATTTCCTTGGATCTTGTGTTGTTATCCCATGAATTGGATTGGGAGCTTCTGTGATCATGCGGGAATGTGGTTAGAGGGAGTGTAGGCATTGATTTTTAGGGTTTGGGTAAGTCTTAGTTAGTTATGGTAACTTGCTAAGAATAGGTCTTAAGTTGAGTTAACTTGGTGAGGTGTCTAAGTGAACTATATGTGTAGGTATTATTTAAATAAGATATTTAAATAATAAATATGGTGAGGATAATGAGTTAATTTAATTAAATTAATACTAGTGAGGTGAAGGGGGCCATGGCTAGGTAGATGTAATAAAAGTGGGGCTTATATGTCAAAGGACGAAGGGGGAGTGTGACCTAATTTTAGTGTCTACATTTTGCCCCTTTTTGTTGCGTAGCTTGTATTGGTAAGCGATGCTAACAAAAATAAGGTGTGGTTAGCCCATGTGAGGGTGAAGGTGATCCCCCTCAAACCAGAACTGACGAAGTCGGGCCTACAAAGAAGCGGTGAGTGGTTTGATAAAAGGTAAATGTGAAAAAAAGGTAAACGGTGTAGGGGAAGAGGGTGAAAGGTCTACTCAGGAAATCTAGGTAATGGGTCAGGGTCAAAGGTGGCAGCAGTCAAACGCACACACACATATATAAACTGCAAAGACACTGCTCAGTTGAAGAGTAGGCAAACTCTACATTGCTAAGGTCGATAGTTTTATCCAAACAAGGGTGAAGTGAATCTAGTATCCAAGGTATAGGATAGGGTCAAGAAACAAAACATAGGTTAGGTGCATGAATGTTTAGGTATGTTTCGGTACACCAAAGGTAGGGTCAGGATAAACGGTCATAGCAATAGGCTAGGTAAGGTCATTAGGTCAACAACACAGGTAACAATGTTGCAAGGTATAACAAACACATGAGGTCAAAGGTCACTAACGATGGTCCAAGTCCAAATATCAAGATCACATGCAGAGTAAGGCCGGGATAGGGGTAAAATAATAAAGCGTCAACAACGGACACGAGGAGGTTGAAGAAGGTGGAGGGCCAAAGGTGAAGGTAAAGTGGTTCAAGTAGGTGTAGGGAGGAAGTAAAATGAGGTAAAAGAGAGGGTAATGAGTATGCAGGGTAACCGACATCACTGTATGAACCGATGGCGTTGTATCGGAACCGACAGTAGTAGTCTAGGGCATCGATCAGCAACGGTCAAGGTTTAACCGACATCGATCGGGTCGGGTAGGGTATAAAAAGTAGAAAACCTGCATTTGAAAAATTCATTGGTGTAGTTGGAAAAGGAGAAAAGGAAAAGAAGAGAGAAAAGGAGGAAGAGGACAAAAGAGTACAACAGAGAGCTTGGGTGGTGAGCCACATAGGTGAGAGTGGGTGAGTGAGAGGTGGGGCCACAAGATCAGGTGGCATGATTCATGTGGCTGAGGAGTGGTTGTGTAGTTGAGGATGGCAGAGGTTGGAGAGGGCTTGAGAGGAGCGGCGCGGAGGCCGGAGGTTCCACCATGATGGCGGAAACGAGATTAGGTAGGATTTGAATCTTTGGTTTTGATGGTTGATTTAATTTGATGTAGAAAATATAAAAACAATGGGGGTTTGGGGGAATAATTTCAGACTGGGAAAAAGAGAGGGAAAAGGCAGTAGGGGATGGTAAGGGGTGGGGCAAAAGGGTAATGTAGGAACAATTAAGGGTGTAAAGAGGGATTTGGGTGGGTAGAATGTCAAAGAAGGGAAAAAGTAGGGTTTGAAAGTCGAGGCGGGTGACACGACGGTGACCGACATCGGTCAACTTGTGGCCAACGGCGGTGGGTAGTGACCAAATGCACTGAACAATGGACCGGTGTTGGTCACTAGAATAGTGACCGATGCCGATCAAGGGGAGACCATGGTCAGTTAACCTTAGGTTTGGGTAGGTTTAGGTGAGGGTTAGGTTAGATAGGTTCGGTAGATGGGTAAAATGGGTAAGTTGGGAGAGGTATACTAATACAAAGGCCTTTGTGGCATGCAAGCAAGAGAGACGAGCTACGGATGAGAGCCTGGTGCCACCCTTGTTATCGAGAGTACGGGCGGCGTGATGCGAGGTGGAGTGGTGGCATGTGGCAGAGGTGGGATTGATAGGGGTGAGGCGCTACCACATGTAGTCCGAGAGGCGAGTCTTATGGTTTCCCTCATCGATAGATGGGACTCGGTGACCAATACCTTCCATTTGTTGATGGGTGAGATGATGATCACCCTAGAGGACGTATATAGGATCCTGTAGTGCCCATATTGAGGGCCCAGGTTTATTCTATCTCATCGTAGGTGTCTGAGGAGTTATTGGTACCCATTTTTGTGAGGGTGTAGCAGACCTGACATTCCATAGTGCTAGCATGAGCTATGGAGTGATGTATAGAGCTCATCGAGAGGAGATGAGGTTAGTGGTACTTATGATGGAGGTAGTGTGTTGCTTCACACTACCGGATGTAGAGGGTGGGAGGTTCCCGAGGTCACTGATGGGAGTCCTCCATGACATGATGATACATCAGACATGATTCACATGGGCACCTGCATTGCTGACATAGGTGTATAGAGAGCTATGGGCCTACAGGGCGGAGGTTCAACATATGTTGCATTGTATTACTACATTGTTGGGTGTACGAGCACATTGTTTGTGTTGAACCAAATGGGGATGCCCAGTAGATGCATTCCCACGGAGAGTTTTAAGAGTGGGGTACAGCGATGAGTATTGGCTATGGGAGAGGCTCGAGGTGCCAGAGCTACGCATGATGTAGCTTATTACAGGAGGTTGCTGGAGGGGCTTTCTGGGGTGGACGTCATTTAGAGACCATATGTGGGCTTCCCTTCATACGAGATAGATGGCTACAAAGCTAGGCTGGGCTCTGAGATATATCGTGGTTAGAGGGGAGGAGAGTGGGAGATCATGAGAAGATACCGGTAGAGTGAGTTAGACGCCGGTTTGGATTAGTGCGGGATGTACTGCCTCCATTCCCATAGTACTGGAGAGATGATGTGGAGAGACCTATGTCTCCACCACGACCCATAGTGCCGACTAGACAGGAGGAGCAGCCTGTAGATACTCGGGACATGATGTTGGGGTTGCGAAATGGGTATAGGCATTGGTGGGCAAAGCACCGTGAGATCCGTACCACCGAGGCCAAGGCAACTGAGACTTAGCCACCATCACACTTCGAGAGAGATGCCTTACAGGGGTGGTGGCTGGTTGGTGGTGACGCAGCTTGTATCATCACGCAAGGAAGCTAACAAGTAGAGGCACATGTTGCCACATTCTGCCCAGATAAGCGATGTTACAGGATCGGGCAGGGAAGGGACAGTACCTACACAAGTGGCGGTAGGGGGAGATGGAGAGGGAGAGGAGGTAGGTGGAGATGGAGAGAAAATATGCACCCTACGGGTGTAGGTTCAGGCTTTACAGGGCTAGTTGGCCACAAAGCACGGGGAGAGGTTACGGTCAGTAGGGCCGGTGATAGTAGCACAGGCATAGATTACTACCAGAGGCCCAAATGTGCACACAAGCATAGATTCTAGGACCGAATCGAGCTCTAGCACCGATACAGGCTCAATGCAGGATGAGGATAGGGTCCCATTGTACATATGTACCGACACAGATCGGGGGACCCATGGCACCACCACAGATAGTGCCCATAGCCAAGTTCAGGGATGCCCTAGGAGAGGCATAGTATTACCATGATCATTTGTTAGCTACCGGGATAAATGTGCCCTCCTATCTTTGAGTACAGAGCACAACAGGCCTCTAGTGAGAGGACTAGATCCCACACTCACAAAGTGTGGAGAGCATAGGGGGTCGGTGAGCCTAGGGATAGGGTCATGGTGAGGTCACTAGTGTGCAGAGGCCAGCTCCAGGTGAGGGGCCATCAGCAGGAGGTGAGACAGTGTCGGACCCTAGCAGTGCGCAGAGAGGGGCCGAGAGACATAGTGATTTTCTATGGACTAGCTGCATGCCCATCATTTTTGTATGTATGATATATTAGAAACGACTTATAAGTCAAGAGATATTGTATTTACTTTTTGTACATGATATCGGCTCGCATTCTCAAGACATTTTTGTATTAGATAGCGACTGCGAGCCGATGATGATTATTTATAGTATATCGGCCTACGTGCTAACATTTTTGAGATGATAGCCATGATGAGACAGGCATGTTTATTGAGATACACATTTATGTGATACAGGTGTACATTGTATTGATACACACATGTATATATGAGGAGATAGATGATATTCAGGTGATGTTGTTGTGATGTGTATGAGTTTTACTTTATTATGATATGGATGGAAAATAGATGAGCTAGGCATGATAGAGTCAGGTCATAGGCATGGATCGAGTCAGGTCGGTTTAGGCATGGATCGAGTCAGGTCGGTTTAGGCATGGATTGAGTCAGGTTGGTTTAGGCATGGATTGAGTCAGGTCGGTTTAGGCATGGATCGAGTTAGGTTAGTTTAGGCATGGATCGAGTCAGGTCGGTTTAGGCATGGATTGAGTCAGGTTGGTTTAGGCATGGATGTTCATTTTGGTATTTTGGTAACAAATGGCAATGTAAATGCATGAGATAGTGTAAAATGTGAAAAATGTTGGTTATGTATGAAAATGTGAAATAATATAAGTGGTAAAAGGTATGTGGGATATGGTTCAAATGTCAAGGTTTTGAGATGAACAGAAATCAGGTAATGGTGGGGCAAATGGTTAGGGTAAAGAGTGGTTGAGCTAACCTTCCAGGGCCCCATGCCCTAGAAGTGTTGCCTACATAGTCCCGGTGAAAAGGGACCTCAGACCAATGTAGTTCTCCCATAAGCTAGGGAAGAAGATGAAAATGAGTTGGGAGGTTTGTGGTCATGTTGTGGGTTTGGGTTTAATAGGTGGAGGTAGTTGATAGTAAAAAATGTTGTAGGTGAGGGTGACTATGGCGAAAGGGGAGGATGACCCCAAAAGGTAAGCATCGAGGACTAAGTCCTGTATAAGAAGATCAAAAGGTAATGAAGAAGAGAAAAGATAAGAGGGGGCAAGAAAGCCACCCAATTGGCAAGGATCAAAATGTATGAAACACATCTATAGATAGGCTAATGAACGTAAGACCCTAAAGACATTACATGATTGATAATTCTAAGAGTGACGAAGAGTCACATGATCACCAAATGTCATAGGTTCAAGCAGTCCCTTGAGGTATGAAGTGAAAAGACAACGAGTAAGGAGGTGTAGGTAATTGGGTCATAAAATGGGAAGTAGAATGCCTTGGGCAATAGAGCCAAGATCACAATAGGCAAGTCCATGACGAAAAGGCTTATTATTTTTGTTTTTCTTTTTTTCTTTTTTTTTTTTACTTTTAGATAGACTGATCGATGCGGGAAGTCTATACGAGATGAGTATATGTCTCCTTTAGGTCTTCGTGGTGATCAATTTGGGAAGCTTCAATTTTAATTTTTGAGAAACAATAGTCTTCTTTTTGGAAAAAACTATGTAGAGAGTTGTGAGATTTTTATAGTTGTCCTTCGAGGGTGGAAGATGTCCTTTTGAGGGATTCATCTTTTATATTGGAAGTTTGACTCAAGGAGTTGATCCCTTATTTTGGAAGATGTCTTTCTGAGGGATTCATCTTGTTTTTTTTTTTTTGGATTTTAAGTCATGGATGAGACTATAACGAAGCATTTGGTTCTTGTTGAGAAGGAAAAGGTGAACGACCATGGGATCTCATCTAAAAAGAAGATGAAAAGTATCCATGAGAATCATGCCATGTGCAGAGTCGTGGTGCACATATTTAAGAAAAGAAAAAAGGGGGACGGGTAATCACATGATCCTTGTTTAGTCGTTGGAGATGAGGTGTGGAAAAGGTAAATGGTGCTCAAGGGACGAGCATGAACTAGATAAATAGTGATGTAGGACTAGATGTCAACAGTAGAATGGTCGAAGATGTAATGCATTAAGGGGCTTAGGTTCGGGTTTACCCTCAAGTGAGGACAAATGATAGGCACTTGATCCATAGGTATGAGTTACAATGTATGGTCCAAGCCAATTAGGAGCAAATTTGCCCCATTTGCTTTTCTGCTTTGGTTATGAGTTTATTTTCTTTCAAAACCAGTCACAAACTTAGAAGGTGCGTTCATGAACACATTTGTCATAGGCACACTTGATGCATCTTTATAGACTTGGAGGTGATCTACACATTAAGACGATGTTCATCTAATAACTCCAATTGTGCTTTAAGCGGTCCCGATGAAATTCATCATTAGTAAGCATGTCATGGAGAGAAATGCGGAGTGAGGGGATCTAGACTTTGAGAGGCAAAATACCCTCTGTACATAGACCGAGAGAAAAGGGTGTGGCCGCAGTGGAGGTGCGAATACTCATGCGGTATGCCCATAGGGCAAAAGGAATGTGCGTATGCCAATCCTTCCCAAAGATCATCCACCACTTTCATGAGAATTTTGTTGAGGGTTTTGTTAGTGGATTCGGCCCGGCCATTGGTTTATGGGTAATAAGGTGAGGAGAAACTAAGATGAATGCCGAAGGCATCACAAATTTTTGCAAAGGTGTTTTGTTTTTGAATTGTTTTCCATTGTCAGTGATGAGGTGATGAGGGACACCAAAGCGACAAATGATGTGATGGTTAATAAACTCACATATTTTCTTGGCTTTTGTGGAAATGAGTGGTATGGCTTCTACCCATTTTGTGTAGTATTCGGTAGCGATTCACGATCCATTGATGGCATTGGGAGAATGAGGATTGATTTCTCCGACAAGATCCAAACCCCATTGAGAGAACGGCCATAGTCACGAGTGACATGTAAGGCATGACTGGGTGTATGATGAAGGTTGGAATGTTGTTGACATTTCATGCAAAGCATTTGACATAGGCACAAAAATCATGATTAAGGGTCACCAAGAATAGCCTAGGCAAAGAATACGCTTATCAATAGCAAGGCCCTGAAGTGACCTCCACATATGCCATCGTGAACTTCTTTAATGGTATAGGGGATTTCAGAGTTGGTGAGGCATCGTAAGAGAATACCGTCAAAGCCTCATTTATAGAGAAGGCCACCCATGACAACATAATGAGAGGCCTTTTTGAGAAAGGCGCACTGTCCATTACGTGTGAGATCAGGAGGCAATATAGAAAGGGAAAGGTAGTCTGCAAGATGCTTATACCAAAGATCTTGTGTGTTCAGTGAGGTATTTTGGACGAGGTTAATACAACAAGATTTATAATAAGGTCTCGATATGCATTTTACGGTATGAAAGATGTATAAATCATCGAGTAAAGCACATATTTGAGAAGAGAGGTAGACCATGGTATCCATGAATTTATTGGTGGATCATGGAATGGTTTGAATTTTATCGCGGTCAAAGGTAGTTAACATGATGCTAACGTAGCGTTTGTATTCTTGAATTATTTCATTATGACATTGATAAACACCATTGACTTGGTTTACTACCAGTTGAGAATCACCAAAGATATTAATGGACTTAACATCTAAGGCATAGGCAGTCATGAGACCCAATACGAGTGCTTCGTATTTAGTGATATTGTTGGTGCATTCGAAGTCGAGTTTAAATGATAAGGGCATGGATTCACCATCAAGAGGAATGAGGATAATGCTTGCACCACCCCCACACTGACATTTGGAACCATCAAAGAATAAGGTCATTTGGTAAGGGTCGTCATCCAAAGAGAGGTGAGCAATGGATTTGTCAGGGAAATCAAAGTTTGAGGGTTGGTCCCTAGTAATAGGTGCGTCAACCAGTTGGTCGGCAATAGCCTAGCCCTTAATGGACTTTTGGTGGATGAATTTGAGGTCAAGATCAGCTAAAAGCATAAGCCATCGCATGGTGCAATCGATTTTGATAAGGTTTAGCATACATGATGTGTAAAGAGTCGGTGTTGGTCATGTTATCCCGTAAAATTGACAAGGGCAATTTCTTACCGATAACCATACCGAAAATTTTGTCCCGATCCTCGTTAGGGATCCCTTGCATTCAAACGTTGTAAAATCCCTTCCCGGAAATCTGGTTTTCGAACTTGGTCTCTTTTGAGCCTTTTGGTGGGCGCATGAAATTACTATGTTACACCAATTTTTGGTGCGCCCACTTTAAAACCTTTGGCGCATGAGTTTCAATGTTAACACAACTTTCGGTGTGCCAAAGTGTGTCGAGCCTTCCCTGCGTGCGCCAAGGCGCATGTGCTTGTGTTGGCACAACGTTTGTTGCGCCACTTTTTGATGCGCCAAAGGGCGCACATAATCTTATTGCAACACAATGCTTTGGTGCGCCAAAGGTGCACATAATTTCCTGTCGAGATAGTATTTGGTGCGCCAAAGGCGCGCTTTATTTCATGTTGGTAGGCGTTTTGGTGCGCCAAAGGGCGCACGCTTTTTCCTGTCGATAGCAGTTTTCATGCGCTTTTCAAAAGTGGGTGGCACATTAATGTCCAACTAACCTATATATATATGGTTTGCGCGCCCAAATGTCATTTTCACTATTCGTGTGCACGTGATTTTTCCGAGCCTGTCAGCCTCTGCCTCATCGTTTTCAACACGTTGTGGACCCGTTCTCGAGCTTTTGTTATTTATCCGGGTAAGAGGTTCTTTTCTCGTCCATATGCTTTATTTTCTGGTTTTGGCTTGTGGTTTAGCAGTATTAAAATATCAAATGTTGAGCTAGCCCTCCCCTGTGCCGTCTTTCCTTATTTGTTTCCTCCCATCCTCTCTCTCCGCAGGACTGCTGGTTGGTAGAGGATGTTAGTTTAAAGCTTGTGCGAAACCCCTTTTATCCCAAGGCAGCCTTAGAATTGAAAAGCAAGAAGGGTTGAGCCATATGAAAAAAACTATTTTTCCCTTAGGCGCACCAGCGCGTCATGCAACATCATAAACAGTTGCGCCCCCATGGCGCATCTGTCCCCCCTGCAGCATAACTAGAACCCGCGCCAATGGCGCACCCATCATGCTTGTTGCATCAAGTTTTCATACGCCCTCAAGGCGTGCCTCTTCCACATGCTGCACAAGCTAAACTTGCGCTCCTTTGGCGCACCATCATTCAGTGCTGCATCGCCTTTCCATGCGCCCTTAGCGTGCCTTGCGCCCATGCAACACAAGTTATATCTGCGCCAAGTATAGTCGTAAAAGCGCAGGCGCATCGCTCCTTTCAATAACATTCGTGTTGTGCAAACCCTCCGTGCGCCGCGCCATATTTCCTTTGGCGCACGAAAAGTCCCTGTTACACGCTTTTCCCATGCGCGAAAGGGCGCCAAATCCCCATGTAACATGCAAGAGTCCATGCACCTTTGGCGCATCCTGTCTCCATGTAACACGCTGTTCTCATGCGCCCTTTACTAAAATGCACTCTGCGTAAGATGCGCATGCGCCATGTGCCTTTGGCGCCTGCCTTTTAAGCTGCATTTTCACCTTTCTGCAATCTCTCTCTTTCCCATGCGCCAGATCAAATGCCTATTTAGCCCTATCACAGATAATCTTAGAAGAACATATGTCTACATCCAGCAAAGAGACCCACCAAATCAAAAGGAAGGCTAAACTTTCATCTTGAAGAAGAGATGAAGTATAAATATCAAAGGGTCGAAATGCCCAGAGTCACAATCCGAATGCGCATGGATGTGAGAGAGACTCGGGGTGGGGCATGTGGACATGGAGGAATTCAGGCCGAACTCGAGAAAGTTACAGGAGTCCATGGATGGACAAATTGATAGGCGGTGCCTGCACTGCACCATGGAGGAATCCCCATCGGCCACGATCAACAATGAATTCATAATGGTGGTTGCTCGGTCTTACAACAAAGACACGGATGTGTCGAAACGATAAGAAGGCGAGGTAGTCATTAACCTCACCGCCGTCATTTTGAGATGATACTTGGCATCCCTCACCACCGGCACTTCGTGGCCGTCGGCCCAAGCGAGTGTATCAAGGCACAGGAAGACAATGAAGACCAATGTATGCAACTAATGAGCGAAGTATACTTAAAGAACAAGAAGGTGGTAACCCGTGGCCCCAAATCATCCACCGCGGTGACTTCTCGAGAAGAGCTCAGCGATACTATTACCTTCTGAGCGGGGTCTTGGGCTCTGACGCCCCATTACTTCCATAAATGGATCTTTGCGCTACTTGGAAACAATGAATAAGAATGTGCACGAGCAACGCTTTTTCTTTGGGGGAAATTATAAGCGGCACCATTTCCGAGCCGCTCTGACGATTCGGCCAAGCGGGAGTGTTCCATATGAACTCCTACGTGGTCTACGCTACAAAGGCATCGAGAGGGATTATCCAAGCCTAGCACGAAGTGGAGTTTGGCCTCGGTCAAAATATATGAGTATTATCCAGAATCGAGGTCGGAGAATAGCATCGCCCATTCGCCAAAATCAACGATGCCTTCTTTTATCACATCATCTCACTTTATTGAGGCCAAATCGACTCATGGTCGGTGCGACCAAAAAACATAGTGGCAGCCACGTGGGAGAAATGGGGGCCATGTTCACCCAATTTCCTACATTCACCTATCTCGAGGGCTGCCAAATTTTTGGGAGAGCCAACCAGCTACCAGGTATCTTTGGGCCTAAGTTGATCTCTTTGGGCTAATCAAAGGCAGCTAATCACATACCATGAAAAATGCACTGAAAAGGAAGAAGGGTGGAACTCCTTTCCCCCTCACAGGTGGGCGATATACATGCTCTACTCACCATAAGGCGAAGGAAATGTTTGCGGTGGAGTTACTCAATTTGAAGCATGATTTCCCTAGCCAGGCCTACCTTCGACCCAAGAAGCTGCTGCCAAGAGCAAAGCTTGATCCGATCCATGTTCCTCGGATCGAGGATATTTATATTGACGTCCACCATGAGGTAGAGCTCGGAAGAAAGGATCATTCTCGCTTTAGCATTGGCGAAATTATCCAGATGTATGGGGTAGCCATTGTCCCCAAGGCTACCAAACATCAAAAGATGAAGTGGACAAGGTATATAATGATACGAGATGGGGACGATTGGCCCTTTCCACCATTGATAGAACTAAATCTCTTCAAACAATTGAGGAAAGGTCGAGGAGACTTTGCGAAGGATAGAACACCGCAGTGCGGAATGAGCGGCTAATCTACCTCGGGGTAGATTTCACTACCTCCCCACCGGGTAACGCACCTCCACGATCCAAGAAGAAGCTTAAAGGCAAAGGTGTAGAAGGTGAATCCAAGGCACCATTCGGGAAGGAAGAAGCCCCAGAAAGTCCTCTTTCCACGCTGCGCGAGCAATGTAATAACTCTGGATTCGCGGAGAAAGAAGCGACGGGGATAGTCCCATTGGCCCATCCACTCGGGATGTCGGCATTGCTACCACAACAGAGGTCCCTTCTATCCCTTCTTCTTCTCTTCCTTCCCCTCCTCGAGTGACTCAAGCGACCATCCCTTTGGTGTCCTCTATCCCTTCTTCTACTCTTTCCCACCTTCTTCGTCTATCTTCTCTTCCCTCACCGATCTTTCCTCCTCCATTTCTTCCCTCATCTCCGAGCTCCCTTCCCTTCCTATGTCTTCCGTAGCTGCGGTTTCCCTTCCTCCCGTGGACACTTCTTGGTTATTCTCTCAATGCGCCTCCGCGTGTCTCCACGTTTTCCCCTCTTCTCTTTGCAGTGTCCCCTCTCTGTTCTGGTCCTTCTTCCATAGGACCAGCACTGGATCTCTCAAAGAGCGGCCAAAGAAAAGAGGAAAGTTCCCATCGCTCCGATGGACTTTTCGATGATCCCAACCAAAGGGGCAAGGAAGGCTGAAGCTGTTGCAGCTTCTCTAAAAGTGTTGCAGGTGAGAGAATCATGGAAATTGCATACCCGATCCTCGAAAGAAAGAAGGATTTGTCTCCGACGGATTTTACCATGACCCAAGTCAACGCCTTTCTCAAAAAAGCTTGAGAAAAGCAAAAGAAGAGAAAAGGCTACTAAAAGAGCAAAACAAATATCTGCTCCAAGCCTTACAGAAGATGGGTAGTGCGCCTCCCACAACTGCCGCCGAAACTTCTGAGCTTCTCAGCCAGGAGAAAATCAACGAATATGCAAAGATTGGCGAGCAAGGTATGGCCGTTTCTGCTTGGAGGAGCCAGATCCTCAAGGACAGTGAAAGAGTGATCGCCGAGTTTGTCAATTTGTATCTGAGCATCGGAAAGGTGAACAAAGAGCTCCAAGCATTAGCGGGGCCCATATCAGAAGAGCTAGATCATGCTAGACTCCAACACGAGACCTTTCAACAGATGTTCGACTGTTCAGTCGAAGATCTGGTCAAGTTCGGTGTCTTCGGCCATCCAAGGGCCCTCAACAAAACCATGTCCACTCTGGACTACCGGGTGGATCAGCTTGAATTTATTCTGGAAAAAATCGACAAGGTAAAGGAAGCAGCCCTGGATGCAATGCACCAAATGGAGTGAATTGTTCTCAACATGTCTCCAGGGTTGCTCACTCCTTCCTTTATCTTAAGGTCAGCTGATGAAACCATCCGGATCTTGAGGAGATCGCTTCTCGAGAACGGGGCGGAGGTCACATTTGACACTTGAATCTATCAATAACTTTCTTGGCTGTGTAGGGACTTCATCCGAGTTCCTCATTGAGGCGGAAAAAGATTATTCTAAACTCCCGAGAAGATCATAGATGAGCGGGAGACTTGTGAGCAATCAATGAAGCTGCACTGAGATCCTTCTCGGGATCAATTTGGGCGATGATTAACAAGTTTTTGGAATACCGCGCTCAGTTCCATATCTCATCACCTGAGCAACATCAAAAGCAGGCTACTCCCTTTCGGCCGCAGGATGATGACGACGAGTAGCTGCTCCTTCTTCTTCTTCTTCTTCTTCTCTCTCTTCTCCGACTTTCTTGTTGGAATGTCTGAAGTATGTTGATGCAAACGATGACATCATCCATGTTGCATCATGGGATGATGTCATCCATCAAGTTGTAAAAAGTCAACATGACTTTTAGATATTTTGTAAATATCTTTGTAAATAGTTGTTGGCTCCTTTTTGCCTTCTTTTCTCCTCTTCTTCTATAAATACCCCAACACTTGTTGTGTTGATGGATGGATGAATATCTTTCAGATGAGAAATAGGAGTAAGGAGAAAAGACTTTGAGCTTTTTATGTGAGAAACAAATTAGTAATACAATATTTAGACTTTGTCTTTGAATACATGTGTTATATACATTAGATCTTTCTTATGTTAGATCACGTGTATTTATTCATTGTTGATCTGCTTATTTTATTGTCATTTATTTATCATCAGTATTGCTTTGTTTATTTATGCAAGTAGGTTTGGCTCTGTTTACTACCAATCCAAAAACATAAATCTTCTGACCTTTCTGCTTTGGAATTCATTTCTTTTCTCCCTTCGGACCTGTTCCTTCTCCCTCCTCTCTTTCATTCCTTTCTCTTCGCAGCCGGAAATACTTCTACTGGGATGAGATCCCAAACCCCCGAAGGAAGAATCAGTGAGACTTGCATAGATTCCTGCTGGTAGAATAGCAATAAACCGGTTTAACGCTTTCTTTGACTCAAAGAGGGGCTATGCCCTGCACACTGTTGGCTCGTTTATCCATAGATCTGCCCAAGCGACAGATTTTCGGACCAACAGTTTTTGGCGACTCCGCTGGGGATCGAATAGATCTGTCAGATCTATGATGGTAGTAAGATAAAAAATCAGAAAAATCAGAAGATTGCTGCCTGTTTGCAAATCTGAACTTTTTGTTAAAAACCCAAAAATTTGCAAAAGCGTTCAAATTGAAAAATTTTCTTCTGAGAGTCATAGATCTGGTCCAGTTAAAGATCTTTAGTTCGCTGAGTTTTTGAAAAAATCAGTATTTTGCCATAGATCTGAGTTTTTGACTTGTTTGCAAAAAAGTTTGAAATCCTCTGAAAAAAGTCAAAATCAGATCCGAAAATCAACTTACTAATCTTCCTGCCATCTTATCCTCGTTGTAATTTGTCATTTAACCGCATGATCGGTTTACGAAGAGGATAGTTTTAAATATTTAGAAAAGTATTTGCTTTTGGTTTTGTCGGAAAAACCGAGAAAATCAACAAGTCTGACCAAAAAGAAAGTTTAAATCTGCGCCATAACATTGCAGATCTGGAAGGTACACCTGGTGAGTGAACCTTTACACGCAGCGGCAGAGAGCCGTGGAGAAGCTGATCCTACTTTCAATCTGCTTGAGGCCAATTTCAGCATGACACCGCACGTTTTCGGCGCTTAAGCTCGGCTGCCGGTCATCCAGGAGTGTCTCACCTTCACGAAGAAAAAGTCTTTTGCGGGGGCATCCACATCCCTTTGTAGTGCCTTGCTACTCAGCGGAACCACACTTCCAGCTCGTGTTCTCTTTCCGGCTTTTCAGATGGCGGTACCATGGGGAAACGCGATGGGTCCTTTGGCTTTACCACATCCAGTTCACGCGCTCCCTCACGGAAATCGAAATAATTTTCCTAAATTTGATGGGAGCGGAAATCAAAGCACGGATTCCCACATATCTGCATTCATCATGTCATGCAGTATATTGGATGTAACTCACGAAGATGTGTCGGTTCGCCTTTTAAAACCTACAGGACTGCTGCATGTGAAATGGTTTCGGCATTTGCCCGGCAGGATCTATTACCGATTGGGCCACCTTACGGGATGCTTTCGAAGACAGATCTGAAGCCTTGAGAGGATGCATTCGCATTATTATCACGAATCACTCACACGAAGAAGGAGGCGGAAATGAGACCATGTGCGATTTTATCACCGGTTCATGCACTAATCAACCGTGTCCTGTTGCCATGCTTCCGACGCGGAAAATCAAGTGTTTCTTAAAACGCTACGAGCTCAAAAGTTAGTTTCTTGCTCCTTCAGAATGAGTTGCCACCTTGATTCTCGCTCAAGCCGCCATTCACATAGAGGATAATCTGATAATATCTGGCGAATTAAAAAAAGAATCAGCCAAGCCTAAGTCTTTGGGCCCTTCGCCCACCACTTCGTCTAATCCAGCATTCCAAAAGATGGCAAATGATTTGCTCGCATTGAAGAAGCAGTTGGCCCAGGCCTCTCCCAGTTCCTCATACCGGGATATCCCGCGGAGGAGTTTCGTTCCTAACAATGTTTCGCAAAGACCGCGCTTACCTACAAGGCTGCTCATGGTTGGCGCTTGAGGCTCCTCGGTCATGCTCGCCAAGATTGAAGAAGAAGAGCAGCTATGAAGAACCTTCATCTCGGGCGAAGATGATCAAGATGTCGGTGAACCCATTGGCGACTCTAGTATCGGGTATATGGAATTTGATGAGGAAGAATCGATGAAGAAGAGGTACCCGGGGATATGCAAGTGGACAGTCATACTGTTTTTACTCACTCATGAAGGAAAAGAAGCGGAAGTTGCTGCCCATGTCCAGCGAGAGAAGGCCATGTCAAACGCGCCTCCGATCATTGCTAAAAGAGGTAATCCTCTTCTGCTCAACTCCACACAGCAAATCTTTTACAAAGAAATCTTTTCCCCTATCTCTCCTCCAAATCAATCCTCTCACATTCCTACTAAGACCACCAATCCTATTCCATCATCGTGAGGTGAGGGACTCATTCCTTTACCAACGCAACCCTTGGCCACATTTGATATCATAGATCACGCAAAAAGACCAAGATCCAAATGTCAAAGTTTGAGTATCTTGATCAAACCCGAACAACTTGTAAGATTGACTAAGTATATCCAAAGTCAAGGTTGTTATATCTAATCGGAGTTTCCCAAAGGAATCCTTTCCACTCCCCACGAATCCCATATAAATGTTGCTTGACATCTGCTGCGTCGAGCAAGATAGAGCCTTTCTATCTCTCCTCCTAATCAATGGTCCTGGTGAGTAATTGCATAATTGATTAGGGCTTACGACAACGTCATGCCGGAAAAGTCACCCATGCTCTGGGCCTCACTCTTACCAAGCCTTTCGGTAGATGTTATTCTTTGGAAACTAAGCAAGTTTCGTTGGTTGGCCAAATCGGGCCAGCGCAATTTGCATTTGCGGCTTTCCCGGATAAAAGAGTAAAAATGACAGTCCTCGTTCTTTGACATTCGGCGACATATGGAATTTTCTTTGGGAAGAAGTTTTGCAGCGAAGTTGGTGGAGAAATTCATATGGATGGTCCAAAGCTAGAATTCAGATCAAAGGCATAATGCGACTTTGGAGCGAGAATCTAAAAAGAAATACTTGGTTACCAACTCACGAAGACCCCAAGGCCCAAATCCTTTTTGAATCATCAGGGATGGGGAACTACTTCTTATCTACCGAGACGGATAAAACGGGTGTCCTCGTTCAGGAAGGAGATCTTAATAAGATCTGGACATTGCAATTAGATGGCAATGTGAGCAACTAGTGGATGTGGCGCCATTTGGGTCGTCTTTGGTATCTCTGAGGAAAAAGTCATTCCTCTCTCTTTCAAATTGTAGTTTTTCAACACTAACAATACTGCTGAGTATGAATCTCTCTTACTCGGTATGCAAGCCACAAAAGAAAGAGGAATTAAAAATCTAAAAGTGCAAGGTGATGCTGAGCTAGTTGTAAATCAGGTCAAAAGGATTTACCAAGTAAAGAATGAAAGGCTCAGACATTACCGTAATGCGGTATGGGACAGCATCGAAGAATTTGATGCTTTTTCAATAGAGGCGATTCCAAGAGCCCAAAATGACATGGCTGATTCATTGGGTCAAGCTTTCAAAGCATCTCTCATGCTCCCACACCCAGGTTTGAAAACGAACAAGTACACCATTGAGGTGGTTTTCCGCCCGAGCGTGCCAGATAATTCTCAGCATTGGCAGGTGTTCAATGATGATAATCAACTCATTGCCTTTCTGGAGAAGGCAGAAAATTTTAAAGAATTGCACTTTGAAGGGTCTACTTCCACTTTCCGTGAATCAGTCACCAATCAAGGCGATGAATCTGAGGGGAATGATGGCATATGTCAGCTCAAAGGAAATAAAATTCCAAAAGGCCTAGTTTCTCTGGAGCGCTTTGTTCGACGAGGATGACTGTTTTTGTAAAAAAGAAGAAGCGGGATGACCCTAACTCATCCCGAAAACCGAACCGGTCAATATAGGTTCGATAGAGCACACATGATTAAGTGAATATTGGCAAATGTTGCACGCCTGAAGAGAAGCGAAAATTTGTCAAGTTGCTGAAAAAATATATGGATGTATTGGCATGGTCCTACACCGATCTAAAGTCCTTCAAGCCAAAGGACGTTCAGCATGACATTCCGTTGAAAGACGATGTCAAAGCCTTACGCGAAGCGAGAGGCACTATAATCCGAAGATTTGGGCACCATCCAGGCCGAAATTCGAGAAGATCTTTGGATCAAAATCATCTTCCCTATCCATCACAGCACTTGGGTAGCAAATATTGTGCCAGTACGCAAGAAAAACGGCGAGATACGCATATGCGTAGACTTTGAAATTTGAATCAAGCTTCGCTGAAAGACAACTACCCTCTTCCGATAATGGATCAATTTACTGCAAGCGATGAATCTGGATCGAGAGATGTTGTCCATGCTTGTGGTTTTTCGAGTTCTGATCAGTTGAAGTTTCACCTAAAGATTAGTTTAAAACAGCATTCACTACTCCCTGGGGTACATTTGCCTACAGCAGGATGCCTTTCGGCCTAACTAATGTTGGTGCCACTTTTCAGCGGGCCATGGACTTTGCATTCAAAGGTATGATGGGGAAAGTCATTGTGGTTTATTTAGATGACTTAACCATGTTCTCTAAATAGCGAAATGATCATTGTGATCATTTGGAGCAAGTGTTGGCCAGGTGCCGAGAACATGGGATTTCCCTAAACCCAAAAAAGTCTGTTTTTGGAGTCACGGAAGGGAAGTTGCTAGGCCATGTGGTTATCAAAGAAGGAACAAAGATAGATGCCGAAAGAGTTAAGGCTATTCAAAGCCATACTTTGCCTACAAGCAAGACTGGTGTTCATTCTTTCTTTGGAAAGGTGAACTTTCTCAGGCGTTTTGTTCCTGACTTTGCTGAGAAGACCCGTCACATATTGAACATGATGAAGGGGTCACCAACTTTCAGATGGAGTGAAGGGGGAAAAGGTCATTCAAAGAAATAAAAGCTTAGTTGCTCTGCACATCTGGTATGTCCAGATTTCTCCAAGGACTTCATCATGTATAGTTACGCATCTGAGCATACTGTGTCCGCAATCTTGATGCAAAAGAACTCGGAGGATGTTGAATCTCCAATCGCGTTCATGAGTTCTCCCCTCAAGCCTCACGAACTAAAAATGACTCAACTGGAAAAGCATGCCTTCGCCGTTGTCAAAGCAGTGAAGAATTTCAGGTATTACATTCTAAACTCGCATACGGTAGTGCTGGTCCCAGACACGGCGGTGAAATCAATTCTAACTCGGCGGGGAGTTAGGAAGCTTGCGAGGAAATTAGATCGAGGTCCGGGAGTATGACACGGATATTAAACCAACCAAGGCTGGTAAGGGCGAGGGCACATGTCGGCTAATGGCTGAAAACAAAGATTGAGAAAACCACGATGAAAGGGGTGACTACACCGATGAAACACGGGAGCGGCGGAAGAGCACGATTCTCTGCCTCTGGTTTTATTTGTTGCAACTAGTGATGAGTGGTACTCAGACATCACTTTCTTCCTTACCTACTACGCGCGAATGCCCGATGCACCTAATGCAAAGGAGAAGCGCACTATAAAGCTCGGAGCGGCTAAATATGTCATCGGGATGACGACTTATATAAACGTGGGATAGATGGCATCTTTTTGCGATGTGTTGACAAACCCGGCAAGTAAAACTACTTTGGAAAGTTTTCACAATTTAGCTTTGTGGAGGGCATTTCTCTTCCTCTGTAACTGCACACAAGATCATTCGAGCTAGGTACTATTGGCCGACGCTCTTTCAAGATACAGCCACCTGGGTGGCGAAGTGTGAACCCTGCCAACAATTCGTCGGCAAGCCCAAGTTGGCTGCCTTTCCCCTAAGGCCGGTCATTATCAATGAACCATTCAGGCAATGGGGAATTGATTTTATTGGTGCACTCAATCCTCAATCGAGTGCTGGACATAGCTATGTCCTTACAGCAACGGATTACTTCACCAAGTGGGTGGAAGCCATACCTGTCAAGCATGCCACTTCTGAGGTGGTTTGCAATTTCATTAAAGAAAATATCATTGTCAGGTTCGGCGTTCCAAACAAAATCGTTGCTGATAATGCTTCTAACTTCTCCTCACGAGAAGTTATTAGTTTTTGCTATGAATATGGTATAACTTTGGCTCACGCATCCGACTATTACCCTCAGGGAAATGGTCAGGTGGAATCCAGTAACAAGAACTTGGTGACCATCATACGGAAGTTAGTAGATGAGAATCAGCGAATGTGGCACAAGTCTTTGTACGACGCTTTGTGGGCCGATCGTATTACTCCCAAGAGATCTCTCGGCATGTCACCTTTTCAAGTGTTATATGGCACTGATGCTGAAGCTTCCCATTTCTGCGGAACTTCTGCTCTGCGCTTGCACGAGCTATTAAAGATGAAACTTTCCAAAAGTTCTCTTGAAAAGAGAATCATGTATCTGGCAGAACTTGAAGAAAAGAGAGTGAGGGTGGTCGATAGGATCACTGAACATCAAAATCAAGTTAAGAGGCTTTTTGATAAGAAGGCCAAGCAAAGAGATTTTCAAGTGGGAGATCTCGTCCTTTTGTGGGACAAGCGAAGAGAACCAAAGGGCATGCATGGGAAGTTTGATTCCCTGTGGAGAGGGCCCTTCAAGATCAAGCAGCTCAATGGAGAGAATAGTTTCTATCTCTCATATCTGGATGGAACCGAACTCCCGCTTCCTTATAGCGGGCAGCATCTGAAGATCTTCAGGAAGTAGAGCTTGCTCTCTTCTTTGTACAGTTTGCTTTTTGTTGTGTGTTTGCTTCCGTCGTGTGTTTGCTTTTGGTTTGTTGTGTGTTTTCTTTTGCTCCCCCTCCGGTCGCCCTTGTTTTTGACTCTGTTACCCAATGGATAGGCACATGAGAACTGGGATTCTCTACCCCCGAGTTTGCTCAGGGATAGTCCCCAGAAAGAGCCAGCTGTTATCCCGTAAAATTGACAAGGGCAATTTTACCGATAACCATACCGAAATTTTGTCCCGATCCCTCGTTAGGGATCCCTTGCGTTCGAAACGTTGTAAAATCCCTTCCCGAAATCTGTTTTGAACTTGGTCTCTTTTTGAGCCTTTTTGGTGGCGCATGAAATTGCTATGTTACACCAATTTTTGAGTGCCCCCTTTAAAACCTTTGGCGCATGAGTTTCAATGTTAACACAACTTTCGGTGCACCAAAGTGTGTTGAGACTTCCCTGCGTGCGCCAAGGCGCATGCGCTCGTGTTGGCACAACGTTTGTTACGCGACTTTTTGATGCACCAAACGGCGCACATAATCTTATTGCAACACAATGCTTTGGTGCGCCAAAAGGCGCAAATAATTTCCTATCGAGATAGCGTTTGGTGCACCAAAGGCGAGCTTTATTTCATGTTGGCAGGCATTTTGGTGTGCCAAAGGGCGCACGCTTTTTCCTGTCGATAGCAGTTTTCATGCACTTTTCAAAAAGTGGGTGGCGCATTAATGTCCAGCTAACCTATATATATATGGTTTGCGCACCCAAATGTCATTTTCACTATTCGTTGTGCACGTGATTTTTACGAGCACATCGGCCCTTGCCTCATCGTTTTCAACACGTTGTGTACCCATTCTCGAGCTTTTGTTATTTATCCAAGTAAGAGGTTCTTTTCTCGTCCATATGCTTTATTTTCTAGTTTTTGGATTGTGGTTTAGCAGTATCAAAATAACAAATGTTGAGCTAGCCCTCCCCTGTGCCGTCTTTCCTTATTTGTTTCCTCCCATCCCTCTCTCCAAACCTGCTGGTAGAGGATGTTAGTTTGAAAGCTTGGTCTGCAAACCCCTTTATCCCAAGGCATCCTTAGAACGAAAAGCAAGAAGGATTGAGCCATATGAAAAAAAACTATTTTTCCCTTAGGCGCACTTTCGGACGTCATGCACATCATAAACAGATTGCGCCCCATGGCGCATCTGTCCCCTCTGCAGCATAACTAGAACCCGCGCCAATGGCGCAGCCATCATGCTTGTTGCATCAAGTTTTCATACGCCCTCAGGCGTGCCTCTTCCACGTCTTTGCACAAGCTAAACTTGCGCTCCTTTGGCGGACCATCATTCACTTTGCATCGCCTTTCCATTCGCCCTTAGCGCACCTTGCGCCCATGCGGCCTACAGTTATATCTGCGCCAAGTATAGTCGTAAAAGCGCAGGCGCATCGCTCCTTTCAATAACATTCGTGTTGTGCAAACCCTCCGTGCGCCGCGCCATATTTCCTTTGGCGCACGAAAAGTCCCTATTACACGCTTTTCCCATGCGCCAAAGGGCGCACCAAATCCCATGTAACATGCAAGGTCCATGTGCCTTTGGCGCATCTGTCTCCATGCAACACGCTTTCTCATCGCGCCCTTTACTAAAATGCACTCTGCGGTATCGCATGCGCCATGCGCCTTTGGCAGCCTTTCCAGTTTGCCTTTACTAGATTTTTCTGCCCTTTCTCTAACTCTTTCTTGCCTGGAAGATCAAATGGCTAATTCAACCTATTTAGCCCTATCTGCGATCGCAGATAATCTTAGAAGAACATATGTCTACATCCAAAGAGACCCACCAAATCAAAGGGAAGGCTAAGCTATCTTGAAGAAGAGATGAAGTATAAATATCAAAGGGTCGAATGCCCGAGTCACGGGCCGAATGCGGCATGGATGTCGAGACTCGGGGTGGGGCATGTGGACATGGAGGAATTCAGGCGAGAACTCGAGAAGTTCTGAGGAGTCCATGGATGGACAAATTGATAGCGGTGCCACACTTCACGCGGAGGAATCCCCATCGGCCACGATCAACAATGAATTCATAATGGTGGTTGCTCGAGTCTTACAACAAAGACACTAGATGTGTCGAAAACAATAAGAAGCGAGGTAGTCATTAACCTCACTTTGCCCGTCATTTTGAGATGATACTTGGCATCCCTCACCACCGGCTTCGTGGCCGTCATCCAGCAGTGTATCAAGGCACGAGAAGACAATGAAGACCAATGTATGCATGCAACTAATGAGCGAAGTATACTTAAAGAACAAGAAGGTGGTAACCCGGTGGCCCCAAATCATCCACCGCGGTGACTTCTCGAAAGAGCTCAGCGATACTTTATTACCTGCTGAGCAGGGTCTTGGGCTCTCGACACCCATTACTTCCATAAATGGATCTTTGCGCTACTTGGAAACAATGAATAAGAATGTGCCTGCGAGAGCAATGCTTTTCTTTGGGGAAATTATAAGCGACACCATTTCCGGCGCAGCTCTGACGATTCGGCCTGGCAAGGAGTGTTCCATATGAAATCCTACGTGGTCTACTTGCGGCGGCATCGAGAGGGATTATCCGGGCCTAGCACGAAGTGGAGTTTGGCCTCAAGTCAAAATATATGAGTATTATCCAAAGTTGAGGTGGAGAATAGCATCGCCCATTCGCCAAAATCAACGATGCCTTCTTTTATCACATCATCTGCCTATTGAGGCCAAATCTGACTCATGGTCATACGACCAAAAACATAGTGGCAGCCGTGGAGAAATGGGGGGCCATGTTCACCCAATTTCCTACATTCACCTATCGAGGGCTGCCAACTTTTGGGAGAGCCAACCAGCTACCAAGGTATCTTTGGGCCTAAGGCCGGTCTCTTTGGAACTATCAGAGGCAACTAATCACATACCATGAAAAATGCCTGAAAAGGAAGAAGGGTGGAACTCCTTTCCCCCTCACAGTGGGCCGATATACATGCTCTACCCACCACAAGGCGAAGGAAATGTTCGCAGAGCTGGAGTTACTCAATTTGAAGCATGATTTCCCAGCCAGGCCTACCTTCGACCCAAGAAGCTGCCTGCCAAGAGCAAAGCTTGATCCAATCCATGTTCCTTAGATCGAGGATATTTATATTGGCGTCCACCATGAGGTAGAGCTTAGAAGAAAGGATCATTCTCGCTTTAGCATTGGCGAAAATTATCCGGTATGGGGTAGCCATTGTCCCCAAAGGCTACCAAACATTAGAAGATGAAGTGGACAAGGTATATAATGATACAGATGGGGACGATTGGCCCTTTCCCGACCATTGATAGAACTAAAGCTCCTCAAACAATTGAGGAAAGGGTCGAGAGACTTTGCGAAGGGCGAGAACACGGTGCGGAATGAGCGGCCTAATCTACCTCGGGGTAGATTTCACTACCTCCCACCGGGTAACGCACCTCCACGATCCAAGAAGAAGCTTAAAGGCAAAGGTGTAGAAGGTGAATCCAAGCCAGATTCGGAGGAAGAAGCCCCACAGAAAGTCCTCTTTCCACAGCGCCAGAATAGGTAATAACTCTGGATTCGCCAGAGAAAGAAGCGGCAGGGGATAGTCCCATTGGCCCATCCACTCAGGATGTCGGCATTGCTACCACAACAGAGGTCCCTTCTATCCCTTCTTCTTCTCTTCCTTCCCCTCCTCGAGTGACTCAAGTGACCATCCCTTTGGTCGTGTCCTCTGTCCCTTCTTCTACTCTTTCCCCTGCTTCTTCGTCTATCTTCTCTTCCCTCACTGATCTTTCCTCCTCCATTTCTTCCCTCATCTCCGAGCTCCCTTCCCTTCCTATGTCTTCCGCAGCTGCAGTTTCCCTTCCTCCTGTGGACACTTCTTTGGCTATTCTCTCAATGCCGCCTCCGCGTGTCTCCACGTTTTTCCCCTCTTCTACTGCAGTTGTCCCCTCCTCTGTTTCTGGTCCTTCTTCCATAGGACCAGCCTGGATCTCTCAGCAGCTGAGCCAGCAAAAGAGGAAAGTTCCCATCGCTCCGATGGACTTTTCAGTGATCCCAACCAAAGGGGCAAAGAAGCTGAAGCCTGTTGCACGCTTCTCTAAAAGTGCTGCAGGTGAGAGAATCATGGAAATTACATACCCCGATCCCCTCAAAGAGAAGAAGGATCTGTCTCCGACGGATTTTACCATGACCCAAGTCACAATGGGGACATCTTACGAAAGTCTCCGGGGAAGGGTCTTTCCGCGGATCGCGCCCTCTGCCAAAAGCTTCAGAAACAAAAGAAGAGAAAAGGGTACTAAAAGAGCAAAACAAATATCTGCTCCAAGCCTTACAGAAGATGGGTAGTGCGCCTCCCACAACTGCCGCCAAAATTTCTGAGCTTCTCAGCCAGGAGAAAATCAACGAATATGCAAAGATTGGCGAGCAAGGTATGGTCATTTCTGCTTGGAGGAGCCAGATCCTCGAGGACAGTGAAAGAGTGATCGCCGAGTTTGTCAATTTGTATCTGAGCATCGGAAAGGTGAACAAAGAGCTCCAAGCATTAGCGGGGCCCATATCAGAAGAGCTAGATCATGCTAGACTCCAACACGAGACCTTTCAATAGATGTTATTTGTTGATTGAAGATCGGTCAAGTTCGGTGTCTTCGGCCATCCAGGGCCCTCAACAAAACCATGTCCACTCGGACTACCGGGTGGATTAGCTTGAATTTATTCTGGAAAAAATCGACAAGGTAAAGGAAGCGTACTGGACTGGATCGATGCACCAAATGGAGCGAATTGTTCTCAACATGTCTCCGGGGTTTCTCACTCCTTCCTTTATCTTAAGGTCGGTGATGAAACCATCCGGATCTTCAAGGAGATCGCTTCTCAAGGAACAGGGCCAGAGGTCACATTTGACACTGAATCTATCAATAACCTGCTTGCCTGTAGGGACTTCATCGGGTTCCTCATTGAGGCGGAAAAAGATTATTCCAAACTCCCAGAGAAGCTCATAGATGAGCGGGAGACTTGTGAGGCAATCCGAACTGCATAAGGATCCTTCTCAGGATCAATTTGGGCCGATGATTAACAAGTTTTGGAATACACGCACTCGATTCCATATCTCATCACTGACAACGATCATCAAAAGCGGGCTACTCCCTTTCACCGCGGAAGATGATGACGACAGTAGTAACTCCTTCTTCTTCTTCTTCTTCTTCTTCTTCTTCTTCTTCTCTCTCTTCTCCGACTTTCTTGTTGGAATGTCAGAATTATGTTGATGCACGAAATGATGACATCATCCATGTTGCATCATGGGATGATGTCATCCATCAAGTTGTAAAAAGTCAACATGACTTTTAGATATTTTGTAAATATCTTTGTAAATAGTTGTTGGCTCCTTTTTGCCTTCTTTTCTCCTCTTCTTCTATAAATACCCCAACACTTGTTGTGTTGATGGATGGATGAATATCTTTCAGATGAGAAATAGGAGTAAGGAGAAAAGACTTTGAGCTTTTTTGTAATGTGAGACAAATTAGTAATACAATATTTAGACTTTGTGCTGAATACCTGTGTTATATACATTAGATCTTTCTTATGTTAGATCTGTGTATTTATTCTGTTGGATCTGCTTCTATTTTATTGTCATTTATTTATCATCAGTATTGCTTTGTTTATTTATGCAAGTAGGTTTGGCTCTTTTTTACCAATCCAAAAACATAAATCTTCGACCTTTACTGGTTTGGAATTCATTTCTTTTCTCCCTTCGGACCTGTTCCTTCTCCCTCCTCTCTTTCATTCCTTTCTCTTCGCAAATGGCCGGAAAATACTTCTACTAGGATGAGATCCCAAACCCCCGAAGGCAGAATCTGTGAGACTTGCATAGATTCCTGCTGGTAGAATAGCAATAAACCAGTTTCGCTTTGCTGACTCAAAGAGGGGCTATGCCCTGCACACTGTTGGCTCGTTTATCCATAGATCTGCCCAAGCGACAGATTTTCGGACCAACGAGTCACAACATAGGTTTGTGGTTGAGTAGGTAATGGCGAGTTTGGTGGCAACGAAAACTAAGGATAAGCACAAGTTCTTAGGGTGAGTGTATCAAGTTTTATAGTCCATAAGGGTATGACTTATATAATAAACCACCTACTCCCTATGTTGTTCATCACGATGAGCGAGCATGGCTCCCAAGGAGTGATCGGTAGCTGATATGTATAGGAAAAAAGGTTGGTCGTCTTTAGGTGGGATAAGTACGGGTGGTTGGAGAAGGTATTGTTTTAAGGCCTCAAAAGATTTGTGACAGTCATCATCCCATTTAAAGGAGACATCCTTCCTAAGCAGATGATGAAATGGTTGACACCGGTCAGAGAGTTGGGAAATAAATTGGTGAATGGACTGTAATTTAACTTGCAGGCTACGAGTTGTTTAAGGTTCGTGGGTGGAGGCATTTCCAGAATGGCCTTGACTTTTCTTTGGGTCAACTTCTATACCACGTAAGGAAACGATAAATCCCAGGAGCTTTCCTGAGAGAACCATGAAGACACACTTTTTAGGCTGAAGGCGGACATAATATTTAATGAGGCGGTCAAAGATGGTTTTGAGGACAAATGAGGTGCTCGGTGCGGTGTTTAGATTTAGCCAAGAGATCATCCACGTAATCTTCCAATATGCAATGCATGATATCATGAAAGATGTAAGTCATAGCATGTTGATATGTAACACCAACATTTTTAAGGCCAAAAGGCATGACTCGATAGCAAAAAGGTCCCCGAGGGGTAATGAATGCGGCCTTGTCTTGATCTTACAGGGAAAGCAAAATTTGGTTATAACCCGAGAAACCATCCATGAGTGAGAGCGTTTCGTGTCCCGGTAACATCTACTAGTTGATCAATCTTGAGCAAGGGAAAGTCATCTTCGTAGTAGGCGAGGTTGAGGTCACATAAGTCCGTGCAAATGTAGATTCCCCCTGTTGCTTTAGTGACAGGGAAAATGTTATAAATCCAACAAGGATAATCAATGGGTAAGATGAAGGAAACAAAAATAAGGTGCTAAAGTTATTCTTTGACAAGAAGAGCAATGCGAGGGTGCATTTTCCTCAACTTTTGTTTGATAGGTTTGGCATCGGGAATGGTTACGATATTGTGGACCACTATGGTGGGGTCAATACTAGGCATGTCTACGTAAGACCAAGCAAAAGCATGGTTATGATCTTGGAGAAAAGAAGTGAGGGCTTCTTGTTCAGTAGCATCTAAAGATTGTCTAATCTTTAGGATGTGCGGGTCATCTTGAGTATGAATGTTGATCTCGATAGTTGATTCATTCAACATGGTTTGCATCTCAGAGGGTAATGACCGATGAATATATGAGTCTTCTGCACCAAGGTAGGTGAGTATGGATTCATCATCCTGACATTGAATGATGTTAATGGTCGGTGTGTCATCGTCGATCATCTCGTAATACGAGGAATGGAAGAGTGGAAAGGGCCTCGCCTTCACATTGATAAGTCAAGGGCCCCAAGGAAATGGTGTTTATGAAAAAAAAGTTAGGAGGGATAGATTCGGGACCCATCGACTCAGTCGATGAGGGTGGTGATGAAGGTGGATAAGGGCTAGGGTCCTCAATGAATTCAATGCGGGCTGTTTGGTAGAAGGTTTGGGAAGCCGATACCACTACGGTCATTATGTTTGCGGGTGGTACATGGAATAAAAATATGGCGACCCTACTCATAAAAGTTGAAACCAAAACCCTTCCACACACAAATGGCGATGTAGGAAGGTGTGGGTGAAACGGTGATTGGAAAGTGATTGGAAGTCAATGGAAAATGTGGGGTTATGAAGGTGGTTCGGTGTGTAGGTGGTAGTATCAAGTCCCCCATAGGTGAGACTAGTACGAAGATGAGGAGGACCATAAAGGAGGCGTTCTCCTATATGGTGATCATAGCGAGGGTGTTGGTGAAGGCTTCCATACTCGCACGGAGTAAGGAATGTGTTGATGCTATATAGGTGGTACTCCCCCAGAGTGAGGCGTTGAAAAACACCTTCCAAGGGATCAATGGTTGGTATGTGGGTAGACTGGTATGGACGATGTGTCGAGGTCGATGCGGAGGTGGTGTTAATAGATTGGGTAGCTAATGGGTCAGCCGTGGAGGTTATAGCAGTGGTAGGCATGGAGGAGGTATGTGCGGTGAAAGCAACGGCCGTATTGGTAGGTGTGGGTGTAGGTGTAGGTGAAGTGGTATTGGTTGTGGAAGTAGATGGCTTAACCGGTATGAGTACATCATGGGGTCGGTAAAGCATGTTGCATGTTTTGAAAGGTGATGGGTCATCTGGAATGGTATAAGTGTTTCCTTCATGTTCAAACTTTATACAATGATGCAAAGTGGAAGGAACGCAACCCATGACATGGATCCAAGGTCTACCGAGTAGCAAGTTATATTGGAATTCCCCCTCCAAAACATAAAACAATTCTAGAACAGTGTGGGGGCCCATGCGAACATGAAGGATGAAAGTGCCTAGTGTGGAGGTGATAGCGTCATTGAACGAACGCAACATGACCGGATGTTTGTGCATGCAATTGTCAGGTATGTGCATTTGAGCAAATGCATGGGATGAAATGATGTTAATGCTAGTGCCTCCATCAATCATCACACGGTGTACCCGTATGTCATCAATGTGTACAAAGATGAAAAGGGCTGGGTCCGGGTCATCATTTTGGTATGGCGCGATCTCTGCCTCTAAGAAACTAAGGAGGCCACTTGGTGAACAAGGTGAGGTGAGGATGAAGGTGGTAATTTGGTGAGAGAGGCTACATGATGGGGTGTGATAATGGATGCTATGGGTGTAGGGTCATTGGGTAAAACCTCGATAGATTGAAGAACCTCCATGAGGGCTTGCCGATGGGATTCCAAGGTTTAGATGAGGTCATATAAGGACATTTTGAGGGGTGATTGGTGTAATTGTTTGAGCATGGTGCGATGTGTGATGCCATTAGAAATGGGGTATGTGGGGCCGTAGATAGTTATCTTAGGTATGGGTGCAGATGGTATGTTAGGTATAGGATTGGTTGGTGGGTCAGCGCCTTTTCTTTACCCTTTTACGCATGTGTAGTGACGTGTACCATGTTGATTTGAGGGAATTTGTCAAATGGAGAGGGTGTAGGGTAAGTGGTATAACGACATGAAGGGCAAAAACCTACGGGAGGAGAAAATCCTGTGAGGTCAGTTGGGCGTAGCAACATTTGGGTGGTGGTGTGGCAACTTCTCTGATGTGAACCATGTTAATTTCAAATTTTATGTGTGGTTCTGGGAGCTGTGAGGGTGGAGGTTGTGGTTATTGAGTGGGCAGTGTGGGAATGGGTGCAGGTGAAGCAGGGTCCTCATCTAGAAGGTTGTCGTCGTCAAAGTTGGTTTTCGGTGGACACAATTGGATAAGGATGGTTTTCAAGGCCTTACAGTTCTCCACATCATGCCCTAGCACATGATGGTATGCACAAATTTTGGTATCATCAAACCCTTTTGGCTTGGGTTTGAGGGGGTCGTAAGGTTGAAGTGGCGGTAATGTAATAACGAAGTCTCGAGGAGGTTGGTTAAAATCTTGGCATAAGACCCTACTAGTGGATCGTAATGGGAAGTAAATGTGGGTTTGGGTGTAGGTATGGTTGGTTGTCTAGGAATTATTTTTGGAAGAGTAGGAATAGGTTGAGCTATGGGTTTAGGTGCCGGTGTGGTTTGAGGTATCGGTCGGGTTCGTTTGGGTAGGGGTATAGTAGATGGACGGGTAGGTGGGTGTGGTTTTGTTTTGACTACCTTGTTATGGGGTAGTAGGGTTTTGTTTTTGGGGTGCACCTTCTTGGGTAAAGGTGATGTGGGCGTACGAGGTCTAGAAGGAAAAGCAGATGGAGGAAGAGGGTGAGTTACCCATGGGGATAACAGGTGCTATGAAGGTAGATGATGCGGGTCGTGCTTGGGGTGTGAGGGAAAATGATTGAAGTGTAGTAGGTAGTGAAGCAATGGCTGAAGGTATCAAAGGTATTGGTGGTAAAGAGGCTGCAGTGTGGTATGAGTCGTGTTGTGTGACTAGGTAGGTTAGAGTTTTGTGAGGTAGGAATGGGTGATTGTCTTTATTAGGTTATGAATGGGTGAGGGTGCTTGACCATGTTAGGTAGCTAAGGTCTTAAGGTAGATAGGACAAGTGCGGGTGTGATTGGTGTTGTAAGGGTATGAGGTTGATGAATTTGTTTCTTTAGCTTGGGTGCGAGAGTAGGTGTGGTTTTGGAGGATGTAGCTAAATCCAGTTTAATAGGTGGATGAGTAAGGTTTGGTGGTCGAGGTAAACCCTAAAGTGGTAATAGGTTTAGTGGAGGTAAATATTGTGGGTATGGGTTTGGGTTTAGGCATAGGTTGGGTTATGGGTAAGGGTGTGGTGTGAGTGCTTAATGGGTGTCGTAGAAGGGGTTGTAATAGAAGTGGTTGTATGTGGTTTAACGGGTGGAAATGTGCTTGGGTAAATAGTTGAGGTGTCCTCAAGGTATCTCTACATTTGTGTTGAGACAGGGAGTAAGAGGCACCCCATAACAAGGCTCTATCCACATACTATAAATGATTAGCCAAACATGAGAATGACACGTTTGTGGGTGGAGCTGGTGAAGACCTAATGGGAATTCCTGTAAAATGAATCTTAGAGACGGGGAATCGGCCGGCTTCAGCTTCCATGGGTAAGAGAGCTGAAAGTAGGTCTATTGGATGTCGGGTAGTGGATGGAGAATGCTCGCCAAGAGGCAAGGGTATCCCTACCGGGTCTATGATGGGTGGAATGGATGATGGGAGTTCCTCTATGAGGGGAGGAATGGATAGGTGCTCCTTTATGGGTGGAGGAGATAACGAGTGCTCCTCTGTGGGTGGAGGATATAATGGGTGCTCCTCTATGGGTGGAGGAGATAATGGGTGCTCCTCTGTGGGTGGAGGAGATAATGGGTGCCCCTCTATGGGTGGAGGAGTTACGGTAGGTAAAGGTTCGCTAAGTGAAGAAACTAGGGGTGAGATGGTCTCAATGTTAGCAGAAGACTCCTCCGTAGGTGATGTAGGAGATGAAGGGTGTTCTTCTATTGGTGAAAGAATAGTGACGAGTTGGTTCCAATGTGGAAGGAGGATTTCAAGCTAGGATTTCCTCTATGGAAGGAATGTGAGGTAATTGAGATGCAATAGGTACCTTGTTAAAGATTGCATGAACCTCATGAGTATGGGTATCATGAGTGGATGTCTCACTTGTTTGATTGGATGAAGGGGCATGATTGGGAAATGGCTTTTTAAAGATTTGTAGATTTTGATTAGGAGCGGCGTTGGGATTATCCACAGTCAACTTGCCTTTCTTGAGCATTTCTTGGACAATATTCTTAAAAGTGATGTAGTTGCCGTCACTATGACCCTTTACACGGTGATAGTTACAAAAATCTTGTTCCTTATACCATGCGAAGCATGGGGTAAGGTGGTCAAAACCAATGTGTGGTTTTATGGGTGGAAGGGTGATGGCGCCAGCTTTGATCAACTTTTCTAAAACAAAAGAGTAAGGTTCCCCAATTGGGGTATATTTTCGTTGCTCTTGTTTGAATCGAAAAGCCTGTACAGGTGATAGATTAGATGAGGGTGTGGCTTGATTGGATGGATGAGTTGGGCCAGCCTTGAGTACCACTACGTTAGTGGTACCTTTAGCCTTTGAATAATTGGTTGGTGGTTTAGAAGAAGAAGAGGTTTCGGTCGACTTGAATGTCGAATTCTTATTTCATAATTAGATTTTCTTCTCTTCAATAGCCCGAATTTCTAACTTTCGTGCCATAGTGAATACCTCATCGAATGTTACAAAGTTTGGACCTATAAGGTTGGGGAGATATGTCAGTGCAAGCTCGTGTGAAGATCTCGATGAGTTCATTTTGTGGCGCTGATTGATCGAAGCTACGCCAATGAGCGATAAAATCTACTATAGATTCATCCTCATACGACATGTGGAATATAGATCGGCGGTCATGGTAACCTTCTTGCGATGTTGATGGAAAAATGATCCAAGAAAGCTTGGGCTACCTGATTAAATGAAAATATGGAGTGTTTGGGTAACCCACTATACCAGTCTAATGCAGTCCTAGTGAGGGACATGGGAAAAGTTCTCAAAAGTAAGGCATCATCATGAGCAATCAAATAACACCCGTGTTTAAATGAGCGTAAATGTTGTTGTGGGTCTTCCTTACTATTGAAACGATTGAATTTGGGCATTTCCCAATGCACAGGGTATGAACGGATGGGAATGGATGAGTGAATAGGCTCATTGCAAATCTCGTCATAAGTGAGAGTGTTGCAGGGGAGCCAAACCGATGCCTCTAGTGTCTGCATCTTATCCATCATCAATTTAATTAGGTCATTGGTGGGTTGTGATGATTGGATTCCTCCTAGAACATGAGGAGGTTGGTTTTGGGTGTATAATGGATGGGGCATTCCAGTGTATGGGGCTGCCATGTAAGGTGGTGGAGAAGAATACAATAAAATAGGGGTATGTACCCGAATGAACAATAGATGAAATAGGTGATTGTTAGTAGTATGTATATGGGGAGGAAATTTCGTGGTAACCCTAGTGGCAATAGGGGCTAATGATTGTGGAATAGAAAGAACTACATTCTGAAATGGGGTAGAGGTCACCGACACTGGAGGTGGGAATGTAGCTACAGGTATATGTGAGACATGAGGGATGGATGAGGTTGTGTTTGGGGTAATTGTCGAGGGTATGGTAGATGTAATGGGTGCTACAGGGGTAACAGATGCGGCAGTCATAGCGGGTATAGGACCTAACTATGAAACAATTGGGGATAAGGTGGATGCAAGTAGCACAGAGCCAGATGGGGCTGATGCGGAAGTGGGTGCGAGAGTCGGGGATAGATACGGGCATGTCATATATCAACTGACCCGAGGCATTTCAAGTGGACGAATGGGAGAGGTAAAACTGCAAAGCAGCAGGGTTCTAGTCAAGGAGTCGTGCGAACTCCTCATCTTCGGTAGTGATATTGGTAGGTTGGATGGGATCCATGGCTGGTGATAAAATAGAGGGTGGTGAAGGACTAGGTGGGAGTGGTTGGTGACTAGCGTGGAACATGAGGGTATTCGCTTGTCTTCGGGTTAGTACCATGTGAACCAGTACTGATCAGGTGGGGCTACTTCTCTGTAAATAATATAGAGAATAGTAAAGAGTAAATCTGGTGATAAAAAATGGATGAAGTAACAAATGGTGAGTGGAATGTGAAACAAGGTTAACTGCTGCGCCGTTCTTGTGGAAAATAGGTAGTGAGGCATGAGGCAAAATCTACCAAGTATGCCAAATCTGGGGATGGGTAAAACGTTAATGGAAAAAGTGACAGTGACAAAGACTGTGGAAAGTGGAAGAAAGTGAAGTGAAACTGTCCTTTTAAATAGGTTAGCAAAAGGACCCTAACCAACCATGGCATTGGGCATAACCAATGGCAATCGAGTTAATCGATGATGGTCAACGTGTGAAATTGAAATAGTGATGAGAAAAATTGGTTGTGAATTAGAATTTGATGTGGAATCAAACCCGAGTCCGAGAATGGTGAAGATATGGTCCGACACACTCGAGACGAAGTCGAATACACCGACTATGAATGGGAGTGTGCGAGGAAAGACAAAAATAATGATCGAAAGCTCTCACCTCAAAACACAAATCAAACAAAACACTAAGAAAGAACGTTCCTAGAGTAACTATTCTATTACGTTTGTTCACTTATGCTATTTAGGGACCGACAGATGAATTGTGAAGTAGAGTTTTTGGTGAGGATGGATTCCTACAAAGAAGGAGATCTAAAGGGTGAGGTTTCGGAGTTTGTTATGGTGGGGACGGGCTACGCTCAAGTATGACTCGACACGGCCAATGAGATGGACGCCCATTGTGCCGTGATCATGTGATCACCTACGGCTTCTTCCGGGTAAGATGTTGTTTAAGAATGTATGTATTTTGAATTTTTGTGTGGTTTGGTAAGACTCGAGAGAAAGACAAAAGGATAGAAGTTCTTTTCTACGATTCATTTGTCAACCACTAGTGTAATGACTTCCAAAGATATAGGTTGCCCTCATTTAATGTGAGCTAATGCAGAAAATCAGAATGAGATGCAATGATTTTAAAACCCAAATCGAAAATGTGAAATTGGATGACACAATAAGATGAAAAGGAAGAGGGATGCTCTTTCACTAAAATGCAGAAAACATGAAGAAATGATTCTTTTTAAATACACCAAAAGAAAAGTTTCCTTTAGAGCAAATAGAAAGAAGGAGTGGATTACTAGGGAAGAAAATTAGTGTGTACACTTTAGAAAGGAAACAAACACACAATTTTTTCCTAGGAATGAATGAAATGCAAGGAACCCTGATGGGTCCCACCAGGTGTGCCAAAATGTTTCACCTTTTTCTTAGATTGTTTCTTTGAATCATTGATGAAACAAATAGGGTAACGAACGTAGGAGGAATACTTGTTCAAATGTTGGTTGATGGGTTATTGCACGCGTATGACTTCTGAATCCACAGCTGACCGTGAGAGCTTCCTTTTGGCTAGGAGGAACTACCTGTAATGAAAGCAAGACCACTAGAAAGAATTAAAACATATGGGTAGTGAACTGCCTAGCGTGAGCTAGATCCGAGAAGTATGGTACTTCCTAGATGGTTGTCAGTCCACTATTTTAAACAAATTAATGCTAAAAACAAGGTAAATCCTATTGTTATTTTAAAATGATTTAGGTATCTCACTTAAAACACAATAAGAAAATAGATCTAATCTAACATGCTAAGCTAGAATAGAATCCACAGGTCAAATGGGGGTTCTGGGTTCTGCAGGTCTGATAAAGGTCTCGGGTAGGTCACCGGTGAATGAGGGTGAGATGAAATTAGGTGGGTAGGTCTCTGTTCTAGGTTGTGTGGGAAAATACAGAGACCGGTGTCGGTCAAGGGTGATCGACGATGGTTAGGTGTAACCAAAGTGCTAGTTCTTGTGAAATCAAAATGTCATAGAACAAGCTTTAGGTCTCCTTTGTGATTGCACAAAGGACTTTGGTTGGTCGAGACGAGGTATTGGGTGACTGGAGTAGGATTTTGTGAGGCTTTAATGGGTATATGGAGGAGAAGGTCAATAGGGAGCAAGATAAACAATGAATGATAAAATAATGATGAAATGAAATAACCAGGAAAGTATGACATTATACTTGGATTTCGTTCCTGAAGGTCTATGTGTGAAGGATGGAGGTGCTTGATGATGGATTTGGAGGCTGCAAGTGATTACCAACTGAAGAAAAGTTTTGCATGGGCTGCATGCACACTCCTCTTTGCTTGGATAAATCAAATCGTGGCTGGGATGGCTATGTAGGAGAAGATGCTCAATCTCCTTCCTTGGATGTGAGTTCTTATTGGAATTGGCTCTCTGAAGATGCGTTATCTTTTTGAGATCTCGTTCTTTCTCGTCAACTTTCTCCCAATGTTTTCCAACCTTGAGAATAAGGTAGTTTAGGAGTTAAAAGGGGTAACTGATGGCGTTCAGCTTAACCGGCGACGGTTAGGGGTAACCGATGTCTGGTCCAAGGTGGGATTTCCTAGGTTTACTAAACTTAGGGAGATCCTCCTGATTTCCTCGGATCTTGTGTCATTATCCCGCGAATTGGACTGGAAGTTTTGTGATCATGCGGGAATGTGGTTAGAGGGAGTGTAGGCATTGATTTTTAGGGTTTGGGTAAGTCTTAGTTAGTTATGGTAACTTGCTAAGAATAGGTCTTAAGTTGAGTTAGCTTGGTGAGGTGTCTAAGTGAACTATATGTGTAGGTATTATTTAAATAAGATATTTAAATAATAAATATGGTGAGGATAATGAGTTAATTTAATTAAATTAATACTAGTGAGGTGAAGGGGGCCATGGCTAGGTAGATGTAATAAAAGGGGGCTTATATGTCAAAGGACGAAGGGGGAGTGTGACCTAATTTTAGTGTCTACGGTAAGTATAAATAACTATTTAAGATAACAATTGTAATTGAGGTGCAAGAAATGTCAAATTTGATGTAAATGTAATGTTTCTATGGAAATGCATTATCATGTAGCGAGAAGATTCAAAACTTTAACACAATGTCACCATTTGTTTGTTCTATGATAGGGTTGATAAAGAATGAAGAGAATGGAAGGATGCATCAAAGGTAAATAATCCTAAGAGAAGGAAATCTTAGTATATTATATAGATAAACATGTTTTGGAGATGGAGATGGAATTCTTTTGAAATGCAAGTGCCTCCCTTTGTTTTTCATGTAGATACTTGCAAAGCTTTGTATGTGTTTGTAGTGCTAAATTATCAATGTAGGAGAGACAAGTAAGTATATCAATGAGTGCACTCAAGAGACTCAGTAACAAATTTGATAACTAGATTAGAATGCATGTGATATTAACTCTTGACACAACCAATAAAAATGCTCGTCATTGTTGCGAAGTAAAAATACTATACCAATATTTACAAAATTGAATATGCAAAGTGTTGTTCAAATATTTAAAAGACAAAATATGTGTACACATATTCACTACCCCAAGAACTTACATAAATATTGTTTTAGACAAACATTAAATAGATATATAAGCATTTGCATTATTATGTATTTTAATAATATAAACATTGAATTAATACAACAATAAAAATTGAACACAATGAAAAAGAAAATACTTCATAATAAGAGAACATCATATGTTAAACATAAATTTTGACACATATTGTAAGGGTCGTAACATATTTGATAACGTTAAATATTTTTAATAAAATATACATCAAATAGATCAAAACATAGGGTACATGAACTCTCGATACACAAATAATAATGGTTGTTGCATAAGAGAAAATCCTAGACCCATATTTACAAAACTATATTTCAAACATTTCTCAAAGATTCATAAGACATAACATGTGTGCACATATTCGTTGCCCCAAGAACTTAAATAAATATTGTTTTAAACAAACACAAAATAAATATATAAGTATTTAGATTTCAATCCACTTTGTCTCATAATTGTAGTCTATTGAACTACATTTTTTTAGGGATTTCATCAAATAATTCACGTACTTTATGCATGCTTCTACATTTTGCATACATATCTACCAGGGTGCCAAAGGTTAACTTATCAGGTTGGACACATGTTTGCATTTTGTGAAAAAAATTCATTTCTTTGTGAGGATGCCCATGTCTTCAATAAGGTGTGAGTATGATATTTCGCGAAGGTATATATAATGAACCACAAAAAATAAGTTCTTAAAGTGACTAAAGTAAAATATTTGTTATCTACAACAAAAAAAATGAAAAACAAAATACTAGAAGAACATAAGCGGTATTTCCCCGCATCTACATGAGTTGTGGACCCTTTGTATTCTTGTGATTCCATCCCGCATTTTCCAATGCTTTAAATTTTCTATCTTAGGTAGGGAAATCTTATGTCCGGCTCAACAATCACAAGCTATAAAGATTTTAGTTTCTAAATTAAATTTATTAATGGATGGATGTTATTTTCCAAATTAAATTCACTGGGAATAGTATAATCTCTTTAGACTTTTCTTGTAATCTTAACGATAATTACAAGAGAATTGGAATCAAACTCCAGCCCTAATATGACATATATAATGATTTTCTACCCATTTTTATAAGTACACCTCATCAATTTCCCAACTATTCCTAGGATTTTTGGTTAGGGATTCTATACAAAATTCCTCTCTCTCCTTCTTTAGTAGCCATCTTTCCTTTCATTTCATTCATAGGCAATATTCTTAGTTTAATCCCTCAAATATCTTAACATAGGTTCATGTAACCCGCATCTAACAATTTGACATCATACCCCAACTTACAAATCCATTTCATCTCATCTACCCTCCATATCCTTGTGATCTACCAAATAGGTTTGGTGTATGATATTTAAGTGAAATGTGTTACCCGTCGAGTCCCTCTATGTCAGTAACTCATTCTTGTTGTGCCATCCACCAAGTGTTAAATTTGAAGGCCACCTACATTTGTCAAACAAGTTTTAGGCGACGACAATTTTTCAATATCGCCTTTGAAAATATAAAATGATGATATTCATACACTACTAATAAAATATATAAAACATTAATCTCTTTATTTTACTTTTTGAATATATATTTATATAGTTTGTATATAAATCTATATAAAAATTTATGGTCATCTATTACAATGCGAATTATACGTGATGGTTATTTAAATAATTTACAAATATTTTACAACTAAATTCACGAACAATGTGTAAATGAGTGTCAAATATAACCCTCAGTGTCCACCAACAACTCCATAAGATAAATTTGATAATAATGATGATTATTCCATTGATGTTTCCAATTGGGTGGGGAGGAGTCGGGGCGGGGTGGTTTTGTTAGGAAATAAGAGATAAAATATACGGAATAATCCCTTACAAAATCGCAACAATAGAAACTAATATGCGTAAAATATTACAGATCTCAAATAAAAAGTGCGTAAATAAATAACACACACGAGAGAGACAATATTTAACATGGTTCACCCAATTTGGGCTACATCCACCAATAATCACTTGCTCGATTTTATTACAAGCCTCCACTCTCTCAATACAATACCTGATCCGTTTGGAGCTATGCTCAACAAACTCACCGTAATTCACACTTGAATTCAAAACACATTTCAGCAATACATTTGCTTGTCTATCTATCACATGCATAAGACCATATAAATAGACAAATCCGCTAAGTAGTTTTACAAAACCGTGGGTATCAAAACCATGGGAAAAACCGTCCCATAAACCTATGGGTCCAAAAACTTGTCCATATAAGATGAGCACGTTTCTCGATATGTCGGGTGCATTTTTTTCGAGGCCAAAAAAATTTACATCTAAATTTTTTTTTTTTTTCGAGGGTCGCGCCCGAACCCCCGCTACCAGGCTGCCGCCCCCTGCACCCCCACTCGGGGCCCGGCCCGGCCTCGAACCCCAGGCAAGGATACATGAAAAGTGTACAGTACTCTTAGTGTAATGCGCCTTCAACACTTTCACACATGAAAATAGGCTCCATTACCTAACAGTTTGAGGGTAGTACATTGGGTCGGTGAAATGACCATGCACACTACATAGTACCCAAGGCACATAGTTGATTTTCCCACTTGCACGTAAGGAAGAAACTTCCTCCACTTGTAGAGGACGATGCAATGTTGACTTGAAATCCACATGAAGTCGCAAAATCCTTTTATCATAATATCCTCTAATGGAAACAAATGTCTTCTTAGCCATCCCATGCAAATTTGCACCCAATAACTACAAGTATAAGTCCCCGCAATAGATCATCAACAGGGGTCAATTTCCCATACCACACCACATGGACATCAATAAGGGTCATGGAAAGTAGGGGAGCCTTGCGATAAGAATACAAGGGGTTTCTCTTCCACCAAAGTTGTGAGTTTTCTTGAGTAGGCAACTATTTGAACAATAACACGCCCACAATTTAATTCATGAAAGAAAGGAACTACGAAATTTTCCAAAGAAGAAAACCTACAATTTAGTCATTTTGTATAGAAACGAAAAACCCCACACAAAAATCATAAAACTCTACAACTTGCAAATTACTCTCTATATTGGGAAGTGAAATTTTGATCTTTGTAATGAAATACTATATGAGAATTGAATTAGATGAAATGTTGAAATAAATACATAAATTGGTTAGGGTAAAGGGTTGACATTGTAGGAAGGATGCCACAATGATTAAAAGTTTGAAGTGATTGACAACATGTATTTGGAAGTAATTAAGGTAATGAGCTATAAAAAGAGTGGTAAAAATATTTACTATCATCGACAAAATACATGTAGGTGAGAGAAAATATTAAATAACTAACTACGCCAAGGCGTTCCCCCTATGGGAAAGGCCTCTGCACGGGCGTTTCTACGACTATGTTAAATTTGACTATTTGACGAATCGTCTTAACGTTTGTGTTTTTCCTTCCTATTTTAGCTTTTTTCTACTATTTTTAATAATTAGCAATTTCAGCTTTTGTTTTTAATTAACAATTTTATATTTTAATGATTTTTGTATTAACAATTTTAGATTTTAATAATTTTTGTTTTTAATAATTACAATTTTAGCTTTTGTTTTTAATTAACAATTTTAGATTTTAACAATTTTTGTTTTTAATAATTGTAAGCACATGCATGATCTAAGTAAAAGAAGATAAGTGCAGTTAAGATAGTTGTTTGAGCTAAAAATAGAAAATCAATGAGCCGGCCAAGCCCATATATACCCAGGTCAGAATGAATCAGCTATTCCAGATACATTGAGTCATAGCATAAAATTGAGGGCATGCAAGCGATGAACAAAACCAAGAAGTCATATTGATGTTTCAGACACTTCTTCTGGATTGGTAAGTTATGCTCCAGATGCCTTTACACAGTTCCTTTAAGAATTTGTGGATGATATTGTTAGGGTTTAATCTTTGTTGTTTAAAATAATTTGTTTTTTGTATGCACTGGTCGGCGCCATACTCTATTCTGTAGCGTAGGTGAATATTCAGGGACATGCTCTGCTTTGGGTATGAATGGTTTGGACAATGATGAACTTGTTCGTGGGTCAATGGAATTTAAATTTACAACAAATATGGATGTGAATTAGCTTATCTCAATTATTTCTATTTTATAGGGAATATAAGCCTGATAGTTATGCTAATTTGAAGCACACCAACATGCTCAAAACCTCAACAGGATATTTATGTAGTAACAGTAGGCTTCCATGCTTGATACAACCACTCCAAAAAAAGGGATTTTTGTTGGCTGTAAGAAAACCATTTAATTCTGTAGTGCTTGCTAGCTTCAACCATATTATGGCCTCACGAAAATGTAACTCGTAACTGCACTACCACGGGAACACATGCAAAGTAAGACAAGTGATTGCCCACTTCAACCTGAGTAAGCCCCTTTATTGCTCTTTGAACACGGAAGTAGAACGTTCTCACACATTCCAACCACACTTCATGCTCCTCAAAACCACGGGGACTTTGGGTGTGACATAGAACACATGGTTTCCTCATCTACCCAAAAGCAAAGAGCACAAAAGCACAAACTCTAAAACCCCAAATCTCTCGAATAAAACTCCAAGAAAATCCCCTTTTTATTTTTTGTGGTTAATACATAGCTCAAGCCAAATTGTTTGAGACAATTTGAAGTATTACTCCATTTCTTTGCTGCATTCTGATCTAGCATGCTAAGAAGGAAGGTGGAGCGGCTAATGTCAAATTAACGCACCCTCTTTACTTATTCTACAATCCAAAGCAATAATCAAATTTTAAGAGGTAGGTGATTTCCCTTTCTGTTATGATCCTCATGTGTGGATTTCACTAATGCCTCGAGGTTTTGGTGTAACGGTTCGTTACATTCGGTATCAGAGAAACCACCTAGGTTCGAGTCCCTAGAGTGGGTAGCTACACCGACATTGCAGTGTTCACCCGGGGCTCGTATAGGGCAGGGTGTGGTGATTGGGTCCCGCTATACAGCGCAAATCTAGCCCAGGGTCTAGGATACGGAAGCGTGGTGGGATGTTATGATCCTCATGTGTGGATTTCACTAATGCCTCGAGGTTTTGGTGTAACGGTTTGTTACACTTTCATTGGGTTTTCTCTTGCACCAAATGACATGACCCAGGGCTACATCTGAGCTCCAAAAGCCCCAAAGAAGTTTTGTTCACTAATCCTATGGATATCCCTTTGTACTTGAGCTACCATTTCGCAAAAAGGGGACGCCCTTCTCAAAATACATAATATTTACACGTGAGAAAAACTGGGTATTACAATTTGTGAAGAGGATAAAATAGGTCAATTTGATCTAATTTTTAGCGAACTTTTACGAAAGACTTCAATAACTTTTAACTTAACAAATTCACAAACGATATTGCTCCTATTGTTCCATGAGAAGAGGTCTTGTTCAGTCATTTGGACAAATAGATGGCGAGCATCCACTAAACATCCGCACTTGACATCCATGCGTATAAGGGTATTTTGTAGTAGTATGTGTGTGAAAACTTAAATCCCGTCTGATTGATGTGGGAGTGAATTTGCTTACCCTGTGAAAGGGCTTTCTTGGAAATACAAGTCTGCAATAGTTGAAAGTAAGTATAAGAATCTCAGCAAGAGGGCTCCATGAAGCTTTCCCACACTCAAGAACATCTGAATTTGGGAACAGATCAGTCATCCTCCTCATTGACCTCGGCCAATTACCACCAGTTTTGGACAGTCCTCTTTATGCAAGTAATTCCTATGGAGCAACCCTTTGGAAGGGATTTCAGTCTTCCATTACATTGCAAACAATATTTCGGCAACAAGGAACAACCAATGCACATGTTTCATTCTGGAATTTATTGCTACACATGCGAGATTCAACCCCTCTAATTGAGGATTGGGAACTCTTAATGTCTCGCACAGACACACACCTAACTCAGCAAGAGCTCAACATTTTTAAGGACGCACCACATTTGTTTGCAAAAAATGATCTAGTGGATTCCCACAACCTTCAGATGTTGAAGGCATTGAACATTCCGATTGCCCAATCCATTACTGAAAGTAACAGACGGTCTGGACTAGGAAATCCTAATGATGATCAGTTGGAACACAAAGTTTTGTTATGCAAACAACAAAAAATCATGCTTATTGCAAATCTATGGGTTGACGCAAGCCTCGTGAATGGTGTTACAGAACAATCACCGACATTGTCTACGATGCATCAATGCAACCACCAACATTAGCTTTATTTGTTGTTGTCAAATTTGATAGATACAACGACCCATGTTGGGATCCCTCCAGCCCTTTACATATTCCCATACCCCTATTTTGAGAGGGAATCGAAGACAATTGCCGATTAAAATGGCTTGGGGATTAACTATCCACAAGTCAGAAAGTGACTTACTTTGCATGCAGCAGCAAACCGTCGACATTGGAACCACCGAACGATAGGATCCGACTTTCATAACTTTCTCTAGAGTTCTCTCGCTTGCAAATCTATACATTTCACTGCTTTTTCATTCGAGAGATACTCAAATATGGTGTAGGTACCAACACTGGAGCAAGAAAAAACGAGGAAACAAGACTACTATCACTCAACCCATCGTAAATACTACCCCTTGCTTTGATAAAGCACCTCCTCTACTACTATACTCAACACTTCTTGTATCCAAAGCGACATTCTTTGCTCAAGGGGTATCAAATGTAATCATGTTTATTGAAACTAAAAATGCCCACTAAAGGCTACCATTCATGATATAAAAACTGCAAATGTATACATGTCTCATTATGTGCACGCAGATCTACATTTATTTGATGTTGTGAAATATGATATGTAACTTTAAATGTACGAATTTGTAACAAAATTAAATGTACACATACAACATTTCAATGTAATGTTTCAACTAAATTCCTACACTACAACTATCAATCACACACATTATCAACTGTATAATAAATGTTTTTCCAACAAAACACTAACCGAACAACCGATGCACAACTAACACAATAAACCCGAATTAAATACATACAACATCAACTATAAAATAAATTAACTATCGAAAATGGTATCAAATGTATTCATGTACGAATTTTTAACAAGTTTGAAATGTAGAAACAACCTTAAAATTAAGTGGCCCATCTATATTTCTACACTTACGAAATCAATCACACCCCTTATCAACATCAACTACAAAAGTAATAATTATACCTCTTAAACAAATCACATATACCATTCAACGTTCACATTGCATGAAACACATGCGATTGTTAGTATTATCACTGATAAAAATCCAACTAGATATAAGAAAAAATCTTATCAGAAAAACTTGACACTTTAGGACAAGACTTCCACTATAATAAATGTAGGTGAGAGAAAATATTAAATATCTAATATTATCACTGAAAATCCCACTACCAACAAACTTAAAAAGTATAGAAAAATCTTACCAGAAAAGCTTGACACTTTGGGGTAAGACTTACATCATAGTAGATGTAGGTAAATATCTAATATTATCACTGTAAAAATCCGACTACCAACAAAATTAGAAAGATATAGGAAAAATCTTAGCGGAAAAGCTTGACACTTTGGGCCAGATCTATCCCCATAATTAACTAGATAAGATAATATGTGGAACATATATCCCCAAAGATAAAGGCTGTAATCTGTTTTTGACTATCCTATGGTCGAATAACCATGGTTAATAATCTAGCCATGGTTGAGTTCGAGATATATGTATGAGAAAGTACACTGGAAGTGCGTAACAGACGGATCATCCAACGGTAGCGTTGATTTCAAGCTCTTCATTTCAAGAAAGCAGAACATATTTATTTCTCTTGAGGGTTTTATTCTTTTCCATTGAAATTTCAAGAGAATTCCAGACCATCTTTAGCACAAATTCAGGCTATTTTTTAACCTGTAAGTCGCCCTCACTTTTTTTTTTTTGATGTGTTTTTGTGGCCTCTATTATTTTATTTTATACAAGATGTATTTGGAATCTATGTGTGGAATTTCCCATTTGAAAAAATGAGCACAGATCTGAAATTAATGTTGGGGGATCTCTTGATGAGGGCATCATTATTTGGGATGCATTTTTATTGGGTTCCAATCAAAATATGTATTCGGTATTAGATATAATAAGGATTCTCTGAATTCTGTAGAGATTATTAGGGTTCGAGTTTGGGTGGATTCAGTAATATTGTCAAATTACTATTCACAATCAAACAATTTTTGCAACTGTCATTGAAATTTTCTTTAATCACAGCTGGATCGAGGACCCGAACCCAGATCCAAATGGTATCCATTGGTTTTGCTTTTCTTGGTTAATAAATTATGAATGTTTGGCTCAATTATCTATATCTTCTGCGTGGGTGTTGAGATCTGAGCTATATGTATATAAGTCTAGTATTGCTGGAAATAATTCTGGGCAAATGAAACTATGAACTCTTATTTAGTATAAACCAAATGTATTTATTGGCTTTATATTAGTTGAGTCAGCAGAGCATAATGATAGCTAATACGAATTTCCCTCAATGGGTATGGACTGATATCTGGAGTGGGGTAATAGATTGTACATTAATTTATTACTTTTCCCAGATAAACATGTATCTCTCGATGAGGGCATCATTATTTGGGATGCATTTTTATTGGGTTCCAATCAAACCACGTATTCACTGTTAATAGAATGAGAAGTCTCTAAATTATGTAGAGAATTTTGGGGTTCGAATCCAGGTGGATTCAGTAATATTGTCAAATATTATTCATAACCAAACAATTTTTGCAACTGTCATTTCTTTAATCACAGCTGAATGTGGAGCCCAAACCCAGATCCAAATGTTATCCATTGATTTTTCCTTTCTTGGTTTCTAAAATATGTAGAATGTTTGATTCAATTATATGTATCTTCTTGTGGGTATTGAGATCTGAGCTATGCAAAAAGTCTAGTATTGTGGGCAATTGCAACTATGAACACTTTTTTAGAATAAACCAAATGCATTTATTGGTTCTATAGAAGTCGAGTCAGCAGAGCTTGATGATAGCTAACACGAATCTTGTGCAATATCTGGAGTGGGGACATTAATTTATTACTCTTTCTTATTTGAAAGTATCATGGGCCTATAACATGATTTATGCTTTGGCAGTGAGGAATTTATTCTTTCCCTTATTTGGAACCCTACAAAATTATGGTTAAGTTTGGAGATATGAGGTTAAGAAAGAAGTATGTCTTGTCTGCTTGATGTAGATCTCTTTTATGGCTTTGTGTGCTTTATCTCTGATGACACAATCATTCTCTTAGCAATGACAGTATTAGTTTGCCTTTGAAATGTTGGATCTGCCATGTGGGGTCTCTGTTTTTCTTTCTTGCTAGGTATGTTTGCTATTCATTTTGGCGCGGCCACTGCCAAAATTTTCACAAAAAATAATCTCTCTTTAACTAGGCCTGTGACCCTATGGTACCACCCCAAATCAAGGGTTCATTGAAAGCCAATTCCAATGCCAGACCTGTCGAGCCACATAAATGAGAAGAACACTTCAATGCTTGTTATCATTTATGTATGTTTGTAATATATTCACCTTACTAAAGAATTGTTATGATTTGCCAGATTTGACACCTTGTTTCATATATTGAAATGGACAGGGCATATTGAGAATTTGTATTTTTAAATTTTTATCTTTTATTATGTGCTGGTTAAATTTATGCCTGTGTGTCATAATACCATCTCAAAGGTGATAGATAAGAAGCTTAGTTTCTTGCCTCCAATATGCTTTCTTACACTGTGTTAGAACTTTTGCTACCTGCTTGAAAAATTGTCACTGTTGGTTGGCAATTGCTCTTCAATGATGAAAAGGTCAAAACCAGCTTTGATATAATATAGCCTAATTTATAGATCACTGTATAAGGGTTAGTTTCACAAATTATTATATTCCCTATGTTGAGTTCCCAGACAATGGAACTGGAGCTTAGTGTGGAAAAAACTAGGTCAAGACCTCTAGTGAATATCTTCATGTGAGCACCTTTGCAGATTCCCTTGTCATTGAGAGACAAGAAGAGAGAGCAGGCAGCCTAGAAATTTTAGCATTTGACAGGCAAAATTTGTGTGCCGCACAGATGCGCTAGCCTATGTGCATCTGAGATTCACGAATTAGGCAAGTGAATTGCTAAATTTCTTTTGTGTGTGGCGTCAATAAACGGTTTTTATTTTGAAGGTGTTCAATACACTATTAGGAAACTGAAAAATCATTCTCTACTGCTGTCAAGGGTTTCTGCTTTTCCTGTGTTGCACATTTTTGCATTCAGCTAAATTAGGCTTCAATGATGATGGCTTCTATTAGTTATTTGCCAGGGCCCAGGGCACATCATTTTTAGTGAATAACTACTCTGGTTGACTTCGCTTTGTCCTCCCAGCTAACTAGCAGGCGCAAAATACACTGTATAATGGCTGGTGTCAATGAAAACTGTGCCCAAGACCAGGTTGATGTGGACGGTCATGTCAATGAACAATCTGTTGAGGAGATTTCTGATGACGAAACCCATAACATTGAGAGAAATAATGAAGGGAACAGCAAGCCAAAAGAGCAAAACATGCCGTCTTCTCAACAAGAGGTACTTTTTGTGCCTTCTTGAGTATTAACATCTTGCAAGACTCATTGAGTTAATGGATTATTAAGGCTGATTCTTGAAGTAGGAGATGTCTTAAATTGCTGTGTATAATTTTTTGTAAGCCATCCATCTTTGCGAAACATACAATCATGCTTTCTGGACATCAACTCATCCTAACAAAATAGTTTGATGAATTTGCAGGAGGTCGCAATTAAAAAAAAATATGGAGGACTTGTTCCCAAGAAACCACCTCTTATTTCAAAGGTATTTAATCAGCTCTCTGGTTTTCAACAAGGAGCATATTAGATTCTGGTGTTGTAATCTAAGATAATATATTGAGTCTTGTTTGGCCTATATGTTTTCATTAGGCTGGTCATAGTGTTTTTTTGTATGAGTTTCTTCTAATCTGTTCTTATGCTAGTTTCTCTTGATTTCTATGGCTGGCTCCAGGATCATGAGCGTGCATTCTTTGATTCTGCAGATTGGGCATTGGGAAAGGTAAGTCCTCTGTTTATTATAATCCTGTAAAATGCACCAATTTAGAGTTGGAATGAACAAAAATTAACCTGTTAAAAACTAGAGTTGAGTTTTTCAAATTGGAAACTGTGTGCTAACCCCATGCCCTAAACCTTCGTTGGCAGCAAGGGAAGCCTAAAGGCCCATTAGAGGCCCTGCGACCAAAGTTACAGGTAACACCGATTCTTTCTTAGCATACATGGTTGTGGTTCTAGAAGATTAGAGTCATTATTATTTTTTTCCCAAGAAAGGAGGTTAGAGATTTATATTTTAACATGGAGCTTGCTAAGTTTATACAAATTATAATAATTGCATTTTCTGAATGAGTAATTTATGAATTAACTCTCTACCTTTTCTCTTTTGAAATATTTCTTGCAGCCTACACCTCATCAGCAAGTTCGATCACGAAGGTCATCTTATGCTCGCCATGAAGGTGAAGGTAAATACTCTGGATGCTAGTCTTATCTTCTCTGTCTGCTCTGAATTTGACACTTTATTCAAATATTGTTATCGCACTTGAAACTAGAAGGATTAGCAGATGTAAACCTTATCTTTACAAAAAAAGATTATCTGGCTGCTGTTTTCTGACAGATGGAGCAGTTCTATCCTCAGAGGAGCCAAATGAATAATTTGCTGAAAGCAGCATCAGACGAGCTCACCTGATGAATTTGCATTGCCATGGAAAGGAGCCAAATAAGTCTAGATTGGTTGGGTGAAATCATTTAGTATTTGTACATATATCATCTTTGAGCCTTGGCTAGTTTACAAATGGGCTGATCTGTGATTCAGCCTCATATGTGAGATATTATTATTAAGAATGGTGTTATTCAATCATTTACTTTGTATTTGGTCTTGTGAAGGTGAGCTTTTCTATGTTGAGCATGCAAAGACTTGAAGAATCTGAATTTTACTAACAAAAATCAATCAGAATATGATTGAATTACGTAATCAACGTATGAAAACCAGGTTGCCAAAATACCATGGTTCTAGGTCTATTAGTGTTTAAGTTAAACAATTCATAAAAGGATATCTACAAAACAAGTATTTGACTCTCAGGATCAAGTAGTCATAGATATATACAGATGGAGTTAGAAAGCCCCGCTAGTTCTCACAAGAACTTGTTTCAAGCAGTCTTTGTTAGTGCTTCAAAAATAGGGACAAAAGTGTTTTGTTCCTTTTTCTAGTGGCTTAGCATCATCTTTCAAGATGCTATCTAAGAATTTTTGGTACTAATCACGTGATGTTTTTTTTTCATTGGAAAAACGTGACTGAATGTGGGTTTGTATATAATTGGAAGTGGCGACATTCTGCAAAGTTCCCTTTATAGGTGAAAGACCACCACCACCACAACCTCCTTGTCTCTAACTTTCCCTTGTTTTCTAATTTGATTAGGAGGAAAATTATTTGTTTGCCAAATCTACAATATAGCAGTTAAACTACAACCCCATTTTCTTGAATACACAAGGACTTACAACCCCATTTTCTTGAAATACACAAGGACTGCGCAGACTACAACCCCATTTTCTTGAATACACAAGGACCGCGCAGATGATGGTAAAACTGCAATGTCACGCCATCCACAAAAGTCATATCAAAAAGGGATAAGGCCTTTTCAAATCCCAAGGAATTTGATGGATCGTATATCTTGCTAAGCTAAAGAAGATCGATCGTTCATGCACATGTTACCGATATATGCTAAAAACTCTTTGAAGGACCTAGATATTTATCCTTCAATAAAAAAAAAGGATGGAAATCTGAGTCATGTTAAGACGAATGATCCAAACGAGGTTAATTACAATTTCAACACACTTTCATAAATGCATTGATATTGAATTTCAGGTAATTTTAAACTTTGCATAAACTTAGGGAACCAAGCCCTATGATATTGTGGGTTAAACTTGGGCTTCTCCACGGTAATGGGTGCATGTGAAATGCATAAATACACTTAAGAATCACTACTTGCAGGATGTTTAAAGTGTCAAGAATGATTAATGATTAATGCATAGTAAACACTTTTGGGTAAAGAAAGTGTTAGACTAAACGCCTTCAATAAGTACATACAATTTTGTTCCACGAATGTTTTCAATGAATTATTTGTTCGATGGCACATTGATTTCTTGGTTGAAAAAGAGGTTTCATTTGACGAGTACAAACTATCAGGAATGGGTCTGATTTCATTTATTGGCAGAATAATTTACTTTTAGTTCTGTGAAAGTTTTCATTAGAGTTCTACCAAAACATTTGTATTAATGCCTAAACAAATTTATGCAGCTTTATGGAAGTCTTTGTAGAGCCCACTTAGTTTTTTTAAATTTATGCAGTTTTATGGAAGTCATTGTACATCCCACCTAGTTTTTATAATGCAGTTTTAGTGGGTTTTTTTGGTGACAATGGAGAGCCCACCTAGTCTTTTTAATGCAGTTTTAGTGGGTTTTCATGGTAACCTGGTAGTGTCACCAGGTTTCCCGTGGCTAGGGTAGTTGAGTTTTATTTGCTTCTCCTGTATTTTACTTGGGGAGGGCCTTTTCCTCGTGAATTAATTAAAAGGGTCCTTAGGCATTTACTAGTTTTTATATTATATATTGTTGAGTGTCTATATGTTTGTTGATTCTTGATTCAAACTAAGGCTTTGTTGGCGCAATTTATTGACTACGAGTGGTCCGTGCTCAACCCCTACACCATTTATTCATATCACTTATATCCCCCTCTTTTTACTTCCGTGTTTGTAATGTGAACTTTGTGTCCTTGGCATGCTAGGAATGTGAAGTGCATGACCTTGACATGTTTCCACTAGATCTGGCTTTTCTTTACCATGTAAGACCTTTACCTTGCCGTTTTTAAAAATCTTTTTGGAGCTCTGCTTGCACACACATAGGGTCTTAATTCGATTTTCAGCTGTCTATTAAAAATCATGCCCTAGTTCATTAAGGTATTAGGGAAAAAATTAGACAAAACATTTATTATCTACTAGTAATTTGTAATATGCCGAGTTATATCAATCTCGAGGTTCTTATTGTAGAATTATTACATTATAGTGATTAATAATTCTATTACCTTCAGTAGTGCCTCCATGTTTCTTGAAATGCAATTTACAGGGTAAAGTTTGACTACACTAACCTTGTCAGTGTGCAACAAAATGAGAGTGACTCATCCTAAATACCCTTTCCAGACTTGTCTTTTCCTTGCAGAAAAATACAAGCACTTTATTTTGAGAGCTCGAGGCCCTAACCACGAAGTAACCCAGGTTAACGTTGTAGATTTAGCAGTAATTGGATAGTTGTAGCGAGTGCAAAAGTGGAGCACTATTTTACTAACAATGATAAAACAAGGGTTACGTGCTCCCATATTAAATAAACAGACTATGGGGAACCGTGCTAACTGGAGCTCTACCAATAGCCACCTAAAATCTGTCCCATTTTGGCTTAAAACGAGTCCTGCACACAGAAATTATGCGTAGAACCCAAAATCTCCTTGTTTTATTATACGCAACTTGATTGATTTGAATTTGTATCCATTTTTTTGTGAAGCCGTTCAATGTCTCTGAGAGGGAAGCAAAACTATTGTCTGCCGCTTAATTGAGGAAGAAGGAGATTTAGGTTGAGTGGGCGCTTCATGCAGGCGTAGTTGTATTGATTTTTACTTCTTCCGATTTCTGTGCACATATGTTGCGTGCTTGTAACCTTGGAAGCACCATTCTCGCTGTAAACGATAGTTATCGGTTCATTATTTCCTACTCTTTTGTCTTTATATATGAGTAGTTGTATTGATTAAGGTAGAGAAAGTGCCTTTTCCTGTTGTCCCACATATGTCTTTGCAAGATTTGCCTCTGTCACTCTTCCTTTGCGTGAAAACCCCCTGCATGTCCTTTTTCCCACATACTCCCCACTTGTGCTAAAATAAGAGCTTGGAACAGGGCATGGATATCCATCACAACATAATGAAAATGGGTTTTTAGTCAAATGTTGTAATTATGAATGCTCTGGTTGACATGGATGCAAAATGTGGGAGCATACACATGGCATGTGAACTGTTTGACAAAATGCCTCAAAGAAATACGGGTCATGGAATGCCAGGTTGCAGGATATACACAAAATGGGTTTGTTGGAAAAGCTTTAGAAACTTTCAAGCAAATGCAAAATGGTGGAATGTGGATGCACACAAACTTTCTATTGCTTGATGAAATGCCTATATGAGATGTTTGTTGTTGCAAAGAACCAAATTCCACGATTTCACAGAAAAAGAAAGGAAAGTTCCTCCTAGGCATGATAGACTCTAACTCTTCTTATAACTCGCTCTATATATTACTTGCATAAATGAAATCTTGCTCTAAGTTTTATTGATGTTTTGTGGTTATAAGTTTTGTTGTTTGGCTCGAAACTGTTATACTTCGTGTTTCCTACAATATTTAGATCTGGGCATGAAGTAATACTTGGAGGTGAATTTGATCTAAACCAGTTGTATTGTTAAATGCATAGAAGGGTTTTAATATATGTATTTTACGGTATGATGATTTGTGTTATTGGGTTTTCTTATAAAAAGGGTATCGTGCTATGCTATCGTACCCTTATGAAATATATGGAATTCTGGGTTTAGCTATTTAATAAATATGATGCCTCAGGGTAGTAGGTGATACCTCTGAAGAGGTATAGGTATTCGATACTTCTGATATCGACTGTATATTTTTCCTCTCTCTGTTATCATGGGGTGTCCTAGAACATAAACCCAAGTTTATTATGGTTTTCCTTTTATGTTACTTGGCTATCACATTGTAATACCAATTAATGAAACCCCTAGTCTTCGACTTGGGCAATATCGTGACATGGAGTTCTGATCGTTCTAGATCGATATAACATATGGTTTGTTAACACCGAGGGTTGAGTTGTTCTTACTTAGATACAATGAAATCATATCGACTTCTTACCCCCAAACTCTTATCTCTGGCAACCTCCGTGAGTTATGTATCCATTTGATGGTTGTGAATGATACTTAATAGATGACATCTTACCTCTTCGAGTCACCTAAATCTCACCTAGTTCTAGTTTGTGATCTACCAGAGTTGATTGGTATTAACCAATATTGCAGAGTATTAAGGTATATCTGTGCCATAATGATTTAGTAATAACCTAACAATGACTTTGTCACTTAGACCTTTCGTGAATATTAAGGTAAAAACTTATACCTGTGTTTTAATATGAACTGGTATTCACTACTTGGGTGTTGTGAAGTATATGATAACATTCCTTCGGGGGCTCTGAAGATTACTAGTTATGAAAACTATGTTTGCTGCGATTCTTGAATGATCATGGATTTACTAGTTAAAGATATATACTTATGTTTCATTAGTACAGGAGGTTTAGCTCTCCCACAACTAGGGGATAATGTTGCTTCAAAAAGGGTGTCCTCTATTAACTCTTACAATGATATTCATTTAATGGGAAAGAAGGTTTACTCCTTAGAGTCCCAAAATGATAGTTAAAGGGGGTAGGACACTTGTATAAGCTTTAGTACATGAGTATTATTCAGTACTGGTAGCTCTCTGAAGAGCAAGAACCGTTTTACTTGTGTTTAAATATTGATTGAAATATTATATAATACTAGTAACTAGTTGATAGTAATAAGTACTACTCAATCATACTCATGATATGTGGAAGTATATAGTAGCAGAACCTTATGAAGTAATAATACTACATATATACTTATTCTTGTAGATGGTAATGGGTGAATGACCTTATTGAATTATATAGATCCTACTTGAATGTTATATTTAAGTTATCATATCAAAGGAAGTAAATACTTGGTATGTGAAAATGCTTTCTGGAAATGTTCGAAAATGATATGTGTTTGTTTTTGGTCCATTATGTGATTTTAACTTGTTGTAGTATTTCTTTTATGAAAATATTAGATAGTGCAAGTTGTTATAGGAGATTTAGATCCTATCATGCTAGTTCATATGAATTGACAGTTGCTAACAATTTTGCAGATGTACTTGAAAAATGAAAGGAGGATGAAGTTTTAAATATCACATTTGCTCTATTGACTGAAGAAAGTTGAATTGTATTACTTGTTGGATTCATCAATAAATGAAGTACCATTGTATTGTTTTGATTTATGAGGGCCAATTAGCCTAGTTATATGTATCAATTCCAAAAAATGAAATTTGTAAGACTTACACTGTTTTAAGGCAAATATGTTTTATTTGATTTTAAAGAAATGAATAAGAGGCTTTCATATAATCACTATGTGTTAAATTGCATCAGATGTTGCAAGGTAGTTTATTAAACTTAGTTGCATATATGATTGTAATTAGGAGAAATCACACATTAATATATATGTTAAATGTAATTGAGTTTAACATCTTATAATGCCCTTTTAGGGTGAAATTGATGACTAAATCTCTGGTGTGTTGTGATATTTTCCTTGATAATGTAGAAAGAAAATCTAAATAAAAATGTCAACCCTGGTATAAAACTCTCACATAACTACCTTCTCGCGTGATCCTTCTTAACACGAAAAACTAAAACCATAGGGTGAACTTAATCATTAAACTCGATGACAAATTCTAGCTTAAGGAAATAAAAGCCCAAGTTTGAGATTATCATCTTAGCTTGTATGCTTAGCGACATTGTCGTGAACCCGATAGTTAGGAATCGACATGGTTAAACTTTGTCTTGAGTATGGGGTTCCCTCCTAGGATTGGTAGTGGTGTGTGCATAGTAAGAAGAATGTGTTCTCTTAAGGTAGTACTCTATGGGAAACCAACCTTTAACATAATGTAAAACCCTCTTGGCCCGACACACATGTAGAGTGAAGGGTGTTAGGTGGCAAAGATCACCAACTACTCTTGAAAGTCACCTTTAGCAGTTAGGATTATTAATGAAGTTAGTATTTAACACTTTTTGTACCCTCCCTCTCATTCTAACCACATTAGTTTGCAAAAAAACGCTATCATCCTAAGAGATAATTAATCCTCACAACTAGACTTCTTTTACTACTCCTAAGAAAAGTCTTCAAAGAATCATTTCTATAACTTAAGAGTCCTTGTTCGAAGCAACAACTATGCGGTGTAACCTTATCATATATGGGGTAAGTAGAACTAACACTTCCTTAGTATCCTAGTGGACCACCAAAGTCTCACGAAGTTAGACCTAGGATTAACTTCATCATCAAATGAACTCTTTGTGGGATCCAGATGACACAAATGGAGATAGTGAAATAGTTTTACTATGCATTAAACTCTTGTTAATGATCTCTTTAGTTCCTCACAAATAAATGAGTCACCTTGGCTAGTAGCAAATTTTCACCTTTTCCTTTATGAAGATTTAATGGGATAAACATGTTTTCACACCTTAAACTGATCTATAGTTGAGCGTAGATATCTGAGTGATATTGGAATTAAACTCATCTTATGCCCATTATGAGGTTAACTTTTGGGTGGAAATTGTAACTAGCTCTTAGCAAACGAAAATGTTTTTTTATAGAAAATTGTTGACTTAAGAGAAGAGGAAATTTAAAACTTGATCCCTTAATCCCTAGCCAAGTCCTTTCATGACATTAAGAATAAAAGAAATGTCCCATGCGGGATCATGAAATACGAAACATGAGCTCTTACTTGGAACATGAACCACTTGTGATTCATGTGTAGTTATAATGCTTCCAATCATGTACTTCTTCAAGATGTTAGGAAAGTACTTTCGTAACTCATTTTGTTGTAAAGTGACGCCAATAAGAGACCTAAGAAACAATGTAAACGTGGTGAAAAAAGAGCAAATGTGATAATGGTTTAGGAACAAAATTACACTTGAAGTCTTTATAGCTGATTTAAGCATTGACCTTTTGTTAAGAATGAATACAAATTGTTCATGGTGGGATCAGACATTTGAGCCAACATAGAGTCCATTTAAAAAAATTATTATGAGGTGTAAATGCTAAATTGACTCAAACTAACTTTGGAACTAAAACAACTATAGTATGGGAATAAATGCACTTTTATAGAGGGAAGTTTAAGGAAAGGGGTAACTTGAACCTTCATCTCCTTTGAATCGTAAGATTTCCCCATCAACTTCATGTTGGTTCCCTTGCGTAATGGGGGTAAAATTATATGTCAACTAAACAATTTTTGAGAAAAAAACCTTTAACATAAGAATGAATATTAGGAGACTCATAGTTGTTTAAAATGAATTTATTTAACAAATGACCTATGGATAACTAATGGAATTGAGAAAGGAATCAACCATGCATTCTCTGTTAAAGACTAATGCTCTGCAAAATAAAGTAATTGAAGTTTGAAAAATAGGAAATTGTAAACCTTATGTGTTTAATTCTCTTGAAAACTATAAGGTCATACAATGGAAACCTAAATGTAATGAATATGTAAACCATGAAAAGGCCATGTCATGGAGTATGCCTATCTTGTGTTTCTTATTGTAATTGGGTCATTGTCTTGGTTTACGTCATTTGAGTAAGACATTGATGTGTACCCTATGTTATCCTATCTTATGAGTGGGTTCATGTTTATGTAAGTGTGTTATGTGATGTTAAGTCTATCTATTGGAGCCCATGTGGTGTTGTGTAGCCCAATTAAAGACAAAAAGAAATTATTATGGTATTTTTACTATTGTAAATTCATAATGGAGACAACTCAATTACACCCTTATCAATTGCCTGTTCTAGTTGAAACAATTATATAGAATTATATACATCAAATATTTATCAGAGCATGGAGACATTGCATTGCACCAATTTGTCTAGTTGAGGAATTAGAACATTTATTGGCATGTTGTTTCTTATATTCTTCAATGTTGAGAGGAATGTCAAATATAAAGATAACTCGATGATTCCTTAGTTTAGTGCAAACATCAAAGCACATTATTTTCCTTACAATTTCCTATCAACATATTGATTGAGGTTATCGTAAAGACGAACAATTTTCCAATAATTGAAGCAAAGTGGCATATAATTGAGGGATGTTTTTGGAAGGTGGAAACAAGTGAAGGCATACGTCGTGGAATAGAAGTATGAGTGCTTTGTTTGGAATGTAACTTTTAGTGTTGGGAATAGAACTTGAAGGTTTGGACAAGGTTCCCTATTCGATGCTAATTTTCTAGGTTCTCTTTGTTTGCCGAAAAAATATAGGTTTACATTACCAAATTATGACGAGTGTTTTTATTATTACTCCAAATTTTAATAATTATTTTGATACGATCTATTGTTGTATTTTTGAATTAGGCTTAATTAACTCTTATACGTGTGTTATGGGTATTTATTTGTATGTTTAATGTAAAATGTGATGCCCTTTTCTAGTGCATTATTTTGATCATGATTAGTCTGCTATTATTTTTTTATTACTTTGATAATAGTTATATTTTGTCACATGATGCCAAGATTATTTTATTTTAATTACAATCCGCTCATTTCAATACTTTGTTATATATACCTTATTTAGGGGGCGAAGTGTTGGGACTTGATTAGTGACATCTAATTAATTTATTTTTGTGATTGTGAATGACATTGGATGTTATTACATTATATGAGAATCATGATGATATTAGGGTTTATGATATGTCATGGAAATCGTGAGTAAATACAAAGCTAGATGGTGATGTTAATTACTTGTGAAATAGTTTAATTAATTATAATATTGATCATGTAGTGACTTAGAATGTTTAAATGATAATGTTACTTAGAAATATAGCTATTGTATTTATTTAAATGAGATTTAAGATATAACGGATTTTGTTAACCTTAAGTGGTGAATTGCATAAATATTGTGAATGGAACTTGAGACTCACTGCACATTCTTGATACTTATAGCTTCTTGATTTTGTATAATGTAATGGGCATATATGATGTGTGTGTTGAGTGTGCACAAAACAAAATTTTCTTGTCTATATACATACTTATCAATTTGAGGATGAAAGAGACCAACTCCTCGGTGATTCACTTAACAACATTGGGTCACCCATTATATGGGACCCAAAACTAGGTCATGTCATGACCTTGTTAGTGTTAGTTTGCAAAGATGTTATCTTTGGAAATAAATCTTCATTTTAGCCCATGAGTTGGTTTTAATGCATTATGTTCTTATGTGTCTTTCCCATTTTTATTTTTTGTCTTATGTTGGATTATTTGAATTAATTTGTTTACTAAAAATAAAAAAATCGAATTTGGCCTTGAGTGCCACTTTTGGTTTATGTGTTGGACAAAAAAATTGTCCTACACACCCAAATGAACCCCACATCCATAGGATAGGTGGACTATTTTGAGCCTTTTGGCCACTTTACAAATAAGGTCATATTGATTGCTTTGAAGTCATGCACAAGTAAAAACAATTACTTGTGTAAGTGTATGCAAGTTAATTAATGTGCAAGTGTAAGTTTTTCTTGTGTAATAAAGTATGTAAGAGAGTAGTCGGGACGTGAGTTATTGTGTGCGACACATATTGGGGTTAATTTGTTGTAAGTAAAATTTATTGATAGTGGTTGAAAATATAAAAATGCAAGGTGGCCATATGTAATATAAGAGAAATTGAATGTAATTTTAAGAGGGTGGTTGTTTTCATGGAGGTGGGAGTATGACATGTTATTGATATCTCTTCTATACTCCCCTTCTCTATTTAATTATTTTTTTGAGAGGGAAAGGGGGTTATGTACTAGTCTCATTTTCTTGCTATTGAAAATTTTGGAAGCTTGTTGGAAGGGCTTGATGAAATTGGTACATGTGCTTGCTTGGTTGGAGTCTTCGACATGGTCACTAATGCTAAAAATAGAAGATCACATATGTTGCATAACACAAATATGAATATTACATTAAAAAACATGATACAATATTACATATATTGGACAACAAAATCATAAGACGATTACAACACTATAATAACTTAACAATAAGTTTCAAAACTTACCCAAAATAGAATGATGGGATTTGTAAGTACAATTACCTAATTAACACAACTAGATGATTCAAGAACCCAATGCAAGTACAATATTGCTACTAATGACACCTAATCAACACATTAAACATGTGCACCATTATGATGAATTAAACTAAATTATTATCTCTATCATTCCTCCCCTTAATTCAACATGATCACAAGTGAATGAGTGAGAAATTCTTCAATGCCTCAAAATTTCCATGTTCAAGAGATTTGGTGAAGATATATGCACACTATTCTTTTTTTGGGAAAAATTAGAGCTATATGTTGTGTTCTTAAACATCTTTGTGTATGTAATGAATTTGTACTTTAATGTGTTTGGTGTGTTAATGAAATAATGGATTATGAACTAGTTTAATCATACCTTCATTTTTATAGTGTAAGATGGTAGGATGGTTTTGTGAAACACCCAAACCTTCAAGAATGGGACATAAACATATCACTTATACAACTCATGTTGCAGAACACAATACTATGCTTCAAAGAGAATAACAAAGAAACATCATTTTGTTTCTTACTCCCCATGACGCAGACCAAAACCTAATGAAAAGACATCCAACAATGGTTTTTGGGTCATCAATGTTTCCAACATGGTTTGAATTTGTATATCCTATAAAAAGAATAAGTCATTCTTTGTGTACTCTACATTGAAGTCAATTGTTCCTTTGATATACCTTGGTATATGCTTCCCTAATTTCTAGTGACTTTCTTTGGGATCTTGCATGAATCAAGAAAACTCACTCAATATAACTACTATCTAGCGTAGTATAGGTCTAGTAAATGCAACTCCCAATCAAATGTCAATAGAGAGTTTCATTCACCTATGGTGATGGATCTGATTGAAACAACTAAATCCTTGCCTCCAAAGTCAGTAGCAATAGATTTACACTCCATCATCCCGAATTTATCAAACATTATCCGATATACTTCATTTGAATCACAAAAAAGTGATTCTTTTCTTCCATACTTCCAATCCAAAATAATAGTGGATAAGTTTGATATTTTTCACATCAAACGATCTTTTGAATTTTTATTTGTTGCATCAATCACAATCAATTAATTTCTAGTGATTACTAGATCGTCGATATATACTATTACAATCACCACCCCCTTTGCTATTTGAGGTGAAGATTAGGATCATAGGGATACCTCTTAGATCTATTTTCAATGAGATTGACATCAATTTTATCATACCATTTTTAGTGTGCTTGTTTTAAACCATACAATGTCTTGACGAGTCTACAAAATTTTGTTTCCCGATGTGTAGTGAAAAACCTTTTGTTTTTTTCATGTAGACTTATTTTTGAAGATCATCATTGAAAAAAACATTCTGTACATTCATTTGGTGGACTTTCCATCCAAATTGTGCACCTAGAGAAAACACCATTCATGTTTTTTTATATTAGTCATGGAAGTAAATGCATCATCATAATAAATTCCTTCTCTTTGTACATTACCCATTTGTGATAAGTCTTTCTTTGTACTTATCAACATTACCATCTACCTTGTATTTGGTTTTGAAAACCTATTTACAACCAATTGGCTTCTTTCCAAGTGGAAGATCTACAAACCGCCATGTTTTGTTCATGATTAGGGATTAATATTCAACATCATGGATTTTTTTCCAAAGTCTCGACTTTAATGCTTCTTGAAACTTGGTGGGTTCATTTATTTCAACAAATCTACTCATCAGACCATGTTAAATTCTTCTCTTTCGTTGTTGCAAGTTATTGGTCCCAAAGTAGATGTGGATGGAACATCATCTTGTTTAACATATCTAATCGATTTGTACACCACCTTAACATGTGTTATGTGTTATGGGAATACACAACACTAAAGAGGATGTAAGGGTTTGTAACAAGTAGACTATTATGATCTAATTAACTTCCAACATTAATCATTCATAATCAAAATAATGCATTCATACATGTAACAATTGATAAATAATAAGTACTTTCTCAAATACATAAGAGGAGATATAAATTAGATGTATATAAAAAAATCAAGGATGATCTAGATGTATAAGATAGTGGAACATGTTGATTTGGAACTCGTAGATTCTTGAACGAAAGTTTTGGATTGAAAACCCAATAGGGGTTAAATGTATAACTCATTATATGGTCCATACTCGATATGTACAAATCCTAACTCGAAATTATATAGTCTTAGAATTTTTGATTGTTTGGACATGTAAATTTCGTGTGTGTTCTATTTGTCTTGTAATGATCTTTGTTGTACGTCACTCTTTCTCACACATCTTAATGATGACATGTAATCACCTACAATAAAGTAGAAACTATAAAAAATTATAGAACCCTTCATTAGAGCATAAAAACCAAAATGATAAAACATGTGTGTGTGGTGAGGTTAGATTACCTTTGGCACTAAAATTCCAACAACTCGAACCAAATATAAGTTTTGCACTACATGCCCTTATTCTGGGATCAATCCTCATGGAGTTCTCATATGTGATTATTCAAGTGAGAATAACTAACCAATCCCTTAGGGTTTCCCCGTGTCCTTTGACACCAAGATAAGCAGGATACCCGCACAATATAAAATGTACCCAATATGGTAGTAGTGAGATGTGGTGTACCTTAGCTATATGCCCTAACCCTTTGTTGATTGAAACCCTTGTGAAATGCTTGGAATGAATTTGTTATTGCTAAAACATGGCTTTATGACCTTTGCATGCTTGGAAATGAAGAAAGTTAGACTATTTGACTGTTAAGTGTTCCAAACTTGTAGTATGGATTTATCTAGATGATGTGCAACACATTTTAGAAGATTGATGAACCATTTGAGTGATTTTGGAATGATATTCATAATAATAGCTTGTAAGAGTTCCATGTGAGTTATAAAGTGACACTAAATTACTTTTATAGACTTCAAAGAGGTGATATATTCTAATAAGGTCGGCCTAAGGAAGATGAAATGAACCAAAACATACTTTAAAATTAAAATTAGAGTCAAGAATGTGAAGGGGTGGAACTGTATAGGTTGACCAAGACTATACTTTACATCTCTACCTTTCCCTACGTTTTCAAACATGAGAGATGAAAAAAACAACTAAAAAATTGTGATAGGAATATCAAAGGTATAATACTTATTTGATCAAAACATATTCTTAGAATTGAAAACAGAGCAGAGTGTAAAGATAATTAAGTTATATAAGAGCTAGATAGATGAGGTGATTGGATTACAAATGTGAGCATTTGTCTTAACAAGGGAACATGGTCAAACTTATAATTGTACAAGGACAAGTTACCAAATTTCATTGTCCACATTTTCCTTCCTTTAAGTTTGCAATTAAAAATTACATGATTAAAAGAAAAAAAACTTAAGTGTGCACACTAAATTTGTCTTAACTTGAAAATGGTTCATGATATGTTGGTGTTGGCATGCTCCATGATGAAATATGCTGAAATAAGTTGAAAGACCAGTCTACGAAGACCCTACATATTTTGATACTTTCCACTAAACCCACATACCACACCTTTACAAATGTACCTAGGCCCAATTTATACCTTGAAAGGAATGGATATTTCTATGCCCTTATAAGGTGCTACTGCAACTCAAACTAATTACATATAGTAGTGTAAGGAACTAAGCTAGCTCCTATCATCATGTCCTAGCCTATGCATGTATTGCATTAACCTCAAGATATTGTGTGAACACATGTGTAAAGAATAGATATGCTATATTTCATATCAATGTGAAGAAATCGTTATCCCAAATTTACCCCTAGGTTAATTTGGATAATTCATTATAAATGGACTTAGCCACTCAAAGTTTGGGATGTGAGGACGATCACAAATTTAGCCTTAGAGATCGAGAGAAAAGACAACTCAAGATGGTTCAACCGAATTAATCTTCATGCGCGGTGAGCTGGTGAGTCATGGCAAACCGAGCTGGTCGGGTTATCTAGCGAGTTGGAATCGAGATGGATGATGGCTGAGCTATAGAGCAAGATGGTTGAGTCCATCTCGGGAGACAAGGAAACCAAGTTAGAAAACATGGTTGGGTTAGACAACTAGGTTGGACAAAGAGGTTGGATGACCTAGGTTGGATGGCGCTTGACAATTGAATTGGATGGCTAGGTTGGACATTTGATTTGGATGGGTGACACATCGTATGGAAAATGAGATGGATGGCTCAAGGGTTGGTCGGAGAGAAGATGCATATGGACACAAGGTCGACGCTTGGGTTGGTCGAGTCACGTGTTGGACACATACAGACAGTAAGACGGTCATCTAACCTCCCGTGTTGGATGAGCCATCGTGGTAAAGGTGATGACCACCAGGTTGGACATTCACCACAAAATGTACGACCTACGGGTTGGATTTGACGATGACCCCCGGTTGGACGGTTGAGGTTAGATGATACACGGGGTTAGATAGGTCATGTGGTTGGACTATCTACATTTGTTGTATGATGAGGTTGGTCGTCAGGTTGTCTAGTGAGTTGGAATCGAGATGGATGATGGCCAAGCTACGAGTGAGATGGTTGAGTTCATCATGGAGACAGGGGAAAAGAGGTTAGAAACCATGGTTGAGTTAGATGGTCAAGTTGGACAGTTGGGTTAGATGGTAGTTGGATGACCGAGTTGATGGCAGAGTTGGACATTTGGTTTGGATGAGTGACACATGGTATGGAAAATGAGATGGATGGATAAGGGGTTGGTTGGTGAAGATTCGTACAAACATGAAGTTGGATGCTTGGGTTGGTCGGGTCACATGTTAGACTCGTACGGATAGGTAAGACGGTCATCTAACCTCCTAGGTTAGATGGCCCGCGTGTAAAGGTGATGATAATTAGGTTGGGCATCCGCCAAAAATGTATGGACTATAGGTTGGACGATGTCCAATCCTCCGGTTGACAGGTTGAGGTTAGACAACACACAAGGTTAGACGGGTCATGTGGTTGGACTGCCTAATGTTGTACAACAAGGTTGGTCAGTCACATAGTTGAATGTCTTACAAGTCCCAAGAAAGGCAAAGGTAGGTGGGTGAACGACAACTCAATAAACTTATTTAATGTGGTATGGCACCCATGTCTTCATCTGACAGAAGTACCCTCGGAAGTGAATTTGTATGGGTGCCCATACCTCTTTAATGAGGGTAGGTTAGAAAATTGCCTATATAATGTAATCAACCCCCTAATTTTTAAAGAGACATTATGGGAGATGGGGAAACTCTTGCAAAATTTTCCCCAACTCCATTGAGTTGTGAGCCTTCTCTTACACCTAGCAAAGCATATTTATGCCTTTGTGTATCATATATAATGGTTTGTGCATGTTTTAAAGCAATAAAAATCATGTTTTGTGGTGTTTCTTCAACCCTAGCTCATTTTTATTGTGTTTCTCTTGCCTCTCCATTGTGTTATTGTATTATGTGCATATATTTCTCACTTGCAGGTTTATGAGGTTGTGCTTCATGGAGATTTGATGGCGAGTGGGGATTTGGGTTAGTGTCATATCTAGTTTGGCCTCTCCCAACTCCATCTTCCTTCTCTTCCTCCCTCAACAGAGTATCTCACCCCTTTTCTTGGTGCTATCACCACCCCCTTAGTGTAGGATTTCCTTTTCATGCACTCTCTCTCTCCATGTCTCCTTAGAATTGTTAGGATAGGTGTTTTCTTACATTAAGATTAGGTAGAGGAAGCCGGCCTTCTCCGAGGGTTATCTAAAGTTCGCAAGTCCCACAACTTGAGGGATAACCCCATGTTATGCAGATTACATTGATGGCCTATGCACACACACTTGAGTTATCAGGGGTGCTATAATTTTGCAAATAAAAGACACCATATATATAATAACAAGCTAGCCAAGAAAATTAGAACATATCTTAATTTTATATATATATTTTTCATATTTGACTATTTTATTATTATGTGATTATTTGAATATTTTGGGAATGTTTTGAAAACAACTATTTATATGAAATGGTGTAACACCATAACTACCTATCAGCACTCGGAGGTTGAAAATGATATAAACCCTACAAACATGAGTATAGTTTATGGATGTGTATGTATAATTGGTGGGTGATCCACGTGATATGATGTAGAAGATTAAGGATGGGAAGACCCATGATTATTAGTGTACATAGAAAGTAACTAAGTTTGATGTATAGGCGAAGATGCCTTCCTAGATGAGTATGTAATGTAGATGATCAAATAAATGGTCGAGGGAGAGATGTATAATAAGAATGTGACCAACTAGGAACAATGTGAGATCAAGAAGACATGTTATTGTATGAACCTAAGAGGGGTGCCTCATGAGGTGTAAGACGAGGAATAATCTATGGTGTGGAAGTGCGTAGACACAAAATCATGCACTTTAGACATTATTTAATCCCGATCTCACACTAATATTTAGAGGGTTTTGAGTGAAGAAAGTACTAATTAACCCCATCTTTTGGCCATATTTCTTTATTTTATTTCTTCATTCTCAACCTCCATAACACATATGCCCAGCTTTGTCTCAAGCACTTTCACGTTATTTTAGCCTTGAATGGGGTGCCCATGGGCACTCTTGTGCCACCATGGGCGCCTTGATCCTTTTGAATTTTCTCGCCACTTTTTTTGGATCTTTCTACCCATTTTAGGTCCTTATCTTTTTAGTAGGTCGACCATTTTGGGGTTAATTATGAAATTATATCAAGACAAATCTATAAATATAAAGTTATAAGACCATAACGAGGGACCAAGCACTAGTCATTACTATCTTCCATCTAGAGTCAGTGCATCCATCTATTTCATTGAGATCACTTGCATCTACATAACTCTCTCACAAGGCACAAGGATAGGACATTTGCATCACCCACAACATAGGGGGAGGATTCTATTCTATTCCATGCACCATTTATTACATTTTTCTACACATTACTTAGCTCGCTACTTCACAAAGTGTGACTAGCACAAGAGAAACTTAGGGCATGTTTTCACACACACACACACATAATTACATTTGAGTCTAGAATGTAGTGCAACACTTAGTTAATAAGTCCACCATAGTGATAGTTGAGGTCATCGACCTATTCATATGTATTTTTTATTTTTTAAGGATTGATGCTTATTTAGGGTTTTGCATGTCTTTTCATTCATTTTGACATAACAACAACATTTGGCACAACACAGAGAATCTGATGTGACACATAGTGCAGTTCTAGAGTATGTGTCGAACTGTGAAGATCAATTCTAGAGATTTAACACAGACTAGGGCACCCAATTTGCATACCAAAGTGCCCGTGGGTGCCTCGGTTTCTCTACAGTGCCCTCCAAATTGAACCACATTGCTTGGATCCATCCTTTTTAGGGATCCCGCACATTTGTTCCTCCATCCAAATTTTCTAGTCACCTCTGCGACACGATCCCGTGAGCATCTTTATTCGATTATTCCTTTCCTCTTCTCTCTTGCACATTAGGGTTTTTGTTGGAGCTCAAAATTACATCATGGACATGATCATGAATGACCAAGAATTCTAAGGCAACATGGGACTGTCTATCAATTGTGGGACCTACGAACTAAGATAGACCTCTGGAGAAGGCCAACTTCCTCTACCTATTCATAATGTTAAACTAATCATAGAAATTGAAATGAAACTATCTAACTCTACTCTAAAATTCTAAGGGACCAGAGTGAGAAGGAGATGCATAAAAACAAAAACCTAAACAAGAGAGGTGATAACTCTAGAAAGAGGGTTGGAGACATTCCAATGAGTGGAAAATGGGGAGAAAGTGATGAACAAGAGGGGCGAAAGGGGAAGCCACATTCCACAACAACATTCGATCACAATTTTCCTGGAGCAAAAAAACATGAGACCATGCGAGAGAGACAAATATGCGAAAAACACTGTAAATGCAAAGGAAGGCAAGAAAATACAATAGAACACTGCTAGGGCAAAAAAAATCCACAAAACAAGTGATTTCATTTATTCAAATATGCACACCCATTACATTAGAGGAAAAGAGGAAAGGATCACCATGCAAGATGTCCAAACATGAGGCCTACAACTCACAAGTGTTTTGGAACCATTTTGTGAGTTCCATTACAAAGAAAATCCCCCCTTCTTAAATGAGAAGTGTTTACAATATATAGAAAAAAACGAGAAAAAAGAGGGAAAAGAGAAACTAAAAATTCTACCTCTACTCACTAAAAAGATGCATTAAATTTCTGAAAATGGGTATGGGAACATTTGAAAACCCACATCCCAATGTACTCTAGCTTCTGGAAGAAGAAAAGAGGACCATACTTCATTAATGTTGGTAGTTGGGCTGCCTGGAAATGTTTATTTTATGCTGGAGACGTTTCCATATTTTTCACATATCTAACCTAAATAAAATTAAAAAATAAAATGTCCGTGTTGTAGAGGATGTTGAGACCTTTCCAACGATATATAGATAATGAAAAAAGCAGAGTAGTAGGGTCAAACGTTATGGCCATTTTAAATTCGAGTGAAAAAACTATCATTTTCCTTTGTTGCTCGACTTTCTAGTTATGTGTGACTTTGCAGAGTTGAGTGGATTTGTAGTTATGCGCATATTTTTAGTGTTACATGGATTTGTAGTTATGTGTGGCTTTGCAATGTTGTGTGGCTTTGTAGTTTAGCGTGGCTTTGAAGTGTTGCGTGACTTTATAGTTTTTAGCTCGGTTTTGCAGTTTAGCGTGGATTTGTAGTTATGCGCGACTTTATAGTGTTGCGTGGCTTTGCATTTTAGCCTGGATTTCCAGTGTTGCATGGATTTTTATTTTAGCATGGATTTGTATTTTAGTGCAGCTTTATAGTTATGCGCTTTGCGGTGTTGCGCGACTTTGCGGTCATGCACGATTTTTCCTCATTTTTAGCAAGTATGGATTTCTTTAAGTTTGAAGAAAAGGGGCTCAATGCCTTGAACCATTGCAAGTGCCCAAAACATGAAAATACCTGAAATTATAGATCCTTTATTGAAACTCCATGAAAGTTTCTAGGTCCAAGTTTCCCAAGTTGTTCAATTTTTGTAAGGGGTGCAAAGATGGACAACATTTTTGGTGACTCACATGTGTCACCTGCCTGCTAAATGAATTGATCAGTGGCCTTGAATCATCCATTAGGCATGGATTCAACTTAATAATCATGAAATATGATCTAAAACTTCAATAACACACCCCGAGTCTGCCGGAAGTACTACTAGACATGAAACTCGATCCTTTCACTCGAATTTTCCAACTTCGATAAGAAAATCGATAGTTTTGATGGAGTGAAAATTGTTTTGAATCCAAAATTTTCTTTTCTCTATAATCTAATCTATTTGAGATTGAAAATACTTGGTGAAATTGTCCCAAAATCTGATTTCTTTTCCAAGTTTTACAAAAAAAGCTAACTAAATCATGACAAAGCACGAAACATTACAAATGTTTGGCACACATGATGATTTGGAAACACTTGGAACTGCCTTAAAAGAAATGATTTCCTCAAATAATGCCTCCTTCAAATGGATTGTGCAAGAGCAAAAACAATACACAAGTTATGTACAAAGTGGAAAATCATACATGTCCCAAGTGGAACATGCAGAGTGTGCACAAGCACTTATTCTGCTGAAAACAAACCTACTCTACCCTACTCTAACACGAGGAAAAGGTAAGCTAAATGAATCTTGTAATCGGATGGGGAAATAACATCCTTTCCTCACAACATGCAACCATGTAGATGATTTGGCACTAGACATGGCCTTTGTCAAGAGTGAAAAACTGACTAGAAGATGATTATTCACTCTATCCATCAAAGTATCAACAACAAAAAAATATTACCTCCTTTAGTTGCTCTGCATTTGTTTGGAGGTGTTGAAGCTGGCCTTTGGTACACTGAAGCTCATCCTCATGCTCTGAACTAAATATGACCGGTGGTAACTCCATATTTGGCTCCAAAAAGGCAAATACCTAATTGGGAAAGGATTGATCCTTTTGATTTGCCCATTGCTATGAATCTCAATCCCATAGTTGGGATATTCATGCAAAATTTATATCTAAATGGAGGTACTTGCAAGCTGATTTGGTTCTTGTTCTACTTCCTCTATAAACAATTTTTTTCCCATCTTGATGGCTATTGATTTTGAACTTGTTTCATTGTGGCTTTCCTCATTCTCTGTTCCATCTTGAACCTCCATCAATAGTGCAACAATCTCTAGACACGTAGAGCAATGAGGATCATTGCATTCCTTGAAACACCTTGCTCAATTTCAGTAAATTCTTCCTCAAGGCCTTGGGTGCCAATAGTGTTAAAAAACACTTTCTTGGGTAAGTGCACGAAGTTGGGGGCCAAAAAGCGGACAAAACCTGAAAAAATCAAAACGCGTACGCGTTCTATTATAACGTGATCGTGTTTTAAATTTTCAGGTTTGGGATTTACCAAGGCATAATGCGTACATGTTATGCCTACTATAAAGAAAAAAAAGGCCCCGAGCCTCTATCATTTTATCTCCCTCAAACGTGAGTTTTAGAGCTTAACTGTGCCCTCACATTTTTTCATTCAACTGGATCTCAAGCTCAAAGGATCATTTTTGGATCGCCAGAAGATTTGAATCGACGATGGCACCATGGAGAAGAGGTAAGCACAATTCTTTTCTCAAAATTGCATTGAAATATGATAATTATAGATTAAAATTTGAATTGAATACATATTTTTATTGTTACAGTTAGAGGTTAAGGGAATCAACCACAACCAAACCTGTTATTCCTGTCATCCCTCTCGACACTCCCACAATTGCTCAATATCCCCTGGGTAGTCAAGAAGATTTAACAGCCCACATAGTTGAAAACAAAATTGAAATTGAGGATTTAATCAAAACAATGAGGGATTCACAATCTACAAACCCCCACCAGCCTCTCTTGCAAACACATTGAGGCATTACTTGTTCAAGTTGACAAGACAACAGGGAAAATTGATCATTGGAAAACTTATAGAGAGGGTTGTAGGGTTTATTATTCCAATAAATTTTCATATGTGGAGGTAAAGAAAAAATAAATTTTAAAAGACCTCACACGTGCCTTATTCACGGACCCTCGCACTAATTTTCCTGTTCCGTTGTCATGTAAACGGGTTCCCATCCATCGGTGCAATAATAATTTGATTAAAAATAATTTTGGGACCAATGGTGGATGGTGTTTGATTTTCCACCTTGTAATAACAATGAGGTGCCACTATGCTTTATGAGGAAACTCTATTGCAAGTTTATCCTCAATGAGATCCCAAATTATTTTGATTTCCGAGATTTCTAGGGCCGAGGAAAAGGATCTGCACATGATCAACCAGGTGCACAATGTGCACCTATTCAGTAGGGTAGATTCCCTACACATTTCCCCACTCCCGAGATTGTCCCTCAAGCGGTGAAGGAGACAATAGATATTGATACACTCCATGAGCTTCAGAGGCTATCTATGACCCTTGTTCAACATATGAGGGAGAGTTTTGAGCTAGATGCTCATGGAGGTACACATATTATTCCCTCAAGGAGTGCTAGCATGAGGCCACATCTTTTCTCGTCATGTGGTAGCATATTTTTGGGGCCTGAGGAGGATGATAATTTCATGTGTACTAATTTTGGTGCACCTAATGCTAGGGGTGCACACAATAATTTCACTATGTCGATGTCCTTTTTCAAGTGAGGCATTTGGATTACATTTATCTCGCGTCACATTTGTAGGTGAATTTGTTATTTTTTGTTATGTGTGTTACAAAAAGTTTGGAGTACTTGATTTACTTATATATGTTAAATTTTTGAAATAATTGTATTTGTACATGCATATGCATTGATATTACAGCGCGCGGGAGGTGCATCTTCATCCCGACCACAAAGGCGGTGAGCACCATGCGTAACATTTCACGAGGTAATTTAGAATGTCAATTATGTAAAATTTTCACATACATACATACATACACACACACAACACACACATATATATATATATATATATATATATATGTATATATATATATGTATATATATATGTATGTATGTATGTATGTATATATATATACATGTATATATATATTAGTTTTGAATTCAAATATATGTATGTTCTTGTATGTTCATCTAACTCACGTGATATACATGTTTGGTAAAGATGTTGACTTCACTAGATACCCCACCATCTCTCGCGACAAGTAGATAAAAGTGTTGCCACACTGTGATTTCATTTGCGCAGCAACTCATTGAGGTATTCAAACAACACGTAAATTTTGTTAAATTTCTCGTGTAATTCATATTATGTTAAATTGCATGTTAGTAATATCTTTCATTGTAGAATTATTAAATTATGTTAATAATGTCCTTCATTGTGTATATGCAGGAGTTACCTGCGACAGGTAACATCCCTATTCATTTGATTCATAGGCGTGGTGGGGTAAAAACAATAGTTCTATATTGATAAAATTAGTTAAAATATTGTCATTATGTACATACATGTAATTAGTTCTATTTTCGCTAATTCTGATGTTAGATTTTCTGATCTTATGTGTATGTAGGGAACTTCAACCCCCTCCATTTTGACTTTGAGGGCACAAAATCCTCCATCTCATCATCTTCGTACCCCCATTCATACTGCAGGAGCTCTCGATGACTCATCTAAGCGTGAGATGCAAATTCAATGTGATCAAAACTTGCGGTAAGTTTGTGTATTTATGTAAATACTTTCATTCTAGCATGGTCTTAAATACATGTTGAAAACATATATAAATTAAGTTTTGACAAAAAAACATTGTTTGCATTTACAGGCTCATCTACAGGCGAGTATTCAGTGGAAGAGGACTCGAAGCATGGGCTCGGACAATCCAAAGTCATCTCATAGATCTCCATCTTTGTCTAAGGGAGGGCCTTCTTTGAGCAAGGCCAAGAGAGGGATAGATTTTGATGAGTAGGAAATATATATGTCTTACATGACATTGTTTTTGTATGCCTATGTGCATGGCATTGTATGTACATCTATATGACATTTGAACTTGATGGTCTATGACCTATTTGGGCATTTTTATATTTATTATGCACATTAAAATACTATTTGGAACTTGATAATTTGTATGATACCTTACATTTCTGAGATTATTTTCGCATGAAACTAATATGATGTGCACTTGACAATATTTAAGACATTATGGATTATTATTTTTATTTATTGGTGATGTACATGTACTAGCATTTTCAATTTATAATATGCATCAAACTTTGGAAATCAATATTTATATAATGTATGTATATAAAGAGTTACCTAATTTGAGTAATTATTCATTCAATTTATCAATGTGTATATGTGTATTTACCTTACTTGTGCTTCTTCTTGCTCATGGTATCTTTATACTTGGTTCCTATCTTATCATGCACTTACTACATTCTTCTATGCTTCTTAGTCTTCTCCCCTATTAAAACACCCGAGAGTCATCACAATTTGATGCCTTTCATTTGTTGATATTTTGAGAATGTCTCTCCATATACATTACTCCAATGCTTGAGAATGTCTCCAGATGTAATGACATTCTGATTTAGACACTCAATGATTCTTGATTGTCTAATCCTATCCAATTCATGTTATTACCTTTAAATCTGTAGGCATTTCAAGTTATTTGGAAATCACATCACACCCTTTATTAGGCTTGATGACTACCCCTATCCTTTTGAAGGCACTTTTGAAAGCATCCATGGGTTTATCATAACATAAATTATCAATGAATGGAAGGTCACTAAGCCGTAGGCCAACTGACTCCCATCCAAAACTAAACAAGAAATATTTACTAGGTGATTGATAAATCCCGTGTGTTCTTAGACATACCCCTATCAAATTCATTCTTAAGCCAATCTAGTCATTCAGGGCTCTTAAGGGACTATGCCCAGACGAGGTAGCCCGAAAGCATGGGTAGCATAGGGAACAAAAAAATCCTCCACTAGTGTTCACTTGGCCACCTTGACATGTTGGCGTAGTTGGTTCAGTTCCACGAGTTTCCGTTTGTAAACTACGGTGTCCTGGGAGCCCTACACTGACTCGGTACTACAATTTTTTATGTGTTTGCAAACAAGGAAAATGAGAGAACCGAATGGAGATAGAGAAAACTGAGAGAGGATTTTGTAGAGGGCTTCAACATGGAGGTTTTGGATCCAACGAGACATCTCTAGGTGCCACGGAGTCCGAGAAATCACATGTTGAAGATATGGTCTCGGGGATCTTAAGAGACTACACCCGAACGAGGTAGCCCGAAAGCATGGAGCATAGGGAACCAAAAAGATCCTCCACTAGCATTCACCTGGCTATCTCGATGTGTTGGCGTAGTTGGTTTGGTCCAACAAGCTACCATTTGCAAAATACAACATCTAGTAGCCTTATACTGACTTCAAGACTACACTATTTCACATGTTTGCAAACAATAGGACAACGAGAGAACCAAATGGAGATGGATAAAATCATGATATAATTTCATAGAGAGTCCCGATGTGGAGGTCTCAATCTAACGAGATGTCTCTAGGTGCCACGGAGTCCGAGAAATCACCCGTCGAAGATATAACATATTTTGGCCTCAGGGCTCTTAAGGGACTACGCTCGGACAAGTTAGCTTGAAAGCATGAGTAGCGTAGGGAACCAAAAAAATCCTCCACTAGCGTTCACCTAACCACCCCGATGTGTTGGTGTAGTTGGTTTGGTCCCACGAGCTTCCGTTTGCAAACTACAGCGTCTGGGAGCCCTACACTGACTCGAGAATGCAAAATTTTGCACGTTTGCAAACAATAGACAATGAGAAAAATGAATGGATATGGAGAAAAATGAGAGAGGATTTCATAGAGGGCTTCAACATGGAGGTATCGATCTAATGATATGTCTCTAGGTGCCATGGAGTCTGAGAAATCACCCATCGAAGATATAACGTGTTTTGGCCTCATGGCTCTTAAGGGACTACACCAAAAAGGTATCCCAAAAGTACGTGTAGCATAAGGAACCAAAAAATCCTCCAATAGTGTTCACTGGCCACCTCAATGTGTTGGCGTAGTTGGTTCGGTCCCATGAGCTTCCGTTTGCAAACTATAGCGTCAAGAACCGTACACCGATTTAGACTCGCTAGATGTTGTATTTTGCGAATGGTAGCTTGTGTGACTGAACCATCTGGGACAACACATCCAAATGGCATAGTGAATGCTAGTGGAGGCTTTGTTTTGGTTCCCTACACTCCCGTGCTTTCGGGCTACCTCGTTCAGGCGTAATCTCTTAAGAGCCCTGAGACCAAAACACCTTATATCTTTGACATGTGATTTATCAGACTCCATGGAACCTAGAGACATCTCGTCAGATCCAAAACCTCCATGTCGAATCCCTCTATGAAATAATCTCATGGTTTTCTCCATCTCCATTTGGTTCTCTCGCTATCCTATTGTTTGTAAACACACGAAATAGTGTAGTAGTCGAGTCAATGTAAGGTCTAGATCTTTCATTATTTTGTAAATGGTAGCTTGTGGGACCGAACCATCTAGGATAACACGTCCGGATGGCCTAGTGAACACTAGTGGAGGATTTTTTTGGTTCCCTACGCTACCTGTGCTTTCGGGCTACCTCGTCCGGCGTAGTCCCTTAAGAGCCCTGAGGTCAAACATGCTATATCTTCGACGGGTGATTTCTCGACTCCGTAGCACCTAAAGATGTCTCATTAGATCTGAGACCTCCATGTTGGGTCCCTCCATGAAATTCTATTGTGGTTTTATCCATATCCATTTGGTTCTCTCATTGTCCTATTGTTTGCAAACACACGAAATAGTGTAGTCTGAGTCAATGTAAGGCTACTAGATGTTGTATTTTGTAAATGGTAGCTTGTGGGACCAAACCAACTATGCCAACACGTCGAGGTGGCTAGGTGAACACTAGTGAAAGCTTTGTTTTGGTTCACTATGCTCCTCATGCTTTCGGGCTACCTTGTTATGGCGTAATATCTTAAGATCCCTGAGGCCAAAACACACTATATATTCGACGGTGATTTCTCAAACTTCGTGGCACCTAGAGACATCTCGTCAATCTAAGACCTCCATGTAGGGGACCTATATAAAATCCTCTCGCGGTTTTCTCCATTGCCATTCGGTTCTCTCGTTGTCCTATTTTTGCAAATGCATGAAATCCGCAGCCCGAGTCGGTGTAGGGATGCTAGATGCTATAGTTTACGACGAAAGCTTGTGGGACTGAATCAACTACACCAACATGTCGAGGTGGCTAGGTGAATACTATCGAGGCTTTTTTTGGTTCCCTACACTCCCCATGCTTTTGGGCTACCTCATCCAGGTGTAGTCTCTTAAGAGTGTGAGGCCAAAACACACTATATCATCGACTCGTGATTTCTCATACTCCGTGGCACCTAGAAATGTCCCGTCGGCCGTAACCTAGACCACCATGTCGTCTATCTACGAAAGCCTCTCATTGTTTTCTCCATATCCATTCGGTTCTTTCACCTGTCCTATTGTTTGTAAACGTGTGAAATACTCGCAGGTTTGAGTCAATGTATAAAATGTCGATGCTATAGTTTGCAAACGGAAGCTCATGGGACTCGAACAAACTATGCCAATATGTTGGGGTAGTCGGTTGAATGCTTGTGGAGTTTTTTTTTGTTCCCTATGCTACCTGTGCTTTCATGCTACCTCGTCCGGCGTAGTCCCTTAAGAGCCCTGAGGCCAAAACACGCTATATCTTCGACATGTGATTTATTGACTCCGTGGTGCCTGAGACGTCTCATTAGATCCAAGACCTCCATGTCGGGTCCCTCTACGAAATATTCTCCTGGTTTTCTCCATCTCCATTTGGTTCTCTCGTTTTCCTACTATTTACAAACACGTGAAATACTACAAGTATGAGTCGGTGTAATGTTGTCCATTGCCAATCACTTGAATAATATAAGTGGTTCATACAATATAGGTGGTGAAATGAGAATTTCTATTTTTGTTCCTTTCTAATATTTAATTTCTCTTAGCTTCACTTGGCTTCGAGAATAATAAATTCTCTCCTGATAGTGCCAACCACGTGAAGGTGGTAGCTTTTTTTGGCACCACTAACCTACATAAACATGTTAGTAAGCAATTAAATAGAATTTTAAATCATACGAAATTTAAACAAAATCATTTAAGTAAATATTCAAATTAAATTCATGAAGAACATACCTTTGCAAATTCAATCCAATGAATCGCAAGGATCAACTCTATTCTTGATAGTAGCAATAATTTCTTCATGATTTGATTCACGAACCTTCCATATATTCTTGTTTGATGGCTGACCTCGATATTTGATCAATTTAATATTTGTTGCAAGGACCAAATGTGAATAGTGAAGTATCTTCCGATGTACTTCATAGTCTTCAAATAACCAAATGTTTGATTTTTTGATAGGATATCGTCGAAGCCAAGTTCCAATGACTACCATTGACCCAGTGGGATACTCAAGGTCTTCACCATCAATGACTGTGGAAGTCAAATTTTTCCCCTCTACACAACGAGACAAGAAGTAGTCTGTTCCCTCTTTGTTAAATTCCGTCATGCAATAACTCGCAAATATGTGCCATATGTATCACAAAGTAAAATCGTTTCACTCAATTTAAAAATATATTAAGAGTTGACCATTTAATAATTTATAACTCTAAAACATGGCATGTATATATATGTATGTACCTTGTTGCACTTAATCAAATACTTGGTTAAAGTCGGTGATGTTTTCATTTGATCGAAGACCCCGTAAGTTGTAATGCTTTGGTGGAACTTGATGTGTGTCGAGTGGATTAGAGGTCTACAAATCACGTTCATCCATCCACTTTGTGACTCACATTCATTCCATGCAAAATCAATCCATGATATACAAAAACATGTCATGCACCTAGTATAAATAGTCCAAGCATTTACATCTGAACTACGGAATGAGTGCATATCACTTGATCCTGCAACTGTCATATAATATTCAAATTTTTCCAGATGTTGTTCCTCTATCAACCAAAAATATATACGAACCGTTGATCTCTCTTGAGATTCATGGCCCATATTCTTGACACACCAATCAACAATGTTTTTTACATCTGTAAATTTAGCACCATCCTTGAACTTTAACTCTTCTCTTACAAGTGCTCTTTTCACACATGCTCCTACACCATCATGCTCTCCTTTTCCATGCCCTGCCTTAGTAAAAATCTAGATATGTTGTACATTTTTTTCTTTGTGCATCCTTCTTAGCCAATAAAACATCCGTGCATTCTTGAATTGTGATGTGCAGTTATCTGACCAAATGTAATGTTGATTGAAACTAATGTTCCTCTCATTCAAGTTTGCATAAAACACCTAGAAACACCCTTATACATATTCTAGAATGTGTCCAATCATCACTGATGTAGAAATGATACTCTTTTAATATTTTTCGATCTTTCTCAGTGCTTTCTGGAGAGTGCATGAATGCTATATGCACAAAAATAGAAACTTGCACCGAGTTATAATATTGAGATTAAACCTCCATTTATGGCTGCAATGTGTAATTCTCTGTACGAAGTCAACTACTGAAACAATATTACCAAGTGGGAATGTGTCCTTTCTTAACTTGAATTGTTCATCCAACCATCGAGCTCTATGTGTGTGCCTTGCATACTCATAAAAACTTTCCTCTCTGAATTTGACCATATATTATGATACAGGTAATTATTTTCTAACAAGCTCACACCTCTTAGATTCTTTTCCATCTTTTAATTGATATGACACCGATTTATGATCAATGAAATCAACCAATTCTTTTCCTATTGATTATTTACTCTCCTAATGGATATAACTTTTCAGATTTGGCAAGCCACCGCATACATTGCACATTCCATCCAAACATGCTTTGTTATAAAAATTGTCTTGTTGATTTCTCACAAAATATTATCGGAATAAATTCCCTTAAAGATTTTTGTGGGACATTTAATCCACACTCTGCTGCAACATGATGTTAGTATGCAAAAATGACGTATTTGACAAAAACATCATAATGCATTGAAAATTAAACATGATGCCTGCAACAAACAAGTGGTATGTGAGTGATTGATTTTCACATAAAATGGTTTGCTCATTTCAAAGAATCTTTGGCTAATATTAATTTTTGATTTTAATTCTTAAACTTAGAGAATAATTCTGTTTGAGTCATAGCTAAGAAATGTTTTGCACACGATTCACTATTATGAGAACCTATTCTTCTTTTTACTGTATCTATTCTATTTGATGACACCCTTGTGTTCTCATTCCAAAATTTTACAATTAATTCTATTATAATATCAGATGTATTCTTGTCTTTTCATGGAAGTCTGCTAGATAAAGCCCAATAGTCGGTGTTATTGACGACTCAAGACGTTTATGTCTCTCTATTGCTTTCATTAGTGTTTTTTGTTTAGCTTCAAAGCACTTTGCTTGTTTTTCTAATCAAGTGTTTATTAACTGTTTTATCACTTACTATACAATTAGTAAGTGCACGCCATGTAGCATTACTATCTTTGGTGCGTCTTTTTCCACCTACAGTTTGGTATGCTTTATGTATGTTTTCAACAATTGACACATTTTGATCAGCAAAATTAGATGTTCTTAACCCTAGGGTCTTCATTATAGGTCTCATCTTAATTAATTTCATCAATGTAACAAATAATTGACATCTTTGTGTATCATTTAAATTCTCAAAGTAATTATCCCAAATTCCACTAGCTTTTCTTCTCGCATTTCTTTTAGACATTTTGTTAGGCATTGGTTTTATAATGTTTTCATCAATTTCAATTAAGTGAATTAGTTTTCTTCACAAAATGGAAGGAGGTGTTCTTAGAGGTGAATATTTTTTACAAGGTTACTTTCTTCATTCAGTGTTTTCATACAAATTTCGGGGTTAACATTTGGATTCTTAGGTAAGGGTTCAACAATTGGATTCATATCAATTTCTTCATCCATACCAACATTATCATTCAATTCAATATCATTATTCATTGCAAAATCATTATTCTCTACATTTTCATTATGTATTTCATCCCCATTTTCTAATACATTAGCTACATTTGATATAACGAGATGTACCTTTCCCTGCTCAAAGTTTTTGCATTCTCTTCAATTTCTTTATTCTCTTCTCTTCCAATTTCTCTGGTGTCTTGTTCTTGACTTTCCTCTTGTCCTTAGCTTGACATTTATCACCCATGATTAGAAAAAATCAACTAGTGGGGTAGGGGACAAAATGAACTACTAAAAAATCATGCAAGAATGTAGAGAAAATTGTAGACAAAACAAAATGTTTGCAGAATTCCCGTGAAAGAGATGAAAGGGATGTTGGGGGCCACAATATATAAACAAAGAAAAATGCGTACGCATTATAATGCGTACACATTTTGTATTTTATATTTTTCCAAGCCATGCCTCAAGGCTTGGGATCCGGTTTGGATCCCCAAGCCTGAGGCATGGACTTGTACAAACACAACAAACAACGTGTTTTTGCAAGAAAATGTAAAAATTCCACTTCCTCTATGATAAATCAAAATAAAAAAATTGATCCATTTTAAAAAATTTATACCCGACGTAGAGCAGAGTTTCTTCTTTCTAAAAATATAATTTTTCAAAATTTTTGACTAATATAAGGTTTCCATATTATTTATTTTCTAACTATGCCTTTTTATAGCTATTTTTTGAAGTGTAAATATGTTTATCTTTCATGGTGTATCTTTTTTTTGGGTGATCGAAATTTAAAAAAATTTATACTAGCCCAAACTAGGCATAATTCTATATATATTCAAAAAAATTTAATTTTCAATATTTTTTGAGGTAGTTGGGGGAGACAGGTCGGAGAGCTTCGTTATTTTTCAAAACATAAAATTTATGTACTAGAATAATCATAAATAAAAAAATATTCGCTATAAAAATCTAAAAAAATTGGAGCCCAAACTATATGCTCTTAGCTATCTTTCTACCAAACAAGGTGAAAAATACTAACAGGATAAGGGTTTTCACGCGCGACTTCACGCAGACTCAGATCGCAATCCTGACGTTGCTCGTGGGAGGACCAACGGCTACGCCTCCCATTTTTATGCGACCCGCAACGGTGAGAAACGAACCACTCTCAACGCCCAAAGGTATTTTGAAAATTGTTGTAACCAAAGACATTCCTGTGAAGATGGGAGGGCCTCCTGCCGCGATTGAGCCGTGTGCGCAGACTCCCGACCGGAAAGATAACACCGAGCTCGGAACATTCTTAGTATTGGCGGATTCACCAACTTTGTGGAGAGAGTGCAAGGGCATGATCAAAGCATCTCTGTTCGCTTTAAGGAGTGGAATGAGAGGATGGTCGACTATGGAGGCGTAAGATTCTTATTAATGACGAACTCATAGCAAGCGACGGCCTCAAAATTTCTATAAAGGATACCGCTTCTTCAACAAGAGGGTTATCAAAGAGGTCAAGAGAAGATTTGTGGAGGAGGAGGAGAAGCTTATATTCAACACCGCGGTCTGCTTGTTAATTCAATTCCTTCTCCATATGATGAAGTCACCCGCATGATGATTCGCTACATATCCTTGGAAGGCGGGTTTGTTCATATCGTCTCTAGCACCTTGTCTTTTTGAATCACTTTCGTAGGAGTAGGTTGGTTTGCTTCCCCACTATCTCTGTTAAACTCTCTTGAGCGCTCCATTTTGGAGTTCCGTAAGCATACCCGGCGGTTCCCCTTCACCAAGGGCTTATTCTCGCTTATTCACAAACACTTTTCCTTATCAAATTCCCGGTCTCCTTCCTCTCCCGGCCTGGCTTTGTTGGGCTCCGCTGCTTTGATCTGTCTCCCCTGCTGTCCCTGCCGCTTGCCCCGCCTCCGGTGCTTGATGCCCCATGCGAGGCTGCTCATGCTTCTCCTTCTTTTCCTCCCGTCCGCTTTTTGCCACCCACACTGTCTCTACTTCTAAACGTGTCACTGGGGCTTTCAACCTTGAGTCTCTAGGCATGACATTGCTCATGATCTGCTTTGAACATTAGTAGTGCCAGGTCCCCAAAAACCAACGGATAACCCTTCTAGAAGATTGGAGGCCTTAGAGGCTGAGCTTAAATTGTTTTGAAGGATGAGGTAAAAAAATCTTGCTAAGCAAAAAGGCAAAAAAGCATTGAGGAGAAGGGAGCATTGGCAATAGCTTGACTTGATGAAATATACAAAAATCTGACCTCCCTAGACTCTGCCTTGGGAAAACGAAGACTAGGCATGAGTATAATATTGCAACAACATTCGGGGCCATAGAGGAATTCATCGAAGGTCATGCAAGAAGTGTTTCGCATCTCGGTGTCCCGATTACTCTTTGGGGCAATGAGAAAGAGAGTAAAAGAACTAGAGAGGAGCTCGATAAGACGGATCTTGCTCATATATGACCACGGTATGGTATGTATCATGCTTGGAAAAAAAAAAGATGAGTATTGATCAAGCGGCCAAGAAGTAGTCCAGGGTTTACTACTTCTTGGTGTATGGCTTCTTTTTGTTGCCGTTGTTTCTAAGTCTCGTTTGTGTTCTTTGCTTTCTAGGCTTCGGTGTTCTTTGCTTTGTAACTTTTTGTGCTTTGATACGACTTCTCTGCTCCTCTCTCTTATTCAGGGCTTTTAGGCCTCCTTTTTGTACACAAGGGTATAGTCCCTTTCAAAAACTATTTACCAATATTAAAAAAATACTAAATGGTGCTCAAAAAAAATGGGGGGCACGAAAGTCACTCTATTATGTTTTTGAAGAAAAACAAGAACATTTGTTGATATTTTAGTTGTTTGACCCACTTAAACTTATTTGTTTTCAATAAAATTTAGTAGCTTAGAAACTAAACTCAAATCTACGATTCATATTTCTACAACATCTTCCAATTTTGAGTGTAACTATTTCATGCAAAACTCGTATAAGTTAAAAAAATTCTTCAAAAAATGCGTCCACTTAAGACCCCCTTTTGCCCCCCAACTTGGTGCACTTACCCTCTTTTCTTCTCCAACCTTGCCAATATGATTTTCCTTCAAATCTACCTGTTCTATTTTGGTGATCAACTCCTTCTTGTCTATAATCTAGACCATTTCATCCTCCCAATCTGAATCAAACCAATCTTCAATGGATACAGAATTATTTGAATTGTTTGGAGAAGAGGTATAAATAAGGGACTACCGATTTGCAACATGTTTGGGAAAAGATGTTTTATGGTTAATAGGCCTGTTTTGGTCACTTGGGAAATCCAAATGAATCTCTAAAACATGCTCCCTACTCTATTGATATGTTGTCTCCAAAAAAAGATCAAAGCGCATGGTTTTTCCTGAGGTCTTGTTGTTTGGAGTATTGCATGGGTTGTTCCCTCTCTCCAAAAGCATAACAAATATCCCTTTCTACCAACCTCATAGGATAACTCTATCTAGTAAGGGTTGGATAAAAGCTAAGGACAACATTTGAGATACCACAACTCCTCGGAACACTAGTGCATGGTTTGGTGAAGTTGGGTAGTTCCCTGGGTGGAGATGGGAGGGATTTTTGCAAAGCTTGGGGAATTCTTTGGGCATGAAAAAATTTTGAAACATCAAATGAAGGAGAAGGAAGAAAAGGAGCTTCTTTATTTTGGAAAGGACTAATGGATTTTTCATTTTTTACACATGGAGAAGGAAGAATTTGAGGCGGTGAAGGAAGAATTGCAAAGTGATAGGGGACGAGTGTTCACTTTCCATCCTTAATGAGGATCTTCTCAGCTTGGGATGCAATGGAAAAATCTTGGGGAATAATTCTACCCCCTAAGGACTGAATCAATACAGATAAATTAGCATCAAATGACCTCAAATAATACAAGAATGCCATACCTTGTGGGGGTCTGTATTCTTGAGGAATTTTGTGTCAGGTCCTTGTGAATCTGAGGTTGAAATCAAGAATGAACTCCATTGGAGCCCATTATATTTTGCTAAGATGTTCCATGAGGAAAATAACATCTACATCCTCCTTGAACCAGTTGTGAAATTGTTCTCCTAGTTGATTCCATGTGGAAATGGATTGTGGAGCCAAACTGTTGTACCAATATTTTGCTTTGCCTTTGAAAGATGAAACCAAGTCTAAGGAAAACATTTTTGTTTGTGATATCATGAATGGAAAAATGGTTGGAAATATCTTGAATGTGATCAATAGGGAATGATCTCCATTTCCATAGAAAAGGTGTAGGTTTTTCTAAATGAGTGGATTGGACATCCAATTGCTTTGTAAATAGAGTGGACTGGAAGATAAATGAGGGAATGGAAAATATTTTTGGAGAGCCATGACTAAAATGGAAACATTAAAATGAATGGAAGAATAAATGGAAAGGTTTGCAACTGAGATAATGGGCTATTTGAATAAATGGAGTTTCTAGTTGTGCTTAAACATGCCTCCAAAGGATGAAATTTCACCAAGAGCACAAAAACTTGATGAAATGAAGATGTAAAGCTCTATACACACTTGTGAAATATGTAGCTTTCAATGTTTGTCCCACCAAGCGTGCCAAAACTGTTGGAGCTCAAAATTATACCCTGGATATGATCATGAATGACCAAGAATTCTGAGGTAACATGGGACTGTCTCTCAGTTGTGGGACCTGTGAACTGAGACAAACCTCCAGAGAAGGCCGAATTCCTCTACCTATTCCTAATGCTAAAATACTCCTAGGAATTGAAATGAAACTATCTAACTCTACTCTAAAATTCTAAGGGACCAGGGTGAGAAGGAGATGCATAAAATAAAAACCTAAACTAGAGAGGTGATAACACTAGAAAGAGGGTTGGAGACATTCCAATGAGTGGAAAATGGGGAGAAAATGATGAAGGAGAGGGCAGAAAAGGGAGCCATAGTCCACAACAACATTCAAATCACCATTTTCCTAGAGCACAAAAAATTTGAGACCCTGCAAGAGAGAAAATATGCACAAAAACCTACAAATGCAAAGGAAGGAAAGAAAAATACAATAGAACACTGCTAGGGCAAAAGAATAGCCACAAAACAAGTGATTTCATTGATTCAAATATGCACAGTCCATTACATTAGAGGAGAAGAGGAAAGGATCACCATGCAAGATGTCCAAACATGAGGCCTACAACTCACAAGTGTTCTGGAACCATTTTGACAGAGTTCCATTACAATGAAAATCCCCCCTTCTCAAATGAGAAGTGTTTACAATATATAGAAAAAATGAGAAAAGAGAGGGAAAAGAGAAACTCAAAATTATACCTCTACCCACCAAAAAGATGCATTAAATTTCTGAAAAGGGGTATGGGCACCTCTGAAAACCCATCCCCCAATGTACTCTAGCTTTTGGAAGAAGAAAAGAGGACCATACTTCATTAATGCTGGTAATTGGGTTGCTCGAACCGTTTATTTCATGCTGGAGACGTTTCCATATTTTTTTCATATCTAACCTTAATAAAATTAATAAATCCAATTTCCATGTTGTAGAGGATGTTGAGACCTTTCCAATGATATATAGATTGCAAAAACAGAGCAGGAGGTCAAAAGTTATGGCCATTTTAAGTTCGCGCAAAAAAAAACTCATCAAGTTTTTCTTTGTTGCTCGACTTTGCGCTTATGCGCGGCTTTGCAATGTTGCGTGAATTTGTAGTTATGTGTGGCTTTACAAAGGTTGCTCTGCGTGTGAATTTATAGTTATGTGTGGATTTGCAGTGTTGTGTGTCTTTGCAGTGTTGCGCAACTTTGTTGTTATGTGTGGCTTTATAGTGTTGCACGACTTTGTAATTGTTAGGTTAATTTATGCATCATATTACCTTAAATATTTAATTATTTAATAAGGTAATTAGTTTATATATTGTTATATAGTTTTATAACAATATTTGTCATTTTATATCATATTGTTTATTTGTTGCATTATTGTTGCAACAATACTTGTTTGTATTTGTTTATTGCTTCCCGGATGTATTTAGGAAGTTGTTATGATTTTGGTTGTACCTATGCAACCTTGTATTTATCTGCACATGGTTGTACAATTCCTATAAGAATTACAACACTCCATTATAATGGTAGGTTGATTTGATATTAATATAATTTATCAGGCTTCCACCCATGTTGCTAAGATTACATTTGGTACTAGAGAAGGTTGAAGCTCCTAACAAGGTTGGAGAGAGGTTATAGAGGAAGAACAATTGTGGAGAAGACATCTGCATCATCGGAGATCCAATGTGGCCTCCAACAGCTTCCCACATCTCCATTGGGAAAAGATTCGGTTTTTTCCCCATCGGGGTTTTGCTAATAAATTGTCTAGTTACAGATAATATTATCTGTATTATCAAATTTGGAGGACTCTATTTTTTCTTCTAGAGGACCAAGCTCCCACCGAATATTCGAGTTGTTTTTCATTAGAGGGCGAGTCACATTGTTTTTTTTTGAGTGTATTAAATACCTGCGTTGAATCCACTATACAAAGATGAACTATTTCATTGTGCATTCAAGCTGATTGCAAAGCTCAGACCGAGTTACATTCGACCTGTAAGCTGATTGCAAACGTGGTTGCTAGTGTTATCTTGACCGGTGAGTTGGGGTTTTTCCACCCTACACCTGCATCGATCCATCTATCAACACAATCCATGAGCTCACCGCTCAACGACCGAGCCATCCATCCTACACAAGCGATTTGTGACTGCAACCACATTATAAAAATGGTGAGAGATTCAATCTACAACGGTGGAAATAAACGAATCCAACAGAGCTCAATATAAGGCAACAATAGTAATAAAAATGCAAGGGCATTTCGGTTGATTAGACAAAGCCATGTCCCCTACCTCCCACACTTTGCTATTTGAGCTCCTATCTAGGCATCCTCCTCCCTCCACATGTTGACCCTTGCATAACATATAACAATAAAACCATATCAACTGACCCTGCAAAAAAAAACGATGACCATACAACAAAACAAAGCGGAGGAATAAAAAATCAAAATGACGGAGGAGATAAAAAGTGACTTCGATCCATTTTTTGAGCATAAGGTTTCCCTAATCACCCTCCTCCAAACATGTAGGCCACATGGATCCTCCACGTGGACTACCACTCATCGAGTCTGCCACGTCGTTGTTTTAAAGAGGTGAGTCATTTTTCATCTTCTTTAAATATATATGCTTTGGATTTTAGCATAAGCGCTCATAGAGCCAAGGCGGTTAGAGAAAATGAATTGGGAAGGGAGGTTTGGGGTTCGACCCCCACCCCCAACACAAAATTTTGAATTTTGAAATTTAGTGGTGATTTTGTGAAACCGCCAAATTTGGAGGGGAACTTAGCGGCAAGAACCGCCTCTAATCTACTTAGTTATAACTAAAACCACCCCTAAACCTTTAGTGAGAAAAACCCTATTTTAGGGCAATTTTTTTCTCCTATTAGGCCTATTTTTTCATTTCGAGAAACATTTGCTAAAGGGGGTACACCAAAAAATTGCATTTTCAGCTATTTTTTTGTAATTTTTGGCATAGAGGGTCATTTTGGGCTCCGGAGGCCACCAGGGCCAAAAAAACAATTTTTTTCCCATTCAATTTTTCCAAATTTTTGAATGTAATTTGTATACTTCAATATATTGTACTAATTTACAGGTTTTCATAGTCAACTGCAAACTTTGTAACTGCTCAAAAATTGGTAGAATATTGTACTCAAAAATAATAAAATTTGGTTCAAAAACACTCACGAGATCCTAAATCTCATTCGCAGCGTTCGGTATATAATGCCTCTCGAAAGTGCTTACAGGTAAAGCCGTCATGACTACTACGTTACTTAACACATAATATAACTGCAAAATGTCGTTTGGGCATCGACCCTTTAAATCGACGGGGAGTAATAAGGTCATAGTGCACACACTATGAGCCATCCCATCCATCTATGAACGATTGCACGACATAAATCTAGACTGATAAATTATCCGAGTATATAGCGAAGTTACGCACGCATATGAGGATATTTCTTTGAGCTGGTGTCAATAATCACACAGACCCCTTTTAGTACTATCTTGGTACCATGTATTGAATTCTTTCATGTACGTTAATGCCTCTTTCACGTACTAGGGGTATATAGAAAGGGCGAGCTTCTTCCACATACCGTCGGGTATATCAGAAGGGAACATATATAGAAAGGTTCGGTATATCGGACTGATGGTATATAGATTGGGAGACCTTATACCTAGAGTGATAAGAGCCTAACCTTGTCAATGATTTCTACAAAATGGGCACAAATGCCCCTAAATTTTTTCTTCTAGATTCACAACTACTTAGAGGAAACAACTATGTTGCATGGAAGATAAAAATCAAGACACATTTTGAGTTTGAAGAGATCGACGACATGTGAATGGTACTTTGACCGCACCAACAACGATACAACACAAAAATGGCAATTTGATAAAGTAGATCGAGAAGGCCGAACTCATCATCTTGTTTGGAGTGTTTGATGATGTACAACCCCACATTCGAGATGCCAAAATAGCCAAAGAAGTGTGGGATAAGTTGAACATGGTTTACAAGGCCAAAAACAACAATGTCATATTGAATTTGTAGAGTCATTTACACACACTTTGAAGTTCAAGCGTAATGAGAAAATCAAAGCTTTCTTAAGAAGAGTTGTATAGAGTTGAGGATTCACTTCTAGCCCTAGGAGAAGTGGTCACATATGAAGCTCTCATTCCCATTGTTCTGAGAGCTCTCCCTTCTTCTTACCGTATTTTTGTAACAACACTAAACTTGTAAGATATGATAGTTAGTTTTGAAAACTGGTAAACCTACTACAACAAGATGAAGCCATGCTTAATAAGGATGAGGAAGAGGATCAAACACTTTCTTCACATCAAAAATGAAAAGGAAAAGGTAAAAACCTAATTCCTCAAAATTCCCAACATCGAATCAATATCAACATCAAGGGGACAAATATCGAAAAGAAGCAATGTCTAATCAGTAAAAGAGGACATGAATTGAAAGATTTTTGGTATAACACTTATAATAAATGGTCATCAAGTAACTCTAGACCTCAACACCAACAATCTCACAAGTGACATACGAACTAAAATCAAGGCGTAAAAATGAAATTGGAAAAGAAGACCCCATCAACAAGTAAATATTGTTAAACAAGAAGAACATTCGAGATAATGAAGACTTCTTGTACATTGCTTTATCAAGTGAACCATCCACATCATCTAGTGATGACTGGTTTACCTTAACACATGACCAGCCACAGGGACATGCCTTCAAAAACCATGTTTCGTTAGGTGATGATTCTTCATATACAGTTAAGGGGATTGGGAACATTTCTATACCCCTTGGTTCATGCAACTATAGAATATCGGATGTCTTATATGTTCCTAGATTGACTAAAAATCTACTTTCAATACCAACTCCTTGATCACAACTTAAAAATTTACTTTGATAATCATTCCAACAAGAAAATGTGTTTAATTCGAGACAAATCATGAGGCTAAAAATAGTTGCAGTTCCAATGTGGGACGCATGTTCCATCTTGATTTTTTCCATAGATGATCATGCACTTGTGGCTAAGAACTTTATCTCAAAGCACATTTGTGGCATCGAGACTTAGTCATGTTAGTTTCAAGTATCTTGGGACACTTTACTAATGCAATATGGTACATGGGATACCATATCTTCGAAGGATACATATAAGTTTCCTCAATGCCTAATAGGAAAACAACATAGAGCTTCATTCCATAAAAGTACATATCGAGCTCATGGTAAGCTTGATTTGGTTTATACCGATATTTGTGGTCTGATGTAACTAAGTCATTCTAGATTTCAGTACTTCATGCTTTGTGTTGATGACTATTCGAGAAAAATGTGGATTTTTTTCTTCGCAAGAAAAGTGAAGCTTTTGAAACCTTCAAAAGTTCAAAGTAGTTGTTGAGACGAAACTGGATGTCACATCGAAATCTCCACTCAGATCAAGGGGGAAATTCACCAGTGATGAGTTCAAATAATACCTACAAGCTCATGAGATTTGTTGAAAAATTCCTCCTCCAAACACATCGTAACAAAATGGTGTTGTTGAGAGAAGAAATCATACTATCATGGAAATGGTGTGATGTATGATCGATGACTCTAGACTTGCAAAGGCATTCTGGGCAGAAGCAAGAAATACTATAGTGTATTTGTTGAACAAAGTACCCATAATTGCTCTTGATGGAGTAACACCACATGAAGCATGGTCAAAGAGGAAACCATCTATTGTACACCTTAGAGTATTCTGCAAAGCAAAGTATGCATGCATATACCTAAGTAGAACATAAAGATATTAGATATGAAATCACAAAAATCATTTTCATTAGGTATAGTGAAGAGAATCTTGGGTGCAGATTGATGGATCCAAGACCAGAAAATTCTACACCAATATAGATGTTGAGTTATTTGAGAAGAAGGAAGCAAAGTCTCCTCCTCCAGACTCACCTAATGTAGATTCTTCACCAGTTGTAAAAACTGAAGCTGATGTTCCCAAAGATGATGAAAGTGATAATGGAGATGATGGTGTTGATCAAATAGAACCACAATCCACGGGAACAGTTCAACATATGCCCAAGTGGTGTACTAGCATGTTACGAAATGCAAGAATGGGTGATCCACCGAATACATCCACCCTGGACCACAAACTCATAGTAAAGCAAGAGAAGAAGTGAAATTTTCTTTGATGAGTAGAGTTATTGAGTCTGATGAGCCCTCTACAGTCCAGGAAGCCCTACATTCAAAATCTTAGAAAGATGCCATGGATTTTGAATATCTCGCAAGAATGAAAAATAACACTTGGTAGCTTGTTGATCTTACACTTGGGAAGAAACCCATTGGATGTAGATGGATATTTAAAATAAAGTACAAAGTAGATGGGACAATGGACAAGTATAAAGTAAGACTTGTAGCAAAGGGGTATGCAAAAAATAAGGAATTGACTATGAGGAGACATTTTCTCTCACAAATAAGATCAAAATGATCAGGATGATCTTTTATCTAGCTACATAGTTTGGTTGGAAAGTCCATCGATATGGACGTAAAAAGTGCCTTTCTGAATGGAGATTTACAAGAATAAGTCTACATGAATCAACCTAAGGGATATGTTGTACTTGGTCAAGAAGAAAAGGTATGCAGACTCAGAAAATCTCTGTATGGCCTTAAACAAGCACCTGGGCATGGTACATCAAAATTGATGAGCATCTCGTACAACATGGATTTGTTAAAAATCCATAGGATCCCAATCTGTACCTCAAAAAGCAAGGGGGAGATTGTGATTGTCATTATATATGTCGATGATCTAGTCATCACTAGTAGTTCGTGAGGATGATCAATGCAACAAAGAAAGATTTTAATCGATCGTTTCGACATGACAGATCTTGGGCTAATGAACTATTGTCTTGATTAGAAGTACGATAGAAAGAGAATCAAATTTTTGTTTCTCAGTTGAAATATACCAAGATGATGCTCAATAAATTCAGGATGATGGATTGCACACTAATTGCTACACCTATGGAGAACATATTGCAGCTTATCTCATTCGTATCCATCTCCCGAGGTAAATGACACTCTCTATCAATAGTTGATTGGGATTCTCATTTACCTTACCTACACTAGACCAGATATCAACTTTGCGTGAGCTATCTATCCAGTTCATACAAGAACCCAAAGTTTGTCATTGGAAAAAACAAGGCGCATCTTGAGATATCTCAAAGGATTAGTGGATCTTGGTCTAGAATACAAGAAGAACGAAAAAACTTCTTGTCGGGATATTTGGATTCGATCATGCGAAATATTGATGATAGAAAATCCAATTCAAGATTTTTTTATTCTTTTGGGATCTAGACTAATATCACGGGAAGCAAGAAATAACACTTTGTTTCTCATTCTTCCACTGAAGCCGAGTATCGTTCTGCAGGATAAGTCGTCATGAAGCAATTTGGCTATGTCACATACTCAAAGGACTTGGATCACCACAGGATAAATGAACCACCATGTATGTTGACAATGAAGGTGTTCTCAAACTTGTTCGCAATCCAGTTTTTCATGAAAGAACAAAACACATTGAGGTACAAGTACATTTCATATGTGAGCATGTCTTGAAGCACAATATACAACTTCAGTTTTGTCCAATAGCTGAATAATGAGAAAATATCTTCACAAAGTCACTTGCACGTGACAAGTTTGAGTTGTTCAGAGAGTTCCTCTCCTCATCCCTTGAGGCAATGCAAAATTAAGGGGGAATGTTAGGTTAATTTATGCATTATATTACCTTAAATATTTAATAAGGTAATTAGTTTATTTATTGTTATATATTTTTATAACAATATTTTTCATTTATATCGTATTGTTTATTTGTTGCATTATTGCTGCAACAATACTTGTTTGTATTTGTTTATTGCTTCCCTGGATGTATTTAGGAAGTTGTTATGATTTTGGTCAGTGCAACCCTTTTATTTGTCTACACATGGCTATACAATTCCTATAAGAATTTCAACACTCCATTGTAATGGTAGGTTGATTTGATATTAATATAATTTATCGGGCTTCCAACCTTGTTGCTCATGATATTACAACAAATGCTATACATGACTTTGTAGTGTTGCACGGATTTGATTTAGCATGGCTTTGCACAGTTGTTATGCGATTTTCCTCTTTTTCATTTTTTTACCGGGTATGAATTTATTTCAACTTGAAGAAAATAGGCTCAATGCTTTGAACCATTGCAAGTGCCCAAAACATGAACATACATGAAATTCGGATCCTCCATCAAACTCCATGAAAGTGTCTAGGTCCAAGTTTCCCAAGTTTTTAATTTTTGCAAGGGGTGCAAAATGGAAAAAAATTCCATTTCCATTAGTTTATTTTTCTTAGGTCATTTATATACTTATTTAGGCATTTATTTACAACATCTATTTAATTTATTTACAATTGTGAATAGCTTAGATTAATTATCCATATATCGACATTTTAGTTAATCATTTTGGTGAACTTGATCTTTGAATCCACCTTCGTTCTAAGGATTTTCTCATATTTTCTATCATGGCTTCTAATGTATGTCAAGTCTCTTTGCTTCAATTGATTCAAATACACCCATCTTGTAAAGACGCTCTTCAAAAACCCTAGAGACTATGTGTCTACCTATCAACATGTTGCCTACCCAAGTCAATGCTATTTTTGGTCGTCTTTCTAAGGACTCCCTTGATTCCAATTCCAATCAATCTATTTGCAAATCCATTCAAGCTCTTCATTATTTATTTCAAGATAAATTTTAAGCTATGGAATCCATAATCACATCTCTTAAATCTGAAATTCAACAACTTAAGGATACTTCTCAGGCTCATGATTTTTCTTCTTCTCATATTCATCCTATGTCTTCTACATGTGCTCATATTAGTTAAACCAAAGTCACACTCGCTCCCTACGCATCTCACGTTTCATCTCAATGCTAAGAAAAAATATATTCTTCCAAAATCATCACTTAGAGAATCATTAGATTGCCATCTACTCATGGTTATTCTCCTTATAGGCTTGCCAAGTATCAAGGTCTTCTATATTGCAACTATCACTAAATCAATGGACATAATGACAATGATTGTTATGCTTTACAATGAAGTATCAAGTACCTTGCATGTCATGGTTTTCTCTCATTTGTTGCACAACATTCTAATAAAAATGATACATCCCATTGGGTTCCTAAATATGATCCATCTATATCTAATGAGCATCAGGCCAACATTACTCAGGATCCTTCTACAATAAGTCAAACACCTCCTAAGCAACCATCCCTCAAAATTAATTCAACACCACCTCCTATTGAGTCATCTGCGGTCTCACCAAGTCAAACCATGTCACCACCTCCCACAATCAATCAACCTTATTCTCCTATCAAGTCTTTTGTAGTGTCACCAATACCACCAAAGCTACCACCATTCAAGATTCCTCCCCATCCTACTCCACTTTCGCATCCAATCACTTTCGTAAAAGTAACTACTCCTTCTATTGATGGTCAAGAAACACTTAAAATGCTACCACTATCACATGGTCCTATTGTTTCTTCGGCCTACCATTGTGTTGGCCCTCACTCTTATCACGACATAGAAAATGCTTTCCCATAAAGACATGACACCTCTCACATTGTTACATAGATCTCCATCATCATAGTACACTTGGGAGGCATAACACTCACACAATACCCCCTTATCATATTAGCATAAGTGCATCTCTCATCTTTGCATTATCATATATTCAATATTCTCACATAGTCATGCTCATCACACACTTTAGCATCTTCATTACCTGATGACACGCTCTTGTGCTTCATTTCACACTTGACTGTTGAGGGACTACTACACACGAACCCCACACATCGCACTATAAATATTACACATTATGTATTTCCACACATGTCGCGTTATACATCATACAACCTTCATTAAGCTATCTCATTTTCGACCATTCCATATTTAAATTTCATACATCATACATCATATTAATTTTTATCATACATGTGTCACACTACTATTGTACTTGCATCTAGCATTACATACTACTCATCATGCCTACTTTTGGACTTAGCACACATCTTCACAAGACTAGTCTATCCATACACATTGCATAACATACTATTCACAACATATTTACACATTCTACTCATCATATGGTCATATTTCAATCATAGCATATACTACATCGTCTTCTACGCACTGCACTCACTACCCTATGACACACTTTAGTTCCTTGATCCATACTCAACTTCCGAGGGTTTGAAAATCAAATGGACCTTACATTCCTCATATTATTATGCAACCTTTCTTCATGTGGAATTTATATGATACTTTGAAACATGCTATAGGATAAATTGTTACTTACTCTAGCATCTTGTAATGATATACAATTTATGCTAAATCATCACTCCCTTATTCATCTTGTAGTGGTACATACCTTAGGTTACATCACCACTCTCTTCGTTCATCTTATAGTGATATACACGTAAGCTAAATATTCACTTATATGTTCCTTTTTCAAGATATACGTTTTGGCTATAGGGTTCATGCACACACATATTTCGTAAGCCGCATATCATCATTATACACATGCATACTCATTACGACGCATTAGACAAAACACACATTTCAACCATTTCCCAATGACTCACTCTCGTTTATGGTTTATTATTGATCGTTGAGGGGGAAAACAAAATGACTCTCATTGTAAACATTTATATTCACTCGGGGGCATGTGGCTCATATCAATCCATCTTCCATTCCATTCCATCCATCCATAACATATTGCATTGTCTTAGGGGCATTTACTCTTGCTTACTAGTGTTTTACATGATCACTTTACTAAACATGTTAGATTGATTTATTATATGTCATTATATATTCCATACACACATACGCGTTCACTCCATTCTCTAGTTGTGATCATAGATATATGCCTCTTACACGTGGTACAAATGCATGCCTTCTACCCTTCCTACACTGGTCACCTGGGGCATCCATATTCATCTCTCATAGGTGCTATTGTTTCATTGGGTACTTATAACTTTGCATTTCATTGGTTATTCATGCCTTTGAAATATTGGTTATTTCTCTAACATGCTAACAGGTGTTTCATGTGTAACACTTGTTTTTAGGATTACATGTTACCATGACCACTTCTTTGTTTGTCTCTACTTGTATGCCATTATTTTCTTCTTGTATGTGGCTCTTGCCCTATGTTTGGTATACACATTTGTTTTTTGTTTGCGGCCATGATGGCCTTATGTGTCTTACGACATCATGAGTGATGTCCTATGTTTACAACCCATTTTTTGTGGCTTACTTTATCTTCTTGCATGTTTACATTACATTACTTGGTAGTTTTTACAATGTTTGCGTAGATTACACATGCATGTTTTTTTCGTAATAACACTTGTTTTTGGATAGCCATCCTTGTTTGTACGCACCTTGGTTTCTACCACGCACATTCCCTTCCCCTGCAGGGGCATATTTTTACACTACACACAATTGGTCCTCTTTTTGGGGCACAATTTTCCTATCGCAACGTTTGCCGCATGTACCCCAATGAGGGGGCATGATTTGGGGTTTTACAAAAAAATGTGTTTACATTAGTTCAGTTTAGTGCACTTTCTGCCCTTGGCATTTTGGGTTTACACATAGTGAGTGAGTTCATACCAATCTACGAACTCCATACACAAAAATTTTATAGGACATGGTGTCCTTAGCATTCTGGGAAGGAGTTACAGGCTTGAAGGTTATAATAGGTGTGCCTCCCTACACTAATTCGGCTAGTGGCATCAAATCACCCAAAAAACTAGGATGATATAGATATCTCTTCACACACATTTAGGGAAGTGGTTAAAGGTTAGAGGACACAAAGCATTTTCTCCCTATACTTCTTTAGCCTATGGCATGAGATCACCCAAAAAACTCGCATTACAGGATATCCTTCTACATTTTTTCTTTCTCAACATGGATTAGGTGCGCATGTTCCATTTACAATTTTCTTTTGCGTATTTTACGCTTACATGATTTTATACACATGTGTCTTTTAGATAGACTTTTACACATACATACATACATATTTGAAATACTTGATTGCTTTCTCCTTGTAGGTCCGACCGTATGAGAAATAAGCGATCAAATGGGGCAAAAACATCAAAAACACTTCACGATGACACACCTTTCATACTAACCATATAAGTACCTACACACATCAACATCAACACACAAGTTCTATCCTAGGTTCACTCTCATCACTTTTTTACACATTTTAATCTTTAATTTCCACACTCTATCATATTTTTTTCATTTCAAACTTTGTCTAGTCCTTGGCACGCCTTCTTCTCGTCACTCTACATCAAAGCATCAGTACACATCTCTATCTACTTTATGTTACCAAGCTTTACGCTCACCAACATAAAGTGAGAGAAAATGTAGACACAAAATCATGCACTTTAGACATTATTTAATCACAGTCTCATACTACTATTTAGAGTATTTTTGAGTGAAGAAAGTACTAATTATCCCCATCTTTTGGCCATCTTGTTTTATTTTAATTTGTCATTCTGACCTACACAACACATATGCCCGGTTTGTTTCATCACTTTCACATTATTTTATCCTTGATCGGGATGCCCAGGCAATACTAGGGTGCCTATGGGCACCTTGATCCTTTTGAACTTTCCCGCAACTTTTTGGACTCTTTATAGCTGTTTGATGCCCTTATCTTTTTAGTGGTTGGCCATTTCGGGTTAATTATGAAATTAGCTCAAGAGTAATCTATAAATGTAAAGTTATGAGACCATAATGAGGGATGAAACACTAGTCACTACTATCATCCATCTAGAGTTGCATCCATCTATTGCATTGGAGATCACTTACATCCACATAGCTCCATCAAAAGGCATAAGGCTAGGACATCTACATCACACACAACATAGGGGAGGATTATATTCTATTTCATGCTCCATTTATTATATTTTTCTACACATTAGTTAGCTTGCTACTTCAAAAGTACAACTGACACAAGAGAAACCTAGGGCATGTTTTCACACACACACACACACAAAACTACATTTGGGTCTAGAATGTAGTACAATGCTCAGTTAGTAAGTCCACTATTATGGTAAATGAGGTTAGTTTGACCTATTCATATGAATTTTTATTTTTAGGGATTGATGTTTGTTTAGGGTTTTGCAGGTCTTTTCATTCATCTTGGATTAACAACAACATCGACACAACATAGAGAATCTGATGCACACACAAATGAGGGTTTTAGAATCCTGCACAAAAATATGAAGATCGGGCCCAAATATTTTACATAGACCAGATGCCTAGTTTGTAAACTAGATTGTGCGTGGGTACCCTAGTCCCTCTTTAGGTGCTCCAGGTCCAACCACATTGCTCGGATCCATCCTTTTCGGGGGATCCTGCATGATCATTCCTGCTTCCATATTTCCTAATCACCTCTGACACACGGTCCCATAAGCATCTCTATTCATTTGAGTCCTTTCCTTTTCTCTCTTACACATTAGGTTTCCATTTCCATTAGTTTAGTTTGATTGGGTCATTTACATACTTATTTATGAATTTATTTACATCATATATTTACTTTATTTATAGTTGTGCATAGCTTAGATTAACTTTCCTATATCACACATTTTAGTTAATCAAAGTGCAAGTGTTGGGAGTAAGAATTGTATATGCGGGGATAAATTGAGTCATTGTGGACTCCTCAAATTGAATACCCTTAATTGTAATTACTTGAATATTATGAATTAACGTAATATATTGATGTAATATCAAAGGTATAGATGTAAAGACAAAACCAACCTAATATCATATTACAAAACTAAGAGAAGGTTCCATTTAGAATATGAGGTCAAAAGCAACATATTCAAGTGTAAGAGGATAAAAATATGTCCAATGTGTGTCGGAGGATAAAAATGAAATTCTTTTTAGTAATCCAAGAGAATGCAATAATGTGAAAGTATATAAGTTGTGGGGAGTAGTATGATTAACCAAAACATTACATATGTGGTGTTGAGTAATCGAATATGGAATATAAAGCGAATTAGAAACAAAACCATGTTCCATATCCATATCATCAAAATTGACAATTGGTGGGGGAAGGGTAATAACAACAATATCAATCATAAAATAAAATGCACGACCATAAGAAGGTAGAGGTGATACAATTCAAGAAATATTATGTACCTCCAAGGTATATTTTTAGTAGCATGTTCTAGTAGTGTATTACTAAATATATTGAGGTTTGCATTATCATTAGCTAGTTTAGGTTGAGATGGGGTTTTAAATTCGATGGTATCAACATCAAGGATATCTTGTATGAAACGAATAATCTTGAAAACACCATTAGTAGAGTGACCAGTGTTTTGATGGTAGTCATAATGGGCGGTAACATCAAATTTATTACTTGTGACAGCACTTGCATCAACCTTAATTGGTGGAGGGAGAGACACAATATTACACTCAAGTAATTTATTGAGAGCTTGCTATGGTGGTCTAGGTAAATGTGTGAATTTTCATCGAGAAGGTTGTAATTGTATCTTTATAGGTTGAGATAGAATGTTGACAATGACTTTGATATTAGATTTTTCATCATTGGCTTTAGCCTTAAAAGTGGTCTTACCTTGAAATTTTTGATTAGGGGTGTTACAAGAACTAACCACGTACTTAATTTTGTTCATGTTAAGTATGTTATATTCATGCTCTTTTAGAGTATGAAATAGATGAAAAGAATTATATTTTTCAAATATAACTAATTCCTACAAAGGGACCAAAAAAATTTGAGTGAAGAGATCTTGTAGTTCACTTTGTCGACTAGGACATTTTTCATCTTTGTAAGCATAGTTTTTGAATGTAGCACACGAGTCATTGATGGGTTCATTAGAACCTTGTTACATTTTGGCCATTTGAGAACATGATACTTTGTATCGAATTTTGATTGGAAAATATGTAAGGAATTTCTTTAGAAAAGGAGTCAAATTAAAAACATAATGCATAAGAAGTTTATGAAACCATTATAGGGGAAAATACTTGATATTGTAGGAGAATGGATTAGTGAACAATGTCTCATTGGAAGAATAGTCCAAGAAAGCAACTTAAAATGTTGAAATATGCTCTTCAAGGTCACCCTTTCCATCATAGATAGGAAGATTAAGATCCAAAAAAACCAACAAGAAAAGGGTAAGAGGCCACTTTCGGTGCAAGTGTGTTATGGAACAATTGTAAAATCCATAGCATGTGAGGAAAAAAATGCACCTTGTTGTAATTTCAAAAGTTCATCTTGTAAAGTGTGAATAAATGATTCAAGCTCCTATGTGTTAGAAGAAGATACATGTGAAGCACTATGAGTGTAGATAGGATATATTGGTACAATAGTGTCTATATGAATGGTAATAGTAATATTGTGAAGGGGGTGACTAGATGCCCCCATGTAAATAGTTACTAAACATGTAGGGATGGTGATTGTAGACATAAAAATATGGAGGAATTAATCCAAAAAGTGATTGATCATTAGAGGATTAATGTTGAGCCAACTTAAGTAACTAATATAATTTAAATGAGAGGCTCAATATGATGAGGTTTTTCAAGAAGATGAGCAGGAAAGTTAGTAGCAAGATCACCACATTTTTCGTCTACATGTCCTTCTTCCTCATCTTGATCATAATAAAAAAATGTGCATTGTGGATCTCTACATCATTCAAAGGTATCTCATGTGCATTATGATCCAATATAGAAGGAATGGCAGAAAAATGGGGTGGAGAAGATGCCATGAGAATAAATTGTTTGTAATTAGGAGAAATATTAGTGTATTGAATAGGTATGTGATTAATCCGATTACTATGCCAAAAGGGAATAGAGAAAAAAATATGTGAAAATGTGTGAAAATTCATGGAGTGAAACCACAAGGTTTGATCAAAATATGAAACCCTAGAGCCACGAGGGTTGGAGAAATATATTATATTACTGATTCAGTTCAAAAATATTTATGACCTTATTAAATTAATGTTAGATGTTATGGGAATACATAACATTAAAGAATATGTGAGGGTTTATAACATGTAAACTATTATGATATACTTAACTTGCAACATTAATAATCCATAATTATAATAATGCATTTATACATGTAACAAATAATAAATAATAAGTACTTGATAAAATACACAAGAGGAGAGATAAAATTAGATGTATAAGACAAATTGGGGATGATACAAATGTGCATGATAGTGGAACAGTTCCTTTAGAATCGTAGATGCTTGATGAAAGTTATGGAATTACAAACTCAACGGTGGTGGGACCATACAACTATTGTATGGTATATACTTGATTTGTAGGATCTTAACATAGAATTGTATGGTCTTGGACCCTTTGACTATTTGGCTTTATGAATTTCCATGTGTTACGTTAGTTTGGTCACGATCTTAGATGTATGTCACTCTTGCTCACACAACTTCAACATGACTTGTAATCACCCGATAAAGAATAAACACTTATAACCCGTAGTACCCTTCATTATAGAATTATCAAACATAAAGGAGAAAAAATGTGTGTGTGGTGAGGCTGGAATACCCTTGGTGGGTAGAATCCCATTTTGTTGAACCAATCCAAGCGATGAAATACATTCTCTCATTGTCGGATCAAGTCTCATGTATTTATCCTAGGTGCTTGTGCAAGTGTGAATATCTAACCAACCCCTAGGGGTGCCACCATGTCTTTTAACACCAAGATATTGGGCTAACGGTATAGTGTAAAATGTACAATTACAGTAGTAGTAAGATTTGGTGTGCCTCAACTATGTGACCTAACCCTTCATTGATTGAAAGTATAGTGCAATGCTTGGAATGAATTATCTATTACTAAATAATGACACCTTTACATTCTTAGAAATAGAGGAAGATAGATTCTTTGACCTGGTTAAGTGATTAATACTTGTATTAGGGACCGATCTATGTGAAGTGTAATTGATCTAGGAAGATTTAGAAACCCTTTGAGTGATTTTTAAAGATATTTGCAATCGTAGCTTGTAAGATTTCCATGTGAGTTATAAAGTGACATTAACTTTATTTTATAGCCTTCTATAGGTGATATAATCTAATAATTCCAACCATAGGAAGATGAAATGATCCAAAGAATATTTTGAAATTGAAATCAGAGTCGGTGAATGTGAAGGTGTGGGACTGTATAAGTTAGCCAAGACTAGACATTACATCTGGACCCTTCTCAATGTTTTTGAACTAGAGAGATGAAAAATAAAACTAATTTTTTTTTCATGAATATACGAGGTTTAATAATACTTTGATCAAATAATATTCTCAAAATTGATGACATAGTATAGTGTAAAGATAAATAAGTTTAATAAGAGAGAGATGAGGTGATTAGATTCCAAATGTGATAGTTTGTCTTAGCAAGGAACATGACAGGTGTACAAGGAAACATTACCAAATTTTAGTGTCCACACCATCAATACCATTATTATTGTAACCATTTTATGCATCATTTAATATCATCATGAGTCTATTTGTTGTACTCTCTATCCTTAAATTTTGGAGAATGAACTTGAGTTGCTTCTCTCATTAAAATCAAGATCCTTGTTTACGTAGATATTTCTTGTTTTGGATGCACAAGTATGTATCCAATTGAGTATTCATAATATGTAAGAAGGATTTAAGGTGAAAAAATATAATCCAAATTGGTTCTTTATTATTTAGGGATCAACATGTGTGCTCTACTTCCAAAACTAGTAGATGTTTTATTGAAAATTCTTTTTGGCCATGTTTGGTGTGGAGTAATGTTATGAAGTGGAAACATTGGTGACCTTTTTACAGTATACATTTTTTTGTTTCTTCTTCCCAGATGTTCTTTCCAAACATGCATGTTTTATTATGCTACACACTATTTCCATGATATTATAGTTTTACCTCTTTGCATTACCATTCTCTTTGTGGGCTATAGGGATTCGTCAAAGAATACCATTTTATTTCAAATATGTGACAACTTCATTACTAGATTATCCCCTTGATTTGAGCAGGATACCTTGATTTTTATACCAACTTTAGATTCGACAAGTTCCTTGAACTACTTAAAATAATTAAAGGCTTGATATTTTATTCATAGAAAGTTTATCCACATCTTGCATGAATAATCATAAAAATGAGCTGAAAATGCTAATAACCATGAGAAATTTTAGTCATTTTCTACAAAAGTTTTATGAACCAGTCTAATAGGCCTTTATCTATATTTTTCTTTTGGAATGGTGTTATATGTTATTTTATTGCTAGATAACTTGAGAAAAGATCATTTCTCTTATTGATCAATGAAAATCATCTAACCATATTGTGTTAGGTGAGTGAAACAAGTTATCTAAAACTCACGTTCCTATATTTTCCATGCCAAAATATTATAGGATCCTTTGTAATGAGTTCCTAATTGTTGTGTGGGAAAAGGTAAAGTTGAAACATCTTGGAAATTCTAGATGCACGCATAATAATTTGATGTTTTCTCTTTTTATCCCTTAAGAAGCACACTTTCTTGCCACTTACTCAGTCAAATTCAACCTTCAAATCATGGTATAACAAATAATTAACTAACGAGACGGTTCTTGGTAAGTCTTGGAGCATACATAAGTCTTGTGATATAACTATCATGTTTTACGAGAGACAACTTGATATTACCCATGCCTTGAACTTGGTAAGAAGTTTCATCACCCAAAGAAACATGATTCTTGGTGGATGAAGGATATAAGATTATAAACCAATCATTTATTCTAGTCATATACAAGGTGGCTCCCGAGTCAATATACCCGAAGATTTATAATTGGATGATTCATCACTTGATTGAGAACTATATAGGATATCCTTGCCAAAGTTCTTATCCTCTTGATCAACAAGATTCCTTGGTGTTATTATTTCTTCGTACACTTTCCTTTGTTATGCCCACATGAATTTTGTTTGTTATTTGATGACCATTGTTGACTGAGATTATTACTTGAAGTGCATTAGGTCAAACCATTGTACCAAAAATCCTTGATGTCATGCCCATTTCCACAAATAGGACATTTTTGTTAGATGACTCTTGATTTTTCAATGTATTCTACTATTGATTGGTGCCTTGCTTCTTAGAGAGATTATATTTATTATTTCCTTTGAAGTTGGAAACAAGTGTATGGTTTTCATTGTCTTCCTACTTGAGCATAGGTTATTCTTACTATAACATATGAACCAACTATTCAAATGTTGGTTTCTTGTCTAAGATATTCAATGCGGTGATAAACACTATATAGTATTGTGAAAATCCTGTCAACACTATGGGAAAAAGTATTTTGTATTCCATGGGTTCATTAAATATTAGAAGTGAGGCCCTTAATGTTGCAACATGTCTTTAAAAGCTTCAATTGTCTCATTTGTCTTGAGCTTGAGACTGTGTAGCTTAATTTGGAGATGGAGGACAATGTTACAAGGTTATTGTTATGTCAAAAAATTAGCACCCTAGGATTTACACATTATAAAACCCTACTTTTGACTAACATGGGATTGTCTCAAGGTGTGGGACCCTCTAAAATAAAACAAACCTCCAGAGAAGGATGATTCCTCTACCTATTCCAATGCTAAAACTACTCCTATAAAGGGAAATGCAACTATTCTAACACTAACCTAGAAATTCCAAGGGACCAGGGAAGAAAGAGATGCTTAAAATGAAATTCCTAAACTAAGGGAGGTGATAACACTAAGAAAAGGTGATGGAGATATCCTTAGTGGGCGAAAATGGAATAAAATGAGGTAGAAGAGGGTTGAAAAGTGCCATAGTTCAAAGAACACATTCAAAACTTAAATTTCATGGATCACAATGAATTTAAATCCTATAAAAGAATATAACATGCCAATATACGTGAAAATGCAATGAAAGGAAAAGGAGGCAACACAACTCAAGATAGGGAAAGAAAATCCACAAAACAATGATTTTATTGCTTAAAATGATGCACAATCCATTACAATATAGGCATAACGTAAATGTTTTTTACAAAATGCATAAATTCAAGGCTTGTAACTCACAAGAGTACTGGAACAATTTTGGTAGAGTTCCTTTACAATCCAAAATGTCTCTTATTACAAATGAGGGGAAATTTCATATATATAGAGAAGGGGAGCCACCAACTGACAACTTTCATTAATTTCTTGTGTGGAGGTATGGGTGACCATACCGATTTGTTTTCCAATGGTACTTTTTTAATACATAGAACATGGGTACCATAGCTCATTAAACCGGTTATTGAGTTATCTTGTATGATGTAATTAATGCCCATTCTATAACGGACATTCCTTGTTGGCCTTGATAGGAACCACCAATTGACACTTGAAAATAACGGGAGGGGTTGCTACCAACAAGGGAATGTTTTTTTACATGACAAGAAGAAATGATTTTACGTGAAAATGAGGGAAGTTTAGGACACACCAAGAAGGAATGTTGACATGTAAAAATGAAGGGGACATGATGGGGAAGGAAGAAAAATGCACAAAAAGAGAGGGACGTTGTCGCATGACAAGGAGGAGGGTGGATGATGCGCGTCAACAAAAGAGGTGGTTGTCACATGACAAGGAGGTTGTTGTGTGCCTACAGGACGTTGTAATTTTTTTTTTCATGACAAGGAGGGATGTTGTTGTGTGTTAATAAGGGACGTTATCACATGAAAAGGAGGAGGGCGGCTGATGTGTGGTTGTCATGTAACAAGAACATGTGGATCCAAACCTTTGTCATGGCGAGCCATCTTTCCACAAGTTAAGACCGATTGGTGATCTGAAAAATACAAAGCAATCGCTTTACCATGTTTCACTCGGAAATGCTTCGTTCCTTATAGAAACAGATATGGGTTAGGGTTAGGAGGAATAATACCTGTAGAATGTCGAGATGATGTGCGCGTACAGAAAGATCGGAGGCGAAGAACTCCTTTTGTCTTGGAAGGACTACTGCAAATAAGAACACAAGACCACAAGATTTTGATTAGATAATAAATGAGGGAATCGCTTGGGCCCAGGAAGTATGAAACTTCCTTTCGAAGGTGGTCAGTTCCCTGTAATATGAAATAACACAAAATGAGAGTACCAATTAAATTGTTTCGTGGAGGTAGGGAAAAGGCTGTTTTCTTGTTTTGATCAAAGGAACCGATGCTTGGTTATCTATAACCGATGGCGGTCACGATTATCAGGATTTTCATGGTTGTGGTATTTGTAATGGCTGGTTTTTGGATAGTATTGAGAAATGGGATGGTTAGAAGCTAAGGAATGATGGTTAGAGGCAATGGTACGTTAGATAATGGGTTCAGGAACGGATTTGGGAAGATTACAATTCCAAGAGCACAAGAAATGTTATAATGGAGGACATGCAAGATATAACTTACTTTTTTTTTTTTGATGAAGGTGCAAGTTGATCTCCTTTGCTGCCAACTCTTCTGGTTTCTTTACTCGTCTGTTGGTCAAAAATAGTTCTGGACTCTGCCGATCGCTTTGGACTCTCCTTTGATTAAAAATCCTTCGACTGATCTCCAAAAATGAAATTCCGATCCGTTGTTTTGGTTTGGGAAGCCCATTTACAGAGAACCGATGGCGGTTGCGTGACCAAGGTAGAACCGGCATCGGTTAGGAAAAAGTAGGCTATTTTTAGTAAAATAGCCCACCTTCCCTACTTTTCTCCCGAGAGATCGGTTGCGGGCTTGGTCGTGGGCTGAATGTCGGCTTTGGAGTGCGAGTAAGGAGGCATTAGTTATGGATGTGAGTCTAGACCAAGTCTGCATGGGTCCTAATTAGGTTAGTTTTAGGGTTAGGGCTAGGTCATGATGAAGTGGCAAAGTGAGGTGGTAGGTAAGGTGGTGTAGATTTATCAATTACAAGGCAATTAATAAATACTTGTGTAAGGTTTAGGTAATGAGGTTAGGTTGCGAAATGAGATGCGGTCACGAGGGTCGTAAGACACAATTTTGTGTCTACATACCAATCAAGTGCCAATTTTTCGACCTTTGAAGTTTTCCATTTTGGAGATATGGATAAAAATTGGTGACTTGCGGGTGATCTTCTTGCTTCAATATGAAAGACCGGTGATTTTGTATCCATTGGGCATGGAGTCATTCTAATTGATGCGGTTAGATGCACAGAAACCCTTAAACCTCGAAACACTCTTTGGGACATTATTTCATCATTATAACTTTCCTAAAAATGGAAGGTGCAACAAAACAAATCACAACTATGTAAAAATAACCAAATCGTACATATCCCAAATGGAACATGTAGAGAGTGCACAAACACTTCTCTAAAATAAAACCTAAATACAACAAAAAATGTGTCGTAAGCACATGGAGGAAATGAACTAATCTAATATTTACAAGGAATATACTTTACTTTAGTAACAATGCTTGAGATAGATTCCATTGATTAGAATATGTAATTCTTCTCCATCGAATCTAAATAGTTGGAAAACATCGTTACTCTTGCATCCTAAAATCATATAAGGGCCACTCCATATTGCATCAAACTTGGAGTGTCTCCCTGGTTTGGACTCTATCTGCATCCCATTTCAGGACCAATTCTCCTTCCCGAAGTCTCTAGCCTTTCCCTTTCTATCAAATCTCATCTTGATTTAGGCTTGGTCTTTCTCCATTGCTTCCATAGCTGATTTCTCAGCTCTATGACTCCATGAGCTATGCATACCTGACTTCCATGGCCGGAAACTCAAACAATTACAAATGCTTATTAAGCTCTAATGCTTTGTAACTCTAAGGATATTAGTAGCCTTGCTTCCCTTCCATAAACCAATTGATATGTACCTTGGGATATGATATTATAATGTATATGGGTTGATGGAGATGCCGACATGTGGCACACATCCCCTTAGTTAGTTATATGGGCTCACATAGGAATTAGTTATATTGGGTAATGAGTCGGCCTACATTGGGATTAGGTGTTACCCATCCTATTTAAAGGATGTGAGTATCATTATGAGGGGGTCATGGAAGTATGAGTTGGGTATTATTTTGCATATATTGAATATTTGGGAACCTTGGCCCCCTCATGTATATTGTTTTGTGTTATATTCTACAAATTATTCATTTATTATATGCAAAGTTCTTATCAAGTGGTATTAGAGCGTCGATTTCGGCAAAAATTGGGTCTAAACCCTAATTTTAGAGATTCATCTATATTTTGAAATTAGTTTTGATTTTTTCTCATTTTTTTACCACAGTTGTGAAAGGGTTTCAGAAAGCTACAATATAAATTTCAGAAATTTTTGAGGTGTTTTGTGGAAGTTATTGCATTTTTAGGGTTTTGCCTAAATTTGCTTCACAGTTATATTTTTAGAATTAATTTTCTAAATTTTTACCAGAATTTCGAATACCATTCATAAATCTATGGTAAAAATTTCATAATTTTTGGATCTATTTTGAAGAAGATATTGACAGTTTTAGGGTTTTACATAAAATCGGCCTACAGGTTGCAATTTTCCATCTTTCCTTGATTTTTTTACATATTCGGAAATCTCTCACAATTTTAGTAGGGGTTAATTTTTGTGGTTTCAGATTGGAGGTGAAATTATAGATGAAATCATTAGGTCAAATATTGGTCAAAGGAGTAAGTTTGTGAAACCCTAATTTTTGTGCATGATGGATATACCAATTTTCTATGGCAATGGGGAAATTGATGCAAAAAAATGGTGGATACAATTTAAACAAATTTATTTTGAAGAATGTTTAGTATGGGTTAGTTTTTATCTTCATCTTGGTGGGAAAGCACGACATTGGTATTATTATTTGGATATAGATCTATTGGATTGGGATTGGGAAGAAATGGAAGATATTTTCTTAGCTAAATGGGCAAAAAAAAAGAAACATAATTTTGTTAAATAATAAGAAGAAGAAGAGGAGCAACGAAGCAATCAGCAAAAAAAAGAAGAAGAAGAAGAAAATGTTGATGATGAAGTTGTTACACATGATAGTGCATCTCCAAAGAAGGAAGCTTCAATATTTCAATTTGAAGGGTGTATTCAAAGAAAAAAGGTAATTGTTTCCATAAAACCTAGTAACAAATATAACTTCATCAATATGGATGTAGCTCAAAATCTACATGTGCAAGCAAAGCATATCAAGGAATCTCAAATGGATGGTAAGCAAATTTAGGTTTTTGAAGATTTAAAGCTCTCTATGGATAAATATGTTTTACATTCATATTTTTATGCTTTAGATATGGATGGTATGGATATTGTTCTTGGATATCCTTGGTTAGAGACATTGGGAACAATTAATCTTAATGTGCAAAATAAATTCATGAAATTGTGGTACAAGCGAAAGAAAATTACATTGCAAGATATCACACTTAGCAAAAAAAATTAATATAAATGAGGATCATGAAGAGGAATTTGAAGATGATGAAGAAGGGAATAAAGATTATTCAGAAGGAGAGGCTATAGAAAAAGATGAAAAAGAAAAAAATTCATCTACTCAAGAGAAAAAGAAATAGCAAACAAGGTGGAAGAGAAAAATAAAGAAAAGGTTGATAAGGTTGAGGATACCAAGGTTGCACCATATAAACACCCACATCATCATGAGAGGGAAAAATCATGGAGTTATGTTAGGCCACATAAGGGCAGAAATCTATATAAATATGCAGGGAATTGGAGGAGTAATAATCAGGGCTATACATGGAATCAATGGAGAAATAATTATATGACATGGAATCACAGGAATAATTATCATGGATATGCATGGATACCGAGGAGTATCACATATGGAAAATGATGGAATTAGATGAGTGTAATGGAATATGGAATCATGTTTGGAGCCGCATCACCCACTAGGATCTCATATGGGTGGTTGGATGATCGAACATGGCGACAAGTGTGCAATAATTTAAAGTGCACTCATTATATGGCTTATTCTTGTGTTTCGAGAAGAAACATGTCAAAGAGGAGTTAATGCTATGTACCTTGGGATATGATATTATAATGTATATGGGTTGATGGAGATGCCGACACGTGGCACACATCCCCTTAGTTAGTTATATGGGCTCACATAGGAATTAGTTATATTGGGTAATGAGTCGGCCTACATTGGGATTAGGTGTTACCCATACTATTTAAAGGATGTGAGTATCATTATGAGGAGGTCATGGAAGTATGAGTTGAGTCTTCTATTTGGTAGAGATATATTGGAGGTGTCCCCCTTGAAGTGGATTCCCATCTTGGGAGATTTTGGAGTTACTCCTTCTTTAAGGAGCATTGTATGTTGTTGCCCTAACTTAAGGGTATTATTATGAATATATTGAATATTTGGGCAGCTTGGCTCCCTCATATCTATTGTTTTTGTTATAAATTTTGTAAATTATTCATTTATTATATGCAAATTTCTTATCACCAAATTGAAAGGGGAAAAAGTAGTTGACTTCTTGGGAGTAATTTTGTCATCCCACAAGGCTTATTTCAGCTTGGCATGCCAAGTCCCGTGGTTCTCATCTAGAGTCCTTATTATTTTCAAAATATTTTGATGGTGGACTCAACCTACCCCTTACCACTGAGGGTAATAATTTGAGGAAGTGCTCAAATAGATGCCATTTCTAACAACCTAATTAGATATCTTTTCTCCTGTGTTGAATGAAAGATTTTACAAGAGCTATTGAAATGGGGTAAGACCCCAAAGCTTTGTGCAAATCCCCTCAATGGACCATCAAATATGAAATGAGCAAGGAAACCTACTTTGCATGTATTTAGACTTGAAATAAACAAGAAATATAGAAAATATAACTAACCTATATTATTGAAAGCTTAATAAAATGAGCCTAATAAGGATCTAAGCAATCAATTTTGTTGTTTACTCCATGAGGGTGAATGAATCTCACTAAATGGCTACATGGCCAAGTTTAGCTATTCCATTACTAACCTATCATGGGTGCAAGATGAAGCTCTTTTAATGGAGGATAGCCAAGATCAAATGCCTATTAGCTTGGCTAATGCAAATGAGGTCTAATGCCAATATCTCCAAATGTGAGAGAGAAGGACTTGTGAGTGAAGTTGTAAGGTTTGAATGGGTAGGCTTAGCCCTGTCTTTATAGATTTCCAAATGAGAGGATTTGGAATTTGAGTGCATGTGGGACTAAAACTCAAAAAAATATTTTAGATTAGATTAGGATAAACATTCTTTAGGCTTAGTTAAGCTTGGTTTAGGCTAGTTAACTAGGGTTTAGGCTAGTTAAACTTGATTAGCAAGTGATTAGAGACTCATTGAGAGTTGGGAGGGGTTTGGATAACCAATTGTGACTGATAAATAGCCTAAAAAGCCAATAGAAGTGGTCTAGAGAGAACTAGGGAGGTTCTGAATGGTTAAAAGGAGGAATGTTTAGCTAATAAGAGAGATATTAGCCAAACTAGATGATTATAGGAGGAATACGACTGAGAATGTGTTGTAAATGGGAATCTGAGAATGGAGCGAAGAATGGTTGATTAACGAAGTGTCATTAATTGAATGGATTTAGAGGAAATGCTAAGTGTAAGCATACTTTAGGTGTCTACATTTTCCCCTCTTTGGGGTGACGTAAGCGATGTCACTTCAAAGAAAGTAGAAAAGCATAAACAAGTAGAAAATTTTGAAGGGATAGAAGAAAAATGATTAGAATGGAGGATGCCCCCTTGATTTTTGATGGGGTGATGGAAGAACTTAATTGACAATCGAAAAGATGAAAGAAAGAGAACAAAAGAAAGAATAGTGTGAAGAAAAAGAAAAGAATGAGGATATATAAGAAAAGGAGTATGAGGAATAGGGAATGAGCTAACATTTATCCAATGCCTTTTAAAAACTTTATTTTTCATCATATTGCTAATGATCTTCATCATCGGTCCTTATTAAAAATAATGAAAAAAGTGTAGTATGACATGAAAAGCCATATACGAACAAATTTCCATTGCTAAAAACACCAACTCCATGCAACATACAAAATACAATGCAATACGAGAAAGTAAAAGATTCCTAACTCCATGTAACATACATAATGCAATGCAATACGAGAAAGTAAACAAGATAAACTAATAGAGAAACATAATGTAATGTTTTTGTTATCGAGCTTTAGTTCCAACCTCTGGGAATTAATGATAAGGGTTATTATGGTGCCCCAAGCAAGGATACATGTAAGGGGAATAACGGAGGACACTTCAGTCCAATGATAAAGAAATGTGCAATATGAAACAGTCTCGGGTAACTCATTGTTCCCAGTATAGACAAAGTAAGCAACTTAGCTTTTGTTGATGGAGGTAGATCAAAATGATCGGCAAGAGTCGTTTATGACGAACAAACAAAAAAAAAATAACGACGTTTTGTAGGATGATTTTCAATTTTTTTAGAATTTTTTAAACATATTTGAATGTTTTTGGTTTTTCTAACATATTTGAATGTTTTTTTTATTTTGAAAGTTTTCTAAAACTATGTACAAGAAGACAAAGAAGTGTGGATGCCCCTAATGATAGATGGGATGCACAAGGGTAGAAAGGCCGTGTGTATATGAAAGGTGAAGATGAAAAAATGCCCCAATGATTGGGTGGGAGTATTCAAAGGAAAACTCTTCACATGTAGAAGTGGGACCCAAGGACATTATGGATAGGTTCAACATGATGATGAAAATAAACCGATGAAGTCTTTGGGAAGGAGAAAGGATGCCCCCAACATAATTTGGCCTAAAAGCACATGATAGAAAGGAAGGAGAAGATTATTTTTGTGAAAGGTGACAAAGGTGTCCGCAAACATGGCAAAAAAATAATCTTATACACATGGATGTTTTGAACGAAGTATAAGAATGATGTGAATGATATGAATGTAGCTTAGAAGCCTCACAATGAAAAAGTGATTAGCCAAAGGCACAAATCGTGAGACAAGATACAAACTAGAGTAAGAGTAAACAAGGTCCAAAAAAATACACTTGGTAACATACTAATCCTTCCTACTCATAGAGATCCAATGTGTGCACATGGAATTTAATTACCTCTTGAAGGGAGGATTTAATAGACAACAAGTGAAGAGACCCTAGCCAATGTATAAGAATGATTTATTTTGAAAGGTGATTTTGTGAATGGATGGTAGAAGGATAGCCGTACATTGCTCCACTTCCAGTCAAATGTCCATATCCCCAACGGAGATGTATTTGATTCTAATCACAACATTTCTCTACTGCCAGTCAGGCATCCATAGCCCCGATAGAGTTTACTAGAAATATCCCAGAGAGAATAATATATCAATTTTCTTTTGCTTTATAGCTTTTAGCTTTTGATTTTTGATTGATTTTGATTCTTTTACTTTACGAAAACTTATTTCAGATCTCTTGTTTGACAAGGGTTAAGAACCACAAATAGCTTGATGGAAGGAAATGGAAGTGAACATGATGACAACATTGGCTAGTGTCAACAAATATGTCCAAAATTTCTTCGCAACAAGTTTATTAGATGATGAATGTGATAGGATCTTTAAGAGGTCAGTCATTCTTTAATTTACCAAGGTGATGAAAGACCAGGGTCAAACAGATACCATAGAGATAAATGTTGTAAAATGCATATGAAAAGGCTAACCAAAAAATCACCAAAGGGATGAAAATGGTAAGAAGACTTGCAGAAGAATAGCAAGGAAGGGAAGAAAGGAGATCCATTTGTACTGTGATACTTGATTGCAATGTTTGATCTTTGTACCTTTGATATTTTAATATTTTCTCATGTTTTTGGTATTTTTGAATTGTTTTGATTTTTAGATTTTTGATAGTTTTTGGAAAGTTGGGACCAACAAAGTCACTCTGCGTGATAAGATCCAACAATAATGTCTATGACTTCCTTGATAAGGGAGACTAGGCATGTTTGTTTATCAAGTGTAATATTTTCCCGATCTCGATGATCGTGGTGAGCTCGTACTCAACAAATGAATGTGATTTATCTTGAAACATGGATTTCGTATGTGGGATCTTGAGTTCCCTATCCAGAGGTTTCTGCACTTTACGCCATACTTGATGGTTACGTTGATGTGCGTTTTTGAATTGTGCTTGATTTACAATTTTGAGATTATTTGAGTTGTTGGGGATTTCGAGCTCTTGGAATTTTTGATCTTAGCTTGATAATGAACCTGTTTGGGTTTCTTATAAGCTAATGCATGACTTGTTTGATCTCAAGAAGGAGAAGAAAGTGAACGTGGATGTTTAGAACTAATGTGAGAAATGACCGTGGGCTTGCCACAACCATTGATAGAAGAAATATGTGATGGATGAAAAGGATACGGTCCAATAATTGAAGAGGATGAGCTACCGGAGGTGAGCAAATGATATAAGGTGATGAAGGGTTGCTAGATATGGCCCTAAGATGGAAGAATATGGGCTATGAGGACATGACCCAAGAATACAAGATGATGGTGAAAGGCTACTAGGGTGTGGCCCAAGTATAAACGAGGAGGGACTACTCGGAGGTATCCCATAGATAGAAGAGGATGAAGGGATACTAGGGCGTGGCCCAAGAATAGAAGGGAATGGGCTACCAAGAGGTGACCCATAAGTAGAAAATGGAGGGCTACATGGGGGTGGCCCCGGATAGAAGAAGACAATGGGCTACTCAATGATGACCCAAGGAGATATTTTGATTGAGGAATGGTGATAGATAATGAATGATTTGGAAATGAGAAGATAGGCCAAGGATCAATGCTAGACCCCAATATTTCATCATGCTTAGAAGAAGGTGAATATGGAATAGAAGAAGAATCAATTTCCATGACCTTAGGCTCCTCATCTATATTATGAAAAAAGGGGTAAACTTCTTCTCCCCAATACATGAGCGTATCAAGTTCAAGAAAGAACCCTTGTTTGTTATCCTCTAGAGGGATATCATCGTGTAATTTGATTGTTTCTTCATTATGAGAGAAATCAATTAGTAGAGGTTGTTTTTTTGTTGGGAATAGAAGGTTAAATAGAAGAAATAGGTCGACAAGCGGGGAAGATTGATTGATAGAAGAAGATGACTCAAGATAGGAAGTAGGATTGGTGGCAAGCATCTCATGAATGGACGATTTGGATTTGGACCTAGATTGATTTTATAGTAGATGACCTAATGTGAGCGAGAAAATAGGATCACAACCATTCGTTAAGTTGAAATGTAGGAGTTGAATTAGATGATTGACTAGAGGGAATTTGAGTCGTAGAACTCTTCGATGGAGGAAGAGGTCATTGAGATGATTGATGAAGGAGGTCCTACAAAGAAAGGGAGGATCGTGACTCAAGAACCAAGGTAGATGTTCGATTGATGGAACTTGGAGTCACATGAGTATTCAAATGAGGAAGATGTCATTGAAGTGATTTGGAATAAAGTTCCTGCAAAGGAAGGGTGGACCGTGATTCGAGATTTTATCTAGGGTATCCAAACAATAGTTGGGATCTGAGTCTTTAGAAGAAGAGTTGGAATCCAAATGGTAGTTTGGATCTGAATCGAAGAAGAAGAGTGGGGGAAACTAAATAATAATTTGGATCAGAAGCATCCAAACCATACCACCAAATATGAGTTGAAGGTGGGGAACAGGGTACCTGAGTGGGCCCTCTAACACAAAGAACCAAATGAGGTTTAGTTGTAATGGGAATATTTTGATTTGAATTGCTAAACCTAGGTTCCGTATTATAGTAAGTGTGAGAAATTACAATAGTCAATCATTGTTGGCATCATTTAAGCACAAATTTCTATCTCTAGATAGTGTGATGAAACTCCTTCAAAGGGAAGGAAGTGACATGTCAATTCAAGGAAGCATAATGACATCCAACTAGACATTTTATAAGTATGGAGATGCATGTGTGATTTTCCAAAGAAGGTCTAAGGAAAATAGACATCGTGATGACACAATCTTGATGAGATAAAAAATGATTGTCCTAGAACAATAAGTTTTCTGGGTGAATAATCACAAGGAACAATCATGCAAGTGTGAAACACAAAGCCAATCCATAAGGAAATAATCCCTAAAAATGTGTGTGTAAAATGATAGTTCGATGCAAAGATGATCAACACAATGTCAATATTTATGCCAAGCTTGAAATGAACAAAGCGTAAATATTAACAAAGGGTAGATGTGACTCCCAATCAAAGGATACCATGACAAGTTAAACAACCAACAAGGCCTAAATGTTAAAGGGCGATGATTACAAATGTAAGCCACATAACCACACCAATTGGACACGTTAATCAAGCTTCACAAAGAAGTGAGATATTAGTGCCAAAGTGGTATTGAAACAAAAAAACAAAGTAAGCAACACTCTTCAAGATTTTGGAAAATGTTTGAAGTCAAACCAAGTCAAGGTATACTGAGGATGTGTTAAAATGTGTGCAGCGTAATGCCATAATGTGGATACTTAGATCACGTTTACGAAAAACATGACATAAGTATCTTAATTGTGTCAAGACAATGCAAACAAGGTAACACATCAAAGGGAGATCAAATGATGAATCAATCTGAACTATGATGATGATCTTGAAATCAAGATCAAGTGGCCATCAAAGATATGAGGATGCATCCATGCACTTTAGACATTTAACAACTCAGCCACAAACATGGATGAGCATAAATGGAAAAAAGTGGTGAACACTATCTATGACAACACTCTGAAAGATGCCTTCTCTTATCCCAAATGGGAAACAAGAATGCAAAGGTGTAGCTAAAAATATTGAAAAATTAAGCACCACTTGGGTAGAATTTTACCTCGTCCAAAGGCGAGAAAGAAACTAAGCTAAGTGAAATGTCATTTAATTTCATGATGAGATACACTTAGATCTAACTTAAATGGATTCATTACCGTGTTCAAAAAACAAGGTTACTCAATCCAAACAAGTTATCACTTTGTGATGTCCGAGACTAGATAATGGACTAGTAAAGTGGGCTCCTTGATGGAATGGCTTCCTTAATAAGATCTCTCAACTAGGTGTCACAAGTTGTCTAGGAGCGAGCTTGATTTACCCAAAGAGTCACAATGACTGATTTGGGAGTATCTCAGCTTTACTTTACCCCCTTCTGATACAATGAGCAACTAGTGCATTTAGTTATACCATCACTAGGGTCATGATATGAAAAAATTGTGACTCTAACTCACAATGTAAAACTAGTCAAGTGGGTAAGCGGAGCGCTTCCTTATTTCATCCACGAGGTTACTCAATAGTGGATTAATTTAGGGTTCTTGGAACCACCCCCATTGTTGTAGCTTAAGGTGTTATGCCAAAGGGGTTATGTTCTAGTTGAGTGGATAGGGATGTACCCTTTTCCGAAACCTACAATATAGTGTGATGTGGAGTGGTGTGTTTTTATCTTGCTTAGCTTAAATGTGGTTTTAAGTAGCACACCATTTGGAAACCTGTATGAAAACACATGCTAGAAGGTTTGGTTTTTCTTGGCTCCTCCTTTCTTTGAAAAGCATTAGGTCCCATATGCAAGGAGTTAGTATTTTTCCAATATGTCATACAAAGGAGATAAGATGTCATTTTGATTTCCCGAGATCGTCCCTAAGACGCAAGGAAAGAGCATACGCAACAAGGTATCTCACTCAAATTTTGTAATAAATGGAAAATTCCTAAGTACAATGCAAAAAGGAGTTCTTTTTAACCAACTTTGAAAGCTATTTAAACCATTTTGCAAGTATGAAGAAAGTGGCGAAACATTTATGATTCCCAAGATCACCTAGAAAGGCGCAAGAGAAGAGCATACACGTTTCAAACTTTCACAAATGAAGATACAAACATTTTTAAACAAGTTAGTACAAAATAACTTAATGAAGAGGAAACTTGTAAACCACTGTTAGAACCCTGTAAAAGTTAGAAATCCAAGAAAATCGTAAAATTCTAGAAATCTATTTTTAGCAGTTTTTACAACAGTTTTTAGTATTTTGCATTTTTAGAGGTCTCCGAGGCACTTTGGGAGTTTTTTTGATAGAATTAACTATACCAAAGGTATATTACTTTGGAAGTTCTCTCATAAATTATGCTTTGATCTCTTTCTGATGCCTATTCAAACTCAAAATGGGTTAACAAGTCAAAAGATATGATAAAAAAGGAGTACAAAAAGTAAAATGAATGAATCGGACTACACAGACACCTACGTGCCTTAATGATGCATATGTGCCCCATCCAATGGATACACACGCCCTGAAAATGTAGACACAGGGCAAGAAAAATTTGGAAAGGGATATGACACCTATGCAGCCTGGCAGCAGTGTACGCTAGGGATTCAACGCTACACGCCTTTGTTCGATGTGTGCGCCTGACATGTAAAAACTGTCAAAAACACAATATATCTAGTTGCGATGCCTCAACAGAGACGCTAAAAATTTTATGGCAATGCCGATGGTTCAACGATATGCGGTTCGTAAAAAAATGACATTTTCTACATAGTCAACTCGATATATGCCAATGCTTCCAGAGAGAGACAGTGCGCTCCCTAGCCAACGCAGACACCCACTTTTCGGCACAGAGATGTGGCCTTGTCTAAATATGCTATTAACTATGTAGTATGCCCAGATAGGTATGCCCTCAAATCAACACCTGCACTAGGGTTTTGATAGAGACGCACCCAGTGAAGACACCTACGCGTACCCCACTGAAAAAAGTTGCAAAAACACGAAATGGAATTTTTCAAAAGCCAATAGGTTTTTTTTCAGTTAAAGAAAAATATTTCTAACCTTAACCCACAAATTAACTATGCACCAAGCTTATTTAGCCCCTTTAAAAATTGGAAACAAGCAAATAACAAGCTAATTTTTTATAAAAAGTGAAAATGGGTTAAAAAATATTGAAAGAGGACTCCATTAATGGAGTAGGCACTAAGTCTCCCACTTTGGCATGCCAAATGTATTCAATGAAAGATTTTGCAAGATCTATTGAAATGGGGTAAGACCCCAAAGCCGTCTCAAGCCCCTCAATGGACCATCGATAAGAAATGAGCAAGGAAACCTACTTTGCATGCATTTAAACTTGAAATAAATAAGAAATCTAGAAAATATAACTAAATTCTATTCTTTAAAGCTTAATAAAATGAGCCTATTAAGGATCTAAGCAATCAGTTTTGTTGTTTACTCCATGAGGGTGAATGAATCTCACTAAATGGCTACATGGCCAAGTTTAATTATTCCATTACTAACCAATCATGGGTGCAAGATGAAGCTCTTTTAATGGAGGATAGCCAAGATCAAATGCCTATTATCTTGGCTAATGCAAATGAGGTCTAATGCCGGTCTAATGGTATATGGATTGATGGAGATGCCGAAATGTGGCACACATCCCCTTAGTTAGTTATATGGGCTCACATAGGAATTAGTTATATTGGGTAATGAGTCGGCCTACATTGGGATTAGGTGTTACCCATCCTATTTAAAGGATGTGAGTATCATTATGGGGCGGTCATGGAAGTATGAGTTGAGTCTTCTATTTGGTAGAGATATATTGGAGGTGTCCACCTCAAAGTGGATTCCCATCTTGGGAGATTGTGGAGTTACTCCTTCCTTAAGGAGCAAATGTTGTATGTTGTTGCCCTACCTTAAGGGTATTATTTTGCATATATTGAATATTTGTGCAGCTTGGGCCCCTCATATCTATTGTTTTGTGTTATATTCTGTAAATTATTCATTTATTATATGCGAAGTTCTTATCACCAAATTGAAAGGGGAAAAAGAAGTTGACTTCTTGGGAGTAATTATGTCATCCCACAACGCTTATTTTAGCTTGGCATGCCAAGTCCTCTGTTCTCATCTAGATTCCTTATGATTTTCAAAATATTTTTGTTGGTGGAATCAGCCTACCCCTTACCCCGAGGGTAATAATTTGAGGAAGTTCTCAAATAGATGCCATTTCTAACAACCTAATTAGATATCTTTTCTCCCGTGTTCAATGAAAGATTTTACAAGAGCTATTGAAATGAGGTAAGACCCTAAAGCTTTGTGCAAATCCCCTCAATGGACCATCAAAAAAAAAATGAGAAAGGAAACCTACTTTGCATGCATTTAAACTTGAAATAAACAAGAAATATAGTGAATATAACTAACCTCTATTCTTTAAAGCTTAATAAAATGAGCCTAATAAGGATCTAAGCAATCAGTTTTGTTGTTTACTCCATGAGGAGAATGAATCTCACTAAATGGCTACATGGCCAAGTTTAGCTATTCCATTACTAACCTATCATGGGTGCAAGATGAAGCTCTTTTAATGGAGGATAGCCAAGATCAAATGCCTATTAGCTTGGCTAATGGAAATGAGGTCTAATGCCAAGGTCTAATTATATATGGGTTGATGGAGATGTCGACATGTGGCACACATCCCCTTAGTTAGTTATATGGGCTCACATAGGAATTAGTTATATTGGGTAATGAGTCAGCCTATATTGGGATTAGGTGTTACCCATACTATTTAAAGGATGTGAGTATCATTATGAGGTGGTCATGGAAGTATGAGTTGAATCTTCTATTTGGTAGAGATATATTGGAGGTGTTCCCCTCAAAGTGGATTCCCATCTTGAGATATTGTGGAGTTACTCCTTCCTTAAGGAGCATTGTATGTTGTTTCCCTACCTTAAGGGTATTATTTTGCATATATTTAATATTTGGGCAGCTTGCCCCCTCATATCTATTGTTTTGTGTTATATTTTGCAAATTATTCATTTATTATATGCAAATTTCTTATCACCAAATTGAAAGGGGAAAAAGTAGTTGACTTCTTGGGAGTAATTCTGTCATCCCACAAGGCTTATTTCAGCTTGGCATGCCAAGTCCTTTTGTTCTCATCTAGAGTCCTTATGATTTTCAAAATATTTTTGTTGGTGGACTCACCTATCCCTTACCCCCGAGGGTAATAATTTGAGGAAGTGCTCAAATAGATGTAATTTCTAACAACCCAATTAGATATCTTTTCTCTTGTGTTCAATGAAATATTTTACAAAAGCTATTGAAATGGGGTAAGACCCCAAAGCTTTGTGCAAATCCCTCAATGGACCATCAGATAAGAAATGAGAAAGGAAACCTACTTTGCATGTATTCAAACTTGAAATAAACAAGAAATATAGCAAATATAACTAACCTCTATTCTTGAAAGCTTAATAAAATGAGCCTAATAAGGATCTAAGCAATCAATTTTGTTGTTTACTCCATGAGGGTGAATGAATCTCACTAAATGGATACATGGCCAAGTTTAGCTATTCCATTACTAACCTATCATGGGTGTAAGATGAAGCTATTTTAATGGAGGATAACCAAGATCAAATGCCTATTAGCTTGGCTAATGCAAATGATGTCTAATGCCAAGGTCTAATGGTATATGGGTTGATGGAGATGTCGACATGTGGCACACATCTCCTTAGTTAGTTATATGGGCTCACATAGGAATTAGTTATATTGGGTAATGAGTCGGCCTACATTGGGATTAGGTGTTACCCATCCTATTTAAAGGATGTGAGTATCATTATGAGGGGGTCATGGAAGTATGAGTTGAGTCTTCTATTTGGTAGAGATACATTGGAGGTGTCCCCTTGAAGTGGATTCCCATCATGGTAGATTGTGGAGTTACTCCATCTTTAAGGAGCATTATATGTTGTTTCCTAGCTTAAGGGTATTATTCTAAATATATTGAATATTTGGGCAGCTTGGCCCCCTCATATCTATTATTTTTTGTTATAAATTCTACAAATTATTCATTTATTATATGCAAAGTTCTTATCACCAAATTGAAAGGGGAAAAAGTAGTTGACTTCTTGGGAGTAATTTTGTCAGCCCCCAATGCTTATTTTAGCTTGGCATGCCAAGTCCTCTAGTTCTTATCTAGAGTCCTTATGATCTTCAAAATATTTTTGTGGTGGACTCAGACGACCCCTTACCTTGAGGGTAATAATTTGAGGAAGTGCTCAAATAGATGCTATTTCTAACAACCCAATTAGACATCTTTGCTCCTGTGTTCAATGAAATATTTTACAGAGCTATTGAAATGGGGTAAGACCCCTAAGCTTTGTGAAAAGCCCTTGAATGGACCATCGATAAGAAATGAGCAAGGAAACCTACTTTGCATGCCTTTAAACTTGAAATAAACAAGAAATCTAGCAAATACAACTAATCTCTATTCTTGAAAACTTAATAAAATGAGCTTAATAAGGATCTAAGCAAAAATTTTGTTGTTTACTCCATGAGGGTGAATGAATCTCACTAAATGGCTACATGGCCAATTTTAGCTATTCCATTACTAACATATTTCTCTTTTACTAAATGGCTACTTGGCTGTGGTGAGTGAAGTTATAAGGTTTGAAGTTATAAGGTTTGAATGGTAGGCTTAGCCTTGTATTTATAGATTTCCAAATGAGAGGATTTGGAATTTGAGTGCATGTGGGACTAAAACTCAAAAGTCACTTTTAGATTAGATTAGGATAAACATGCTTTAGGATTAGTTAAGCTTGGCTTAGGCTCGTTAAACTTGATTAGAAAGTGATTAGAGACTCATTGAGAGTTGGGAGGGTCTAGATAACTAATTATGACTAATAGAAGCCTATGAAGCCAATAGAAGTGGTCTAGAGAGAACTAGGATGGTTCTAATGGTCAAAAGGGAAATGTTTAGCTAATAAGAGATATATTAGCCAAACTAGATGATTATAGGAGGAATACGACCAAGAAGGTGTCGTAAATGGGCATTCGAGAGTGGAGTGAAGAAGGGTTGATTAACGAAGTGTTGTTAATTGAATGGATTTGGAGGAAATGCTAAGTGTAATCATACTTTAGGTGTCTGCGAACTCCAAGAAAAGATAGAGCATTATCTGATATTATAGTATAAGGGACACCAAACCTTGTTGTAATACCTTCATAGAAATCCAGAATCCTAGCTTCATTTGCTTCCTTAAGTACAATTGCTTATGTCCACTTAGTGAAGTAGTCTATGGCTGTAAGAATCCATTTGTGACCTAGGCTGGAACTTGGATTGATCACCCCAATAAAGTCCAAACCCAATTGCATGAATGGCTCATTTATATATATGGGGCATAATGAGAGGGCTGCTAATTTAGCTTTACCTATGAAGAAGGCACACTTCTTACATTTCTTGATCCATGAGTAGCAATAATTGAAAATATTAGGCTAGTAATAACCAACTTTCATGATTCTAAGAGTTGTTGCTTTTTGGGTGAAGTGGCCACCTATTTCTCCATCATGAAACTCATGCAATATCCTTTCTACCTGATATGTTTTAATATATCTTAGGAGGATACCATGCACATCCCTTTTAAAAAAATATTATCTAAAAACACATAGGGTATAATTTATAGGTTGGAATACCTTCTCTTGGATTTATTCAAACCTTGAGGGATTTGACCTATTTGGAGGAAGTGGACTATATATTGGGTCTAGAAATGAGTGGCCCCACCATCTTGTATTTTTCCTTGATCATCTTGTAACACCAAAACAACTTCTTCTTCCTTTCTTGATTTAGCATGCTGACATGAAGTTAGTTTCTCGGATAAACCTTTTCCCCTAACCGGTTTGGTCACCTTGACATCAATATCATACTTCATGACCTTGGTTATCTAGCCCACTCTTTTCTCATTAAGATCCTTATTCAAAACAAATTATTTTACACCGACATGTGTAAATAGTAGATGAATTCTGTTATTTAACACTAGATGCCTAAATTTATTTAAACTTCTTATCACATCTAGGACATGTTTTTCAATAAATGAATATCTCACCTCATAACCTTCAAGTCCCTGGATGAAGAATGCAATAGGCTGCTCTTCTCCTTCTTGGTTTGGTTGTACAAGTATCTGCAGATATTGATCTATGCCACTAAAAGTATAGAGGGTGAAATCCTTTGAGAAATATAGATTGATGAGGGTTGGAGCCTGTGCAATGACATGCTTTATAGCTTCAAATATTTCTTTTCCTTCAAGATCCATTTAAAATCCATGTTCTTCTTCAACATCAATGTTAATGGCTTGACCAACTTAGAAAAGTTAGGAACAAATCTCCTAACAAAATTAATTTTCCCCAAAAAACTTTGGAGATCCTTCTTATGACATGGCAATGGTAGAGCGTGGATAGCCTCAACTCTTTCTGGATCAATTGTTAGCCCTTCCTTTGAAATGATGTGGCCTAATAGCTTTCCTTCGTGAGCCAAGAATATGCATTTTTTGGGATTCAAGGACACTCTGAATCTCCTACATCTTTGGAACACTTTTCTGAGGTGAAAGAGGTGACTTGCTGCATTCTTTGAGAACATAGTGATATCATCCAGATAAACAAGCACTATCTTATTGATCAATCCCTTGAACACCATATCCATAGCTTGCTAAAATGTTTCTCCAGTGTTAGATAGTCCAAATGGAATCTTCCTATAAGCATAAGTGCCCCACTTCGTAGTGAAGGTTATCTTGAACTGATCCTCTTCTTTGACCACTATTTGATTATAGCCTGAGTAGCCATCCAAAAATGAAAACCTTTCTAAACCAGCTATAACCTGTAAAATCTGCTCCATTGAAGGGAGTGGATAATGGTCTTTGAGTGATGCTCTATTTAGATCTTGAAAATCCACACACAACCTGATCTCTCCATTTCTCTTCCTTACTAGCACTAAATTCACAACCCAACTTGAATGCTTGATAGGAAAGATGATGCTAGCCTCTATTAACTTATTCAGCTCTTTTCTCATGAGAGGTTTGATGTGAGGATTCACCGGCCTTTGCTTCTGTCTAATAGGCTTGGATTTTGGATCCAATTCAATAGTATGTTGTGCCAATTTTGGATTGAAACCTCTCAAATATTTATAATTCCAGGCAAAGACATCTAGAAATTCTTGACAGAGTTGGGTAAAATCAGATTTCTCTTGTTGAGTACTCACCTTTCCGATTTGGAGTACCTTACCCTCTCCAACTAAAATTGGTTCCGAATCTTCACCTTTGACCTGAATGTTGGCTTTCTCCTTCCGGAATTGGTCATTTGGATTGAAGATGGATTCAAGAGTCACTAGGCCTTTTGGTAACTTGTTTGTCTTCAGCTGGACCACTTGATCACCATATTGCTACTCCAATCTGTCTTGATTTCTTGAGGAGAACTCAGCTTCTTCTTGAGAAAATTTATGATCTACTGATCACTTTCAAATACTTGTCAACTTGTATTGTTACTGAACAACTGACCTTACAACCAATCTGATATGAGGCTAAGTTTGATCTCTCTTGATACTATCAACAACATCAAACGCTACGCCTACTTCTGTGCAAGTATTTCTCGTAGCCTCATTTTTCTTCCTTGGTATGACCTCAATGTTGAATGCTTCAAAGTTTTCAATGAGATCCCATACCGACTCTTATAGCTATTTAGCGGATCATTTTTGGTTGCATTCAAACCTCTAACCTAGTTGACAATGAACTCACTATCTCCAAAGAATTGTAAGTTCTTAATACCCCTTTTTCTTGCCCCATGTAATTCGTGAATCTGTTTTCATATTCACTAAATTATTTGAACAAGAAAACTAAAAAACATAAAGATGAGTAATATTTTATACCTTACGTTGAAACAAATATTGCACCTCCTCCAACACCTTGTCTACTCCTCGAGCCATCGAAGAATAGCTGCCATACTTCATTATCATCCTTTTCATCTAATTTGGTGATGTTAGGGAGGAGTGGATTCTCTTCGTGTAAACAATAAATGCCCAGCTCATCTTCCTCCATCTCTTTGTATGGATCAAATCTATGCCTCTTGTTTTCCCATTCATCAAGAGTCAAGTCTAGAATGCCTCCAACCTTGGTGTTCATTTTTGGAGTGCTAGGTCAGTCTTCTTGATCGAAAGAAGAGCAATTTCTCATTGATTGGGCTTGGTACTTATGGCTGAATATGAAATTTTGCAATAGGCTCAAATTTGATTGTAGCCTTGGCTGCATACCTTGTCCTAAAGAGCATATGTGACCAATCAGCTGATAAGTAGCCTCCAATTTTAGCCGTGAAGTCTCTTGACAAGCACAAAGCAAAGAGTGGTGGCAAGTCAATCACTGATACATCTTACAACACTATGACATTGGGGCATGTGTGTAGTGTAAGGCTCAATCCTTTGATTAATCCAACATTTTTCACTATTGTCCCATCTAATTGCACTACAACTCTATTAATGACTTCATACTTAAGACCCAACTGATCAACGATTTGTTTGGGCATCACCGAACTGCTTGCTCCCAAATCAATCATACAAGGTTGTGCACAAGACTATTTCTCGATGATCGAGATATATATATATATATATATATATTGTGGAGGCTTCATATTTTTCTCTAATTGTGGAGGCCTCATTGACCTCCTTGATTTCCTTCTTGTGGAGTTACATTAGTGAGCACCTTCTCTTGATTCTTGGACAACTCATTTGAGATGGGAAAGTTGGCTATGGTTGCTTGCAAAAAGTCCCTTTGCCCCAGAATTTTCAAATATTCCCACATAAAGATGCTTACATTAGTCTTCTTCATGTGGTTAATGATATTGAATGAAGGTGGGTTTTCCTTATGCTGCCCTCTTCTTGGCATTGTCTTCTCTTGCACATGGGATGCTACAACAGGCACATGAGCTGGTCTAGAAGGTGGTTTGGGTTGGTTATGCATACTTGGAGCTGCACATGGATTAGATGACTACCCTTCCTCTATATTCCTCTTCTTAGACCTTGTGTTGGTTGCTACCCCCTGAGAAGGAGATTGATTTATACCAAAAAAATCCTCTGCTTGCCAATTCACAAGTGTGGTTTCACTTGAAGGTGCCTCTTGAGTAGCTGTCTGCTGCTGATTTTCTTCTTAACTTGTTTCTTGAGGCACACCAATAGTTTGTACCATCAAGGCCTAGTTTAGCATACCATTGAAACATGCTTTGCCTGATTATGAGGTTGACTACACAGGAAGCACCATTCATACTCTTGTGCCATGTTTTTTGGATTGGAACCAAGGCCTTGGATGTTGAAGTTGTATTAGGATTGTATGACAGAATGGACTAGTAGTTGGGGGTTATCCTTGATTTTTGTTTGTAGCTTGGGTAGGAGGTCTATTAGGCTGATATGGAGGCCTATTTTGTTGGGCTTGAGGCTGATAAGGTCTAAATTTTTGGGCTTGCTACCTCTTGAGAGTTACCAATTCATTCCCTAGGTTCTGTAATTGTTTCATGACCTCCTGAGTTTAGTTGAGGCACTAGAAGAAGAGGTAGAAGCTTCATTGGAACTCTAATTTTTAGGGGTAGGAATAGGGGCTAATGTAGGAGCTTGACTAGAACTATGATTTCCCATTTTTGGATAGATAAGCATAGGTGGCCTAGGTGCAATTTTACCAGCTTGGATTAGGAAATTCTCAACTCTAATGGCTATGGCATAAGCCCCTGGGTAAGGTTATCCCTCCCATAGATTGAATCATTATAGATATATTAGAATTAAAATCTTTAAGGAAATAAAGGAATGCACCTTTAGCAGTTGGTCTCATGGTGATTGGAATCCAATTCCACATTCTTTGGAATCTAAAATTAAAGTTGACCATCTTCTCATTTAGTGCTCTTTTGATTGTAGTCAACTACTCCAGTAGAGATAGATTGTCCTCCTTTTCTCCGAATTGGCTACATAGAATTATACATAATTGATCCCAATTTTGGATTGACCCTGCTCCCAAGCTTTTAAACCACTGTAAATATTTTCCTTTGAAATAAGAAACTAGAAGCTTTACTGCCACATCCATTTCAATAATCTCATGTATGACACAAACATTTGCGATGTCCTGAATGTGATCAATTGGTGTTGTGTGATTCTCCCCATTGAAGAATGGAATGTTCTTCAATGCTGCCATAGGAACTAGATTTTACGCATTAAGGGCAAGTGGACTACTGCCAGTAAAATTTGCAAAAGGATTTGGTGGTCCTTGTGGTGGCTATTGATGTGCCATCCTGATTGGCTTGAGAACCCTAGTTGATTGAAGGAAGGGTCTACAGGCAGAGGGTTGATAAGGTTCTATTTGGTGGAGATGGAGACCTTTGTACTCTTCTTCCTCTCCTTCCTCTGTCTAGGTATATCTGTAAATATTCAAAGAAACCTTCCTCTCTTGCTCTAGACTGAGTTTATATCCTTCTCATGTACTTGAGCCGCTAGTACTACTTTGGAAAAGTTGATTTTTTTAGAGTCACCAAATGTGTTGCTTTGTAAAGATTCTAAAGGCTGAAAATTCACCAAGACACACACCCAATCTTGATAACATGGAAGTATTGAATTTTGTCCCACCGGGCATGCCAAAATTGTTATGTCAAAAAAGTAGCACCCTAGGATTTACACATTATAAAACCCTACTTTTGACTAACATGGGATTGTCTCAAGGTGTGGGACCCTCAAAATGAGACAAACCTCCAGAGAAGGTTGGTTCCTCTACCTATTCTAATGCTAAAACTACTCCTAGAAAGGGAAATGCAACTATTCTAACACTAACCTAGAATTTCCAAGGGACCAGGGAAGAAAGAGATGCATAAAATGAAATTCCTAAACTAAAGGAGGTGATAACACCAAGAAAATGGGAAGGAGATATCCTTAGTGAGTGAAAATGGAAGAAATTGAGGTAGAAGAGGGCAAAAAAAAGTGCCATAGTTCAAAGAACACATTCAAACCTCTAATTTCTTAGAGCACAATGAATTTAAATCCTGTAAAAGAATATAACATGCAAAATATATGTGAAAATGCAATGAAAGAAAAAGGAGGCAACACAACTCGATCTAGGGAAAGAAAAGCCACAAAACACCAATTTTATTGCTTAAAATGATGCACAATCCATTACAATATAGGCACAAGGCAAAAATATTTTACAAAATGCATAAATTCAAGGCCTGCAGCTCACAAGAGTGCCGGAACCATTTTGGCAGTAGTTCCTTTACAATCCGTACTATCTCTCCTTACAAATGAGGGGAAATTTCATATATATAGAGAATTGGAGCTACCAACCAACAAATTTCATTAATTTCTTATATAGAGGTATGGGTGACTATACTGATTCACTTTCCAGTGGTAATTTTCTTGTACGATGAACATGGGTGCCATACCTCATCAAACCGGTTGTTGAGCTACCTTGTACGATGCAACTAATTCCCAATCCTTGACTAAAATTCCTTGTTGATGCCTGATATGAACCACCAACCGATGCCCAACAAGAACATGAGGATTCATTGCCAATAAGGGAATGTTTTTTGTATGACAAGAAGAAATGATGTCGCGCAATAGCGAGGGAAGGTTGACACACGTTAAGAAGGAATGCGACATGCGACAACAAAGGGGACATGATGGGGAAGGAAGAATGACACACAAAAAGAGAGGGACGTTGTCATGTGAAAAGGAGGAGGGCAGATGACACGTGTCAATGAACTAAGAGGTTTTGTGCGACAAGGAGGGACATTGTCACGCAATAAGGAGGGACATTGTCACATGTTAACGAGGGACATTGTCACATGATAAGGAGGAGGGAGGCTGACACGTGTCAATGAAGGAGGTAGTTGTCACATGACAAGGAGGGACATTGTCGTGTGTAAGGAGGGATGTTATCACACGACAAGGAGGAGGCGGATGACACATGGTTGTTGTGCGACAAAAATATGTGGCTCCAAACCTTCACCATGGGACCAACTGTTGACCGAAAATACACAAAGCACTACTTATCCAATCAACTACCAATGCCTCAACCTATGAAGTTGTCCATTTTGCGGGGGTGTAAATTATGATTTCATACAATGTTCTCAATTTTACCAAGCTGATTTGGTTGTTTTGCATCTCTTTTGTGAGGTTATACCTCATATGTTACACCAAACATAATGATGATATTTTCTTTTTGGTTATCTTTATCATATTTGTATTCCGATCATTTTTATTAAATTCTTGGTAAGAGAGCCATCTACGATATTCCAAATATCCTCAAATTAGAGACAAGTCTTGACCTTTATATTCTATGCAACATAGTTATTTCCATGTAGAAGTTGTGAATTAATTTAAAATTTTGGACCATTGTTTTCTATTGTGTTTGTGTACGAACTATATCAAGGTGATGTATTGGTTCCTTATCACTCCAAAATAGAATCCCATATATGTATACCATTAGTTTGATATACCAAACCTCACTATATACGTGACCTTTGAATATACCCTTGATACTAGAAGAAGCTCACATTTTTACTCGATGGTATGTGAAAGAGATATTAACACATGTGAGAGATGAGCAATATGTGGTACATCGAAAGTATACAAAAAAATATTTGTGCAATCAATGGAACCTACTTAAAAGGATATATTTTTAGATGGCATAAAAGTCTTGATATACTCATATTTTCCCAATCTTGGTATTTATGTTTGATGATCGTTGCTAATGGGTAACAGGGGGATGGTAATGATTGAAGTGTCCCTATTAATCTTTGATGATTTATAAGGACAATACCGCAAACATTGTTATAACTATATTATGCATTGGATGGAGTTGACCAAAGCATGGTGGATTTATCGATAAAATTGATCAAGAGCCTCCACTAATACTAAATGTTGTTGAGATCAAAAATCTTGTGAGTGTGTTTTATAACCATTTAAAAAAGTATTTACTATACACAATGATTTTGTAGTGGTAAGAAAATCTATAAATTATTTTAAAATGAAAAAATAGACAACAAAAATGAATAAACAAAAAAATGGTTTCCCCCTTTGAAAAGCAACAAAAAAATCACAATTAAGCCTTCCAAATTTTTTTATAGAGAAAATATGCACCAAAGTTTTAGTTGATATGGATCGGAATCTAGTTTCTAGATTTTTTCCGTTCTTTTGGATAAGAAGGATAGCCATGGTAATTTTTTGAATTCAATTAGGTTTTGTTATTTTAAAAATATTTTTGCAATAGAAACAAAAAATTCCCCTTATTTACATTTTTTAAAAGAAGAAGAAAAACCCCTAGTTTTAAACAATTCCATTTTTTTCCTTGAACAAAATTTCTCCCCATGGTTTTGATATTTACAAAAATATTTAAATATACCATTTTGGAAATGTTCCTTCTTGTTTTTTTGAAATTCCCCTTATTAAGACGTAGGCATTTTTTGGGAGACATGTTCCCATTTTTTCGTTGTCCTTCTCTCATGCCCGTTCTGTTCTTACACCGCCTTCATTACGTGTTTTTTTTTTTGGATTTTTACGGTGTTGTTTTTGTTTGGTCCTTTATGCGGCCTTGGGGTTGCGGTGGCATTGGTGCCTACTGCTATCTTGTGGGTGTTTCCCCATAGCCTCCTGCATCATCGGTGACTACTCACGTAAGATATTTTTATATACATGTTTGAGTTGTTGTGTCTTTCGCGAAAGGATTGTATGCTTATTTTGTAAGGAAAAATAGCTATGTAAATTGGGATATATCTATTTTTTTGCTGCAAATCGTGACATGTTAATTTGACAGCAGTGAAGAACCCGAAATGAATTGTCACTTTGTGTCGCATCAAAAAATGTTATTCTATCAAGGGTATGTTGCATGATATGGGAAATGTTGAGTTATGGGGTTTGTTTGGAAATTTCTATTTTACGAGAGGCTGATATAGGCTAACAATGAGCACTTGGTTGTTGTAGTAAGTTGTAAGAATTGAATACAACCGCTGAAGCTTCTACCTTGACTTGCTTTTAATAATTGGCTTGCTTCCAAGTCTTGAATCGGTCTTTTGATCTCTTTTTTTAGAGATTTAATTTTCTTCGTTTTTTAATGAATGCATAGGTTCCTTTGTTTCCTAATTCCATCGCATGCTAATAAATACTTGTGACTATTTTCTGGAGTAAATATGATATGATTTTCTCCCCATAATTATTGTTTATTGTCTACAAATTTCTGGAGTTGCTAATGAATTCATGATGGTTCCATATGTCATGTTACATTTTACAATTAACAAGGAAGTTAATGTGATGTATTGTCATGTGTGGTATGTGTTATCCAAAATTCACCCCTCGAGGTAATTTTGATAACATGCATCAAATCCTTCATTCTCGAGCAAGTAGAATTGATTCAAGGCCTAAAATCATGTTTTATGGGTCCCTTTGGTTCCTCTCTAACTTCCCCATCCAAAGAAAAAAATCTAAGAAGTTAGAAAAAATAGAAAAAAATCCAAAAATGAAGTCACGGATTGTTTTAATGCATTGTGGGTTAGGAGGCTGCGGATCGTACCAAGGTTCATCGTACTGTGTTTGGCGCCTGAAATACAAAGGAATCGAAAAATCGTAGACATTTTTGTCCTGTGGAGGTCCGTGGGGACAGGTTGGGATGTCGATGATGTGCAAGACGCGAAAAACCAATTTTTCTGCAAGTCATTGCATTGTGGGTGGCGTGGAGAAATGTGTCTAGGATGGTTGAGACGCCAAGCAAAGGCGAAAAAGCCGCAAAAGGAACCATACGTTGCAGAGAATGCGGAGGTCAATGGCCCTCACGGCTCGGTCAACTACGGACGTGCGGTGGCAAGGAAGCCCGAATCGGGTGATGTGGAGATTTTTGTCCAGACGGTTGGGACACACGGACCCGATTTTGCCAAAATAGCCGTAGCAAAGAGAAAGTCAAAGTTTGACCTCCCAAACTTCAAATGACCATAACTTTTGACTCAGAGCTATGATTTTCATAAAATTAGACTTTCTAGAACGAGCACAATGTCCTCTGCATCACAAAACTGGATCTCTTAATTTTAATGAGGGTAGATATATTAAAATAGAAGAAACGTGTTCGGCTCTAGTTAATTAATGCTCATTCTCATCAAATGATAGAAAATGCTTGGCAGATCCAAAATAGCTGCTCACGCTCAGAAGGCCATAACTTTTGTATTTCTCAAGGAAATCACACGAAATTGGTACCATTGGAATCGTGGCTCCAAGTTTGATGCACAACAATCAAGAAATTTTAGATTTGATGAAAGATATATGGAGATTTTACGAAAACGTGGTCAAGTTCAGAATAGTGTTTTATTTGGTAGTTGGACGCATTCAATGAAGCATGGGCTGACATATTTCACTGCTGCAAGTCATGGGATAGTATGGGGAGACTTTAGCAAGCAACAGAACATCATTTCACTCCATTTAATATCTCTTACAAGTGGTTGAAGGACAGATTTCGGGATTTCCATTTTCCTCTCTCTTTCTCTTCTTATTTTTCTATAAATTGGAGTGTTGGGCTCATTGTAAAAAGAGGTAGTTTTTGTAGCAAAGCTATGTCAAAATTGCTTTGTGAAGCCAATGTGCTATAGGCCCTTGTAGTGGACTCCTTGCATGGTGATCCAGGCCCTTATCTTGTAATAGATTGAATTGTGCATATCATGAAGCAATAAAATACAAGTTTATGGATGCATCTTCCCCTGTTATGTTTATTTGCACTCTTCTTTCCATTTCAACATTTATTACAAGAATATTGTGTCTATTTTTATTCTCTTGCAAGGACTCATTATTATTGTGCATGTATGAAATATTGTTGTGAATGCATTTTTTTAGATTGTGGAGAACTGTTATCACCCCTTCTAGTGTGCACTTTTCTTCTGTATCTCACACGTTGAAAGATTACCCTCACCCCTCCTTTTCTGGTGTATCACCGCTGTAGTGTAGGCTTTCATTTTTATGCATTCTCTCTCTTTGGTCCCTTGGAAAGTTAGATTAGGACATTTAGTTTTTCCTACATTAGAGTAGATTGTGGTAGGTAGTTTAGGAGCAAGAACTAACTTTCTCTGGAGGTCTATCTCAAGTAACAAGTCTCACAACTGGAGATAGTACCCATGTTATCCAATCACACCATGAGCTTAGGTATACGCACTTGTGTAAACATAAGGGTGTTGTGATTCGGTGATAACAATATGTTTTCTGGATGTTTTGCATAAAAGCTATGCAAACCGTTAGATTTAGATAGTCTTTCTATGTATGAGTAGTTATAATCATTTTGGATTTGAGATTCAAGTTTTTAATGTGTATGCCAATCTTTGTATACGATATATAAGGTTAGTGAAGGCGAGGTCATTTTTAATATTAGAGTCATGTGTAATTTTAGTATATGGTCAAAACCGTTTAAATTTTGTTCTATAGCTTGATTTTGGGTAATTACATATCAGGTGATAAGTCTCTATATGAGCTTTCTTTGCTTGATTCTACTTCCATGTTTGTTGTTGCATTTTAGAATTATTTGTTGGATGCTATCTTTATTCCCTCTATTTTCAATCCATAAGCTCCGCCTACGCTTTTATAATCTAATAGTTTTTTTCAGGGCAAGCAATTTATATTGTCCATAATCTCATTAATTTCTTTTAAGAACTCACATGGTATTCCTTTTTTACCTTAAAGTTTGAATTTGTAACTTTGTAGTACTAGCGACTATGTTTGCATCAATTCCAAATTTTACTCTCTACCCGTGAATCTGCCTACCATTCTTAATGTTTCATGTAGTTTGACATGCCTAAATAACGCATCGTTTAGGTTATTTTGTTATTTCGTATTTTGTTGTGTATAATATAGAACTAGCTTTTTGTATTGTGTTTGTTTCTATATATGTTCAATTTTACACTTTACGCTATACCAGTTGTATCTTGTGCCATTTACTTGCTACTATCATGTCTTTGTAATAATTTAAACGGTTTCGTCGCTATTTTTTAAAAATTGATTAGGGGAGAGGGGCTAGTAGTGTAGTACACCTAAGTTAAGGGGTCCACAAAATCAATTGTTTATGATATGGGATTGTGATTTTTTCACTAATATGTAGTTTAGATTTGTGTTAACTTATATTTTTTGTTTGGAATGTTCAATTGGAGGGAAACCATATTTTGAAGTGATTTAAAATAATATATGTGAAAATACTACAACCATGGTGGAAACCAATACTTGAATATAGGGAGAGGGGCCAATAGGTGAACAAGGTCCAATAGTTGATATGACTATTGATCACACAATACCCAATAGTTGTCATAGTACTATGTAGTAGTAATTTATTTTTGACATAATAATTATGTAGAGTAGCCAATCACATCATGACATGTAAGACCTTTCACCCATGTACAAGTACAAAAAAGTCAATGTTCAAGCAATTTCACCTATATTCAAGTATTGGTTTCCACCATGGTTGTAGCATTTTCACATATATTATTTTAAATCAATTCAAAATATGGTTTTCCCTCCAATTGAACATTCCAAACAAAAAATATAAGTTAACACAAATTTAAACTACATATTAGTGAAAAAATCACAATCCCATATCATAAACAATTGATTTTGTGGACCCCTTAACTTAGGGTGTACCACTACTAGCCCCTCTCCCCTAGGTGAAATTGTTTGAACATTGACTTTTTGTAGTTGTACATGGGTGAAAGGTCTTACATGTCATGATGTGATTGGCTACTCTACATAATTATTATGTCAAAAATAAATTACTACTACATAGTACTATGACGACTATTGGGTATTGTGTGATTAATAGTCATATCAACTATTGAACCTTGTTCACCTATTGGCCCCTCTCCCTAGGTGGATTTTTTATTTAAAAACTAGGAATGGTGGGCACATTAAATTCAATGGAAATTATTATTCTGAAAACCACAGCCTTTAGGTGTAGGTTCATCTTAGTCTTCTATTATTATATAGCTATTAGGCAACACTTAATTACGCTCATGTAGGTGTCTTTTTCTTTGTGGGAGACATTCCCATAATTTCATCTTCCTTTCCTCCTACCCATTTCCATGGACTGCTCTGTGTGGGGGTTTGCGTTTTGTTTTTTAATGCGTTGCTTTGTTTGGTTGGCCCTTTCGTAGCCCTATGTTTGATGTGTTTTGTTTTCTAGTTTGGAGTGGGCTTCCCTGCGGTGGTGCATAAGAGCAACTTTCTTGGCTCCCTTGCAACCACCTACTACTGTCATGTGGTTTTGCCTCCAACCCTCCTCCATCATCATTCACTACCTAATCTTGGTATATATTATCTGCAGGCTAACGAACTGCAGGATATGTTCAACGCATTTCCACAAGTAGCTTTGTCTCGAGTTTGTGCATCTATATCTTCATTTGAAACAAACTTTTACGATCGCTTTCGTTTCGTTTAAAGCAACCTCACGTACATTGGTTGGAGCTCATTTTTTTGTTTGGTAGGTGATGTTATTGTAATTGTTTTTCTATGATGGTTTACAAATGTTTTTTTAATTCTGGTAATGGTTTATGGATGTTGTTCCTTTTTAATTCCTATTGTCTGCAGTATGCCTATATTCGTTATTCTTTGCTGCATAGAATTGTTTAGCTTTTCTTGTTGCTAAATAATTGCCACTGCATAAAAAAGATGTACTTGAGGAATCAATTTAATATTTATGAACATGATTTTCTATTATTATAGATATATTGCAAGAATTTCACTCGTATGATTGCCTTTTTATTTTGTGGGTCACTTGAGGGTTTGCCTCTTTGATTGACTTTTGATATTCTTTATGTGGTGTTTTCCATGTTAGTAAGGCCCTGATTTGATCTTAAAGAATATAATATTAATACATAGTACAAATTAGTGCATTGAAAAGAACAAGATAGATAATCATATTCACACAAGAGTTTTGTTAAATTGTTAACGATTTGAGATTTTACTTCGGTTATAGACATCACCATGTGAACAACAAATTTTACACAAGACTACATTTCAAAAAACACAAAATGTATTTTAAGAAACTAATATCTAATTCTTGGTTCTAAGGAAGTTGTTAGAGTAGTTTTTGCCATGATTGCTATCTCGTAGAACGGATGAGGCCTCAAATAATTGTCATTAACATTCTGTCTATACAATCCAATTATCAATAGATTGGCATTGTATAGATGTAAGATTTATTTTTTTTTCTTGTATTTTTAAATATTTTAAAGTTTATTTCCAATGTAGGCACTAAAACCTTTCCGGCCATTTTGACTACAACCCCATACTTGTGTCATGTGCTGTTGCCTGCTACCCTTTAGCATCATCAATCGCCATTGAATTTACTTTACCTTTATTTTCAATTGTCACTGAGAAAAGGAAAAAGAGAAATCCTGGAAATGGAAGATGATTTGATGTCAAAGAATGAGGAGCAACATGGAAATTGTGTCATGTGGGATGACTCACTGCCTCAAGATGTTTGGGAAAACATATTGCTTTGGCTTCCATTAGAATCCATATGTAGGTTCTCTCTAGTTTCTAAGGGATGGAAAGCCCTCATGGCTTCCGCCAGATTCTTTAGGCGTTATAGAAAAACAAGGAACAAACATCCATGGATACTTGTAAATCATGATCGTGGTCATCATTGGCTGAGATACAAATTTTACAGTATATTATGGAAAATTCTCTACTTTTCGTGGCTATCATGCTTTGATTGGGTACGGTTTGAAGATTCACATTGAGGGATAATATTGTTTTGTTTGTGTCATGTTTCCAGGGTATGTAATCCACTGAAGGCCAGAACCTCCTTCAAGTTTTCTCAGATGTTATCATCTCAACTTAATGAATGACACTTTTATATTTATGCCTAGGGAATTCTAGTTGAAGATGACAACAAGGGGTACAAAGTGGTATAAGCGGGCACTAATAGATCTCGGAGTTAATGCGAGCAATGGTACTATATAAATTTATGATTCTTCCGTTGGGACTTGGAGGATTGTGGCACGATTGAGAGATTGTTTCTTCTATGGACCCATTCTCTTCAATAATGGTTTTTATTCTTGATTTCATATGAACTTTGTGTTGGGTGTGAGAATTCATAACAATCAAGACTGTGCTACTATTCATTTTGTGTTTCTACCTATAAGATATGACAGATACCATTTACCTCACTACAAACCAAGGTTGGTTGTCTCGAAGAAAGGGTGCTACTTGTAGCACTAATTGTAGATGGGGATCATTTGAAGGAAATACTTGTGTTTGAGATTGAGCTTGAGTTTGGAAGGAGGAGAGGCAATATTTGGTCTAGGAAAGAAATTTCAAGGATTCCTTAAGTAACATGCCATTATTTTTTGAAAGGAGAAGGATGGTTTTATTTAGTTGCAATGCGATGGGAGAGTTTTTGTGTTTCGAAAGGTGCTTTCTAGGAATATCCTCATCCTTAGTTTTCATTTAAATCAAGGGTCTTGGTCGTGGTTTCCAAAATATATAAACACAACCCAGGGCATGTGTTATAGCGGTGGCATCATCTTTGAGCATATGATGATTTGAGCCAATTATATATATATATATATATATATATATATTTGTGTGTGTGTGTGTGTGTACTGTATCTATATATCGAGCTTTCTATTTTTCTTTGCTAAAGCTTATACACAATATGTTACTATGTGTGAAGCCCATGTGACACTTTGAAATATAGTAAGCCACTCTCATGGGTAAGACTGTTTATTCTTGGGAATTTGTTTAGTCGTCGTTTATATTTTTGGTCTAAAAGCATTCAAAGCTATTTTATTTGGATTATTAAATGAAACAAAGTTTTATGTACCTATGGACTATATAATTTATGTTATGAATGAATGACAATCGTTATATTTGTATTTCATCTGCATATTGAATCTAATATCCACATCTTTCCAAGTACACAATGAATTTCCCTCTATAAATGACGTAAAAAACACAGCTACTAATTTGGTTCGAATAAAATGACCAAAATGAAGAAGAGTAACTTCAAGAATTTGTCATCGGGAAAGACATGCTACGTATTGTAGGGTTTTGAATGAATCCTTTTTAAATGGTTTACCTATCAACCTAGTTGTAAAATAATGTTATGTATATACCAAGATGAAAAATATAAACTGCTACTCGATAAGATTTGATGGGATGCCATTTTGTGCCAAATTACCCAAATTAGTGTGTGGAGTAACTTTGCCTCCATATCGTGCACACAAAAAAGGGCCTTATGTAGAAGGCATCATTTTCCATGACCAATGGAGAACCCATAACACGTATGTGAAATTAATTTAGCATTATAGATATTGGTCCAGGTATTTTGGATTGCCCATTGTACATGTTGTGTAAACGGCCTCATGGAATTTGTTTACAGATGCCCGAGCTTCGGTTTCCTTGTTACTTCATATTTCCTTGTATATAACATGGAGGTAGCTTCGGTATTATGGTTTCCTCGTACTTTAGACCATTTTTGGGGTCCAATTATTGGAAGTGCTCTATGGGGTAACTAATCCATTTCGGAAAACAATACAACGACTTAACTAGGTTAGAATCAACATTCCTCACAATTGGTGGATGACCCGTGTAAGATTAAATTGAACTCTTAAATAACATCATTTTAAAACATATTAAAAAAACATGAATTCTATACTAACCGTATTTATTTGTGGGACTGACACAATCACATAGTTAAATAATTCTATTTACTACAAATTAATAGAAAATTGATAAACAATTTAACAATATTGTTCACCTAGATGCAATTATTTTTAATATACTCATTATCTTGTTTTTTAAAATCATTATTATATGTTTTTCCCTAATTTATAAATATCATGCCTATTTTGAAACCCACATATTCTAGCTACTTTAGGATGACCTCCGACTTGTTTGGTAGTAAATTGGGTATCATATTTAGTTACAGGTGTAAGAACTATTGATACCTTTGAGGTAGTATGGGTGTTACTTTTTTCGTGGGTTCCACCATGCATGGTTTGGTGGCTGGGGGATCCATATTGTTGTTTAGGCACTTTAACAAGTACTTCTACGTTATCCAACATGTTGTGTGAATTTTTCAGTTATATATGACCATGTTTCTTAGGCGTAGTGCACATCGGCCGTGGGGTGCACATACACGTGCATATCCCGATCGGTGTACCCTTTATTAATGTGCACCTTGATGGGGTTTTGGAAATGTATTTGCCACTTTTTTAGATGCATGCAGCCAGAGCCGAGGTGACACACAATGAGCTCAAGATTATATAGTTTCTTTGCCACCTATTTTGCCGCCTTAGTACACAATAACAACTAATGAGATGCTCAAAACTTGCTTCCCAGTGTCGAGCAAACCTGGATGCAATTTATCGTAGATGTCCTAATATTATAAAATATATTGTAAATAAGAGATGTCTTGCCCTTGCTATTTTGAAACAAGAAGTACATAGCTTAGGTTAGATTCTCATTTTAGTCTTGCTCTCCATGCAAGGGATCTCTGTAAGGGAAATTTGTAGTTATTATCTAAATTGCAAAGGAATATACATTTTTTTATTGGAGTTTTCAGATTAATGAAGATGGGGATTTGTCTCTTTCACTCTTTTAGAATTTGTATGGTTTTTCCATTTTGATGTAGTTTTTGCTTTTGTAATCAATTCTAAATTCATCATCTACTATCATTACACGTTCAAATCTAGTAAGGAATAAGGTAATATAATTGGCGCTTTCTTTTAAATTAGGGAACAAAATTTGGAAAAATAATTGTTGGCAAATAGGCTTAACCAAGATTAGTAATCTTAAAAATTTATATTTTATATGTTAAAATTGTTAGGCACCAATGGTTTAGTACTTAGCAATTGGTTTTGCATTTATGCATTGCAAAATGCAAATCATGTTAGTCTTGAAAGTGATTAAGGTTACATATGGGTGGTTAATAAGTTAGAGCAATAAAACAATAGTAGTACTTTATTATTGCTATTTTTGGTTTGTTGAAACCATTCAGGAGTGGAGGAAAAAAATTCTATGTAGTTTGTTATTGCTCCACTCTTATATAATGGAGTCAAATCTAACTTGAGACATTAGTGTACCATATTGCGGTAATATAATATTGTTTTTGGAGTTCCATTTTGTGTTGAATCTCTGTATATCATATGTGTTTGTAGAATATTTACTAGAGTTTTGATAGCTCATTGTAAAAATTATTTCCATTTGGTACGAGTAAACAAAGACATTGTGGGCTAGGGATTTTACACAGTAGTGGCCCCGATTTCTAAAAAAACAGTTAGTCACCGCCGATCCCACTTTGAAGTGTGCATATAGTGTATTTTTGATCTAGGCCAACAATTTTAAATTAGCAAGTTAGTAAGCATGCTTTTTAAAAATATTTACTAGTTGATTAATGCAGACATTAGTAGTACCAATAGATATATATTTTTAAAATAAAGCTTGTCCTATGGATGCATTATCGTTTCCAAAATATGATATACGAAGACACGAGAATTTGTAAGAATCTTGAGGCGGGATATGACAGAGATCTGAGCTCGAAATGACTCGACCACAAAAACGTCGACACTTGACTGCACATGCCTATATAAAGAGCCTCAAATCCAGATCAGGAAAGAACATTGCCCTCTCGTTAGTCACTTATGATGGGCCTACATCACTCATTTTTTACTTGACCTACGCTTTCTTTCCAATGTAACATCGTGATTGAGAAACATCGGTTTCATTTCTATTTCTTTGTGAAGTGTTGTTTGTATATAGTTTGTGGTTGTGAAAGATCAAGGACACAAATTTGTGCCCCTAAAAATTTGAGGAAATTTGTTTCCTTTCTAGATTCAACCATATTTTTCTTACCTAATTGCTACTTCTATACATGTAAGTCCCAAGTAACTTCAAATGTTCACCTTGTTTAAAGAGAACAAAGTTAATAACAACAAAGGAATTTTTAGTTAAAAAGGAAAAGACATAGGTCCAACATATTGAAGTGCTTTTACTCTCACCACACACATGCTAGCCATAGAAATAAAAAAATGGCCTATTGAATGCCCAATATTATCCTACAATGCCCTTATATCAGGTTTAAAGTGTACGTTAGAAATAATCTAACACTTAATTCACCATATGTGGATTAATGTGTAATAGTAATAAAGTAATTATTTAATTACTTTAGTTAGATTTATTATTAGTGTGTTGTTATCATCCCTTAGATTGTGGAGGATGTTCTTTAGTTAGAATATTGTTCTCGGATAATTTCCTGTAGAAGTTTTTTAGGGGCAATATGTTATTTCTACATATTTGCTTTGTTTAGGAGATTTGTTCCATGTATTGTGGAAGAGATAGAAGTTGTCCAATATCTATAAATATTGTAGCTCTCTCTTTTGGTTATAATGCTTCATTTTATATTAATAAAATCACAGCAAGCTCTGCCTTGTTTTTGCAATTTAATCTGGTTTATAGATTTCATCTGGCATCAGAGCTAGTTGATCCATGTGAGGATCCCTCATCCTCTAAGGAGAGTGTTGCAGAAGGTTAAGGTTTCATTGCTGCAAGTTTGAGCTTGGAGGAACCATAGCTGTCCCTAGCCTCTTGGAAGCACCCTTTCCGCTTCCTCATCCTTAGAGTTCTGCACATAGTGTTGCAGACTCTGCAGATTCATTGCGGAGCATAAAATCTCCGATTAAATTTTTTTTTTGTTGCAAGAGTGTGCTTTACTCTACATCAAGATACAAGCATCAAGTTGGGGTTGTAGAGCTACATTGACAGCCAAGTTGGGAGTATTGGTGAGTTATTGTTGGAAGTGTTGGTGCATTGGCGTCCTCACCTCAACCAATCAAGCCAAAGGAGAGTAGATCGACCCTCGTTTCAAGTCGTAGGCGAGTTTCGACCCCTGAATCCAAACCAGAGGCGTCAAAACACTCCACCGTGACCTATAAAGCACACAGATCTAGTCGACCCATCATTATTTCGAAGTTGTGCACTGAAGATCTCCATACCCTACAAGCACAAATGGAAGCAAATAAAAACGTTGCAGAGGCAAAGCAAAACGGGAGGAGGAGAATAGAATAAGAGGCGGATATAGTTGAATGCGACGGAGAAACCAAGGTGGCATGTGCCAGGTAAGCCCTAAGCGGGCTGCGTATATTAAAAAAAGAGAAAAACAAAACTTTCCTTTTTGGATTTTGTGGAATTTTTTAGAAGCATAGAAAAAAATTTCCATTTTAGGAAAGGGGTCCGGAAAGATCATAAAATCAAAACTTGTATTTGTCATTTCTTTCCACCGATACCTCGGATTGAGGTGCCATTTTTTTTAAAGTATATGTTTTTTTGAGCTCTACGCTTTGGTCTAGTCAAAGAGGCCAAAGAGCCCAAAACTAAATTTGTAAGGGAAAAGAGGCCAAAGTGCCCAAAAATTTAAAAAATTATGAAAATATTAATTTTTCGTAAACAAGAAGGGGGGTGCAATTTTCTTTTTCTATTTACAAGATGTTTGTAAAAATGACCGATAGTGCCGAAAAATCATTGTAAAAGGCCAAAAAGGAGCCCACACTCAATAAAAATCAATTTTGGGGGGGTGTGTACTGATTTGAGGGGGATTTGTTTCGTGTTTGATTCTCTATCTCTCTTTTCTTTCGTGAAAAAATGGCCAACAATGCACCTAAATTATTTTTTCCCGATTCACAACTCCTACGAGGAGATAATTATGCTGCATGGAAAATGAAAATTAAAACTCAACTTGAATTTGAGGACATAATTGGTGTAGTTGATGGCTCGATAACGAGACCAAAAAATGATATTGCTCAACAATGTGTGTTTGATTGTGCTAATCAAAAGGCAAAACTTATAATTCTTTTTGGTGTAACTGATGATGTACAACCTCATATTCGTCAAGCACAACTGCAAAAGAAGCATGGGATAAACTAGCAACTGTATATGAAGCTAAGAACAAAAATGCTATTTTGCAATTACAAACACAACTCCATTGTCTCAAAATGAATTCTAATGAGTCTATTGAAGGTTTTCTAAAGTGTGTTGCTATATTGAGATCATCTCTCCAAGATTTGGAAGAAGAGGTCACTGATGAATCTCTTGTCCCTATTGTATTGAGAGCTTTACCAGCCTCATACAAAATATTTGTCACAACTCTCAACATTATGGGTCCAACTACTAGTTTTGAAGAGTTAGTGAACATGTTACAACAGGAAGAGTCCATGAACAAACCTGTAGAAGATGAGGAACAGGCCCTCTCTTCATTCCATAAGGGAAAGAAATAGATTCATACAACTGGTAAGCAACACAAGCAACATACTCCACAGAATACTCAAGGGAACACTCAGCAAAAGTAGTGTCAGATTTGTGGCAGAAAAGGACATGACTTAAAATATTGTTGGTATAACACATTTCAGAAGGGTGCATCTAGTGGCAAGAAGCCAAATTTTCAACAATCTAGTCAGGGTTACCAAAACAAACAACAAGGACAAAGAAAAAGCAACTGGAAAAAGAAAACACCATAGCACGGCAACATTGCTGAAGAAGAAGATAACTCACCAGATGAGGACTTCCTATTTGCTGCACAATCAACTCAAGAAATCAATTCACCACAGAAATTTGGTATGTTGACTCAGGAGCAACAAGACATATGACCTGGGAGAAATGATTGGTTCTTAGAGTTAAATAATACACCTAACAAAGACTCTATTTATTGGGTGATGATTCATCATACAAAGTACAAGGAATTGGAAACATCTCCTTACCTCTTGGATCAAGAAAGTACGCAATAAGAGATGTTCTATATGTTCCTGGATTGACAAATAATCTACTTTCAGTAAGTCAGCTTTTGGAGCACAACTTAAAAGTGGATTTTGATTGTATAGATGGAAAGAAGATGTGTTTAATCAAAGATAAGTCTAAAAACTCCAACATTGTTGCACAAGCTTTTGGTGTGGGTTGTATGTTTCAGTTGGATTTTGTTCAAACCAACAATTAGGCCCTTGTAGCTAAGGATACATCATCGACACATTTGTGGCATCAAAGATTTGGCCATGTAAGTTTTGGCTATCTTGAAACACTTCGAAAAAATAACATGGTAAGAGGACTGCCAAATTTCAAGAAAAATACAGACAAGTGCACAAATTGTTTGGCAGGAAAAAAACATAGAGCTTCTTTTCGAAAATCAAGACACATTCAAGGCCCATGGTAAACTTGATCTAGTGCATACCGATATGTGTGGACCTATGAGACCTAGTCATTCAGGGTTTTAATATTTTATGCTTTTTGTTGATGATTAGTCACGGAAAATGTGGGTATACTGCATTCGCACCAAAGACCAAGCCTTTGAAACTTTCAAGAAATTAAAAGTAGCTTGTGAAAATGCAACTGGTAAGAAAATAAAAACACTCTGCTTACGATCAAGGGGGTGAATACACCAGTAATGAGTTCAAAGCTTTTTTGGAAACACATGGAATTCATCGGCAAATGGCACCTCCATATACACCACAACAAAATGGTGTTGTTGAAAGAAGGAATAGAACTATAATGGAAATGGTAAGGTGTATGATTGATGACTCAGGCTTGAGTAAAACATATTGGGCAGAAGCAGTAAAAACAACAGTTTATCTGCTGAATAGAGTTCCCACTTCCACACTTGATGGAATAACACCACAGGAAGCTTGGTCAGGGAACAAACCATCTATAAAACACCTTAGAGTTTTTGGATGCAAGGCAAGTATGCACATTCCTAAGAAAAAGAGAACTAAACTTGATATGAAATTAGAACAACTTATATTCTTGGGATACAGTGATGAAGCCTTGGGATACAAGTTAATGGATCCAAAATCAAGGAAAATTTTCACAAGTAGAGATGTTGAGTTTTTTGAGAATAAAGAAGCAGATGCTCCTTCCATAAACTCACAAAACAATCCTACTAAGAAAATAGAAGATGTTCTTGATAAAGATAATGATGATGAGGATAATTCAACTCCTCCATCTACATGAACAGCTAAACGTATGCCTAAGTGGTATACTAATCTAATTTGAGATGCTAAGTTGGATAGTGATCCTAACACATCCACTTCAGACCTAGAACTCATAGTATGACTCAAAATGAGGTAAACTTAGCCTTAATGAGTACAGTAATTGAATCAAGTGAGCCCACTACAGTTCAAGATGCCCAAAAGTCAAAACCTTGGTCAGATGCTATGAATTCAAAATTCAACTCTTTGATTAAGAATAATACATGGCAACTTACAGATCTTCCACCAGGGAAGAAGGCAATAGGTTGCAAATGGATATTTAAAACAAAGTACAAATCAGATGGAAGCATTGATAAATACAAGGCAAGATTGGTAGCTAAGGGTTATGCACAAAAAGAAGGCATTGATTATGAAGAAACATTCGCACCAACAGCTAAGATCAAAACAATCAGGATGATATTTTCTCTAGCTACACAATTTGGTTGGAAAGTTCATCAAATGGATGTAAAAAGTGCATTTCTCAATGGGGATTTACAGGAAGAAGTCTACATGACTCAACCAGAAGGTTTTGTCATACCAGGTAAAGAAGGAAAGGTATGTAGACTCATAAAGTCACTGTACGGTCTCAAATAGGCTCCCAGGGCATGGTACATAAAGATTGATGAGCATCTCATCAAACATGGATTCAAAAGAAGTCCATATGATCCTAATCTCTATCTCAAAAAGCAAGGGGGGGAGATAGTGATCATAGTAGTATATGTCGATGATCTAGTCATCACTGGAAGTTCGGTGAAGATGATTGAAACAACTAAGGAAGATCTAAATTGATCATTCGACATGACAGATCTCGGGCTTCTTCATTATTGTCTTGGACTTGAAGTATGGCAAAAGGAAAATCACATCTTTGTTACTCAACTAAAATATGCCAAGACAATGCTCGAGAAATTCAGAATGATGGATAGTATACCAATGGCTACACCTATGGAGACAAGGCTTCAATTGTCTCGCACAGATCCATCAGAACAAGTAAATGTTACTCTTTATCGACAGTTGATTGGGAGTCTCATTTACTTAACTTATTCTAGGCCAGATATCAACTATGCAGTCAGTTATCTTTCTCGATTTATGTAAGAACCAAGGGTTTGTCACTGGAAAGCAACAAAGAGGGTACTGAGATACATCAGAGGAACCTTGGACTTTGGCCTAGAATACAAGAAGAATGATAACTTCTTCTTGATAGGATATACAAATTCAGATCATGCAGGGAATGTTGATGACAGGAAGTCCACTTCAGGATTTGTGTTCTTTTTGGGATCTAGACCTATTTCATGGGGGAGCAAGAAACAAAATTGTGTTTCAAGGTCTTCCACAGAAGAAAGAATATCACGCAATGAGGAGTCAGTCTCTGTGAAGTGATTTGGCTCAGACGGATACTTGAAGGATTGGGAATTCCACATGATCATCCAACAATCCTACATGTAGACAATGAAGGAGTAATAAAACTTATTCGAATCCATTTTTTCATGAACGCACCAAACACATTGAGGTGCAGGTACATTTCATTCGCGAACATGTTTAGAACAACAACATTCAGCTTTAGCATTGCCTGACAGAACATCAACATGCAGATATCTTCACAAAATCTCTTGCACGTCCTAAATTTGAGGCATTCAGAGTATTTCTCTCATGTTCACTTCAGAGTATGATGAATTAAGGGGGGGAATGTTAGAAATAATCTAACACTTAATTCACCATATGTGGATTAATGTGTAATAGTAATAAAGTAATTATTTAATTACTTTAGTTAGCTTTATTATTAGTGTGTTGTTATCATCCCTTAGATTGTGAAGGATGTTCTTTAGTTAGAATATTGTTCTCGGATGATTTCTGTAGAAGTTTTTTAGGGAAATATGCTATTTCTTCATATTTTCTTTGTTTAGGAGATTTGTTCCATGTATTGTGGAAGAGATAGAAGTGTCGTCCAATATCTATAAATATTGCAACTCTCTCTTTTGGTTGTAGTGCTTCATTTTATATTAATAAAATCATAGCAAGCTCCGCCTTGTTTTTGAAATTTAATTTGGTTTATAGATTTCAGTTTCATTGCTATGATTCTATGTAAATATTGTAGGTTGATCTATGAGCATAATTGCAATCCATTCATTCAAAATTTTACATTTATAGTACCATTTTTAGACTTTAATGTGAAGGATAATGTTGTTTTACCAATCCAGATGGGATACCACATACACCTTCCGGCTATTAAATGGATGAGTATTAAAAGGACTTGAGGTATAACATTTCATATGTATTTTGTATGTACATGATTATAAGAAATGTGTAATAATATAAAATTTCTATTTGTAAGAAAATAAAAAAATAGTCGACTAAAAATGTATAAATGGTTGTAATGCTTACATGGAAAGAGAAGATCTTCCCTACCCAATAGAATTCTCTTGTGCATATATGAATAATAGTTCTCAATCTTTACCTCTATGTCATTCATGACTGAAAGTATATTTAATCATTCCTATGTATGTGATGTACACTACATTTGAAATTTATTAATTAATGTATTATTTAAAATCAGATTTGTATAAGAAATCGCTACAAAAACATGGTGACTTCTCATCCTTACCACTAGACCATGTCCAGATAGGCTTGAAACAAGGTTGATGTTAAACACAAACTCTTGACCAAAATTCATGGTTAAAAACCAAGAGTAATCATCAATTTTTTTTTAAAGTAGAAGAATTTGCTAACTACTATGGGAATAGCACCATATATATAAGCAAATCACAAAATTTAAATGACATGAGCCTAAAACATTATAATTGTTCCTTTCTTTACCTTTTGTTTCCTATGAAAGCCAATAAAGAAGCTTCTTTGTGGGAAGTTAATGCAAGATATTTCCATAAAATTCTAGACCTATTTTCTTTCTCTGTTAACATTGGATACATTAATACTAGATTCATCTTCTTGGACTTGAATTAAACTTAAGTTTCACAATTCAAAATACTGGTCATGTTTTTGGCACATACATGTACAAATACGAATGTAGAAATCTGCTTCGCATGTTGTGAGTACTACTTCTCCATATCATTACATTTACCTTCTTTCTATTATGAAAAAAACACATTCTTCCTCTTTGCACACATCGACAAAAAAATTTAATAGCAACAAATGGCATATTTTTGCTCCCCCTTGGAGGAGCAATGCTAGTTAAGAAAAATGAATAGCAAAAACGTGGTTTGGTGGGGGTGGAATCCCCACATCTTGTTTGGTTATTAACTTATCTTGGACTCACTAGTTAATTGATTAGCTATGTATTTTAGCACTATAATGTGTGACCTTGCATTTAAAGTTTAAACATGATGAGTTTTGTGTTAGATATAAAAAGGGAGGAGGTTGGGGCCACTTGAACCCTCGATATCTCTTTACCAAGTGACTTGATTGGGTGGGCTAGCCAAAAGGACATTTCTCATGGTTTTTTCAATCAAGGGAGCGACATATGTAATGTCTCAAAAAAATAAGTTGGTTTTTTTATAAGAAAAATACTTTTGAGGCATGTTCGAACCCAACACCTCCAACAAGGCCGAGATCACCTTTATTTATATTCGAGACCAGTCCTCACATAAAACATTTAGGATTTATCCTCTACATTTGCAATTGTTCACTTTTTGTTTTCCACCATTGATTTTTCTAAGAGTTGTTGGTAGATCCACCTTTATTGTTTGTAAGAAGAAAAGGGAACTTGAGCATAGTCTCAATGCTTCGAGAGAGGAGCTGTGATGATCTAGATTGGGTGGAAAAGTCACACCCAGAATGTCAAAAGTCACATCAAGATAAAATAGGCCTTGAGAGAGGAAAGCCATAACACCAAAAAAACAACATAAAGAGTGCAAATTTCAACTAAAAATAGAGAGAGCACAATTAAGCGCAACCATGAACATGGAAGCAAGTGGCGGGGTGGGGGATTGTCAAGTTTGTCACCCAACCCGAACTAGAGGGTGAGCTATTAGGAATACACATTAGTGCTCCATTTTAGTATGTAAGTAATTTAAAATTATAAATCACATATGTATATTCTAGTACTTGGGAGTTATATTGTTGTGTGTAACAACAATATTACACATATAAACTATTTGTTAGATTGAGTATTCTTAGGGATATGGTTGAGATATTGGTGGAAATATAACCTCCATGATTATAGGAATGCCATTCCTATAAAGATGTAATATCCCGTATGAATAAATTAATTGAATGGTGAGTTTTTGTGTGATAATCTGCTCATACCATTTTATGAGCCTCATCGAAATGGGATCCCACCCATCCCATCCATTAACTTTATTATCACTAGAAATTACAGTAGGGCTGAGTGGGAGAAATGGCTAGCAAGATCCAAGGATACTTGCCCCAACGAGGATAAAACCAACCAAAGCCACCCATTGGAGGAAGCACAAGTGAATGTGGGCCGAGAGCGGGAGATCTCCGAGGAGATAGACTTTGTAAGTGGCGATGTGCTCACCTCCAACCGCATCCAGGGAGGAAGATAGTGGTGAGCTAGAGGTGGAAATCATTGGTGTGGCATGTTGATTAACAACTTGGGAGCGCATCCATGGGAACCTAATCGACATCACAAGGGGACGAACCCCAGTGGTCAAGGATGTGTTGGAGATGATCCACCTTGAGCCTGACCTTCTCGACCTGATTTTGAATCTCAAGCATGACATTAGAAATCATAGCCACTTTATTAGTAACATAGAAATCATAATCAAGCATAACACTATTAAAAACTACATTATTTCTATCTTTCCATAGAGTGAATAATATTTCAGTTATGAAGATGTGCCAAATTTTGTTGTAAATTATAGGTAGCATGGTCGAGTCCCCGAAGAGTCATTTTCGAGGAGAAAAAATCTGAGAGAGGTTGGAAAAGGGTATGAATCCATCTCCAAGCCATTTGTGGCTGAGGAAAAACCAAAAATGTACTTAATAGTTTCGAGTTCTTTGGAAACACAAACAGATAGGATTAAACCCTAGATAAATGAGGTGAGTGCTAGTGGAAGGCCTTGATGAACGATGGACCATAAAAAATGGGATTTCTTGGGCTCAAATGAGAGAGACCAAACCCTTTGAAAAATTCAAGTCCAAATAGAGGTCGAAGAGGAAAGGCAATAGCATCTATTAAGTGTGGAAAAATCAACCACTTTAGGAGCCAACATAGAATAACCGAGGAGTTTTTGTAATGGAGAAAAGACGTAGCAATGAGGGAAATTCAAGTCACACCACCAAGGAACACTAGAGGTAAGCCCAAATTTATGTAAGTAATAATTAGGAATACCTTCAATAAATTTTTAGATAGGCTCTATATCGTAGGAAGAAGTTGAAATTTTAAAGTAATACATTCCCAAGATAGCTAGTCCCCGGAATGTTTGTAGAAAAAATCCCCAATGAACCTAATTTCCTTTTTAAATAATCGGATAGCTTTAGACCATGGGGCTAAAGTGAGGGGTTTGTCCTAAAAAGAAAACACAGGGACCACCAAAGAGACAAGGAATTAATAGAAAGACCAGACTGAAACCATCACCCACCCAAACTAGATTAGGTTTGAGCAACTCCCAGGCCTTCCAAATACTCTGCAATATAAATGAACCTTTAACCTTAATAGATACTCGAAAAAAAAAAAAAAAGATAGGAAATTAAAGCCTTTCCAAGTGATCTTGCCCCAAGGGGACCCCCTGACAAATGACATGCCGAATAAGTACCTTCCAAGCTTCATTTCCCTCTAAATTACACAAAATCCATTTAACACAGAGATTTTCCTTGGAGTTTGATGTCAATCGACCTAGCCCCGACTCTTGTAGACATACAATAGATGTCCCAAGCCACCCTATGGAGACCCTTGTTCCCTTTAATGTTGTCCCACAAAAATTCCCGAAGTAGCTTCTCAAGTTTGGCATAAGTAGCAATAGAAGGATCCCAACAAGAAGAATAATAAACATGTGTGGTAGCTAGCACTTTGGAGCAGATTTGAAACTTACCTGCTAAAGAGAGAGTCTTAGAGATCCAATAGGAAATTTTGCATTCAACTCTCTGAAAAACATATGCCCAAAGTTGAGTAGACAAGGCATGGAAGGAAAAATGGATCCCAAGAAATTTAAACTACACACTAGGCTCAATCCAGCTCCACTTCATCTCTGCAAGACAATTAGGCATGGGTAGTTGAGACTTCTGTAGCATTGGGTTTTCTCCCATTGAATAGTAGACCTTGAAGCAAGACAAAAATGTCTAAACAATCCAATGCTTGAAACACATATTGTTCTTCCTCCAAGAGAGTGAGAAAATAATCATCAACAAAATGACCATTGATAAGTTCTTTGAGAATTTGAAGGTAACGAAATACCTTTAAAAATCCTTGAGAAGCTCTGTGGGTAATAAGATATTTCAAACCTCCAGGTGGCCAACAAAAAGAGGGAGGGAGCTAGAGGGTAGCCTTAGCGAATCGACACGAAAATACAAACCTAGAAGACTAGGCCCCATTAATAGTGATACAAGCCCCAACATTACGAAAAGCATTTGAGCAGACTCCAAAACCTAGGGTCAAATACAAGAGCTCGAGCATGGCTAAAATGAAATACCATTCAATCCTGTCATAAGCTTTAGAAAAATCAATCTCAAAAAATAGAGCCTATTGTGATGACTGATGAGCCCATTCCATGCCTTCCCAAACAACAATGATATTATCAAGAATAAATTTTTTCTTAATGAATACAATTTTCTCACTTCGACGATTAAAGGAAAGAGATTAAAAATCATGTTAGCTAAATATTTAACAATAATATTATAATAAACATTATGTAAGGTGATGGGTCTCTAGTTGGTGATGATTTCAAGATCCCCACTTTGGGTATGAACTTGATGTTTCCTTGATTAATAATGTTCCCTAGGGAATTGGAATCAAAAGCTTCCAAATATACATGGTGGAGGTCTAGACCTACCGTGTCCCAAAATGGTTTGGTATAATTCAAGTGAAAACCATCAACTCCAGGAGCCTTATCGTTGCCTTTTGAAAAGAAATTTGCTTCATATCGTAGAGCGAAAGAAGGCGAGTCCTATGAGATTGGGAGACTTTATAAGGAACCACCTAGAGACATTTAAAAAAGATTCTTCTCTATAAGGAGTGGTAGGTTGAGCTGCAAAATTCCATGATAGTGTTGACAAAGGCCCGAAGGATATCGTAAGGTAGATAGTCGACATTATCATGCAAAATGGCTTTGATCCTATCTGAAGAGTTCTTGGAACACAACATGGCAAATAATTATTTGGAGCTCTATCACCAATCCAAAGCCAATGAAGTTGAGCACGCAATTGAGCTCCCTGAGCATTTTAAGCTTCACAAACCTTAAGATTATGCCTAAAAAAAAGCTTGAGACTATAATTTTTTTTGAAGGGAGAAGCCTCAAGTTCTTGTGAGATTCGTTCAAACTCATGATAAGTAGTTGTATAATTATTTTTCTTGAAAATGGAAGCCTGCTTACCATAAGTGAGAAAAAAATATTGGTACGCTTAATGTCATCATTCCACCAATGAATCTAGCCGAGAGGACTCGAGGGTTGAGGGACGGAGTTCCAAATGTGTTGTATGTGAGACACAGTTTGAGCATGTTTGAGGTGATCGAGTATTGAGATAAAATTGAGAAATTCCCTTATGTTTTTAACAGGTTGAGTCCAAGAAATATTGAAAAATATGGGAGAGTGGTATGAGAGTAGAGTAGTATTGGCCACAACCATAGGCTTTGGATTGAAATAGGAACAAAGAAGAAAAAGTATTGAGAGGGCATAAGAGCATGGTCAAGCCTTTTAACAACATGATCCTGCCCATCCTAAAAATTAGACCAAGTAAACCAAGGAGCTAAAGAAGGATGATGGTAGGGGAAATTAGGGTCAAAAAGGCCCAACTTATGCCTGAAATAAAACCATGCTTCCCACTCTCTCACACACTACCTCATTTACATCCTAACTCACTTGTTTTCTAGGCTCTCTATCATGTTGAAGTCACCACACACTACCTATAAAACATCCGGTAGAGAATCTGCAAGCCAATGCCAAAAAGAGCCCTTCCCCACATCATTGAAGGCATACATGTTAGCTAGACCAAAAATATGAAAATCAAAATCAAACATAGTCCATACCACACGATACGTGGGGTTTGAACCCACGAGATCACATGTTGGGAAATGTCAGGAGAAATCAAAGTTATAACTCCACCGTGGCCCTACTCATGACTTGAGGTGTGACAAATGGCTTACGACCAAATAGTTTGAGCTCCAAAATGTAACAAAAATCCGAAAGCTTAACTTCAATGATTGTGTACTCTTGGAATATACAAGGACTTACTGAACTGACTTGACATTATCTAGTCAGGGACGTAGAGCCAATTTTTATGGATGATTAAACAAAATGGTTTATAGTGATGTAACTTGGAAAATCGTAATTTGGGATAATATATTTTCTAATGTATAGTTGAGCTCGAGTTTAAAGGAACTTAACTCACCTCTGCGCAACAATATAACTCTATCAAACAACTCTTAGAGCTTTGTAAGAGCTTGGGAACTGAGATAGGGTTTAATTCTATTTAAAAACTAGAAATTATTCAAGTGTACAAGGATCTTATGGGGCCAAAAACATGTAATTTTTTTTAAAAAATTGTAATTTCTTTCTCATATATTTGAATGTATGCTCCTACTTGTAGGATATTTAGTTTGCTTTTCAAACAAATTTCTATAAATTGGTGTATGGGCTAAGGGGAAGGTATATATAGAGAGTGATGGTACATTGAGGATCCTTCTCCTGGTTTTCTCTTTCTACAAATTCTCCATAACCTCTCTAAACAAGCACATGGTCATGATTGGCCAGCATATGCCCACTTTAATATCAAATGATAAAATAGAAGATCACATATGTTGCACATTAAAAATATGAAAATTATATCAATAAAAATATACTACAATATTTATAGATATTAAACAACAAAGTTATAATATAATTACAACACTTTGTAATAGCTTAACAACAAGTGTCAAAACTTACCCAAAATAGGATGACAAGATTTGCAAGTAGAATTACCTAATTAAATACAACTAGATGATTCACTATTTGATTCAAATACCTAGTGTGAGTACAATACTATTACTAATGACACATATTCAACATAATAAACACATGTACATTATTATGATGAATTAAACTATAGAATAATAATTGAATTATTATTTCTATCAGCTAAGAGGTAGCCCTTTGGATCACTTTGTGAAATGATAAAATATATGTCTCCCTACTCTTTCCTTGTGTGTTGTATTTTTTTCTCACTTACGCATGCACTACATTTGAAAATCATATATACAATAAAGCTTGTTGTTTCCAATAATATTGGGTGTACTTGTTATGTATTTAAGGGCATTAAGGATGTGGGGACCCATAGTTCCGTTATTATATTTTGTGGAGGGATAAGTGTTTGGTAATGAGGTTTCCATACAAGGTAAATTTTTAATTTTGATGGGTATTTAATGAAATTAAAGAGGCATAAATGTAGGGATCCATTGAGATAGAGTAGTAATACTTGTATACACCTAATATTTTATTATATTGACTATTATTCTTCACAAGCATTATTGGTAAACCGATTTCCACAGGGCGGTGTCCTTAGAGACTCTACCAGAGTGGGGAGTGAAAAGTAATGGTTATATGAATCCTTCACTAGTTGCGTGATGTAGACCAAAACATGATATCATTCCTATATTCGAGTTATCGGGATGGTTGCCAAATTCACCTTTCCTTTACTCTACAATGGAAGGATTATGCAAGGTACTTATTGTGCTTAACTTAGCTTCAAATGTAAGATATTTTGTTACTTACCCTTTGAAAGGTTCTAAATCATCACCATTCCTTACTTCTCTAACTAAAGTGATATCAATCAACAACTAAGGAACCCCCTAATCATGCACTTTATCTTCCAATGTGATTTATGTCCGCAATAGTTCACAAATTAAACAAGATCTTATTCATTGACTTTCCATCATCATAATCTTGGTCTCTTCTTATTAGATCTCGGTAACATCAAACATTCTAACTTAATTACCTCTCTGCAAGCTATTACCTCATTCTTCCCTACTCAAGCATCACATTCCATTGTTATTTTGATCCCTAAATTGATTCAAAGCCCTATACCACTCTTCTTTGTCAAAACTATTTTCTTCCCCTTACGACAATGTGATTTTCCTCTTGTACGGATAGAATGGTCTAAGGGTATCATAACAGTCCTAAAAAATTCATTAGGTCGATATTTCCTTCCCAAAGTGGCTCCCATAGTTTGGAGATTCAACTCCTTGTTTCATTCTTACTACTTCACTTTTTCACTTTGCTCATTTAGGTATCTTAAGGGTGCATTCTTACTGATATCTAGACGATAACCTCCTATAGCTTCCCAAGATAAATTTCCAACTCCTTTAGTCCACTCTTTCCATGATTAAGGTGATCTAAAAGTCTTGGATCTCAACTCCTAGTGAAACTCCCTCTGTTTCACTTATTGCACTCTTGCTCAAATCCTTACTAGTTTTGTTTCTCTAGACTGTGATGCATAAAATCATCTATAGGAAGTTCCAATATATAATAAATAGCATTTCAAAAACCCATTAGAGGGTTTTAAATGTATACAATTTTCAGTGCCTAACTTAACACCTATCACCTATCTCCTTTGTAAAATGGCACTCACCTTTAGGCCTTGGATTGAAACTTTTGACCGGGCATTACTCTGTCATGTCTAACTCATCCTTTCACCATTCAAATATTCAAATTTACTTTAAATCCCTTTAAGCCCTTCCTTACCATTATTACTATGAAGTTTCAAGGGTTAATCCATGGATTAAGGCATTGAAAAGACAAACCCTCATTGTAACCTTGGAAGTGCACCTAGGAGCCCGACAGAAGCAAAATACAAATAAAGGGTGTAAAAGTAGTTTTGAAAAATCTAAATAATCACTTTAGCAATGTCTTCACATTCATTTAATGGATCTTTTACCGGTGACTCGTGGTTCCCCCTCAATTTTCAAGTTTGTGCCTCTTTTACTAGGTGACTATTGTGCATGAAAGTTTCCGGGAATGCAATAGGACTATAGATGATCTAATGAATTCTTTCTTGTGCAACACTAAATCAATATTTCTCTTAGACCCTTAGGCTCACATTCCCTTAGTTCCTTCGAAGCCACCAACTGTAACTAATCAAGGATTCCTTAATCACCAACTTGGCTTGACTATGACATAATGAGACAAGGTTATTAAGGCCACCAATGTGATTTCAAAATTAAAATAAATTATTTTACCTCTATAGAGGGTTTCTTAGGTTCCTCTATGGCTTGATAATCCGATAACCACCAAAATATTCAAGCTTCAAGTTTCTTGTAAGTTTCTCTTATGACAGATTTGATCTAGATGCTCTAATCAAGAGTATACCATGTTTCAACAAATCTTACACAAAGTTTGAAACTCGAGAAAATATGCTAAAAACAAAAAACTAGTATCTTTATCCTTTTGCAAAGCATGAAATACTATTATTTTAGAGTACTTGTTTCTTTCCACATATCAATTAGACATTTTGATCTAAGATACATTAACAACTTACACACACAAATTTACTATAACACTTAGTTTGCAAACTAGAAAGTCCTTCAAATATTGGCTTTCAAGCTCTCCACCTTTGATAATTTGAATGATAGCCAATAAACCATTATATTTTGTTTTTATATCCTCACAATCAATTTTGACTCAAATATGAGAATTTTAAGACCTTATGGTCATATGGCTACCTTATACACAACATTGAAAGTTACTTGACTCCAAGACCTTGACCTCTAATAAACATGTTATTACACCTAAACCACCTATTACAATTTTTCCACATTAACAATGATATCTATAGTGCTTCAAGCTCCTAGCAAACCCAAAAATGGTCTTAATTTTAAATCTTACCTTTTGGAGGAAATACACATTTCAAAATTTAAAAAGGCCAAAGAACAAACTAACACCCTAAGTGACTCCCAAGCATTTATTAGATCTACAAACTCGAATTCAAGCCAGAACATTATGACATCATGTCATATTTACAAAGAAGGAGATAATGCTCCTCCATCATTGCATTGAGATGGTTACTAATGGTAGTTATAGAGGAGATTTGATTTGTATCCTAATTAAGCCATATTTCACATATTTCTATACCTACATAGTTGTATTTTACATCCTCCATACAACATCACCTTTCCATCCTCTTACAATCACCCCATACATATTTTTACACACAAATATCTTCATCATTTTACCCTTTTAGCACGTTTGAGTTTCCCTCCACCACTTTTAATTCCCCATGATTATGCAGGTTTCTAGTTGATAGTATCAACAATGGTTGATCTTGTTAGGTGAGTAGATTTCCTAGCCATGTGGATGATATTTTTGGGTGAACAATTTTTCAAAACTATTGACATTAACCATGGTCAATACCATTGGTTATCATAAACCGTAAGTTCCCACCATGATTGTTATATATACTTGACATTGAGAACTCATTAAACACATATTTTATTACTCATTTGGTCTATTGGTGCTCACTAATATGCCTTTAAAGCCTTATAGGTCTTGAATTTGGTCTTATTTTTATCATTTCAATGTCACTCTTGGAGCATTGGGTACTTAAGATCTTCAAGCATAGGAGATGTACTTACCATGGTCTTCGAAATCTTTGAAGTATTCAATTATACGTTTTCTGGGTCTTCTACTAATGATTTTGGTACACCAAATTAATCGTCTCATAAGGTGATGTTGACCTTGGGGGAAGTTAATATGTCAATTGCGTTTTTGATTTTGAAAATATCTCTAACCTCTATTTTCATTTATGTTATTTTGAATTTGGATTATTGTTTGATATGATCATGCATATATTAGAGTCTGAAAACATATTATTTATCTATTGCATTATATATCTATCAACATTTTCCTTACAATCCCCATGTTTTTCCTTAAAATTTTTATAACCTATTGATATTTAAAATATATGTTTACAATCCTAATTTAAAAATCATTTTCCTATTACGATCCAAGTGTAACCTAATTACAACCTCACTATTGTCAATTTACTTTCATGATCTAGTTAGATATCACTATCGTATTATAAAAATAGCCATTGGAACACTAAATATATTATGGAGTGTAGAGTATAATGTGTCTATAAAATTATAACATTAAGGTGTGTATCTTTATTAATACCTTTCTCTTTATCCTATTCTAGATTATCCCATATAGAGAGAAAAAGATGATATTCTACTAGGCCATTCTTTATTTGCATACACTCTAGTGAACTGACATGAATCTTAATTTTTATTTTGATCGAGTCATATTCATATTTCCTAAATGTTACTAATTCATTACTAAATCTTCCCTAAATCACTTTAACATGAACCATTATTTGATTATCAAAATTCTCAAAAAAATTATGAGTCCCTAAAATGAAATTCCTCTTGTAAGCCTACTATCTATTACGATTAAAATATGGCCAATAACAATACCAAATAAAATGGAAATAAAAGAAATAAATAGAAGGAATGCTTGATCCAACACTAACACTAGAATCCAAGAATAAAATCCCAAGAAGGAGGAGGAAAAACACAACATATGTGTATACTCCGATATGTAATAATTCATCCTAGCTTACCCCAAATTTTCCAATCAACCTATTAGACTTGTAGACACCTAAATTCTAATTTTTCAATCTTATTGCTAAAAGCACACAAATCACTGAACATTCTTACCATTTCCATTATAATTAGTAGTTTTTGCTAATTAACTAACGTTTCTTACCATTTTGGTCAATTAATAGCATTTTTTTATTACCTATCCTCTTTTGCATTTAGGATGCCACTTTATGACAAATCGTAAGTCAAAATCCTCTTCCAAACAGACAATTAGCGATTATTAGCTAATTAAGCCTATTTTACCCTTGTTTTGGTCAATATACCCTATTATTGGCTCAAACCCCTCTTCCAACCACTCAAAATCACCCCACTTCCCTCCACAACATCTTAAAGGCTTCAAAAGCTTATCCTAGCCTCCTAATTGACCCTAAGTGGTTGATTAAGGCTCCTCACATCCTAATCACTTGTTAATTCACTAATCATGATTAACAAGCCTTAATCAGGATTAACAATTCTTAATCTACTTTGTGCTTTTAGTCCCACATGCACCAAGATGCTAGTTTTCCTCAAAGGAAAAACTATAAAAAGGACTAACCACATACCTTTAAACTTTACACCATGCTTTGAATTGCATATCATATAAGAAATATGATTAATAGCCAAGCTCAATCCTTGCCTCAAGTATTCAATGGGGTTAGTAGATGGGTATCTAATATGATCTTGTAGTCATTGTTGGAGAGACCATCTCACCTTCCTTGGAGTAGCAACAACTCCCAATTTGATTGCTCCTAGATCTATTTAGGTCTATGTTAGTTAATTGAACATACTAGTAGGCATGCTTTAGCTAGGTTTTGAATTATATTCATGTTAGTTGTTTCAAGCATTCCATTAAGATTTTATCTTTGATGTAACTATTGTTAGATTCAATAAGCATTAACTCAATTAGACTATGTGGTGTTAGTCTTAGCTTTGCTTGGAAACTTTTAGTAGTCCTCAAAATTCATTATGAGAACATGAAGGCATAAAATGTTGATTGAGGAAAATATTACAATACTGATCCTTCTCATTCAATAAATGCTAACACAAATGTGCCTCAAAATCCTCCTTCTAATGATCCCACTCAACTTATCTTGCAACTCATTAACCAAATGAGTTAGAAACAAGATTGTGCTAGTAATCAATTTCCTCAAATGAATGTGAATATTTATCACATGTATAATATACCTCAACAAATTTAGTAGGTTATGCCTAATCAATTTCCTTCTAGTTATTCTAGTACATCACAATGGAAATCAAATTGTGCAACCTCCCATAATGAAAAAAATGCTCCAATATATTCAAATATAAGCCTTGGATCCTTATATAACCACTTTGGATATTATAGGTATCACAAATTCCCTAATTTATGATTTGTCCACTTGACCTAGAATTCATATTAAATCCTTCTATAATGTCTAAAAGTATTGGATAAAATATAACTACTATGGGGTTTCCAAGATCTTATCTAAGACCTATACAAGTGAAGATTTACATTAGTATCTTCCTTCCTTCAAATCCATCATCAAACTCAAGGGGATAGTTAATCTACTACCCCAAGAATTCCATTCTCAATATTTATTCAAAAATAACTTGAACATCTTAATTAGTTGTAAGAACGGTGATAATACAAATGTTCATTCTTCATAAAATGATGGAAAATAATTTGCTCTAGAACAAAACATACTTTTACCATTGACACTCTTCATAGCACATTCCTTAGCTCACTTGAACCTCACTTTCAATATAAGGTTAGATTATTTTCTCTTACCAATATATAGTATGTCATTAAGAAGGATAAGAGTAAATATTATTTCAAGCACATATTTGAGAAACCTAAACTAAGGAAATATCAACCTCAATCTCAAGTGCAAAAAAACATTCATGTTCTTATGAAACCTCAAAATCATAACACTACAAATGACATATCCTCGGACATTCATAACCCTAACAATACCTTTCATAAAACTATTCACAATATTGATTTGGCTTCTTCTAGCCCTAATGGAGGAAACAACTCCCATTATTCTTGTTCGTCCCATAAGAATTCCCATCACCTCTCTCTCTACAGAGGATGTTTGGTAGCATCTCTTGAGGTCATATCAAACACTTATTGATACATATCTCCTTGCTCCCCACGGTTCAATGCGAATATCATTTATTGGTGGCATGTCAATTGGGGACATTCACATGAAAATTACAAATGTATCTATAATTTCACTTTCATCTTCTTTCTTGGTTTTAATTCATTTGACAACTTTGATCATGAATATACTTAGATATGGCCCAAAAGATCCTTAAGGAATCCATGAAAACATATGATCACACTAAAATGTATGAACACCACAATCTTATAAAACAAGATAATAAATATATTAAAGTATACACCAATCCCTTGCCCAATCATTCCAAGCTTAAGACATCTCCTTAGCATAAGAATGAGAAATAACATGATTATTCTTCCACTAACACCATATAAACTACTTAAAATCCCCAAATCAAGCCTCTTGAGAGTGTTATCAACATGATAATCATTCAAAGCTAATTCATATCACTACACATGCCAAAGATATTGTATACAACATTTTCCCCTGCCTACCCCTTGATATAATGATTTTACTAGCTACCATCATTCCTTTATTATCATCACTTAACTTATAGTGAAATTAGTGGTCCATGTTGTTAATCCAAGATGAGGAAGGAAACCAAATGGGGAAATAAAATAACTCCACCACTTTCCACTCCCTTTTCTTTAGAAAAAATAAACAAAAGGGATATGCTATATTGGATCTACTATGCAATACTCATGATAAATTTTTTTATGTGAACTTATTAAATAAGTTAGCCATATATAATGAAATATCATATGAGACATTACAAAATACTACTCTTCCCAACACCACACAATGCATTAATTTTATTCTATTATGAATTCATTCAAGAGAATGGACTAGACCATCACCTTTGATGATATGGATTTACCTCTTAAGCATATATGAGACTAATACCAACCATTAACCACCACAGTTTAGATTCAAGAGCTTATTAATCAAGAGGGTACTAATTGATAATGGATCGATGTTAAATGTCTAGCTTAGCTCTTTTCTATAACAAATGGGCATTCATATGAGTTATTTAAAAAAATATACTATTTTTATAAAAAGAATTTGACAATATTGCATGGTAATGCAAGTGTTTACACTTGCTATTTAAATTTTAAGTGGCTAAGAGAAACCCATATGAAGCCAAATATTCACCAAGAGAGAGGGGAATTAACCAAATTATAAAGAGAACTAAATGGCTCATGCAGACAACGACAAGTGTCAAGAAGGCAAAACTTCGTAAGTCAAAGGAGGTGACGAAGTCTCATATTCCCGTGGAGATGACACGTGGATTCAACAAACGGACCCCGCCTAAGAGATTCTCTTTGTATACCATGGGTCCTTATGAGCTAGAAAAGAAAAGAAACTCATGTGGTAGATGCCAAGTGTCCACCTAGCGCATTCCCTAGGAGCCTTAAAGGAAAGTAGAGTCTTAAGAATGTGCGGACCTTCCACATGGATCTTGCAACAAATGGAATCCATCTTTGAAGTAGAACATAAAAGGTGATAAGCCATCTGCCACGTATAAGTGATTTAGGGTCTTATCTGTAAGATTTAATGCTCAAGAAATTTTCAAAAGATCGGAGGCGAAGGGTCATTTCATTACAAAATATGTGCCATTTGAATCAAGAGGTGAGAACCAATGCATAAAGGGTCAAAATATCTGGTTATGTAATAAATAGTTGAAGGAGTTTCTTCTCAAAAGGTGAGTCCATCTCAAGGGATTCGGTTGTAGGATAATTAAGATGCATTAAATAGGCATGGCTCTCACTTTTTGAGGAGACCAAATTATGAGAAGGATTTGAGGAAATCTATTCCTGTCACTTCATATCATTTATCATAATTGAGGGGAAGTTGGGAAGGAGTTTGAAAGTTCTCTCTTACCTCCTCCTCCCCATATAAATTGTAATCAAAGTTCGATGAAAAAATAGGTATGGATTTTTTTAGTTAGATACTAGGAGACTTAATATTTTCTTCTCTATCGCAAATCTCTCTTTTTAAAACTAGAGATATTGGAACTCTAGCCTTCTGCCTGGGTTTTGTAATAGCAATCTTTCCTCTTTTCTAAATGTAATACTATGCACAACTATTGGAGTGATATATATGTCTTGTGGTGTTTTTGTTCATCATTCACATAGCTTTATTATCTCTGATTGCCTTTATTTTCACGTAGAAACTGTGCATCTCTCAATGTTGTTACTATCTTTGAAGTTGTGCTTGAGTAGTTTGAGGTAGTGTTTTGTGTGACCCTTTCTGACCTATGGTGCATTTTGTCCACCCTTTTTCAATTATTCACCATTTCCCTTCTCAGGAAGTTGCGGTCTCGATTAAATCTCCTAGCAGGATTGTTCGGCGCATCACCTTAGCTTGTTTTACATTTTTGTTTAATTCTTCTCACCCCTATCTCCCCCACAAAGAATATCCAACTTATTTAAAATATGGAGGTATCCTTAGGGTGCACGTCCCACTAACCTAAGGATTCCCACGACTCGACCGACTCTATCCGCCAAGGATGGTTGTCAACAACACCTTAATTAGACTTATATGAATGTGTTATGGGTTATAAAAACTAAGAAGGGTATACAAATTAACAATATGTAGACCATTATGATCTAATCAACTTCCAACATCAATTATATATGACTAGACTAATGTATTCCAATTTGAAATTAATTGAATGATTGATAAATGATAAGTAACTTGTTCAAAATACAAGATAAGAGAGACTTGTCTTGTAAAATAATATTTTAGAATGATCTCAATGTGAAAGGTAGTGGAACAGTGACTCTGGGACTCCATATTCTACATAGTAGATTATAGAACTAGAATACATGTAACTTCATGACCGTAGAGAATATTCTTGTCTAGATAGGAGTTTTTAGTCTAGGATAAGGGTTGTATGGTCTTGGAATAGAAGATATTTGATATATAAGTTTTTGGGTGCTTCACTTGTCTAGAAATTGGGCTCACTATGTGTCACTATTCTTCGCATAACCTCAAGATGATGTGTGATGGTCTAAAATAAAGTAAAAAATCTAACAACCTATAGAAATATTCATCAAATCATTAGAAAACCAAAGGGTAAAAAACATGTGGGTGTTTGAGGATGAACAACCATAGGTGATTAGAATCTCAACTGCTAAACCAATCCTAATGTTGCACTACATATCATCGATGCGAAATTAAGCTTCATGTAGTTATCATAGGTGTTTGTGAAAGTGTGTAAAACTTACCAACTCCTAGGGGTTCCCATGAGTCTCTTGAAACCAATATATTGAGCTAATTGTATAGTATATAATGTACCCATTGTGGTAGTAGTGAGATGTGGTGTGACTTGGCTATGTGACCTAACACTATTGTTGATTGAAGCCATTGTGTAATGCCCGGATTGAATTTATTATTTCTTGGGAAATGAATCTATGATCTTTGCATGCTTGTATATGGGAAAAGGTAGACTCCTTGACCTATTTGAGTGCTTCAAAATTGTAATAAGTAGAACCCTAGATGATTTGAAACTAACTTGAGTAGATTTAAGAACCCATTGAGTTATTTTGGAATGATGTTTTCAATAGAGCTTGTATGAATACCAAATGAGTTATAATATGATTATGAATTTCTTATATAGTAATCAGAGGTGAGATATTGTGATAAGGATGACCCTAAGAAGATGAAATGACTTCAATAATTATTTAACATCAAAAGAAGAGTTTGCGATTGAGACAGGGAAAAAATTACATGTCATCCAAAATTGAATCCCACATCTTGACCCTTCCATGCATTTTTGGACAGGGAGAGAGAGACTCCTAAACTTAAAGTTATGCAATGAATATTATATTTTTATGCCTCTTTGATTGAATGGAATTTTTATATTTGTCAATCGAGCATGGTGTAAAGACAAAAAAATTTGTAGAATGGATAGAGAGATGATGGGATTAGATTTTGAATGTGAGAAATTTTCTTGATAAGGATACAGGTAAAAATTGGCATTGCCTGAGGAAAAATTACCAAATTTTAGTGTCTACGGTAGGAACATCACAGGTTCATAAAAATTATTGTATAAACTAAAATTAATTAAAAAAATGGAGTCAATTTTTTCTTGTGTTCTATTGTGTATTTTGTGATGTTGGTAGGATATGAAGTGAATAATTATGTTATTAGTGTGCTTTATAGAGTATTCTTTGCATTATGTGGATCATCAATTCTTTTGCATAATGTCTATTACACAATTGGCTAGTCTATTACGTAATTTGCAAAAAAATTGGAGACTTTGTGTAAGCCACGTAATTTGTTAGAGGTCTTACCAATATTGGTGAATGGAATAGAAAACTTAGGAAGTTATGAAAGTATAAAAATATCCAAAAAATAAGAAAAGCCATGTAATCTTAAGGAAATCCATACAATACTTTAGGGTTTGAATTGGATTTGCACAATATTGTTTGAGGCCATAAAATACTACAAAGTTGTTGGAAATATGTGAAGCATTAAATAAGGAGCATTTGAAGGTTTGAAGCTTAAAAATGATGAATGAACCATGTGATGGATCCTTTAGTTTTTATTGGGCCCTTTGGACCACAATTTCATATTATTTGGGGGTATAGTTTGTGGCGTTACATGTCTATATGGACAAAGACCAATTGCCTTAAAACATTCTTTTAGAGGAAGGAGAGTACTCATAAAGTAGAGTTGGATGTGAGATTAAGGATTGAAGTAGAGTGCCATGGATTTGGAAGTTACTTCCATGTAGAGGATTTTTAACAAACATAGATTCATTATGAAGTATGTTTAATATAATATCATATTTTTGAGCACAATTTATGAGTTATTGTCATGTTGTTTGTAGTGCCCACTTCCCTTCGACACTTTTTGTTATTTATTATGATATTGTCAACTATACTTATGGATGTTATTGTAGCTTTTGATATGGCATGATGTTAGATGTTAGAGATCATAGACTATTGTTGATGTCGATTTATATATGATGCATGTGGATTATTGGAGACATTTTATATTGATGTTGATATGTTGATCAACATGGTTATGTGTGTGTGTGTGTGTGTGTGTGTGTGTGTGTGTGTTTTGAACATGTGATATTTCATCATTTTGAGTAGACCTAGAAAAATTGAACTAATATTATGATCATATTGTTATTGATGAAATTGTAAATGATGTCATTACTTGCCTAGATGATGTTTTGATTCATACATATATATGATTTTAGAATTATATTGTACATTTATTCTAGGATGTTTTGATGCGGCCACGAGGTCAAGGAGGTGTTATGTGTTTACAGGTAAACATGTCACAACAAACATCGAGGGATTGGAGACCAACCACATTGGAATTCTAGATGAATTCAACAAGGGTCACCATGGCAACGTGTATTTGTTATTTGTGTATGTTTGAATTGATGTTAGGGGTTCCCATGGGGATCACCTTCAAATGTGACCAAGGGGTTATGTGTATTCTTTTATTTAGTTTCTTTTGTTTAATTTTAGTATGTGATTTTTAGTGATGTATTTCCCCTTTATTATTTATTTAATTTGTGTCAAGATTAGTGAGTAATCATGTTGTTAAAAAAATTAAAATGGGTCAGAAGAATGCATTTATTAGAGTTGATGGCTCTTGGATTATGTGTTGTAAGTGATGTGTAAGTAACTTGGAGTGAGAAACACTCCACCTTCCTTTTGAAATTCGGATCTGTCCTTAGGGGCTGATTTGGAGGCTTGTGGGACAAGTTAAACTTGTCCCACACCTCTTAAATTGCTATACCAACCCTACCTATGGGTTGGGGAGTCAAAATTAGGTCTTATTATGTATTTTGGGAAGGCAAGTTGTAAGTTTTTATTGCACCTTCTTGCATGTAATTAATTTTTAGTCCTTAAGGGGTGTGGGCTTGGATTGTGTGTGTAAGTAAAAATGTCATTTATTCACCCACTTATTAATTGTGCTTTGGAGTTTGAAGTTGACTTGTGAGGTGGAGTTGAGGATGAGTGATGTGGCATCCTACATGGAGCCACCTCATCCTCCTCTCTCCCTTTTCTATTTATTCAAATTATTTTACTTGTTTGGGGGTTACTTCATTTTATTTTTTTTGGTGCTCTTGCAATTTTGGAGAGCTTGAGGATTTTGGATGCTTGTGGAATTGTTGGAGCTTTTGGACTGTTTGGATTTGAAGAAGCTTGTTGTTGAATTCTTGGATCAAGCTCTACCATGGAGAGGTAGGATCTTGACTCTTTTAAAATGTTTTTCTTTTATATTATGCATATGTGAATGTTGTTGAATGTTTTGGTATGTTTGTTGGTTGTTTGGGTAGATTGCCTAAGTGTGGTGTAGGAGAAGACTATGGGGATCTTTCTTGTGGGGAGGCATAAGAGATTTTTAGGGAGGCATAAGAGTTATATTTCATGTGGAGGGAGTTTGGGATGGGTGTTCCACCTTGGAAAAGAAATAGCTTGCATTTCTTACTTATGAGGGAGCCATAAGAGGAGGGAGGCATAAGAGAATGTGGGAGGCATAAGAGGTATGTAAAAGTATGGGGGTTTGGAGATGATATATTGGTGGGTTTTAAGGTGGAAACCCATTTCCCATTGGGAGGTATAAGCAACTTCCCCATAGATCTTACTCCTTTGGATTTTGTATGATGAAGCCTTGTGTATTTTTTGTTGTCCTTCTTGGACTATCAACGCATTATTTGATTTGTGTATGATTGTAAAATATGGCATTGTGTTGTGGAAGCTTGTTGTTGCCATGAGTTGAATCCATTTCCTATTGTAATGTGGTTGGGGCTTAGGGGCCAATGAGGAGGATGGCTTCTCCTCTTCATTGGAATTCTTGGTTGGGTGGAGAGCGTTGCCTCTCCCCTTTTTTTGGTTGTGACCAAATGAAATCTGTGGATCCTCTTGTTGTTGTCTCTTGGAGTTGTGTATGAAGACAAATTTCATAGTCCTCTTTGGATTCCTTAATGTAAAAATTTCCCACTTTAAGTGGATGACATTGTAATATTATTTGTGGTGAAAAGTCTGCTCTATTTTTGGATGTGAAAGTTACATTCGAATGAGAAAGATTTATTTTGAAAGTTGTATTTTGGTGAACAAGAGAAGTTGTAAAGGGAATTATTTCAGTTTAATAGAAATTTATTTACTTTATACAAAATGGAGTTGCTCTTGTTTGGAAATATTGATTGAAATACTTTTGCAAACCCCCTGTTTGAAGGTTGGAAAGTCTATGTTAAGAAATATTACAGTCACTGTGTTATTTGAGAGACATGTTTTAAATAAAAGATAGAACTACATTCTTTCTTTTCACGCATTGTTGAAGGAAAGTTAAACATGGTGAAATTGAACTGGAATGAACTCAAATAATTAGAGTATGATAAATGAAATAGATCATTTCTAGTTATAAGTACGTAGAAAATTCATTTAGATTACTATAAACCCGTAATAAATATCGGAAAATATGCGAGTTAATCTACAACAATGAAAGACAAGTAGAAACATTAAAATGAACTAAGGATGATCAAAACGCATCCCAAAACTGATTATATTGCTCAAGAAACTTACTTAGAACTTTATTAATCGGGTAAGAGGCAGAAAAACACCTTTACAGAGAAAAGAAAAAGAAGAATTAAATTTGACTTGAAATCTCAACCTTAATCAATTAATCCTGCAAATCCATCTAATATCTATCTAGTGTGATTCTCTATGTCTGTTTGGCATGTTGGAGAAGGAGGAATAGCGGATCGAATTAAATCTGACAGTTGAAAAGTTCAGTTCACATTTTAATGGTAGGAAGGATGTTTTCTTTAATTTCACCCATCTAATTTGTTAAAAATAAGATTTTATGCTTCTTGTGCAAAGAGGAGTTCGAGCCCTCTCCAAAAAGTCCTCATTTGCTCAAATCCAAGCTTCCAGTCGAAAGTTATGGTCTTCTAGGGTTTTTATATCAACTATGTTAAAAAAATAAAATTCACAAGCGGATCAGGGCCAAAAATAGTTTTCGTGCTTTTGCAAAAAAATGCAAAAAGACACAAAGTCTCTGTTGCTCACTGGCCCGAACTTTCTATTTCGGCAAAAAAATCTAAGTTCAAAAAAATTACTTTTGCTAGATTTCCTCCATGGCTCCACAACTGCAAGCTTTGCTTTTGGCAAAACACTCCCATGGGCCACGGGCCCGCATCTTCAAACTTCTTTTCTTTACAAAATTGGCTAAAATTCCTAAGTTTCCTCATCACCCACCTCCCCGCATGTCACTATTAGTCGACACGTGGCTTTTTTAGGTGTCGGCGGAGGAGAAAATTGTTTTTAAGCCTTTACACTTTTTCAAGAGAAAATCTAAATTTCCTAAGTTTCCCGGATGGCTGCCTCCCTGCATGTCACTATTGGGTGACACGTGGCTTCTTTGGGCATCGGTGGAGATGTAGGCTACCTTGACCATTTTTCTCTTTCAACTCAAGCCAACATTCCTAGGTCCTCCCCGTCGGTCCGCTTTCCCAGCTTGTAGCTTTTGGGCTAGACATATGGTGTCTCTAGGCATCGGTGGAGGCACAAATGTTTTAAATGATTTTCACCCTTTCAACAAATGATCTAAAATTCAAATTTCCCCGCCTTCCCGTGTTGACTTAAAAGCTTGGGCACATGTCCTTTACGGATCTCGGGCATAATTTCTCCTTTTAGCGCTAAGCCCCACCATGGGCTCATTGGCATGAAATGAAAATTTCACTTTTTTTGAAAAAGTGTAAAGTGTTAAATTATCTCCCGAGGTCCGCCGGTCCGAAAGCTTTCCCAGGCAAAAATTCTTCCCAAGGCCCGTCGGCCCATAACTTGATAAATATGAGGAGTTAGGAGGAATTCTTTATATCATTGGAAAGGGGAAGAAATTTCCTATCTAATGGAATTTTTTTAGGAAGTGTTAAGTGCGTGAATTATAAATTATATCACCTTTTTAATTTAAATGCTTTGTTTCAAAAGCATGGGGTGACTTTTAAGGGGTCACCTTATGGGGAAGGGAATGTTTTTCTAACCCCATGTAAATAAGAACCTTGGTTAGTGTTTTTACCTTGTGAAATTAATACCTTGGGCATTTAATTTTTTGGCCCCTTTGACCCTCTAAAATTAATTAAGGAATATTCAACTATAGTGTTAATTTAATTATTTATTAAATTAACACCTAAGAGAAATTTAACTATATTTGGATTAATTACACTCATTAATTTTGTAATGTGGATTTAATATTTGTTATAATGGGAATATTTTATTTATTATAATTGAATTTGAATCTTTGTTGTGACAACGGTAGTTTTCGAATCCTATTTGAGGACTCACCTTTCAAAAAAATTATTCCATAATTTTTCTAACTAAACCTAGGTTGTTCTTGTTTTTAGCGCCCACTTGAGACCCATAAACAACCTAGGTTAAGTTACAAAATTATGGAATAATTTTTTTAAAGTGTTAACAACCAAAGTCTCAAGGACAATTAAATTAAACTCGATAACTTTTCCCATTATAATAATTACTAATTACACATTATAAAGCAACAAGTGTAATAAATCCACACCTAGCTCAAATCTCCTTAGGGATTAATTTAATCATTGATTACATTGACATTTTAGCTAAATATTCCCTGATTAAAATTTTAGGGTTAAGGGACCAAAACAATTAAATACCCAAGGTATTTAATTCCACAAGATCTAAGACAAGAGCAATGTTTAATTACAGTGGGGGAAAAGAATACATATTTAAAATCATCAGAGTAAATTCTTACTTACCCACTCCCAGAACTCGGTTAAAGATTCAATTTGATTTTTCCCATGATTAACAAAATTAAAACTTCCTAAAAACATTCCTATTAGATAGGGAATTTCCTCACCTTTTCGGTGATATAAAGAAGTCCTCCTAACTCCTCATATTTCTCAAGTTATGGACTGAGTGGAACTTGGGGTGAATCTTTTCCCAAGCGGGAATGCGGGCACAGGAGAAAATTTTTCCCCAACTCGGGCTGCGAGACTTTGGAGAGAAAATTCACCCGAAGGAGAAGAGCGGACCGGTAGAGTGGGGAAGAAAATTTTCCCAGATGCGGGCCGGTGGAGCGGGGAAGGCATTTAGCGCTTTTTCCCTTTTGGGACAAAGTGAATTTTACACCCGCACCTCCGCCGATGCCTAGGGAGGCCACGTGGTAGCTCCTTATTGGATGTGGTTCAGTGGGTCGGGGGAACATTTGGAAAATTTGACTATTCAAAAAGAAGGGAAAAAGGTCGAAAGGAACCCGCGCCTCCACCGACGTGAGAAGATGCCATGTGTCAGCCAACCGTTAGCTATGGTTTAGTGGGCTTGTGGGGATAATTTGGAATTTTTTCCCAAAATTTTTCTAAAGCGTTAAGGCTTAAAAGATCTGCGTTCCTCTCGCCGACGCCTCATGAAGCCACGTGGCGGCACTTGATTAGATGTGGGCCGGGCGGGGTTACTGGGGAAAATTTACAAATTTTTCCAAATTTATTTTTGAAAGCGCTTAAGGTTAAAATCATCCGATCCTCCATAAACACCGAACAAAGCCACATGTTGATCAATGATTGGTTGCAGGGGGCGGGGGCTATGGAGGAAAAATTGCCAAATTAATTTTTGGACTTAGATCATTTTTAGACAAAATGAAGGCTTGTGAATTAACGAGAGCGGTGGGGATATTCATGACTTTGAAATTTTTGGAAAAAATCAAAATAAAAAGAAATTTTTAGCCACAAGTCCGCCCAAGAATATTTTATTCATTTAAAATTTGACAATTAGATTATTTTGAGCCCAAATGAAGTAAAAACTTCAAAAGGCCATAACTTTTGATTGGGAACTTGGTTTTGAAAACGAGGACTTTCTGAAAGCTCTCAATGTCCTATTTACAAATCAACCTTAAGAATTTGATTTTGATAAAGTTTAAAGGGTCAATTTTGAGAAAATATCTTTCTGTCACTTAGAAAGTGAACTGGTATTTTTAACTTATCAATTTTGTTCAAATTTGTCGTTAATTATTTTTCCACTTGCCAAACAGGCATGGAGGATTTTACTTGGAATATTTTAGGATAGATTGCAAGGTTAAGTTTGCTTGATTGATTTGCATTCAAAATTTATCAATTTTATACAACAAGAAGTCTACAATTTTGCCTTTTCTTGATTTGAAAGGTTCTATAAAATTTTCATAAGTATTTTGGTATGTTTGGGGTTGTTTTGACCTTACAAATAAAATTTGATATTTCATTTTGTCTTTTTGATGTTGCAGGGTCATTCATTCAATTTTTGATTAATAATTTCTAGTATGAAAGTTATCTAATAGAGCTCAAATTCAAATAGATTTATTTTCATTTTCCAACTTTAAACTATGAATTCATTCCAACCCAATCTAACATACTAAGTTGACTCAAGCAAAGTATTCAAATGCCAAATTACAATTCTGATTTCTAAAACATTTATTTAAAAAAAAAAAAAGTATTATGACATTTCTCCATATGTATTCACTTTTTCATCCTTCCAATAGAATTTCAAAATACATTCAACAATCAGATTTCAATACCCAATAATGCCATTTGAGTAAAGTAATACAATCCTTTATTGATTCAAAGAGATACCTTTACAATTTCTTCTTTCATTCCTCAATTACAATATATAGAATATGATTTCTTTCACATTCTTTCAAAAGTAGAAAAATAGAGTATATCTCTTTCACAATTCAATTTACAACTTTCATAGCCCATACAGACCATCTTTCCATCACAAATAATATACAAGATCATCCACTTCAAGTGGGAAAAGGTTACATTAAGAAATGATCTCAACAAGGATTGTCAAATTGTCTTCTTTCTCACTTCCAAAACAACAATATGAATTTCCATCATTCAATTTCATCAATAGAATAGGGGAAAGGCAATGCTCTCCACCCAACCAAGACATCCAATGAAAAGGAGAAGCCATCCTTCTTCATTGGCCCCCGATCCCCAACCACATTGCTGAATAAGAATTTTTTTTTAACTCATAGAAAAAATAGGCTTTCACAACACAAAGATAGATTTCTCATTCAAACACAGTCCAAAACAAAATTGCAGTTTACCACCACAGAACAAAACAACAAACAACACTCAGGCTTCATCATGCAAGCCAAAGGAGCAAGAAACTATGGGGGATGCTGCTTATGCCTCCCAAAGGGAAAATGGGTATCACCACACCACCACAAACCACCAAATATATATATATATCATTTCAGATCCCTAACACACCCTTATGCCTCCCCATTACCCCTTATTCCTCATATTTCCTTATGCCTCCCCAACCTCTTATGGCACCCCATAACGAGTAAAGAAATGCAAGCTATTTATTTTTAAGGTGGAACCCAAATCCCAACTCCCTCCACACTTATACCTCCCCAAAACACTTATGCCTCCCACAGAAATACCCCATAGTCTTCTCCTACACCATCCCTAGGCCATCTACCCAAAAACCCCACACACATGCCAAAACATTCACAACAATAACATTTACACAATTAGAAGAAGAGCATTTCAAGAGCCAAGCTCTTACCTCTCCATAATGGAGTTTGTTCCAAGTTCCAACCAACAAGCTTTCCAATACAAAACAGCCCAAGATCAACGAAACACAAGTCTGTAAAAATTCCATGCAACTTCCAAAAGAAAGAGCTCCAAACAACAAAAATAATTCACCCCAAAAGAAGTATGCAAAAGTAAAGAAACCAAAAGAGTGTAACCCCAAACAATAAAATGAATTCAAATATATAGAAGGGGAAGAGAGGAGGATGAGGTGGATCTTTGTAGGATGCCACATCACACATCCTCAACTCCAACTCACAAGTCAACTTCAATCTCCAAGACACAATAAATAAGTAGGTGAATAATATGATAGTCTTACTTACACACTCAAATCAAGCCCATATCCCAAAGGACTAAAATTAATTTCAAGCAAGAAGTGCAATTAAAACATTCAACTAGACTTACAAAAATGCATAATGAAAGCTAGATTTAAACTCTCCAACCATAGGTAAGGTTGGTATGCAAATTTAAGAGGTATGGGACAAGTTTAACTTGTCCCACAAGCCTCCAAAATCAGTCTCCAAGGACAATTTCAAATTCCAAAGAAGATGAAGTGTTTCATACTCCAAATTTTACTTACATATCTCTTACACATCACTTACACATTGCTTACACATATCTTACAACATTTAATACAAGAGTCAACCACTCCAATAATTACTTTCTTATGACCCAATTTGATTAATTTATTTTAACAATATGATTACTCACATTATATACCACAATTTATTTAAATAAAAGGGATAAACACATCACTTAATAAACACATACAAACATCAATAAAAAGGAACCAAATAAATAAATACACATAACCCTTGGTCATGTTTAAAGGTGATCCCCCATGGGAATCCCTAACACAATCAAACACACAAACAAATACAAGTTGCCATGGTGACCTTGTTGAATTCATCTAGAATTCCAATGTGGTTGGTCTCCAATCCCCCGATGTTTGTTGTGATATTTTAAACCTACAAAATACAAATACCTCCTTCGGCCTCGTGGCCATATTAGAACATCCAAATGAATATAAATATAATTTCAAGATCATCTAGATATATGAATCACAACAACATCCAAGAAACCAACAAGATCATTTACAATTTTACTCAACAACTATATCATCATCAAATAATTTCCATTTCTAGGTCTACCCACAATATCCAAATATCACATGTCTAAACAACATCCATAATATAACCATGTCAAATAGCATATCATCATCAATATATAAAAATGTCTCTAATAATCATCATGCATCATAACTGAATCAAGGTCAACAATAATCCATGATCTAACATCTAACATCATACTATAATAAAGTCCATAATCATGTCTATAATATAATCAATAGTATCATGATCAATATCAAAAGGTTTCAAAGGGAAGTGGGCACTACATCCCCCTCCCCTTAGACTCGACTTCCTCCTGGAAGTCACTGGAACAAATGTGGAAACTAACTTGTAGTAATGTAGCATCCTCCCATGTAGCTACAGTCTCATCATATCTGTCCCATTGCACCCGGACTTGGTCAATCTCTCTGCCTCGAAGGCCTAGGGTCCTACAATCTATAATGCAAACGGGCTCCACCATCACTGCCCCCCTAAAATGATCCTGTACCTATAATGATGTCCAATCTAGCACATGAGAAGGATCTGCAACATATCTCCTAAGAACTTAAACATGAAACACATCATGTACGTGTGCAAAAACTAGGTGGCAATGCTAGATGGTAGGCCAAAGGACCGATACGCTCCAAGATCTCAAAAATACCCACGAATCTAGGAGCTAACTTAGAACCTTTTTCATAATGGATAGTGCTCTTGTGTGACTTGACACAAAGGAACACCTTCATGCTTGCATCAAAACTATGACTAGTCCTATGCTGGCCTATGTACTTATTCTATTTGTCTTGTGCCTCTTGTAACCTTTTTTGATCATAACCACCTTGCCGCTCCATGTCCCCAATAAAGCTGGTCCTAGAGAAACCCTGTCCTCTAACCTATCCCAACTAAGGGGTGTCCTGCACTCTCTTCCATACAAGGCCTAGAAAGGATCCATGCCTATAGAACTCTTAAAACTATTATTGTAGGAAAACTCCACCAAGTACAAGTACTCCTCCCATCTCGCTTGATGATCCATCACATACATCCTAAGCATGTCCTCTAAAATCTGATTCACCCACTTAGTTTGTCCATCTATCTCAGGGGTGATATGTTGTGCTGAAGTTGATCCTTGTCTTGAGGGCATACTTGCATGGTGGTCCAAAAATGGGAAGTATACAAAGGATCGTGGTCACAAATGATCTTTCGTGGAATCCCGTGCAACCTAACAATCTCATCAAGATATACCCATGCCACTGCACTAGTTGTATAAGTGGTCTTTACTGGAGAAAAATGAGCCACTTTTGTCAATTTATCCACCGTGACCATGATGGCATCATGGTGGTATCTCGACATCGGTAGCCCAACAATGAAGTCCATGGAAATGGTATCCCACTTCCATTCCGGTATAGCATGAGGATAGAGAAGGCCAACTAGATGTTGATGCTCGGCCTTCACTTTCTGGCACTCTAAACAACGTGACACAAACTAGCCATGTCTCTGTGAATTCCTCTCCAGTGGTACAACTGTCTCAAAGTAGCGTGCATCTTCTTCACCCCGAGATGGGCTGAATAGGGTGCACGATGTGCCTCTACCAAGATGTCCTGCCTCAAGCCTCCATCTCTGGGGACATAAATCCAGCCTCTATTCCTGAGAAGACCATTTTTCTCTAAAGAAAAACCATCAAAATTCCCTTGAGGGGTCTCGAGACTCGATCTCTACTTTGGATGTAATGTAGAAGCCATCAAGAGGAAGTTCTTTGAAGAATCCTACTCCACAAATCTTTTCCCAATAAGTGGCCATAATTATATGTCTCTATCTTCTGAGAGCATCTGCAACCACATTATCCTTCCCTTTCACATGCTCTATCTCCATATCATACTCATAAAGCAACTCCATCCAATGCTATTGATGAGTGTTGAGATTGGGCTGCGTGAAGAGGTGGTGAAGACTCAAGTGATATGTCCTAAGTGTGAATCTCTGACCAAGCAGAAAGTGCCTCCATCAAACCAAAGTGTGCACAACTACCGCAAGCTCAAGATCATGAGTCAGATAATTAAGCTCATAATATTTGAGTTTGTGAGACTCAAAAGCCACTACTCTGCCCTCCTGCATCAAAACACCTCCAAGTCCTACCAAAGAAGCATCCGTGCATATGAAAAACTCACCTGTGGATCCGACACTACAAGAATAGGTGTTGTAGTGAGGCATTCCTTCTTGTGTCTTAAATGCTTGCTTGCACATGTCCGTACAAATGAACTTATTCCCTTTCCATTGAAGGGAAGTGATGGGGTGCACAATCTGAGAGAAGTCCTGAACAAATCTCCTGTAGTAACCTGCTAATCCCATGAAGCTACATACCTCGACCACAATAGTGAGTGCTGCTGGCAATCCATATAGCCCTAATCTTGGAAGGATCAATGGTGATACCTTACCCGAAATGATATGACCCAAATGCCGCACCACCATCTCGAAAAAATGCACACTTCTCCAAGTTCCCATAAAGATGTTGCTCCTAAAGACACTAAAGAACCCAACGAAGGTGCACCTCATGCTCCTCATGCGTACGTGAGTAAATCAAAATGTCATCAAGGAAGATGAGCATGAAGTGATCTAAGAAGGTCCTAAATACCCCATTCATCAAACTCATAAACACTGCATGGGGGCATTCATCAAACCAAAAGGTACCACTGTGAACTCATAGTGGCCATATCTCGTATGGAAGGTGGTCTTATGAATGTCCACCTCCAAAATCCTTAGCTGATGGTAGCTTGACTTAAGGTCTATCTTAGATAAAATTGTGGCTCCCTTCATCTGATCAAACAAATCATCAATGCGCGGAAGGGGATAATGATTCTTGATCGTTACTTTGTTCAGCTGGTGGTAATCAATACACAACCGCAAGGATCCATCCTTCTTCTTTACAAAGATCACCGATGCACCCAAGGGGACACACTAGGATGAATTAGGCCTTTCTCTAGAAGGCTCTCAAGCTATAACTTGAGCTCGTAGAGTTCAGGGGTAGTCATCCGATAAGGTACTCGTGAGATAGGCTCTGCTCTTGGAACCATATCTATATGAAAATCTATCTCACGTGGGGGTGGTAACCCCGTAGCTCCCTGGAAAGACATCAGAAAACTCTCTCAAAATGGGATAGTCATCTAGCGATGGTCCACTAGACCCATCTTCTGATCGGTCACTAATAATGACAATAAACATCTGACAACCCCGTCACACACACCGTTAAGATGTATAGTGGAGATGGTGCGAATAGAAATGGGTCTCCTGACCCCCTTGCTATCACTACCTCAACTCCTAGATCATCTGTACAAGATATGATCTTGTGGTAACAATCCACTCTGGCTCTGTGTGTAAATAACCAATCCATGCCCAAGATGACTCCATAAGAGCCCAACGGAAGGATACGAAGATCCAGCTAGTAGTGGTGAAAGGTCCCAAATCCACTACACACTACTTAACTAAGAGTCTACAGAGATCTTGGATCCAGAAGCCATCTCAACATCTCAACTATGACCTTGCCTAACTACCACCATCCTGCATTGCTCTACTAAAGATGGTGCAATAAAAGAATTAGAAGAACCAGAATCAAACAAAATGGAGGTAGGAATACCACCAATGTTACCTATAGTCTTAATAATTGTACTCGATGCTCTCCTTGGTGGTTTTCTCTTACCATTACGTACATCCTATGACTGCACCCCATGTCACCAATAGTAGGATTTGAGATCTGTGCCTTACCCTTATTATTAGGGTTCTATGGGCGCCTCCCAAAAATTTCTAGTAATACCACACCCAAAACAACCACCTGATCCTCTCCCCTGAGTAGCAGCTCTAGTCGGTGCCCTAGAGGGGTGTGTTGTGGACCCTGATGACCCTGTTGTGGACTACTGGTTGAGGTCTCTACTGGTGAGATCCTATTGACTGAGCTCTAGGTGCTCCTTATGTCCTAATGGGACCCCTAGGAGGAGGCCCCATACTCCGACCCCTCTGTGCATCAAATCTCTATGGAGGTCTATATGGTGGGAGAGATTGCTACTACTTTGCTATTGTTGTGGTCTAAAGGATGATTGTGTTGAACCCTGTCCACCACAAGGAGGAGGTACTGACCCCCTTGATATGTTGTCTTACATCTACTGTATACACCTCAGAACTCGGTCTCTAGTCTGTTGGGTCTTTCCCTAAGTCTCCTCTACTATATAGGCCTTCTCAACAGCCTCAACTAATGTTTGTGGACAATGGATCTGAACTACACCTCCAATGTCTAGATTTAGGCCTCGGATGAACCTGTGGATCCACACCCACTCATCCTACATGTAATCAACATATTGGAGTAGATCTAGAATCTACTCTCATACTCAACCACTATAAGAGATGCCTGTTGGAGGTCATGAAACTCATCAATCCTCTACTATACAAACCTCTCGAGATAAATATCTACTCCTGAACCACTCCTCAAAGAGCTCCTAGGTAATAGTCTCAGAATCAACATGGAGCTTCTGCTCCTCTGTCCTCCACCATACAACTGCTCCATCCCTTAGAAGATGGATCGCAACACGATCTTTCTGTTGTTAGAACAAGGACAGAGCTTGAAACACCCACTCAAGCTCACCAACCAGGCCTCTACTTGAAATCCACCTATGTCACCATAATAATGAACTGGCCGAGCTTCAGGATCTCCCTGATATGGTCTGCAACGGTGATCTGGTGACCCCTAGGCCTCTCTACACGCTCATCCTAAGCCTAGGGCTTTGAGACCTATCTTTGTGTCCTAAAACCTGGTCTCCCTGTCCCCTCTGTGAGTGACTCTACTCTAATTTAATCCTCGTGGGAGTTCTCTCCTCTATGCTCCTCGCTATACCGAGGATATGCATGAGCCTCAAAGGATGTCACCCTATCATGTCTGACTGAAAGTGCTCCTATGGTCCCTCCGCATAGAGTGACATTAACATCCTGAAGTGTCTATAAAATATGTGGTAGGATAGCTACTACAACATGATCTGGTGGTGGTAAGTCTAGGTATATGTGAAAAGACCCCTCGTCCCATCTCATGCCTCCTACACAGATCAAGGTGAGAGTTAGTTCATCTTTCTAAATTTTATTTAGTTTCCATGTTTACTAAAATATGTAATTTCCACACAAAGTTGTTTTCTAGATTCAAAAGTGTGCTAGGTTAAAATTCATGTCTCATGTTTTCTAGTGTGCCCAAGGGTCCAAGCTTGAACCCACGACTTTGATACCAAGTGTAACACCCACTAAAATCTCCCACTTGAGACCCATGAACAATCTAGGTTTAGTTACAAAATTATGGAATAATTTTTTTTATTAAGTGTTAACAACCAAAGTCTCAAGGATAATTAAATTCAACTGATAACTTTTCCCATTATAATAGTTACTAATTCCACATTATAAAAGCTCAACAAGTGTAATAAGTCAACACCTAGCTCAAATCTCCTTAGGGATTAATTTAATCACTAATTACATTGACATTTTAGCTAAATATTCCATGATTAAAATTTTAGGGTTAAGGGACCAAAACAATTAAATACCCAAGGTATTTAATTCCACAAGATCTAAGACAAGAGAAAGGTTTAATTACGGTGGGGAAAATAATACATATTTAAAATCATCGAGTAAATTCTTACTTACCCACTCCCAGAGCTCGGTTAAAGATTCAATTTGATTTTTCCCATGATTAATGAAATTAAAACTTCTTGAAAACATTCTTATTAGATAGGGAATTTCCTCAGCTTTCCGATGATATAAAGAAGTCCTCCTAACTCCTCATATTTCTCAAGTTATGGGCCGACGGAACTTGGGGTGAAACTTTTCCCAAGAGTGGGCCTGCGGGCCTGGGGAGGAAAATTTTCCCCAACTCGGGCCTGTGGACTTCAGAGAGAAAATTCACCCAGAGGAGAAAAGCGGAACGGAAGAGCGGGGAAGAAAAATTTTCCCAGACGTGGGTCGGAAGCGGGGAAGGCATTTAGCACTTTTTCCCTTTTGGGACAAAGTGAATTTTACACCCGCACCTTCGCCGACACCTAGGGAGGCCACGTGGCAGCTCCTTATTGGCTACGGGTCAGCGGGTCGGTAGGAACATTTGGAAAATTTGACTATTCAAAAGGAAGGGAAAAAGGTCGAAAGGAACCCGCGCCTCCACCGACGTGAGAAGATGCCATGTGTCACCAACCATTGTTAGCTATGGTTTAGCGGCCGGTGGGGATAATTTGGAAATTTTTCCAAAAGTTTTCTGAAGCGTTAAGGCTTAAAAAGATCTACTCCTCCGTTGACACCTCGTGAAGCCACGTGGTAGCACCTAATTAGCTACGGGCCGGTGGGGCTGCGGAGAAAACTTACCAATTTTTCCAAATTTATTTTTGAAAGCGCTTAAGGTTAAAATCGATCCAGCCTTGCCGCGCCCAATGAAGCCACGTGTCGATTAATGATTGGTTGTGGGGCAACGAGGCCACAGAGGAAAAATTGCCAAATTAACTTTTTGGACTTAGATCATTTTTAGACAAAATGAAGGCTTGCGAATTAACAAAGTGGTGGGAAACTTCATGAATTTGCACCTTTTGGGAAAAAGAAAAAAAAATGAAAGTTTTAGCCCGCAGGTCTGCCCAAGAATATTTTATTCATTTAAAATTTGACAGTTAGATTATTTTGAGCTCGAAATGAAGTAAAAACTTCAGAAGGCCATAAATTTTGATTGGGAACTTGGTTTTCAAAAAACAAGGACTTTCTGGAAAGCTCTTGACGTCCTATTTTCACATCAACCTTAGGAATTTGATTTTGATAAATTTTAAAGGGTAAATTTTGAGAAAATGTCTTTTTGTCACTTAGAAAGTGAACTGGTATTTTTAACTTATCAATTTTGTTCAAATTTGTCGTTAATTCTTTTTCCACTTGCCAAATAGGCATGGAGGATTTTACTTGGAAGATTTTAGGATAGATTGTAAGGTTAAGTTTGCTTGATTGATTTGCATTTGAAATTTATCAATTTTATACAACAAGAAGTCTACAATTTTTCCTTTGCCCGATTTGAAAGGTTCTATAAAATTTTCATAAGTATTTTGGTATGTTTGGGGTCGTTTTGACCTTACAAATAAAATTTGATATTTCATTTTGTCTTTTTGATGTTATAGGGTCATTCTGTTCAATTTTTGATTAATAATTGCCAATATGAAAGTTATCTAACAGAGCTCAAATTCAAATAGATTTATTTTCATTTCCAAACTTTAAACTATGAATTCATTCCAACCCAATATAACATACTAAGTTGACTCAAGCAAAGTATTCAAATTCCAAATTACAATTCTGATTTCTAAACATTTATTTTAAAAAAAAAGAGTATTATGACATTTCTCAATACATATTCACTTTTTCATCCTTCCAATGCAAAATATTTCAAATACATTCAACAATCAGATTTCAATACCCTATAATGCCATTTGAGTAAAGTAATACAATCCTTTATTTATTCAAAGAGATACCTTTACAATTTCTTCTTTCATTCCTCAATTATAATATACAAAATATGATTTCTTTCACATTCTTTCAAAAGTAGAAAATAGAGTATATCTCTTTCACAATTCAATGTAAACTTTCATAGCCCATACAAAACCATCTTTCCATCACAAATAATATATAAGATCATCCACTTCAAGTGGAAAATGTTACATTAAGAAATGATCTCAACAAGGATTGTCAAATTGTCTTCTTTCTTAATTCTAGAACAACAACATGAATTTCCATCATTCTCTAATTTTTCACAACAGAATAGGGGAAAGGAAACACTCTCCACCCAACCAAGACATCAAATGAAAAGGAGAATCCATCCTTCTTCATTGGCCCCGATCCCCAACCACATTGCAATAAGAATTTTTTTCATCTCATGGAAACAATAGGCTTCCAAAACAAAAAGACAAATTTCTCATTCAAAACAGTCCAAAACAAAGCTTCACTTTGCCACCATAGAACAAAACAACAAACAACACTCAGGCTTCATCATGCAAGCCAAAGGAGAAAGAAACTATGGGGGATTACGCTTATGCCTCCCAAAGGAAAAATGGGTATTACCACCGAGAATAAACTTCCCAAAATATACATATATCATTTTAGATCCCCGACACGCCCTTATGCCTCCCCCATGTACCCCTTATTCCTCACATTTCCTTATGCCTCCCCAACCTCTTATGGCACCCCATAATGAGTAAAGAAATGCAAGCTATTTCTTTTTAAGGTGGAACCCAAATCCCAACTCCCTCCACACTTATACCTCCCCAAAACACTTATGTCTCCCACAAAAACCCCATAGTCTTCTCCTACACCATCCCTAGGCCATCTACCCAAACAACCCACACATATGCCAAAAGATTCATAACAATAACATTTACACAATTAAAAGAAGAGAATTTCAAGAGCCAAGCTCTTACCTCTCCATAATGGAGTTTGTTCCAAGTTCCAACCAACAAGCTTTCCAATACAAAACAACCCAAGATCAACGAAACACGAGGTCTATAAAAATTCCGCAACTTCCCAAAAAAATAGCTCCAAACAACAAAGAATTCACCCCAAAAAGAAGTATTCAAAAGTAAAGAAACCAAAAAGAGTGCCCCCTAAACAATAAAATGAATTCAAATATATCGAAGGGGAAAGAGAGGAGGATGAGGTGGATCTTTGTAGAATTCCACATCACACATCCTCAAATTCCAACTCTCAAGTCAACTTCAATCTCCAAGACACAATAAATAAGTAGGTGAATAATATGATAGTCTTACTTACACACTCAAATCAAGCCCATATCTCAAAGGACTAAAATTAATTTCAAGCAAGAAGTGAAATTAAAACATTCAGCTAGACTTACAAAAATGCATAATAAAAGCTAGATTTAAACTCTCTAACTATAGGTAAGGTTGGTATGCAAATTTAAGACGTATGCGACAAGTTTAACTTGTCCACAAGCCTCCAAAATCAATCTCCAAGGATAATTTCAAATTCCAAAGAAGATGAAGTGTTTCATACTCCAAATTTTACTTACATATCTCTTACACATCACTTACACATTGCTTACACATATCTTACAACATTTAATACAAGAGTCAACCACTCCAATAATTTCTTTCTTATGACCCAATTTGATTAATTTATTTTAACAATATGATACTCACATTATATACCCCAATTTATTTAAATAAAAGGGATAAACACATCACTTAATAAACACATACAAAAATCAATAAAAAGGAACACAATAAATAAATCCACAAACCCTTGGTCACGTTTAAAGGTAATCCCTCCATGGGAATCCTTAACACAATCAAACACACAAACAAATACAAGTTGTCATAGTGACCTTGTTGAATTCATCTAGAATTCTAATGTGGTTGGTCTCCAATCCCCTGATGTTTGTTGTGATATTTTAAACCTACAAAATATAAATACATCCTTTAGCCTTATGGCCATATTAGAACATCCAAATGAATATAAATACAATTTCAAGATCATCTAGATATATGAATCACAACAACATCCAAACAACCAACAAGATCATTTGCAATTTTACTCAACAACTATATCATCATCAAATAATTTTCATTTCTAGGTCTACCCACGATATCCAAATATCACATGTCCAAACAACATCCATAATATAACCATGTCAAGTAGCATATCATCATCAATATATAAAAATGTCTCTAATAATCATTATGCATCATAACTGAATCAAGGTCAACAATAATCCATGATCTAATATCTAACATCATAATATCATAAAGTCCATAATCATGTCTATAATATAATCAACAGTATCATGGTCAGTATCAAAATGTTTCAAAGGGAAGTGGGCACTACATGCACTATGTACAAGACTAATTATAAAAAAAAATTATCAAAAAAATCATCCCATTGTACCCTTGAAAGGTATGTACTTTATCGAGATAATATTAGAACACTATTATCTAAGCTAATTTAAAATGGAGATTTTCTCATTATAAACAAGTAACTTATGAATATTTTTAATTGAAAGGTTTTGTGGCTTCATTTATTAACCTTTATCAATGTCCAAATTTAAATAATGGGTAATTATACATATAATTTTGTAGTTCTTAATTCAATAATTAGGGGATTCTAAGCATATAATTTATTATCTAGAGTTTAGAAAGGTTTGCATTTTATAAAGTTATTAAAATAATTAAAAAATAAGTTAATTGTGAATGAGCATTTACCCATTCGAATAAGTAACTTAAGAATATTTTTAATAGAATGATTGAGATGGAGGGGAATATATGGAGGAGGGCCCCTATTTATATCTCGTAGTCTATTTGGTTTGGCACCCTATAGATATGGTGCCCCTATCTATAAATGGCCGAAGACCTACTATATATAGCTTAGCTCAGTAGGGACAAGGGCCTCGATAGTTCTAGTTCTATTTAGAACCCTATATATCCATGTGGCGGAGGAGAAGACCCTTGAGAGCACTTGAATGAGACATTGATCGGTGATTAGGAGAGAGCCCCTATGTATATAGGTAGGAAGGTAGGCCAATCAATTGATTGGAGTGGAGATTTGGCCCTATATATCATAGTGCCCACTTCCCTTAGACACCTTTTGATACGATCATGATAATACCGATTATATTATGGAATTTACTATAGTATGATGTTAGATGTTAGATCATGGATTATTTTTGACTTGATTCAACTATGATGCATGATGATTATTAGAGACATTTTGGATATTGATGTTTACATACTATTTGACATGGTTATATCATGGATGTTGTTCGGACATGTGATATTTGGATATTGTGAGTAGATCTAGAAATGGGAAATTATTTGATGATGATATAGTTGTTGCGTAAAATTGCAAATGATCTTGTTGGTTGCTTGGATGTTGTTGTGATTCATATATCAAGATGATCCACTGAAATTATGTTATATTATTTTGGATGTTACGATATGGCCATGAGGCCGAAGGAGGTATTTGTATTTTACAGGTTTAAAATATCACAAAAACATCGGGGGATTGGAGACCAACCACTTTGGAATTCTAGATGAATTCAGTGAGTCAGGTCACCATGGCAACTGTATTTGTTTGTGCGTGTTTTTTTGTGTTAGGGATTCCTATGGGGAGGGATAACCTTTAAATGTGACCAATGGATTTTATGCATCTTCTTTTATTTGGACCCTTCATTTATATTTGCATGTGTTTATTACGTGGTGCATTGACCCTTTCATTATTTATTAAATGGTGTGTGATATTATGAGTAATCATGTTGTTAAGTTAATTAAGTAAAATATGTCATAAGAAAGTAATTAATAGAGTTGTTGGCCTTGAATTAAAGTGTTGTAAGAGATGTGTAAGTGATGTGTAAGTTAACTTTTGAGTGTGAAACACTCCACCTTCTTGGAAATTCGAATTTGTCCTTGGAAGTTGATTTTGGAGGCTTTTGGGACAAGTTAAACTTGTCCCATACCTCTTAAATTTATTTACCAACCATACCTATGGTTGGAGAGTTGAATTTAGGCTTTTATAATGCATTTTGAAAAGACAAATTGTAAGTTTTAATTGCACTTTTCTTACATGATTTAACTTTAGTCCTTTGGGGTGTGGGATGGATTTGAGTATTAAGTAAACTGTCACATTATTCACCCACCTATTTATTATGCATTGGAGAATGAAGTTGACTTTTGGGTTAGGGTTAAGGATGTGTGATGTGGCATCCTACATAGATCCACCTCATCCTCTTCTCTTCCCTCTTCTATAAAATTTGAATTCCTTGCCTGATTTTGGGTTGCTTCACTTTGGAGAGCTGATTCTTGGGTGAATTCCTTACTATTTTTGGGAGCTCTTGCTTTGGGGAAGTTTGAAGTTTGTTGCATGTTGGTTGTTTGGTGGATTTTGGATTTTTTTCCGGAAGAAAGCTGCTATTTTGGAACTTGGGAAACTCCATCATGGAGAGGTAAGAGCTTGGCTCTTGAAATGCTCTTCTTTTATGAATGTAAATGTTGATGTGTGAATGTTTTGGCATATTTTTGGGCTGTTGGGTAGATGGCATAGGAATGGTGTAGGAGAAGACTATGGGGTTTATTTTGTGGGAGGCACAAGTGTGTTTAGGGAGGTATAGGGTGGAGGGAGTTGGGATTTGGGTTCCACCTTACAAAGAAATAGCTTGCATTTCTTTACTCGTTATGGGCGCCCATAAGAGGTTGGGGAGGCATAAGGAAATGTGAGGAATAAGGGGTACTTTGGGGAGGCATAAATAATTTCGGGTTTTGATATGCTATATTCGCGGGTTGTAATTCAAGTGGTGATACTCATTTCCCATTTTGGGAGGCATAAGAATCATCCCCATAGTTTCTTTCTCCTTTGGCTCGCTTGAAGAAGCTTCGATAATGTTTTCACGCTTTAAGGTAGTTGTAAACTAAATTTTGTTTTGGTGTGTTTTTATTGTGAAAATGTTGCTCGTGTGTTTTTGGAATCCTATTGTTGCCATGAGTTGGATCACATATTTTATTTCATTGTGGTTGGGGCTCGGGGGACCAATGAAGAAGATTGGTTCTCCTTTTCATTGGATGTCTTGGTTGGGTGGAGAGCGTTGCCTTTCCCCTACTCTTGTTGTGATCAAATTTGGAAGAATGAGAAGTATGCATGTTGCTGTTCTAGAGCTGAGATGAAGGCAGTTTGACAGTCCCTTGTGAAATGAAATCTTATTGTAACCTTTCCCACTTGAAGTGGATGAACTTGTATATGTTTTGTAATGGAAAGATGTTGTAGTGGTTATGAAAGTGTAAATTGAAATGTGAAAGAGACATACTCTATTCTATTCTTTTGAAAGCAAGAAGTTGTGTTCTGCATGATGAAATTGAAGAATAAAATAAGGATGTTACAAAGTTGTCTTTTGGAATCAATAAATGATGTATTACCTTTCTCAAATTACACTGTGGTATTGAATATGATCTTTTAAATGTAATTAAAATCTCTAATTGAAAGAAAGAAATGTGTATGAAGGAAATGTAGTACTATTTTGTGAAGTGCATGATTTGAAAAGAATAAAAGTTACATTCTTGTATTTATCATTTGATTGAAGGAATGAAACCTTTTGAAACTAACATGAAATGAATTAATTTGTAAGGCAAGTAAAATAAGAACCTTTGAGCTAATTTTGTTGTTTCCATTTTTGCTTCACGTTAAACTCTGTAAATTTTACCATTAATGAACAAACCGGACCAGTAACCAAGAAATAATAATGAAACATTACAATTAAACATGCCGATATAAATGAGTTCTATTAGACAAAAACACTTAAGGAAACCTTTAAAAAAGCTGAAAAAAATGAGTTCAAAGCTTTCACCGCTGTCGTTTACTATCAAGAAATGTAAATGTTCAAATTGCAAATCAATCAGACAAATTGAATCTTGAAATCTTTCCTAAATCCATCTAAGAACAATTCTCCATGTCTATTTGACATGATTGAGAGAGGAAGAACATCAAATTGAACAAATCTTATAAGTTAAAATTTACTAGTTTGCACTTTGTAAAAGTCTCGCACATCGTTTTCTTTAAATTAAATCCTTAAAATTTATCAAAATCAAAATTTAATGAATCATGTGTAAAGAGGATGTCAAGAGATTTCGAGAATGCCCTCGTTTTACCAAAATCGAGCTCTCCATCAAAAGTTATGGCCTTAAAGTTTTTCTTCATTTGGCGTAAATAATAATAAAAATAATAATAATTCTAACTATAAAAAAAAAAAAAAAAAATTTTCTTGGCGGACCCGCGGACCTGATTTTTCCCTTAGAGCTTTAGAAAATTTTTAGGAAATTTTTCCAAAATTTCCCGCCATCCCGCAAACAATTAGAGGCTAACACGTGGCACCATGAGGTGTTGATGGAGGCGGATCCCTTTTCAACTTAGTGCTTCAGAAAATTTTTAAGAATTTTTTCCAAATTTTCCCCACGACCAATCGGAGCTGCCACGTGGCATCGTGAGCTACTAGCGGAGGCGTGGGTGAATTTTACCCTTTTCACCCCACTGGGCATTAATATTCTTTTCTCCCCACCACCCCGCTTTCCCTGCGTTGGCTTAGGAGGTGCCATGCGTCCTGGAAAACCCGCGGACTTGTGAGAGTGCGGGTGCAAAGGTGGCTTTCTGCCCCTTGGGAAAATTTTCTCCCACAACCCGCAAACCCACCCATGGGGAAATTTTTCTCCCGCAGGCCGTCGACTTGCCCCAGGGGAAAAATATCTCCCCAGGCCCGCTCTTGGGGAAAATTTTCACCCCAAGGCCCGTCGGCCCATAACTTTTGAAATACAGGGAGTTTGGTGGACTTCTTTATATCACTGGGAAGGTGAGGAAATTTCCTATCCAATGGGAATGGTTTAGGAAATTTTGAATGTGTCAATTTTGAGAAAAATCAAGTTGAATATTTAATCCTGTTAGAGAGTGGGTATGGTGAGGAATTACCCTCTGAACCTAATTGAACTTTCTAACCCTAAATTTTGGACCTTGTGACCTCTAATAATTGTTAATAAAATAAAAGTATATCCTAGTGGTTTAGAATTGATATGGAACTTGTTAGTGACAACTGTTGTCTTGTAACCTGGTTGTAGACTCCTTTAAAAAAATTATTCCATAATTTTCCTAACTAATCCTAGGTTGTTCTTGGGTCTCAAGTGGGTTGTTTTTAGCGGGCATCACACTTGGTATTAGAGCAGTGGTTCAAAAGCTTGGGCCATTGGGCACACTAGAAAACTTGAGACATGAACCTTAAACCTAACACACTTTTAAATCTAGAAAACAACTTAGTTTAGAAATTACATATTTTAGTAAACATGGAAACTAAGTAAAACCTAGAATAAGGAACTAACTCTCGTTTTTATCTGTGTAGAGGCACAGACAAGATGAGGAGCCTTTTCACATAGACCTAGGCATACCACCTCTAGAGCATGCTTTGTAGTAGCCATCCTACCCCATATTTTGTAGACTCTTTAGGATGTTAATGCCGCTCTATGTGGAGGATCAGTAGGAGGGCATGCGAGACGGACATGCTTTAGAGTCACTTCCATTGAGGGTCATGTATCACCCCAATCTAGTAAGGAGCATGGAGGAGAAATTCCATGCGAGAGTTAGCGAGTAGATTCACCACGAGAGGGAAAGGGTGACCAAGTTTCGGGACATAGGGAGAGGTCTTGGAGCCCTAAGCTTAGGGATGAGCATACGAGAGAGGCTTAGAGGTCATCAGGACCATAGCTGCAGATCACATTAGGGAGATCTTGAAGCTTTGGCCATCACATTATTCAGTGACATAGGTGGATTTCGGCGGTGGCTTTGGTTGGTAAGCTTGAGTGGATGCTTCAAGCTTTGCCCTTTTTCTAGCAACACGAAAGCTCGTGTTGTGATCCATCTACCGAGGAAGGAGGCTGGTATTTGGTGGAAGACGAGAGGAGTAGAAACTCCATGTTGATTACGAGACAATTACTTGGGAGATCTTTGAGGAGCGATTCGGACCGAGATATTTTTCATGAAGGTTCATATAGTAGCGGATAGATGAGTTCTATGACCCTTGGCGAGCATCTCTTATAGTGGCGATTATGAGAGTAGATTTCTATATTACTCTAGTATGTTGATTACATGCAAGATGAGCAGTGCGGATCCACGAGTTCATCCAGGGCCTAAATCTATACATTGGAAGTGTAGTGCGGATCCATTGTCGACAGAGACATTAGCCGAGGCCATTGAGAAGGCCTATATAACGAGAGAGACTCGGGGAAAGACCCAACAGGATAGAGGCGAGTCCCAGAGCCACATACAACAGATGCGAGATAAGCAGATCGAAGGGGTCAAGACCTCTTGTAGATCAAGAATTTATGTGCTTGTCACTGTCCAAGTTAATGCACCAAACTAAACACAAAAACCCTAAAAAACTCAAATGAAATCGATACTGATAGATTGGATAAGATCCGAAGACATAGGTGGAGAGAATGCCAATGGAGACAAGACGGGCGCACACAAGCAATCTCAAAGTAGATCCAAGAAACCTTAGATGCATAAATCCTTGGCGAAAAAGATGACGTTGATCGAAAGGAGATTACAAAAACTAACAAAGAAGAATACGAAAAATTCTTGATTGATGATTGATGACCAGGGTAGTTGTGGAGACCCGCAAGAGCTGTAGATCCACGGACAGAGTAACAATGCACCTCTCAGGGATTAAACTACACAAAACTCACTCTCTTCCTCTGATAATCTCTTTAATCACTTAGATGAAAGCAATCTCTAGGCAACCAACTCCTGAATCTAACCAAAGAGGATCTCAGGTTGTAAATTTATAATCGGCACCGACCGAGATAAAATTAGTGTCATTCAGAAAAATCGGTGCCACTCAGAAAAATCGGTCTTTGGTCGGGAACGAGAGTCCCAAAGTGGCGAAAAGGAAATGAATTAGAAGGATAAGAATATTATCCCTCTAACTCAAATATGGAAAAATCCTGCTACATGATTTTAGGGGAGGAGAAATAGGTGGGATGGATGGATAAAAATGATATGGGAGATTGGAAATTGATATGGGGTAGATAAGTAGTTGAAATAAATATAAAAAGATAGAATTACATGGTTAATGTTTGACTAACCATGAATGAAATATAATGGGGTGAAATAAACTTAGGATAGGCCTTTAAATTAAATATTAAGTAATACCCTAAGGGAGAAATGGTGATATAAAGGTGCCCCAGGTTACCCGAGAGGATAAATGAACCCAGGGGACACTAAATTGGGTAACCAATTTTAGGTGTCTACATTTGCCCCTTTTTGTCGGGTGACTTGCGATAAGCAAAGCCGTGAGACAAAAACAAGGAATTGGAAGAAAGGAAAAACAGTGATGATGCGATCCCCCTCAAACTAGGGATGGGGTGGCCCCAAATAGGCCAACCGATCCCGAGTTTGAAAAAGGTAGATGAGAAAGAAGGATGCCCCAATGAGATGTCTGGGTAGATTTGATCATTGATGACGCACGTAAAAAAAAAAAAAAGAAAGCGACCTAAGGAACTCACATTGGTAGGGCAGAATAGACGGTCTTCATATGAGATGACGTAAGTGGCTACAGACTAGTGAGTTAAAGGTGAGGCATGTAATAGAGAAACAACTAAAGAATGACACATTGGTAGGGACAACTAGACGGCCTTGAATGAGACGCGGCGTTAGTGCCTACAGACCCGCTATCTTTAGGTTGCAAAAACGTAAGTTACCCATGTACAGGGAAGAACTCGGAATGGGTGATAACACCAAAAATATGCGCCGAAAAGGCAAAAATAAGGTCATAACAATGATCAAATAAACAAGCCAAGCATCAATGCTTAGACAAGAAGGATGAAGCGACGACCTTGAGAGGATAGCCACCACGAAAATTGACATATGGCCACTATAGTGGACTTTGTAATAGAATTATTGTCGACCGGTAGAGCAACGGTGTGTTATGGGTGGCACATGTAAAAGATATAATGATGAGATGCCCTAGGTGGGGAATAACAAGCAAAGCCAAGCCACGAGTGAGACACACGTGAGGCTATGCAAGGTGATCAGGTACAAGTACCGAAAAGAAAGACGTAATGATGGTGGTAATGTGTTACGGGTGACACATGCGTAAGACAGGAGAACAGATGAGGATGAAGCATGTCTTGGTGGGACCAAGGGACGAAAATATTGAAATATCCCCGATCGGCGCCGATTGGATCCAATCAACGTCAATTACCCCTAATCGACGTCGACCACAAAAATTTGTGCCGATCAAAATAATTGGCGCTGACCGCTCCAAAACCTATAAGTATAGAAAAGGTGAATGGTAACGATTCATTTGCACTACGACGATTGATTTAGAAAGAGTCAAAAATTGAATTTGAGCAACATGGAAGCCTCTAGGGAAGTGGTCAGAAGAGGAAGAGGACACGACCAGGGGTAAGTGAACCTTCCTGAGCTTCATACATTTAGCGTTTTATTATTTTTTTCATGTTTTTGTAGTAGGAGGTAAGAGGGCTTTTTTGGCACTCTGCCTCATAATCGGTGTCGATTGAAAAAATTGGCGTCGATTAGTAAGCGATCGGCACCCGATTAAAACACAATCGACGTCAATTTTCAAGTAAACGACACCGATTGGAAAAAAGTGACATTTTTTTATTTTTGAGAAAGATTTTGATGAAAATTTAATGATGTGGATTTTGATAAATATGAAACTAATGATGATGTTTGATATCATGCGAGTACGAGAGGTCCTACACATACAAGATGATATTTCCAAGCTACTAGAGACCATACTACCAGATGTGATAGATCTTTGAGTGGCGTCATCTAGAGTTATCTGGACTAGGGGGTTTCCGTTATTATAGGTGGGTACCCCGAGATGTGGAGCTCATGCAAGCATTGATGTAGTGGTGGGATAGCCAGACCTACACATTTTGGTTTTAAATGAGTGAGATGACCATCATCCATGAGGACATCTATAGGATCCTCAGGTTATAATTTATAGGGGACCGATAGAGATCACCCCACAAGAGCAAAGAAAGGAGGACCCTAGTACGATTATATGGGGACAAGGCCGATGATGCGAGATAGTGTGCAGGGGCCAGAGGACAGCCTCACGGTACTAACAGATGACTCTCGGAGCATATTGATAGCCCTGATCTAGATGGCTATCTCGTACCATGCATTACCAGATTCTAGAGGTGGACGGTTCCCACTACTTCTTCTTGACTTTTTTGCATGACATTCTAGAGTTCATGCAGGTGTTTGCATTTGCTGATGCCTTACTAGCATAGATATATCACGAGCTGTGGATGTATACCACGGGAGGCGGACTAGGATAGACATGAGTTTTGTGCTCCATTGTTGGGCATATGAGCATATATCAGTGATCAGGCCATCTGGGCTTCCATGGATGCCAGGAGTAGGGGGATTCCTTGAGTATGGATTCGATAATGGTAGGCAGACATGGCTCCAGGAGAAATAGGGAGATCCGTAGAGTGGTACTCAGAGAGATTCAGGACTCTGATACAAACACGGGTGATATGGAGACCATACAGGGTCTATCCGATATGGGCCGAAAAAATACACCCATCTGGTGGAGGCCGAGACACAGCGGGGGTAGTCGGGGCCGCAACCCGACAGCTCTTAGAGCGAGTCATGTTTATACAAGTGATGAGGCAGTTTGGTTTGGTTTAGATCATCCCGACCATATACACACCATACGAGGCGGGATAGCAGAGAAATGATCTTCCTATACTGATTCCCACATATCCACTCAAGGAGGCACCACCTCCCATAGATGATGATGATGATTATATATGAGTAGATGAGGGCTACGAGGCGTGGCACCTGTGGATCTACCACGACATCTCCCGCGATTAGCTGAGAGATAGGCGAGGAGGATCTAGATGCGACTAGAGCGACTTGAGGGAGAGCATGCTGCCTTGACACAGACACACCAGAGCTACCCTCGAGGAGATTAGGGCTTTGACAGAGGAGAGGGACAACCTGATACAAGAGAGAGACACTACTTGTCAGGAGTGGGATACAATGATCCAACAGAGAGAGATCGCTATCACAGGCACAGGGAGGCCCTCAGGGCCAAATATGGTGATACGAAAACCACCTCGAGTCGGGAGCGAGAGGTGTGGTAGCGGGAGGACCACCACCAAGAGTAGCGCGCCATTGCGAGCACCTGGCATGGTGAGTTTGAGTACCTATCAGGCTCTCCTTGCTGAGGTGAGATATTATGAGGATGCCTTGACACAACATGCCCCGGATGTGCCTCGGTATGGAGTGAGGAGGAGGACAACGGCAGCTCTTGTTGGAGGTGCCTCGAGAGAGTGTGAGTACCGAGAGGAGATCGAGGAGGTGGTAGGGCCACGGCGGGCATCTCCAATCTCCACTCTGTAGGAGGGTGGTCAAGAGAGACAGGCTAGAATTGAGGAGGGAGGAGGAGATAGTGTGATGTGAATCCAACCGAATTTTCCTCAACTCCCACTTAGAAATCCAAGTATTTTCTTCTTCTTAAACCTTCCCACTATACCAAATATCTATTGTAGCTCCCATGTCTAGTAGTGATTTTCTTTTGGTATAAGACACGCATTACCCTCTCCTTTTACTTCTTCGGAAATTGTTGATTCCATTTTATTTCTTCCTCCTTTGCAACATTTTCATCATAACCTAGAAACTTATATAAGTCATAAACATTAAAAATGGTGAGATAGTAAAGTTTTCAACTAGCTCCACCTTATAGGCATTATCACTCATTTTCTTCAGAATCCTACATGGCCCAATCTTCTTATACTTGAGTTTATTATATGTCCCCTTTGGAAACCTCTCTTTTCTAAGATGAACCATCACCATATCTCCTTCTTCAAATACACTTACTCTCCTACTGCATTACTGCATTCGCACAATGCTTTATATTGTGCATTACTCACTTTCGATTTTCCCTCACTTCATCCTCCGATATGACAAATCCCAAAAAAAACAAACTCTTCCGAATGAATCTACACTTCTTTAAGTTTGCATATAGACTCTCTTTACACCAAGTCTAGCACCAATTTCAGATGTAGTGTTCTTCCACTATTTTACCTTAATATCAAAATATCAACAAAATACCTCAACAACAACAAACTTTACCATTGTATTCTCAAGCAGTACTCTATTCATCAACCTCATTGTTAGATGAAGAATGTCTTCTCCAACTGCATTAGATAGCCCAAATGGCATCACCATCCACTTGTATAATCCATCTTTTGTATAAACAAGTTTACTAATTGATGTGAATCCATTCCCATGAGAGAGGTTGAAATACCTCCAAAAACACACATAAACAAAACTTTGCAAATAAAACCAGGAGTTTCAAAATAGCTTACTTCTCATTAAAATTCACACTAATCTCTTACATCATTACAATCCTCCTTGTTATTTCAATTATTATATGTCCCCCCGAAAAGTTAATATCAAAATTGCTAAAGAAAATTCAAATCTTACTCTTTATTCTTGCTTCAAGACTACTCTAAAACCCTAAAATGCCAACAAACCCTAAAATGCCAAAAAACACTAAAATGCAAAACAACTCACTCATAATTTTTACTACCCCAAAATTTATGTGCCTAAATATAAATTCATAAATTAGGGCTCACCTAAAATTTGGACTTATTCTTCATCAACAAAAACAAAAGTTATTAAAGTTCTAAGACCTAGTCAAAAGTGGAAAAAACATTTAGAGCCAATTTTAGGCCACTAGATGAAGGAATCCGAGCCATCAAAATGTGCCAAAATGGGCACACCTCTTCCATTGCCACAAAAAAAAGTTGACCCATCAATATAGCACTAATGTATATCTACCACCTGTAAAATTTAAGGATGATCCAACGGTTCGGATTACATTGGATCAAAAGTTATGGTCTCTGCAAGTTATGCTCCCACATCATTCTCCCCTGGTTGAAAAGAATTCAGCTCCTTCTGAAATTTATTTGATGGAACTCATCTAATTTTTGCAATTTGTCAATTTTCCTCAACTCCCACTCAGGAATCCAAGTATTTTATTCTTGCTTTTGAAAACCTTCCCACTTACTTCCAAATATACCTCCGAGGTGGAGTTGTAGCTCCCATGTCTAGTAGTGATTGTCTTTTGGTCCAAGACACACATTACCCTCTCCTTTTTCTTCTTTGGCAATTGTTGCTTCAGTTTATTTCTTCCTCCTCTCTTCAACATTTTCATCATGACCTAGAAACTTATATAAGTTAAAACATTAAAAGCTCGTGAGATAGCAAAGTTTTCGATAGCTCCACCTTGTAGGCATTATCACTCATTTTCTTCCCGAGAATCCTACATGGCCCAATCTTCTTATACTTGAGTTTATTATATGTCCCTTTGAAACCTCTCTTTTCTAAGATGAACCATCACCATATCTCCTTCTTCAAATACACTTACTCTCCTATTGGCATCTCGGTTGTACTTTATATTGTGCATTACTCACTTTTGGTGGAAGACTTTTCCTCACTTCATCCTCGGTTTACATCCAAAAACAACTTTGCAAATAAAACCAGGAGTTTCAAAATAGCTTACTTCTCATTCTGGAATTCACACTAATCTCTCTTACATCATTACTGATCCTCCTTTTATTTCAAGACTACTCTAAAACCTAAAATGCCAACAAACCTAAAATGCCAAAAAAACCTAAAATGTAAAACAACTCGGATTGACCCCAAAATTTGCGTGCCAAATATAAATTCATAAAATTAGGGCTCACATGAAAATTTGGACTTATTCTAACAAGTACAAACAAAAGTTATTAAAGTTATAAGACCTAGTCAAAAGCGGAAAAAAACATTCGGGCCAATTTTAGGCCACTAGATGAAGGAATCCGAGCCAAAACGTGCCAAAATGGGCACAACCTTGCAAAAAAGTTTACCCCAACATATATACTAATGTATATCTACCACCTGTAAAATTTCAAGACGATCCAATGTCGGATCAAAAGTTATGGTCTCTGCAAGTTATGCTCCCACATCATTCTCCCCTGGTTGAAAAGAATTCAACTCCTGCGAATTCAGTTGATGGAATTCATCTAATTTTGCACTTTGTCAATCTTCTTCAACTCCCACTCAGGAATCCAAGTATTTTCTTCTTCTTTGCAAACCTTCCCACTTTGTACCAAATATCTGTTGTAGCTCCCATGTCTAGTAGTGATTGTCTTTTGGTCCAAGACACACATTACCCTCTCCTTTTTTTCTTCTTCTTCATTTTTTCCAGTTTATTTCTTCCTCCTCTGCAACATTTTTTCATCATGACCTAGAAACTTATATAAGTTAGAAACATTAAAAACTGGTGAGATAGCAAAGTTTTTTTCGGTAGCTCCACCTTGTAGGCATTATCACTCATTTTCTTCAGAATCCTACATGGCCCAATCTTCTTATACTTGAGTTTATTATATGTCCCTTTTGGAAACCTCTCTTTTCTAAGATGAACCATCACCATATCTCCTTCTTCAAATACACTTACTCTCCTACTTGCATCTGCAGTTTATTTTATATTGTGCATTACTCACTTTCAGCTTTTCCCTCACTTCATCTTGCAATTGTAGAATGTGTTCTGCAAATGCTTCTGCATCATCACTAGTTTCATCTTCACCTGGTAGAACAATTAGATCTAGGACCCCCTTGGGATTCCTACCATATACAATCTAGAAAGGAGACCTCCTATTGACCTATTTTACCGAGCTATTATATGCAAACTCAACTTGAGGTAAAGCTAAGTCCCATTGTTTTGGCTTTTCTCCAACTATACAACGTAGGAGATTTCCCAAGCTTTTGTTCACTACTTCCATCTGCCCATCAGTCAGGGGTGATATGCACTACTAAACTGTAGTTGTGTCCCCAATTTCTTCCACAGAGTCCTCCAAAAGTGACTCAAAAACTTTGTGTCCCGATCTGAAGTGATCATTCTTGGAATTCCATGCAATCTAACCACTTCGAAAAAAACAAATCTCAATTCTAGAAGCATCATTAGTTTTTTTACAAGAAATGAAATGTGCCATCTTAGAGAATCTATCAACCACAACAAAGATAGAATCATTCCCTCATTGTGTGTTAGGAAGCCTAACACAAAATCCATACTCAAATCAACCCATGGCCCTGTAGGGATAGGTAATGGCATATACTAACCCAATATTATGTGTATGGCCCTTAGCCATTTGACACACTCTACATCTTGCTACAATCCTACTTATGTCCCTCTTTACCTTTGGCCAATAATACTTTTCTACAACAAGAGAAATTGTCTTACTTATACCAAAGTGTCCAACCCCCCCCACTTTATGCAATTCTCTTATAATATTTTCTCTCATTGAACCAACATAGGATGCACAATTGTTTCCCCTAAACAAATAACCATCTTGCATCAAATAATCAAAAGAATCACTACCTACTGTAGGATCCTTAAGTTGTCTCACAACATCACCAAAATCTGGATCACCTTCATACAATTCCTTAACTACCTCAAACCCTAGTACTTTATTTTCCATTGTTGTCAAAAGGGCTACATGCCTACTCAAGGCATCAACAACTTGATTCTACTTACCCAACTTATGCTTTAAAACAAAAGTATATTCTTGCAAAAATGAAACCCATTTTGCATGCCTACTATTTAGTTTCTTCTTGTGTGTTTTACATACCTCAAGGCTTCATGGTCAGTGAAGAGTACAAATTCCTTTGCTACCAAGTAATGTCTCCAGTTCCTTAATGCCTGAACAATAGCATAAAATTCCACATCATAAGTAGAATATTTCCTCCTGACTTCATTTAGCTTTTCACTGAAGAATGCCACAGGTCATCCTTCTTGACTCAACACAGCTCCAATCCCAACATGTGAGGCATCACAATCAACCTCGAAGACCTTGCTAAAATATGGCAATACCAAAATAGGTGCTTCTGACACTTTCTTCTTCAACAATTCAAAACTATCTTTGTTGTCCTTGGTCCATACAAACTCCCTCCCTTTTGTACACTCTATTATGGGTGCAACAATGCTATTAAAATTCTTGATGAACTTCCTATAAAAAGTTTCCAATCCATGAAAACTACGAAACCTCTGTCACATTCCTTGGAATAGGCCATTCCAAAATTGCCTTTACTTTTCCTCATCCATCCTCACTCCATCCTCTGATATGACAAACCCCCCAAAAAAACAAGACTCTTATGAAGAAATCTACACTTCTTTAAGTTTGCATATAGACTCTCTTTACGTAACAAGTCTAACACCAATTTCATATGTAACAAGTGTTCTTCCACTGTCTTATTGAATATCAAAATATCATCAAAATAGACAACAAAAACTTACCATTGTATTCTCGGAGTACTCTATTCATCAACCTCATGAATGTACTTGGGTGCATTAGATAGCCCAAATGGCATCACCATCCACTCGTATAATCCATCTTTTGTTTTGAAAGTAGTTTTCCATTCATCCCCTTCACGGATTTGGATCTGGTAGTACCCACTCCATAGGTCAATCTTGCTAAAATATCGGGCTCCCACTAGCACATCCATCATATCATCCAATCATGGAATTGGGAACCGATACTTAATTGTGATCTTGTTTATGGCTCTCTTGTACACACATTCTCCAGTCTCTCCATCCATTTTTTGGAGTCAATAATGCTTGGAGTTGCACATGGACTCATGCTTTCTCTCACTAACCCTTTATGTATTAGATCTGTCACTTGTCTATTCAACTCTTCACTCTGTGTCGACTCATCCGATAGGTTCTGCTTTTGGAAGGGCCGATCCTGGGATCAAATCAATATGGTGTTGAATATCTCGCTTTAGGAGGTAACCCATCTTGGTAGCTCATCTGGTATGACATCTTTGTATTCTTTTAGTATCTTTTCTGCTGCAATAGGTATATTAAAGTCTTCTTTCTCTAGCTTCTTTGACATTAGTGCATAACACCATCCAACTTCTTCCATTTCTGTAACAAACTCTTTTGTAGCCAATAAGCCCTCACTCTTCTCTTCTTCCTTGAAGGGTAATAAGACCACCTTTACACCATCCTTCCAAAAGGTATATGTATTTTCCCTCCATCATGTGTAACCTTTCTATCATATTTCCAAGGCCTACCCAGTAATATATGACATGCATCCATTGGGATAACATCACACCACACCTCATCCTTGTAGGTATTCCCAATTGAAAAACTTTATAAGGCATCTTTTATCTATGGTTACCTCATTTCCTTTCTTGAACCATGATATACGATAGGGATATGGGTGCTTCTCACATTTCAGATTGAGTTTATCAACCATTACAGTTGAAACCATATTTTCACAACTACCACCATCAATAATAATTTTACATACCTTTCCTCCGAGGTGCATCTTGTTCGAAATATATTTGTTCGTAGCCATGAATCAGCACCAACAACATCATGTTCTTTCTCCTTCCTTGGGAAAATCATCATCCTCCTTATCATGAGGGTTTCACCCAAGTCTGCAGCAACCTCCATTTCTTCTTCCTCTTCAGCTTCAACCAGATTTACTCATGGTTTTTCTCCTTGCCATCTATCTTGTGTAGGATAGTGCGGACACTCAAAAGCTCTGTGCCCCTCTTCACCACATCTGTAACATGTATATTGCCTTTGGGGGCTATTCCAGCCCCATCCTCCATTATAACCTCTTCCCCTCTGAAACCCCTACCTCTTTGGTAGTTACCATGGCTTTGACCAGAATCTTCATGCCCTTACTTATTTAGAGGATTCACCTTTTGTAGATTCAAATCTACCCCTACCTCTCATTGGAGATGATGATGGACCTCTCTTCACACCTCTTCTAAAATTATTCCTCTTGTTCTTTTCTTCTTCCTTTAATGCGAGTTGATAAGCATCATCTAGGCTATGGATCCGAGCATACTCAGCTCATCTTGTATGGTGTAACTCAACCCATTTATATACCATGTAGCCTTTTGTTCTTCAGACTCTCCCTGTTCCACCATGATTGACAACTTGTAAAATTCATTAGTATACTCCTCAATGTTGAGATCCTTTTGTCTTAGGTTTTGGAACCTTCGAAAGAGTGTCTGAGCATAATCTACAGGAAGAAACTTTTCTTTCAACTTCTTTACCATTTTATTCCAGTTTTGGATCTTGCCCTTTCCATTCCTTTGTCTTTCATTTTGTAGGTGATCCCACTAGATCAATGCATGTCCGAAACTTGACTTAGTGCATGCAAAAACTTAACCTTCTTCTCCTCTGAAAGGGTTTTCCACTCAAAGAATTTTTCCATGCGATTTAACCAGTCAATCAACTCCTCTGGTCGTAACCCTCCACCATAATCAGGAACATTAATCTTGATGTCATCATTCTTTCCCTCTAAAGCCTTGATCAATCTCTCCTCAAATGGTCTCTCATTCAAGGTTTCTTCATCTCTCTCATTTTCTTCTTCATCTCCTCCTTCATTCATTAATGGAGGTACTTCTTCAATATCACTATCTGGGTTTGCATCCCCATTTGCATGTCTCCTTCTAAGGCGGGTAACTTCTCTGTGAGCTCAACAACTTGTCTCTAGCTCCTGCATATGCCTATTCATTTGGGCATAACCTCCCCTCCCACATCTAGCCATGCTTATATAAAATAGAGGTAAAAAAATACACAAAAATGTAATATATTACCTTAACTATTTCCACAAGATCAAAATCCTACTCTGATACCAATTGATGTGAATCCAACTGCAAGAGGTTGAAATACCTCCAAAAACACACATAAAAAAATTTGCAAATAAAAACCAAGAGTTTCAAAATAGCTTACTTCTCATTCTAGAATTCACACTGATCTATTACATCATTACAATCCTCCTTTTATTTCAAGACTACTCTAAAACCCTAAAATGCCAAAAAACCTAAAATGCCAAAAAACCCTAAAATGCAAAACAACTCGGATTGACCCCAAAATTTGTGTGCCAAATATGCATTCATAAATTAGGGCTCACATGAAATTTGGACTTATTCTAACAAGCACAACAAAAGTTATTAAAGTTCTAAGACCTAGTCAAAAGTGGAAAAAACATTCGGAGCCAATTTTAGGATGAAGGAATCCGAGCTGCCAAAATGATGAAGGTTAATTAATATATATTCATCATTTTATATTATGATTAGATTCATACATTTAATTTCAATAGATATAGATGGATGTTATGTAATTGATAGATGATGAATAGATGTGATTTGATTGATTTTTCATGATTGATGAGCATAGATAGATGATAGATTTGATTTAGTAAATTAACATGTTGAATGTCAATTTAATTGGATGAACAACAAATAATCATGGAAAATGTCCTTTGTGAAAGAAAGTGATGTAATGATATTATCTTTTAGAAATAAAAAGCACTACACCTAGATAGGAAAAAGAATGATGAGTTAGGCCCCTAACCGACCATAAATAGAGACCTCGATGGAAAATCAAAAGACGATGCACACAAGGCCATAGATGAGGTTAAAATAAACTTGACACTAGTTAGTCGCAAACCAGATCTAGGAGGTAGATTAGGATGAGAGCTAAGTATACATCTCATCAGAACACATGAAGGATTAAATACATGCCCATATGGGGAAAACATGATCTCCATATGATCGAAAAGGTCTCATATCACAACTTCATGATTTTTTTCCTTTGATAGAAAAGAAAATTGATCAATGCGGGAAGTTTTCTAGATATAGAAAGACTGATCGATACGGGAAGTCTTTCAGAGATGCTAAAAAGTGAACAAACTAGCCAATAAAGGAAGTTTGTTACTGCAAAGGCTGAAAATTCCATAAAACAAACAACCGTCCTTCAAGGGAGCGGTCTATATTTTGATGTTGATGATAGCCATCCTTCGAGGAATGGTCTATATTTTTTATTTTATTTGATAAGGCATAGATAGCTGTCCTTCGAGGGATCAATCTATCTTTTGGGGCCAACATCTCTCTTTTTTTTTTTTTTGAGCTTTGGAAGAAGCTGAGTTTAGACCAGATAGATCAGATAGAGGGGAAGAAAACGTATATAAGCACGTACTCATGCCCCAAAGTTGTTTTGATCAAGATGAACACCTAGGGTGGATGAAGTAGTGATTAAGGTATTCCTACCATGAGAAGGAACAAATCCGTAAGGAAAATGCCATGAGTAAATTTACGGTACTCATATTTAAGGTATAAAAGACATAATGCGGAGAAGCACATAGTTCCGAATCACTACGAAATGCATGACTGGTTGTAGATGGATGAAAGATCTGTTTTCGACTAAAATCGTGTAAGATAGATTTTAACAGTAGAAGGGCCTTAGATGCAAAGCATTAAGAGGCTCCATTTTAGGTATACCATCCATGGAAGACAGGTGATAAGCCCCAAACCCATACTTATGAGTGATAATGTACGGTCCCATCCAGTTAGGAGAAAACTTACCACGTTGACTCCATTCTAGAGTAGTGACATTTTGGTTTTATTTAAGAACAAGATCACCAACTTGGAAGTCACGCTGCTGTAGATGTTTATTATAAGCATGCTTGACACGCTCAAGATAGACTTGATGATGTTCAAGAGCATTGAGGTGACGTTCATCTAACAACTCAAGCTATGCTTTGAGGCAGTTTTGATGATAGTCCTCATCGAGAGACAAAATCTCTGAGAGAGAGACGTGAAGAGAGGGAATCTAAACTTCCAAAGGAAGGACACCCTCAGACCCATAGATGAGAGAGAATGGAGTATTTCCGGTAGAGGGCGAATGCTAGTCCGATAAGCCCAGAGAGAAAAAGGGATGTGTAAGTGCCAATCCCTACCAGCTTGACTAGTTACCTTTGTGAGGATATTACACAAAGTTTTATTAGAAGCCTCAGCTTGGCCGTTAGATTGTGGATAGTATGGAGAAGAAAAGCTGAGTTTAATATTGAAGGTGTCACAAAGTTTCTGTAAATCTTTATTTTTGAAAGACTTTCCATTATCTGTAATGAGTTTGTGAGGAACACCAAAGCGAAAAATGATGTGTTGATAGACAAAATCAACAATAGGTTTGGCTTTGGTTGATGAAAGAGGAATAGCCTCCACCCATTTAGTGAAGTATTCTATGGCAGTGATGATGGAGTGATGTCGCTGCGAAGAGCGCGGATTGATGAGACCAACGAGATCAAGACCCCATTGTGAAAAAGGCCATAAATCCGCTACGGGTTGCAAGGCCTGACTAGGGATATGTGTGAGATTAGCATGTTGTTGACACTTGACACACTTCTTGACATAGTCACAGCAGTCTTGATTAAGAGAAGGCCAATAATAACCTAAACGTAGGATGCACTTAGCTACGGCCAAACCACCAAAGTGTCCACCATAGATACCATCGTGGACCTCCTAAATGGCTTTAGATGATTTAGGGGTTTTGAGGCACCGAAGAAAAATACCATCAAAGCCACGTTTGTAGAGGATTCCACCTAGAATAGTATAGCGGTTAGCACGTTGGATAAAATATCTTCTACATTGGAAGTCAGATATGGAGGAAGCACTGAACAGGATAGATAATAAAAAATGTGCTGATACCACTCATCTTGAGTGTTGGTCGTGACGACGTTGATTGAAGTCAACTGCCTAAGATGAGATGGTTGGTCTAAACGTTGAACAACCACATAAAGTCGCGAGTCTTCGGTAAAAGGTGGAATAAGCGAGGCTAAAGAAGCCATTGTATCTGTGAATCGGTTTGTAGTGTGAGGAATATCCTGGATAGTAAATTTATCAAAAGATTGAAGCTGAAAGAGAACGATATCGCAATATTTTTGAAGGATATCATTTTTGCACTGATAGACACCAGTGACTTGATTAACGATGAGCTCAGAGTCACCAAAGATGTCGATATGGCAAGTGCTGAGATTAATGGAATTTTGAAGACCTAAAACAAGAGCTTCATATTCGGCCATATTATTGGTACATTCAAAGTTAAGCTTGTGTGCGACAGGGATAGGTGCACCCCAAGGAGGAATCATGACAAAACCTACACCTCCCCCTTGCTGACATTTGGACCCATCAAAGAAGAGTTTTACTTTAAATGGAGATAGACCAAAATTGATTTGTTGGATGTACTCGTCTGGGAATTGAGTGAGGGGGATTTGAGTGTCCGGAAGAGGAGTATCAGCTAATTGATCCGTAATGACCTGACCCTTGATAGATTTCTGTGAGATGAACTCGAGGTCAAAATCTATCATGAGCATGAGCCAATGAGTGATACGATCATTGTGATAAGGTTTCACATGCATTGTCTTGAGTGGATTGACACTTGTAACAATGTAGGTTTTGTGATTAAGGAGGTAATGATGAAGTTTAGAAGTTGCGAAGAAGAGAGCACAACACAGTTTTTCAGCTTCAGAATAACATGTTTCATACTCATGAAGAGTGCGACTGATATAATAGATAGCTTATTCTTTACCATTAGCATCCCGATGCAAGATCATGGTTTGTCGAGCATGGTCAGTCACATAAATATAAAGATAGAATGGCTCCCCCTCGCGTGGAGGTGTAAGCATAGGTGGAGAAAGAAGATAATCTTTAAGATCATCAAAATCTTTTTGGCAACACTCATCCCATTCAAAATGAACATTTTTACGGAGGAGATGATGAAAAGGTTGACAACGGTCCGAAAGTTGTGAGATAAAATGACGCATTGATTGAAGGCGTCCTTGAAGACCACAGAGCTGCTTTAAGTTAGAAGGGGAGGCATCTCGAGGATAGCCTTTATTTTTCCGGATCGACTTCAATGCCCCTAATAGAAATGATAAAGCCTAAGAGTTTACCAGTGAGAACACCAAACACGCATTTAGATGGATTTAGGCAAAGACAAAAATGAATGAGTCTCTCAAAGAGAGGCGTAAGAATGAAAAGATGATCTTGATGGTGTTTGGACTTACCGAGGAGGTCATCGACATAATCTTCTACAGTTTTGTGTAAGAGGTCATGGAAGATGTAGGTCATTGCACGTTGATAAGTCGCTCCTGCGTTCTTAAGACCGAAGGGCATGACGTGATAACAAAAATTCCCCCAAGGAGTTATGAAGGAAGTCTTATGCTGGTCCTCTAGTGTGATGAGAATTTGATTATACCCAGAGAAACCATCCATCAGAGAAAGCATCTCGTGACCTACAGTTAAATCCACAAGTTGATCGATATTAGGTAGAGGAAATTGTCTTAGGACAAGTGAGATTAAGATCCCGGAAGTCGGTGCAAATTCAAATTTTCCTAGTAGCTTTGGTTACTGGTACTACATTTGAAACCCATTGTGGATAGTCAATGGGTTGGATGAAGTTGGCGGAAAGCAAGCATTGTAACTCTTCTTTAACGAGGAGGGCTACACGAGGATGCATCTTACGTAATTTTTGTTTAACTGGTTTGATGTCTGGAAGAGTAACGATATTGTGGACCACGATATTAGGATCAAGGCCTAACATATCTTCATATGACCAAGCAAATGCTTGGCGATGGTGGGAAAGAAAGGCGGTGAAGTCTCCTAACTCCTGTGGATTAAGAGATTGGCCGACCTTAATGATGTGAGGGTCTTTAGAAGTCCCTATATTAAGGTCGATAGTGGCTTCATTGAGAAGCGTAGACGTGTCAGAAGGAATGGTTTTAGGAAGATAAGAATCCTCTACCCCTAGATAGGTAAGGACAGAATCATCATCCACACAGTGGATAGTATTGATAGTGGGAGAGTCGTCTCCAACTATTTCGGGGAAGACTAATGGTATGGAAGTGGATTTTCCATTAGTCTTATAGGTCAGTGGACCTAAGGAAATGGTATTGACTAAAAAAAAATTTTAGGCGGGATGGAAATGGTGTCATCCACATCAAGTGATGCTTCCGACCTGATGGGAGAAGATGGTTCCTCAATGGAAAGAGGCTCATCGAGAATGGTGATAGTGGCTTTCAAGAGAGGTTTAAACCCTAAACCAAATTTTTGATGTGGTTTAAGAGTTGGAATGGACGCGAGGTCATGCACACCTTGTTCATACTTTCCCAGGCCAAAGCCTTTCCATGCACATCGATATAGATAAGTTTTTGTGAACATGGGATTTTGTAGACAATCAAACCCTACCGAATAGGGTTTGGCCCTAGGAGGAGAATCCGGATGATAGTGAGGTGTATCAAGACCACTGTAGATGAAGTTAGTTTGTTGATTGGGCAGACCAATGGTGACGATGCGACCAAGATCACCATAGATGAAGTTAGTTTGTTGATTGGGCAGACCAATGGTGACGATGCGGCTAAGACCTAGCTGATATTTAGGTTGTTTGTCTGGCCTACCATACTCGTTAGGTTTGAGATGGGCGTCAAAAGAGAGAAGAGGAAGCTCTCCTAATGAAAAATGCTGCAACGTTTCTTCCAGATTTTGTAAATTTGGTAATTTTGTTGCAGGTATGGAAGAGGATGAAGCCTCGTCAAGAGAACAAGCATTCTCCTTTGGAGGGGCAGACCCTGTGGTCATGTCACATTGTGCGGAAGGGAAAGGATCTCTTGGATGAGTATAGATTTTTCCCTCATACTGATATTTTATGCATTGATGGAGGGTTGATGGGATGCAGTGCATTGTATGAATCTAGGAGCATCTGAGGATCATATTGTAGTGGAATTTCCCTTCAAAAATGTAAAAAAGCTCATGAAGTAATTTCTTGCCTACCCGAATGGGCAGGACCACAGTTCCTAAAGTAACTGCCAGCTGATTGTTAAATGATCGAAGGGTGAAAGGCGGTGGTGACACTATGTTCTTTGGTAACTTAAGTTGCTCGAATGTGTGGGAGGAAATGACGTTGAGTGCAGCACCACTTATCGATCATAGTGCATTTTAACGTAGTGTTATTGATTTGAACTGTGATAAAGAGAGGAGCCTCTAAATCCTTAGAAGAAAGGGGAGGAATTTCATAATCCTCAAAGGAAATGGCGGTTGATGGTCTATTCAATCCAAAACCATCTCGAAATGTTGGGGCTCATCCAAATTCACTGCAATACAACGCAGATTATCAATCGAGCACAGCGATCTTTGTGGAGATGATTGAATGAGGTCAAAAAGAGACATTTTGACCGGAGCATGGGTGAGTTGTTTCATAACACTCTCCTCAACTGACACGGGAATTTGAGCCCGAGGTGAAGCACGAATAGAGACCCAGGTCTCGGGGCTATGAGGAAATAACAACTCCTTCGGGGCCATAAAGATGACGATCCGTGGTCAAGAGGTTGTAGAAGATGATGGATTATCATACTATTGTGCTCTAGTGGCAATACAAATTGTGTCGATTTGAGAAGGTGGAAGATTATCGGAGTGGTATCAATAGAATTAGAGGCCTGAGTAGACCGTTCAGGCTCAGATGTAGTTAGGATGACAGGAGACACTTGTTCCTCCTCCTCTTCTAGCAGAAGATCACTTTCTTCCAAGAGGCTGTTAATGACAGATTGAAGGGCTTTACATCCCTCAATGTCATGACTGGAGTGTGATGGTAAGCACAAATCAAATCAGAGTTGAACCAGGAAGGTTTTACTCCTTTGGGATTATAGGGTTTGATCGGAGGAAGAGATATAGATGAAGATTGGATAAGTTGGCGAAGGATTTCAGTATAGAATCTGGTAGACGAAGATGAGGATAGAGATGATGAAGGCACCTCTTTAGCCTTAACAGACTGCCGAGGTAAAAGAACCTGCATATCTGGTTTGATAGTCTTTTTAGAGACTGTTTTTTTTCTAGACATTGGGAGAAACAAGTGAGGCAAGATTGATTTTGGTGGAGGAGGAGCTCCTAAGATAGATTTTGAAGATGACGAAGACGTGACAAGTGTTTTGGTCTTCGGAGATGAAGAAGGCTACTTGGCTAAAATAGATGATGATTTAGATAAGACTGATTTAGATGGGGGAGGAGCTCCCAAAATAGATCTGATAGGAGGCACAAAGGGTGCCTTAGCTTTTGGTGACGAAGATGATGGTTCTGATAAAAGAGGTGACCCCTTTCCAGTAGGTAAATCCACTTTACGAGGCAATAGGTGAAGATAGTGTTGTAGAAGAAGATGCCTTTTCAGTGGATAAATCCAATCTTTTATGAGGCGCAGAGAGGGATTTTTGAGGGAAAGCACCAAGAGTCTTGATGGTCTGAAATATTGGTTTTCCCTTTTCAGGGATGGTGACAACTTCAACCGCATAAGGTGATTGTAACCATTTTGGAGGAAGTAAAGGAGATGATACTGATGATGTAACCTTAGGTTTAAACTCCAATTGTTTATGTTTGAGTCCAGAGTCAAAAGTATAGGTGTTGATGTTATCTCTTTAGATGTTTCCTTAATAGGAAAGGAAGCACTGATGGTGGAAGATATAGGTAATGAAGAGGCAGCCTCTTGTGAGGAAGGTACTTCAGATGCAGTAATTGTGGGTGTAATTACTGTAGGAAAAGTGACAGGAAGGGTTAAGATCGAGGATGCTTCGAAGGCATAGAAGTTGGTATAACTATGGGTACGTTAACCAAAGGAATGGTCACGGTGAAAATGAGAGTGACAGAAGTATAAGTATCCATAGTGGGAATTTGAAGGGATGTAAGTGACTCAAGCATCGAAAGAATATTTGATGACGAGACAAATGAAGATGACACTGTCTCAGGTATAGGTGGAAGATCAGATGGTGAGGCAGAGGGAGATGACTCTTTTAATAAAGGAAGACTTGAAGATGGACCATCTGAGGATGGTGGAATCTCAAAATTTGAAGGAGCGGAGGAGAGTTCTGATTCAGTCGACGCGTTTGTGGATGATTCCAAGTTAGAAGAAGAATTATTAGTAGAAATGAAGCTGATAGTATGAGTGTTTGGTTTTTGAGACCCTAAAGCATCATTGTTCGGGGAATGATTTGGAAAAGGTTGTTTAAAAACATCAAGTGCCTGATTTGGGGGAGCATTTGGGTTATCCAGAATGAGCTCGCCTTTATCAATGAATTTTTGGATAAGATTTTTGAAGGTCTGACATCGTTCAATGTCATGGCCTTTGCTTCTATGATAACGAAAAAGTCATTTTCCTATACCAGAATGGTCGTTCTTGGCTCTCATCAAAATTTCTAATAGGGGAAGTTCATCATGTGAACTTCCAACATTTTTTCTAAGATAGAAGCATATGATTCCCCCAACGAAGTAAAAGATCGAGATGATGAGGGTCCTTTTCGAGAAGATGAAGAGTCTCTCCGAGGTGTTTGATTAGAAGTGTTATCATCTCGTGATGTTTTTAATACGATAGCATTGGTGGACCCCTGATTCTTGTCTTTGTTAGAAGCGGAAGGGTTTGATTTTGTAAACCAAGAAAAATCTGGTTTAGACTTAGAATGAAGTTTTAGCTTCCCTTGTTCAACACACATGGGACTCAAGTTTGTGTGCCATCGTAAAGGCTTCTTCAAATGTATGAAATGTTTGAATCCTTAAAGTGGAAGAAATATGATTAGCACAAGATCGAGTAAACAACTTGATTTTTTGAGATTGAGGGAGGGAGAAAGACAATTGATTTATTATCCCTCTCCAACGAGTGAAAAAGTTTGCAATAGACTCGTCATCGAATTGATGAATGTTATAAAGATCTGTAATCGAGATCTTATGTGTGATGTTTATTGAGAAGTTTTCAACAAACATATGAGCTAATTGAGAGAAAGAAAACAAGGAGTGTTGGGGTATGTTATTGTACCAGTCTAAAGCGGGCCTGCTTTAAAGACATAGGAAAGGTATGGAGCATAAGCTCCTGATCCTGACTATAAGGTAGCAAGCATGCTTGAATGCTCGCAGGTGTTGTTGAGGATCCTCTCGGCTATGAAATTTTGAGAACTTAGGAAGTTCCTAGTGGGGAGGATAAGGCTTAAAGGCCGCTAATGGATGAATTGGTTCATTACATACTTCTTCAAAATAGTATGAAGGACGAGCCCCTTTGGTGGAGGCTTCTAGGTCTACGATTTTCTTGAAAAGAAGTTGGATGATGTCAGATTGAGGAGGGGGCATGTTAGAATGTCCCTTATAAGAATCAAATGGTATGTTTTGTTAAGGCGTTAATGGGGATTTATTTGCTTGATTAACAGGATGATAAGAGGAATAACTAGGTGTTCTGGGTGATGCATGGTGAGGTATTTATTGTGAAGGAACCCGCATATAAATAGGTGTGAGATGACGAGTGGTTGAATGAAAGATAGGGCCTGTGATTGGTGGGTTCCTACACTTGCCGACTGAATCGGAATGGATTGAGGAATGTGGGTGTTGATTTGATTTGATATGGTGGGAAACAAACTCTGAATGAAGCTTTTGACTGCTAGATTGGTTATTAGGGGTGCCGATGCCAAAGGATGGGTAAAGGTCACTATCATTGGAGCATTAGAAGAAAGACCAACTAGAGGACAAGAAGGAGGAACTAACTGACTCGTAGGAGGGGGTTGGTTCACAGAGAGATACTGACCCTGAGACGCAATAGATGGCATAGAAGAATTAAGAGAAATTTGTGGGAGCGTGGACATACTCATCATAATCAAGAAGAAGGCCTCTCAAAGTAGGCTATGGGGTAACCGAGGTAGCCGTGGCACTAGGGATAGGCAGGGTCATTTGAGAACCAGTCGACATGGTTGGTGGAAGAGAAAAAGGAGGCATAGATGCACCACCTTATTTCGTGGTTCGAGGTGAGAAAAAGCATGCTAACTGCTCTATAAAAGCCTAGGATGGCTCATGAGAATAATCATAAACTTGTTGGATCGGTGGTCCCTGATTAGATATTCAATAGACTTATGCACTAGGTAGTCCATAAGGGCTACCGGGTTGTGGTCAAGGAGTGCCTGAAATTCAGGATCTCCACGAGGAACATACTCTATATCAGAAGCAGATGACACCTCTAAAGGACTGGGGAAGCTGGTCATGATGGGATCACTTTAGGATGATAGAAAGGATTATATGACCAAGATGGGGAACCAACTAATAGTGGTCCCGAAGAAGACCCGAGGGGTACCAAACATCCACATTAGTGGTGGTCTTAGATGAGGAAGAGACTAGTTGAGCCATTTTTCTAGATTGTGACCGGTGATGACCGTCATAAACAAGCAAAAACACAGAAAAATATTGACCTAACTGATGCACAGACAATTCAAGTAGCGTAGGTGATTATCTCTTTTAAATTTTCATGCCTTTTAAGAAAGAAAATGTTTGGGAAGGTTTTTAGAACGGGGACTACTCAATTGGCCAAACTAAGGATGGTTTGGGGAATGTTTTGGTGAGGAGTCCCGAAGGCACTTCAGTAAAAGACTGGTACGTGGCTTGATATAGGGGCCTACCCTTGCACTTCACACACCGCTGCGATAAGGGAGTCGGGTGCTTTGCCAATATATACCAGAACTTCCATGAATTTATAAATACGCGAGCTGAGTACCACGTAGGCTCTTCCTCTTGGATGTCACTCCCAAGTAGGCGAGGCTAGGGAATGAGTTTTTGTTTAAATGCTTTATACCTAGTGATTTTGGCTTTGTGTGCAAGGGTGAAAAAAATAAAAATCAAATAGTGTCACTATCGATTTTGATCAATTTTCCAACCTATTTAGAAAACTAGATGAAGAACATACAACAGAAATGACAAAGAAAAAGTTCTTTTTAAGCAATGAAACCGAAGTGTTTGATTTCAATGAAGACAAGTCAAACAAGTTCTTTCCTAATGTAATTAATTCTTTTTAATCACCGAAACTGAAGTGTTGAGTGTGATAAAAACAAACAAACAAGTTCTTTTTAAGGAGAAAACACCACAAAAAGAAATACTTGTAGATTTAGCTCTCCAAGGTATGTGGACTTCAAAAAGCATGTTGTTGAGCTCTTCCTCTTGGATAATCCCACGAACAAGTAAACCGCTCTGCAACACAAGGTTAAGCAAACACACAAACAAATCTAAAAAGATATATCCAGATAACTAGATGCTAGTAGAAGAGAAATTTCTATTTAAGAAACTAGAAAACTTTCAAGAAAATGACAACTTTACACAAAGAGATAAATCAAAAAGTGCAGCTTTGAAATCAAATGAAAGATTTACTAATTTTAGAAATAGAAATGGGAATCTAGATATGCAAGAAAGAAATAATTTTGATTTTGTAAATTATAAACGAAAGAAACAAGACCAAAATAAAGAAAGGAAATGCTTAAGGAAAACTGATGACAATCAGTGAAGAAAAAGAACAAAATCTCAAAACTAGAAAAGAAATGAACTTACCAATAGGGGACTTTGGTAAGGTCCCACCAGGCGTGCTAGAATGTAGATCAAGAATTTCTGCGCTTGTTACCTGTCCAAGTTAATGCACCAAACTAAACACAAAAACCTTGAAAAACTCAAATGAAATCGATACCTGATAGATTGGATAAGATTCAAAGACGTAGATGGAGAGAATGCTGATGGAGACAAGATGGGCAGATACAAGCAATCCTACAAAGTAGATCGAAGAAACTTGTGATGCACAAATCCTTGTCAGAAAAAGATGATGTTAGACGATATATGGGTGAACTGCCTGGAAAGTGGGTCCAGGAAGCAATGAGCTTCCTCGGCGGATGTCAGTTCACATTTTCAATCAAGAATAAAGACATACATGATAAAAGATGTAAGAAAATATTTAGGTTTTCTGATTAAAAACAACAGACAGAATGTAAAAACCGCAGCAAAAATTGAAAGAAAGCAGGAGACTGTAAAAACAAAGCTGAAATTGTGTTACCTAAATTCTGTATCTTTCTGCAGATTGATCGGCATCGATTGGTTTGGGTCGGTGTTGATCAGGCAGTGATCGCGTCGATTGGACACATAGGTAGACAAAAGGCCAGAAAGTAAAAGAAGAAAGCAAACTAAGCAAAATGGATTGGACGTAAGACCAGATTACTGAAGATTGATTAGAAAACAGAGATTGAAGATGGAAAAAGAGGATCCGAGGTAGAAATTGATGGATTCTAACCCAAAACCAAAGAAAGACCCGATTAGTGCCGATTTGGATAAACGGCATTGATTAAAGACTAATCAGATTCGACCGGGTTGGATCGGTGTTGATTGAAAGGAGATTATAGAAACTAACAAAGAAGAATACGAAAAATGCTTGATTGATGATTGATGACTAGGGTAGCATGGAGACCCGCAAGAGTCAGAGATTTGAGGACAAAGTAACAATGCACCTCTCAGGGATTAAACTGCACAAAAACTCACTCTCTTCCTCTGATAATCTCTTTAATCACTCAAACGAAAGTAATCTCTAGGCAACCACTCTGAATCTAACCAAAGAGGATCTTAGGTCATAAATTTATAATCGGTGCCGACCGAGATAAAATCGGTGCCATTCAGAAAATCGGCACCGCTCAGAAAATCGGCGCCGATCAGGAACAAACTCCCAAAGTGGCGAAAAGGAAATGAATTGGAAGGATAAGAATATTATCCCTCCGACTCAAATACGGAAAAATCCTGCACGCATTGTTTTAGGGGAGGAGAAATAGGTGGGATGGATGGATAAAAATGATATGGGAGATTGGAAATTGATATGGGGTAGATAAGTAGTTGAAATAAATATAAAAAGATAGAATTACATGGTTAATGTTTGACTAACCATGAATGAAATATAATGGGGTGAAATAAACTTAGGATAGGCCTTTAAATTAAATATTAAGTAATACCCTAAGGGAGAAATGGTGATATAAAGGTGCCTCGGGTTACCCAAGAGGATAAACAAACCCAGGGGACACTAAATTGGGTAACCAATTTTAGGTGTCTACACCTCTTCCTCATGGTGGACGGGGGTTTAGCACAGTCATTTTTAGACGACAAGAAAGCAACAACAACTATCTCGCCCACCTTATGACCTCCACAGAGGATTGATGCACACAGAGGTCGAGTATGGGGCCTCCCCTTGGGGTCCTATCAAGACACGGGGGTGCCCAGAGAGCTCACTCAACAGAGCTCGCCGGAGAGACCTCAAAAGACGACAACCGGATCATCAAGATCCACACCACAGACCTTTAGGCACTTCGATTGAGCTGCTACATAGGGGAGAGGATTAGGTGGTTGTTTTGGGTGTGGTGTTACTGGAACATTTTGGAGAGACTTCCCATAGAACCCTAATAACAAGGGTAATAAACAAATCTCGAGCCTAATATTGGTGATATGGGGCACGATCATAGGATGTACGCAGTAGTCAAGAACCGCTAGCGAGCATCGAGTATAGTTATTGAGACTACATGTAACATTGAAGGCATTATTACCTTCATTTTGTTTAATTCTAGTTCTTATGATTCTTTTATTGCACCATATTTAGTAGAATGATGCGCAGGCTGGTGGTAGTTAGGCGGGGTCATAGTTGGGATGCTAAGATGGATTACTGAGCCAAGATCTCTGTAGACTCCTTACTTAAGGAGTGTGTGGTGGATTTGGGACCTTTCACCAAGCCTCGATCTCTGTATCCTTCTTTTGGGCTCATATGGAGTCATCTTGGGTATGAATTGGTTGTCTCGCACATAGGGCCGAGTGGATTACTACCACAAGATTATATCTTGTGTAGATGATTTGAGAGTTGAGTCGGTGATTTCGAGGGTCATGAGACCCGTTTCTATTCACACCATCTCCGCTTTGTAGCTTAAGCGGTGTGTGTGACGGGTTGTCGGATGTATGCTGTTATAGTCGGTGAGATCGAGAGGATGGGTCTAGTGGACCATCGTTAGATGACCATCCCATTTTGAGAGAATTTGTAGATGTCTTTCCAGGGGAGCTACCGGGGTTACCACCCCCATGTGAGATTGATTTTCATAAAGATTTGGTTCAGGGATCGAGCCTATCTCATGAGCACCTTATAGATGACTACCCCCAGCTCGCGAGCTCAAGTTGTAGACTTGAGGGCCTTCTCGGAGAAGGACCTAATTTGTCCTAGTGTATCCCCTTGGGGTGCACCGGTGATCTTTGTAAAGAAGAAGGACTGATCCTTGTGGTTGTGTATTGATTACCGCCAGCTGAACAAGGTAACGATCAAGAATCGTTATCACCTTCCACGTATTGATGATTTATTTGATCAGATGAAGGGAGCCACAATTTTCTCTAAGATAAAACTTAAGTCGGCTACCATCACCGAGGATTTTGAGGCGGACATTCATAAGACCACCTTATGTATGAGATATGGCCACTATGAGTTCACAAAGTGGTACCTTTTAGTCTAGCTAATGCCCCGTAATATTTATGAGTTTGATGAATGGGGTATTTAGGACCTTCTTAGATCACTTCATGCTCATCTTCCTTGATGACATTTTGATTTACTCACATACATGTGAGGAGTATGAGGGGCACCTTCGCTAGGTTCTTCAGTGTCTTCAAGAGCGAAAATTTACGAAACTTAGAGAAGTGTGAATTCTTTCAAATGGAGGTGCAGATTTGGGTCATATCATTTCTCGAGGAAAGTATCACCGTTGATCCTTCCAAGATTAGAGTTATTATGGATTGGTTAACATCCACTACTATGACTGAGGTACGCAGCTTCATGGGCTTAGTAGGTTACTACAGGAGATTTGTTCAGGACTTCTCTTAGATTGTGCACCCCATCACTTCCCTTCAGCGGAAAGGGAAGAAGTTTGTTTGGTCAGACAGGTGTGAACAGGCCTTTAAGAAATTGAAGGAATGTCTCACTACAACACCTATTCTTACAGTGTCGGATCCACAGGGTGAGTTTTTTGTTTTCACGATGCTTCTTTAGTAGGACTTGGAGGTGTGTTGATGCAGGAGGGTAGAGTAGTGGCTTTTGAGTCTCGCAAACTCAAGGATTATGAGCTTAATTATCCAACTCATGATCTTGAGCTTGTGGAAGTTGTACACGCTTGGTTTGATGGAGGCACTTTCTGCTTAGTCAGAGATTCACACTTAGGACAGATCACCTGAGTCTTCGCCACCTCTTCACGTAGCCCAATCTCAACACTTGTCAACGGTGTTGGATGGAGTTTCTTTGTGAGTATGATATGGAGATAGAGCATGTGAAGGGGAAGGAGAATTTGGTGGCAGATGTTCTCAGCAGACGGAGACATGTAGCTATGTCCACCTCAGTGAGAATAGATTTTCAGAGTAGGATTCTTCAAGATAGCTTCCTCTTGACAACATCTACATTGCAGTTCGAGTAGAGATCGAGTCTCAGAGACCCCTCAAAGGGAATTTTGATGGTTTTTATTTAGAAGCATATGGTATTCTCAGCACAGAGACTGGATTTATGTTCCCAGAGATGGAGGCTTGAGGCAATACATTTAGACAGAGGCACATCATGTACCCTATTCGACCCATCTAGGGGTGAAGAAGATGCACGCTACTTTGAGAAAGTTGTATCATTGGAAAGGACTTCGTAGAGACATGGCCCAACTCATATCATGGTGTTTAGAGTGCCGAATGTAAAGGTCAAGCATCGCATCCAGCCGGCCTTCTCTTTCCTCATGCTATACCGAGAGAGGAAATGGGACACCACTTCCATGGACTTCATTGTTGGGATTCGATGTCGAGATATCACCACAACACCATCATGGTCATGGTTGATAAATTGACAAAAGTGGCTCACGTTTCTTTGGTAAAGACCACTTATACAGCCAGGTCAATGATAGCATGGGTGTATCTTGATGAGATTGTCGGGTTACACGGATTCTCGTGGAAGATCATTAGTGACCGCGATCCTTTGTACACTTCCCATTTTGGACTACCATACGCAACACGCCCTCAAGATGAGAATCAAATTTAGCACAACTTATCACCCGAGATAGATGGATAGATCGAACGGGTGAATCATATTTTAGAGGATATGCTCGGGATGTATGTGATGGATCAACAGTCTAGATGGGAGGAGTAATCAGTACTTGGTGGATTTCGCCTACAATAATATTTTTTTCGAGTTCTATAGGCATGAATCCTTTTCGGGCTTTGTATGGTAGAGAGCACAAGACACCTCTTAGTTGGGACAGAGTTAGAGGACAAGGTTTATTTTGGACCAGTGTTTATTCACGGGACATGGAGCAACATGTGGTTTTGATCACACAGAGACCGCAGGAGGCACGAAGCTGAGCGGTAAAAAGTATGCGAGATCAACATAGGATGGACCGTAGTTTTGATGTGGGTATGAAGGTTTTCCTTTGTGTCGTGCCACACAAGAGCCCTATCTGTTATGGAAAAGGTTCTAAGTTAGCTCTTAGATTCATGGGTACTTTTGAGTTCTTGGGCGTATCGGCCCTTTGGCCTACCGTCTAGCATTTCCACCTAGCTTGTCTCGTGTACATGATGTGTTTCATGTGACAGCTTCTTAGGAGATATGTTACGATCCTTCTCATGTGTTATATTGGACATCATTGTAGGTGCGAGATCAAAGGGCGGTGATGGTGGAGTCCGTTCGTATCCTAGATCGTAGGACCCCGGGCCTTTGAGGCAAAGAGGTTGATCGTGTCCAGTGCGGTGGGATAGATATGATGAGACTACAACTACTTGGGAGGATTCTACATTGTTACGCATTTAGTTTCCACATTTCTTCTAGTGACTTCCAGGAGGAATTCTAGTCTAAGGGGAGGGGGATGTAGTGCCCACTTCCCTTTGACACCTTTTGATACTGATCATGATACTACTAATTATATTATGGACTTTATTATAGTATGATGTTAGATGTTAGATCATGGATTATTGTTTACTTGATTCATTATGATGCATGATGATTATTAGAGACATTTTGGATATTGATGTTTATACATTGTTTGACATGGTTATATCATGGATATTGTTCGGACATGTGATATTTGGATATTATGAGTAGATCTAGAAATGGGAAATTATTTGATGATGATATAGTTGTTGAGTAAAATTGCAAATGATCTTGTTGGTTGCTTGGATGTTGTTGTGATTCATATATCGAGATGATCTGAAATTATGTTATATTATTTTGGATGTTTTGATATGGCCACGAGTCCGAAGGAGGTATTTGTATTTTACAGGTTTAAAATATCACAACAAAAATTGGGGGATTAAAGACCAACCACTTTAGAATTCTAGATGAATTCAACAAGGTCACCATGGAAACTATATTTGTTTGTGCGTGTTTTTTTGTGTTAGGGATTCCCATGGGGATCACCTTTAAATGTGACCAAGGGATTTTATGTATCTTCTTTTATTTGGACCCTTCATTTATGTTTGCATGTGTTTATTTTGTGGTGCATTGACCCTTTCATTATTTATTAAATGGTGTGTAATATTATGAGTAATCATGTTGTTAAGTTAACTAAGTAAAATATGTCATAAGAAAGTAATTAATAGAGTTGTCGGCCTTGAATTAAAGTGTTATAAGAGATGTGTAAGTGATGTGTAAGTTAACTTTTAAGTGTGAAACACTCCACCTTCTTGGAAATTCTATTTTTTCCTTGGAAACTGATTTTGGAGGCTTGTGGGACAAGTTAAACTTGTCCCATACCTCTTAAATTTATTTACCAACCACACCTATGGTTGGAGAGTTGAATTTAGGCTTTTATAATGCATTTTGAAAAGACAAAATGTAAGTTTTAATTGCACTTTTCTTACATGATTTAATTTCAGTCCTTTGGGGTGTGGGATGGATTTGAGTATGTAAGTAAACTGTCATATTATTCACCCACCTATTTATTATGCATTGGAGAATGAAGTTGACTTTTGGGTTAGGGTTAAGGATGTGTGATGTGGCATCCTACATGGATCCACCTCATCCTCTTCTCTTCCATCTTCTATAAAATTCAAATTCCTTTCCTTATTTTGGGTTGCTTCACTTTGGAGACCCGATTCTTGGGTGAATTCCTTGCTTTTTTAGGAGATCTTGCTTTTTGGAGAAGTTTGAAGTTTGTTGCATGTTGGTTGTTTGGTGGATTTTTGGATTGTTTTCCCATAAGCAACCACAATTTGAACTTGGGAAACTCCATCCTGGATAGGTAAGAGCTTGGCTAATGAAATGCTCTTCTTTTATGAATGTAAATGTTGATGTGTGAATGTTTTGGCATGTTTTTGGGCATGTTGGGTAGATGGCCTAGGAATGGTGTAGGAGAAGACTATGGGGTTTATTTTGTGGGAGGCACAAGTGTGTTTAGGGAGGTATAGGGTGGAGGGAGTTGGGATTTGAGTTCCACCTTACAAAGAAATAGCTTGCATTTCTTTACTCATTATGGGGTGCCATAAGAGGTTGGGAGGCATAAGGAAATGTGAGGAATAAGGGGTACTTTGGGGATGCATAAGGAATTTGTGGTTTTGATATGCTATATTCTAGTGGGTTGTAATTCAAGTGGTGATACCCATTTCCCCTTTTGGGAGGCATAAGAAGAACCCCCATAGTTTCTTTCTCCTTTGGATCACTTGACTAAGCCTTAGTAATGTTTGTCATGCTTTAATGTAGTTGTAAACTACATTCTATTTTGGACTATGTTTTTATTGTGAAAATGTTGCTTGTGTGTTTGTGGAAGCCTATTGTTGCCATGAGTTGGATCACATCTTTTATTGCATTGTGGTTGGGGCTTGGGGGCCAATGAAGAAGATTGGTTCTCCTCTTCATTGGATGTCTTGGTTGGGTGGAGAGCATTGCCTTTCCCCTACTCTTGTTGTGATCAAATTTGGAAGAATGAGAAGTATGCATGTTGCTTGTTTTGGAGCCGAGATGAAGGTAGTTTGACAGTCCTCAGAAATGAAATATTATTATAACCTTTCCCACTTGAAGTGGATGAACTTGTATATGTTTTGTAATGGAAAGATGTTGTAGTGGTTATGAAAGTGTAAATTAAAATGTGAAAGAGACATACTCTGCTTTGCTCTTTTGAAAGCAAGAAGTTGTGTTCTGCATGATGAAATTGAAGAATAAAAGAAGGATGTTACAAAGTTGTCTTTTGGAATCAATAAATGATGTATTACTTTTCTTAGATTACACTGTGGTATTGAATCTGATCTTTTAAATGTAATTGAAATCTCTGATTGAAAGAAAGAAATGCGTATGAAGGAAATGTAGTACTCTTTTGTGAAGTGCATGATTTGAAAAGAATAAAAGTTACATTCTTGTCTTTATCATTTGATTGAAGGAATGAAACCTTTTGAAACTAGCATGAAATGAATTCATTTGTAAGGCAAGTAAAATAAGAACCATTGAGCTAATTTTGTTGTTTCCATTTTTGCTTCATGTTAAACTCTGTAACTTTTACCATTAATGAATAGACCGAACCTGCAACCAAGAAATAATAATGAAACATTAAAATTGAACATGCTAGGATATAAATGAGTTCTATTAGACAAAAACACTTAAAGGAAATCTTTCAAAACCTGGCAAAACCGAGTTCAAAGCTTTCACAGTCGTTTTTTTTCCAAGAAATGTAAATGTTCAAATTGCAAATCAATCAGACAAATTGAATCTTGAAATATTTCCTAAATCCATCTAAGAACAATTCTCCATGTCTATTTGACATGTTGAGAGAGGAAGAAGATCAAATTGAACAAATCTCATAAGTTAAAATTTACTAGTTTGCACTATAAAAGCCTACAGATCATTTTCTTGAAATTGACTCCTTAAACTTTATCAAAATAAAAATTTAATGAATCTTGTGTAAAGAGGACGTTGAGATCTTTCCAGAAAGTCCTCGTTTTCCCAAAACTGAGCTCTCTATCAAAAGTTATGGTCTTTTGAATTTTTTCTTCATTTGGCGTAAAAATAATAATAATAATAATTCTAACTGTAAAAAAAAAAAAACAATTTGGGAAAATTTTCCTTGGCGGACCCGCGGACCCGAATTTTCCCTTAGAGATTCGAAAAATTTTCTCTGCTAGCCTTTGCATTCAATTAGAGGCGCCACGTGGCACCACGAGGTGTTGGCAGAGGGGCGGATCCCTTTTCAACTTAGCGCTTAAGAAATTTTTTTGGAAATTTTCCAAATTTTTCCCCGCGCGCGCTAGCCTGCAGCCTACGGCTAATCAAGAGCTGCTACGTGGCATCGTGAGGCAATAATGCGGAGGAACGGGTCCCTTTCGCCTTATTGCGTTTCAGAAAATTTTAGGAAAAATTTCTAAATTTTCCTCGCCACTACGCCCGTAGCCAATTAGGAGCTGCCACATGACATCATGAGGTGACAAATGAGGCGCGGGTGAAGTTTACCCTTTTTCCCTACTATGCGTTAATATTATTTTCTCCCCACCGCCCCTACTTTCCCGCGTTGGCTTAGGAGGTGCCACGCGTCGCCCGGTGACTCCGTGGACTCGCGAAGCGCAGTGTAAAGGTGGCTTTCACCCCTTGGAAAAATTTTCTCCCGCAACTTGCAGACCGCCCGTGGGAATTTTTTTCTCTCTCAGCCTCGCCGACCTGCCCCTGGGCAAAATTTCTCCCTAGGCCCGCGGGTGGGAAAAATTTTCACCCTAAGGCTCGCCGGCCCATAACTTTTGAAATACAGGGAGTTTGGTGGACTTCTTTATATCACCTTTGGAAAGGTGAGGAAATTTCCTATCCAATGGGTATGGTTTAGGAAAATTTTCAATGCGTTAATTTTGATAAAAATTAATTTGAATCTTTAAGCCTATTAGAGAGTGGGTATGGTGAGGAATTACCCTCTGAATCTAATTGAACTTTCTAACCCTAAATTTTGGACCTCAGACCTCTAATAATTTTTAATAAAAGAAAAGTATGTCCTAGTGGTTTAGATTTGGTATGGAACTTGTTGGTGACAATCGTTGTCTTGTAACTCAGTTTGTAGACTCCTTTAAAAAATAAAATAAAAAATAATTCCATACTTTTCCTAACTAATCTTAGGTTGTTTATTGGGTCTCAAGTGGGTTGTTTTTAGTGGGCACCACAAATCCTTTGAGCCACTAAAAATGTGATCACTAAAAACATTGGGGAATGGGTAAATTTTCATGCGTTGACAATTCACTCTCTTCCCAAGCAATGCATTATCCTTTATTCCCAACATCTACCAAGGTTTCAAATTCATCAATCGAAAAGGAAATTTTACTCTTCCATCCAATACTATGTTAACACTGACAACAACAAATCCTCTTCCCACATCTCTGTAATGTAGTGTCTTTCTACTCGGATATACTCTCCCCTCTGCAACTTTGGTACCTTTTGATAACACGTCCACATGAACATCCTCTACAAATGCAATAGACATCAATACTATAACAACATAAAATACAAAGTTTGTAAGATGATAGAAAATCATTAAACCATCGCATATAATAACTTAAACATCATCATGTATGTATAACCATAAGAATAATTTATACACATAACACATGAATTACAAATTTCTATAATTAAGGTTTGAAAATACTTCAAAATTATGCATATCATAAAAATTGACATGAATATAATAATTAATTTTTATCGAGGATAAAGGTTTTTTGGTGGGGACCCTACCCAAGTACAAAAAAGGTCCAAATCCCAGATAAAGACATTAGCACACCAAGAAACAAAAAGAAACAAGCTGCTTTCAATAGTGAAAGAGATAACTAGGTAGGAGAAACAATTTTCTTGTGAATGGATTTTTTCTTGTTGTGTACCATTTTCCACCCTTCTGAAACCTCCTCAATAGGAAGAATAACTTTAAGAGCATTTATCGACAGTGTAAGTGTTTTTTTCTAATGGAAAGAGAAGAGGGACATTTTTCTTAGCCACTTTGCTTGATTTTTGTTCAACATTTTTGAGCATCCGAATTTCATCATTTAATTTCCCCTTTTTACTTTAGTAAACATTTCTCTAAAGGGAGTTTCAGAACCGATTCGGCGACTTCCTCTGGATCAAGATTTGAATCTAACTCTTCCTTAGTGTCAAAGACCAAATGTTTAGAGACTATATAAGTATAATGTTAAGGGATTCATACTAGTTTGAATATAATTACTATATAAGTATACACAAGTTATATGTTTTATTTGTTATATTTTGTCCAACATATTTTGCATTAGTTCATTATATCAAAAATATGAAATATTTTTATCCTAGATTTGAGACCATTTTTAGAATCAAGAAAATTATATATTAAATACGATGAAATGTAATCCTCAAAACTAACGATGAGGAGTTATTTTATATAAATAACTCTATGAGATACATAATTACAAGATTCCAAATACAATAAATTGTAATGCCCATATATTTTCACCGTAGAAACACCATTAAAACAATGAATTTTTTTGTTACATTATTAGTTATTATCACACTAAATACAACTTTAGATTTGATTAGGTCCAATGTCCATACCAATATGCCTCGTTACATGAACACAAAAGGAATACTCAACACTAGCTACAAGAGCTTGTACTAAAACCTATTCCTAATGAGGTCTATGGATCAATCCCATTTCATCTTCACAAGGGTACAAACTATGATTGTTGGGGTTCTTCCCTAGCTCAATCACCAAAAATAATATAGGAAGACCTTGGCCCAAGATCTAAAACCCATTTAGCTTACATCACTGATAGTATGTATATATTTTAAATACCCCTCATTTCTTGTGTTAATCCCATGATTGATTTGCATGTGTATGCCCCTAAGTGGAGACACTCGTTTTATTAGTATACCATAACTAAGGGTCAACATTATGTTTAAGTAGTGGTCTCAAGCTTCTCTTTTATAATTACATTAAAGTGGTAATAACTTTAACTTTCCCATGAAATTGTAATATGTCTTATAGGTCTAAACTTGAAAGAGAGAGATAGGTTGCAATTTCACCCACAAGTAGTCTATGAAGATACCATATGTTTAAATTGTTCCAAATTGTACATAAGGGGTGATCCACCTACAACGAGGCCCATATTAGGATAAAAGGATATTCTTATTCCACGAAATCTTTATATAAGATAGCATAAAAACAATGCATGCTACACATAGGTGAACATACAACAATTAACATACACCAAGAGGATAAACTCTCCTTACAAAAATTATGTTTTCTCACTTCATTAAAAGTTTAAATAGTACACCTCATTATTTTCAATTCTTAACTGAAATAATTCTCATAACCCAATTATTGTTTGAGGTTTCAAGGATAAAATTCAAGTTCAAGAACGATAATATGAGATTGAACATATACGAGTCACAAGGATTATCCTTGTACCTCATAACCTATGGCACAAGGTTCGAGTTCGAGTTCAATGAGGATAAAATTTGTTTTAAGTTCATCTTATAGATAAAGTTCGAAAAATATCACCTTTAAGTTCTAATTACGCCGAAGGCGTTCCCCCTATGGTAAAGGACCTCCTAGACATTTCTACAACCTGCCTTAAAGTTGACGGTTTGACGCCATCATCTGACGTTTTTGCATTTGTAATAGCGCTTTTTTACCTACGTTCCTTCGTGAATCCTTTGCACGCAGTAGTAGTTCCATTTCCTGCGCAGGGCCATGTGAATCCTCTTATGAATTTTGCTGAGCTGCTGGGCATGCGAGGATTCGTCATTACTTTTGTCAGTACAGAATGGATGGACGAACGCCTTTTAAAGGCGGCTTCCAAAGATGCAGCGGCACGTGACCGTGATGTGGCAAAAAGGGGTTTTAACTACGATTTTCAGCCAGAGGAGGAGAAAATTCCATGCATCTGTGGAGCACCTAATTGTCGCAAGTTCATGAATTAAATCCATCCTCCTCAACTTTATTTCTTTATTCATTTCTTCACACTTTGCAATGAATCTATTTATTCCAGCCCAACCCTAACTGGGCCTGTCACTGCTTTTGGAAGACACTCTGTGATAACCAGAGATTTTTTTTTTACATTACATGATTTTTTGTCCTTGTGTAAGTTGATGTAAATCAGACGTTGTATATGATTTTTCTAGCTGTACAATGTATTTTCTTATTCAAGACATAAGATTATGGATTTAGGTGGCCCTACAGTCAAACTGGGCCAGTTAAAAACAGTTGACACCATTACTTGTGGCCAATTTGAAATCGAAATAGTTGTCTTGCTAAAAAATTTAAGCCACCACATAGTGACAGGCTTGAAATCTTAACCAGCCAATATTTGGGCCAGTTATATAGCTGAGACATGTAAATTCAATTGTTATTTACTTATTGTAGTGCAATTGAGCAAGAGAAGATGTAGTAGTTGGAACTTTAACACTCAGTTGCCCTAATCTGCTTGTATTTCACTTTAAATTTGTCTTTCCCAAACATGTGTCAAATGTAATATAATCTTGTTAGATGAATTTTCAAATAGACTTGTAAGTGCTGACCTGACAAGCAATGGAGATTTGATAGAATTAGAGATCTTTATGTGGGAAGAAGAGAGTGAAGATTTTGCAACTAGATTTGTTGATATAGTTGAGGGTTTCCAAACATTGAAACAACTCAAGCTCTTCAGCTGGACATGTATTCAAAGCAATAAGTTTCCTCTTATTACCAGACTTCTACAGCGCTTCCAGGTCTTGAAATTCTGTCTTTCACTAGGCGTCTAGGCCTTGAAGCTCTGTCTTTCACTAAACATTTTCTAAAGGTAATAAGTCCTGCCATGAATATGTTTTCACTGTTAGTATTATGTATAAAATAAAATATCTCTTATGGTAAATGTTTTGCCTCAGTTTTTATTTACTGGTTTTAAATTTCGTCAATCATATTACAATTTTGACCATATAGTGATATGCAGAGAGATCAAAGACCAAAGTCGAGCCTTGACCATATAGGGTATATTGCACGGAGTATGCAACTCATGGTCAATTGACAGATAAGGCGGATGTGTACAACTATGGCATGCTGGTTCTGGAGATTGTGAGTGGCAGAAAGGTCAGGGATCCTAAACTTCCACCCGAGATGGAGCTCCTTCTACAATGGGTAAGACTCGAAACTTCATTTAAGATCTTTCCTGGATTACTTGTTCTGAGGGGCATCTTGAAGAATCCTCTGTGTTTATGTACAGGCGTGGAGTTTACATGAGAAAAATGAGGCATTTGAGCTGGTAGACAGAAGAATTGCAAAAGGAGAATCTGAAATCGATAAGGAAGAGATAGTAAGGGTAATCCACATTGCTCATCTTTGCACGTAAAACGCTTCAGAGACGAGACCATCAAGCAATCGCATGTGTATAATGCAATGTGAACGCCAAATGGTATATGTTATTTGATTTAGAGGGATAGTTATTATTTTTGTAGTTGTTGTTGATAAGGGGCGTGATTGACAATTTTGATTTTCTATTAAAGACAAAACAAATGTTGCAAAGTACATCAGAAGGGATTTTAAATAATATTTAATTGTGTAATAACTGAATACAAATGCAAGTAAGAGATGTAAGTTTGCTATCACTCACTCTCGAGAATGTAGTGAATGTGAAGTGTTGATGTCAAAGTAGATTGAAAAACGACTAAGTGCTTTAACATATTAGCTCTCCAAGAAACATAAATGTGACTAAATATGCAAGCATATATAAACAAAGCTTAAATGGTTAGGGTACAATCTAGAGTGCTTTATTACCTCAAAGAGTTTGAGAGCATCATTGTAAGAGCTATTTTGTGCATATCCTACAATTATGACATTCCATGAGACCGCATTTCTTTGAGGCATTTTGCAAACAAAAAATGGTATATGTTATTTGTGTTATAGGGATAGTTTTTACTTTTGTAGTTGTGTTTGTTTAAACTATGGGTGATTGATTTTGTATGTGTAGAAATATAGATGGACCACTTCATTTAAAAAGCACAAACATGATGCCTTTTATTAATGTCAGCTCCAATTTGGACTCCAATAATATCAGGTGGATGGATTCTTCGATGGTTGCATCAATGGAACCCCCCCTTTCCGTTTCTCTTCAGGCGCGTTAGGGGAAAAGTGGTTTTACATATTATTCTCATGGGACATTTAGCGCATGGTTTTAGTAATTTTATGGAGGCATCACTTTATGCATGCGTTATTAAGTAGACGTAACTTTTTACGCGGAAGGCATTCCTCCTACGGGAAAGCCCTTTCCGGTCCTTTCACCCAATATGTTAAATTTGATGGTCGTTTGAACATTTTTAAACACAATTAAATTTCTTCTTGGTAAACCTTTTTTCCTAATCTACTCCGCAACGAGTTTAATGTCATTTATGATAGTTGATGGTCTCATGATAGTTGGGTCATAGGGCACTATGAAATTTACAGAAGTCGTTATAAACCCGAAAAAGAGGCAGACCTCCGTGAGCCTTTTGACACGGAGATGACTCCTGAGATAAAATTCAAACATTTCAGACAAATTTTCAATCAAAGCCACATAAAATTCAAACATTTCGATTTATTTTCAATCAAAGCCATGGTAGTGGATCATTGCGATTATTCGTCAAGGTGTCCAATGTCTACCGGGCTTCTCATGTCCTCCATCACACAAAGTGGTGCCATGCAAATTGTTTGACTAAATGCCTGAAACAAATGTGACCTCATGAACTTCATTTATCACATGGGATGAAAAAAATGGTTGTGTTTGAAAGGCCTTCACATCTTTATGAAAAATGCAATCGGCAAGGGTACATGCGGACTCCACAATCTTTTCCAGCATCCTCCCAACTTCTTCTGTAATGGGAGATTTCAAACAGGGCACTGCTCTTGTTTGATGAAATGCCTCCTTTTCATTAACCATATTCAATAGTTTTAAAATACAATCATAAAACAATTAAAAACTTTTATTTCCCAACCTAATGGTAAAAGAAATCTTGTGTGAAACCTATACCAAGTTGATAATAAGACTGATTTTATCAATATTTTGATGGGCAACATTTGTCTATACAATAAACGGAGCATAAGTCACCTTCTTTTATAGTTCTATGTAATTGTCTGAGTTTCTCTTTTTATTTCGTATGCAGTAACCAACTTATTGGTCTTGGTGTTTGAATAATCCTTTTGTTTCCTAATACTTCATTAGCAAATATGAAGAATTGTTCTTAGCAAGTGTCATGATCCTTTTCAATGTTTTCTTCAAAATCAAGGTTTATCTTTCAAAAACAACTAGATACAATTATGATGGTAGTGTGATGATTTGTAAGGGCGGGTTTCATAAGCACCCAAGGCCTAATTTGTTCTCTATTGCATCTAAGAGGATTCCTTCATTTTCCATATTCTTAGAAAATATATAACAACTTGTTAACAACAGGCTCACCTTCACTTCCCATTACCTACCAGTACCCCTTGTAGAAATATTTTTTTACCATCTCTTTCAAGCTTTATTTGGGTACTAACCTTGTTGATGATCATATACCCTTCCTTACGAGACATTTCCCTCATTATATATTGAGCTTCATAGATCAGTAGATATACCGCTCAATGTATCGCATATAACATCAAACTGTACATGTGATAACCTCTTCTTTGTACTTGAGTTCTAGATCTCTAGACTACCATTTGTCTAAATTATTGTTTCTAACATGGCATTGTTGTATTAGTAAGTCTTAAAGATGTTTACATAACTTTCCGCTTGTGAGTAATTGATCTCAAGTAACAAAATCTCCTTATAGCTATGTATATGCAAAGCGTTTATTCCTTGTAAAAGATTGGGTGTTGAATTATCCTGCAAATGCATTGTCTTGATTAGTCTGTTTCTTGCTGACAAAAATCATTGTTATGAGAACCTTCTATATAGTGACACTTGATGAATTTTTATTTTAAAACTCAAGTTCACTACTGGGCTCATCTACTTATTTACAATAATCTGGGGAAAGAATAGTGCCATATTTTCCATCCACTTGCCCTTTCCTTGTGTTTAGGCCATGTTTCCTTGTCGTTAGATGTACAAAATTGTTATCTAAAACTTCAGAGTTCACTATGTTCCCAAGGATGAAGAACTTGGAATAGTATTCTATTGAGTGTGAATGATATTCTGGATCACAATTGAGACTAGGCCCTCCAAAGGAATTCATCACTCTGGTTGAGCTTGGATTGTTTTGTCATAATTGAAGTAGTAAGCCCTATTTAGGTTAAACCATCATCATGTTAACTCATAAAATACAATACTCATTTATATTCATTTCTATCCACCCCTTAGTACTTTTCTATATTTTTTTGTAATTGTAAATATTCAAGGTTTGAACACTTTCACTCAATTGTATCTAGAGAAAAACCATACAAGCCAAACTATTTCTTGTAATTTTGTCTATTCTTCATTATTTCTTTTGTTTCTTTGAATTTTTAGGCTTTAAATTCCATCTAAATAGGCATTCCTACCAATGTTGGTTGTTTAGTATATGTTGAGTCAAGATGTAGTGGGCGTAGGACTTTTTTGTGTCACACAATTTCTTTACTATACTTTATATATTTGAGATTATATTTACATCAAATTCAAGGATAAAAACCAGGCTGAGTTGAGCTAACACATATCTTACATACATAAAATTTCGAATGGTAGGATTGGGAGGATTGCTAGTGCAAAGCTATGTTACAACCATTTGAACAATGCTTTGGAGATTTTCCTACAACTTTCCTCAACCATAACTTCTCTCATAGAAAATGAGGATACACTGCCTTCTCATCACTTTCTCTTCACCAAAATCAACGACATACCTGCAAACACTGTCGGTTCTTCTGTTGATTTGATTGGGATTCTTTTTACGATGTCATCATTCTCAACTATTCATAGACATGACCAGTCTGAAACAAAAAGAACTCTACAATTAAAGGACATGTCAGGATTAAGTTTCATTGTCACTTTGTGGGGACAACACTTAGATGAGATAAGCAAAGAAATTGAAGACATTATTTGTATACAACATCTTCCTGGTCATTGCCTTGAAAGTTGTTTCGCCTCCAGCCTTCGATGGGACCTTAGTTGACACCGCTTCAAGTACCAATGTTACGTCAACCCCCAATTTCGGAAACTATTACACTTCATGGTTGGGTTGATACTGATGACTACTCCCATCCGATGCCCTCTATCACAAGCAAATTTTCGGCCCTCTAAAATGCTTGACCTCTCAGTAATAATGATTTCATAGGTCGTACAAATGGGGAATACTGAGGGAAACGAATGGGTCATGGTTACTGAAGAAATCACAAATATCAACATGTACAGATTGTTCTACACGACATGTCCTCTTCAAAAAGGTGACAAAAAATGCAAGAAAAAAGTACGAGAGGATGGAAATGGTTCATGGTTTTGTTCGAGTTGCAACGTACAAGTTTAGACCTATGAGTATAGATATACATTCAGGATCGATCTAAAGGACCCAATAAGGGAACTTCAATTAGTTACTACTTTTGATGAGACATTTGAGTCAATCATGGGTGTTGCAGCTAGTGACCTCCACCTATTGTCTATAGATGAAGATGCGAATAGTGCAATTACAAGCAATGTCATCGGCAATGAATATTGCTTCACACTTTCCCTGAAAAAAGAGACATACCACGAAATCAACAAATTGAAATATGTCATCCTTAGTTCAAAGAAATCACAACTATTAGTATGGAAAATCTTTTTAACACAACATGTCCTCTTCAAAAAGGTGACAAACAATGCAGGAAAAAAGTGCGAGAGCATGGAAATGGTTCATGGTTTTGTTTGAGTTGCAACATACAAGTTCATAACTATGAGTATAGATATGCACTTAGGATCGATCTAAAGGACCCAACAGGGGAACTTCAATCAGTTACTGCTTTTGATAAGATAACTAAGTCAATCATGGGTGTTGCATCTAACAACCTCCACCTATTGTCTATAGAAAAAGATGCGAATAGTGAGATTACAAGAAATGTCATCGGCAACGAATACTACTTCACACTTTCCCTGAAAAAAGAGACATACTGCGGAATCAACAGATTGAAATGTGTCATCCTCAGTTCAAAGAAAGCAGATGGCAGTGCATCTCCTCCGTAACCTTCTTTACGCAAATATTTCTACCACATCCGTCCCTTCAAACTTTACACCTCGTCCATTCCTTTCTATACTTCAACTATCAACACTATGTTAGTTATTCCATATCTATGTTTCCTTCTTTTTCCCGCTTTAAAAGAAAAACTCAGTATTTCCTTTGACATTAACATACCATTGTCTCCTACTACTATGTGGATCAAAGTACTATTAAGAAAATAAATGAATATTACTTGCACTTTGGTTATGATATAAGATTTGCAAAAAATGCCCATAAAACACTACCACTCGTGATATAAGATTTAGAAATGTATATGTATGAATTTGTAACAAGTTTTAAATGTATATAGAACTTTTAAATGAAGTGCTTCGTTTATATTTCTACACTTACAAAATCAATCACACCCCTTATCAACATCAACTACAAAAGTAATAACTATACGTCTAAATCAAATAACATATATCATCCGCGTTAACATTGCATGGTACACATGTGATTGCTAGTAATAGAAAATATAAATAATATATATACTTCAAAATAAGAAATATTAACAATAAAAACAAATATACCCTTTTATAGAAACGAATTATTAAAATTAAATTAAAATAAAGTAATCATACAAACGAGTTATAATATCGACTCAATTAAATTTAAAATTAAATAATATTAAAATAAAAACTTAAACACCAAAATTTACAATCGATTAGGTTGAAAGTTTTCTAATCATTTGTAAATTACATATTAGGTCAAAATTGGGTTTTTGTCATTATTTATAGTCTTTGTGAGGAATAGAAACCCTCGTGAACAAAGGAAAATTTGGAGAATGCAAACTGTAATATGCTGTAACGGGGATCTGGAAGAACCTTGAAGGACAGCATTAAAAAGGCATGTTTCATCTTTCCTTATTTCCATTCTAATTATTGGACATAATGAAGCATTTTCATTTTGAATTCATGGGGTTTTGTATCAGATTTATCAGATTTGGTTTACACCTGCTCCAGTTTTTGTCCTTAATCTGTTCCTATTCTAATCTCCTCCCTCTTATACTTGTGTTCTGTAGCCTGCAAAAACCCAATTCGTGTTTTTGTTTTTTCCTATTCTGTTGCTTTGCTGCGTTAAATAAATGTTTTGAATGCTAAAAAAATTCAGACAACGGCCGAAAACCAGGTCACAGATCCCTACAATTGCCGCTAAGACATATTTAAAAACAATGTTTCTCATTTTCTGCAATTGATTTGATTAAACAAGCCTCAGGCAACAATAATACATTGGCGATACAGGCTATCATCCCAAACTCAAATAGATGCTTCCAGTAATGTGGATATAAACCTTCATTTTAATATAAACTGGTATAGTTTAAGATAGTTTTGTAAAAGATAAGGGAATTTATTCATACGGCTGTATAATTTGGTAGTTTTGTCAACTCTAAACTATGGAAAACGACCACTTCAGAAAAGATTGGAGAGTCACAGGCTCTACAAAAAACATTTCCCGTAAAACCTCTTCCTCACGCCTGTGCCTCCTGACCCACGACGAGAAGAAATGTCACTGCCGCCATCGCCATGGCTCCTGTCACTAAGGGTTCGAGATTTTAGGGTTTGCAAAGACATTCATTTTAGGTTTTGTGGTATGTTATTGAGTGTTTATTATTATTTTGTTACATTATTGTTTAAATCTCTACCAAAACTACATTTGGTAGTAGAGTAATTATGGGGTTGTGATAAATTTGGAGAGGTAAAGCCACTGTTTATTTTGTTTGTCACTTTAGGTGAGAGAATGAGTTTTTTAATATTGAGTTTGTATTAGTAACTTAGACTATGATTATTTTAAGGATCTACTTATTTTTTATATGCATTGCATTTACCTTGCGTAAAGCTTGTGGCAGTGATAGACTTGGCCTTGGGAGACTCGACTACGGATTGCATTGAAAATTTTACCTGCTACATTCTCAACTCAAGTTCCATCCATCGTGCATGCATTTTATTTTGTCCAAGTAAAGGCATAGCAATATTATTTATAGCTTATTGAACTTGTTTTCAATCGTATTGAACTAGTCATTGCCAAATTTCATTTTAGAATAGATTTGATAGTTACTTCTTGTTTGGAAAGCTACCACCGGATGTTAGCTTTTCTTGTCAATTCCATTGATCATAACATAATCATCTCACCTTCGTAAACATTTTTGTCTCAATATTTCTAATTTCCACATATTCATTCATTCAAAGTGTAATTTTGAAAAATTCTGCATGTGAATTTATATCTACATTGATTGAGCTCAAATGACATACCAAATTTAAAAATTACATCAAAGACACATGTCAATGTGTTTGTCATCTAGTTACTTTGGTTTTCTCACTCATTTGGCTCAACATATCTACTCTATTCTTCTTTTTAATTTTTAATTTATATTTTAATATAACTTGTGAATTTAGTCAACTCTACACCAACGCCACTTACATTTGATGATTGGGGAAATTCCATGTAAAGTGGATAGACCAACCTCGATGATGCACCTAGTCTTGATATATAGGCACACGATGCCCTTCCCGCAATTAGACTCTCCAATACCTTGTTTTGATGTGTCACTTTCCACAATAATGTCTTGGTGAAGTGTTGGGTAGTCAAAGTTTTGTGGAATTTATCGTGCTTTTAATTGATGAAATGCTAAAGTTATTGCTCCTATTCATTCAAATGCTTTTTCGTCAACATAGTTGTTAAAGCACCTGCAATATGTGTATAGTTGCATGAACAAGATGATAGTTTCCGAAAAGACCCAAAAATTCTTGTAGGCCCCTTATGATTTTAGGTATGGGCCATTCCTTGCCAGCCTTTGATCTTCTTTGATCCACCAAATATTTAATCTCTATGCCCGAAAGTGCGCTTGGGATTTTTGGCAAAGAGCTGGTTGCCTTCAAAATTTGCAAAACTTAATCTACATAAAGTAGGTGGCACTTCCAATTCTTGATGTGAATAAGAATGTTATAAAAATATTAGCACAAATTTCTTGAGGAACAACCAAAGACCGAATTCATAAGGATTTGAAAAGTATAAGGCACATTAGTGAGACGAAATGGCATGAACAATAATTTAGTGACCCTCATGTGCTAAATATAGTAATAGGGATGTCTTTTTCCCATGCTCTAGTTTGGTGATGTAAATATCTAATGTTGAACTTGGTAGTCAATGCAACTAATAACTCACTCATAATAGGAATAAGAAACATGTCTTAGAGGGTGATTTTGTTGAGCTCTCGATAATCTATGTACCATTTTCATGATTTTTCCTTCTTCCCACCTAAACTATAGGAGAGGAGTAGGCAATTTCACCTTGGTGAATGAGGTCAACATCCTATAACTTCATTGTCCAAGACTAGTGGGGGAGAGAAGATATATAGACACATGAGGTTTGTAACTAGTGGGGAGAGAAGATATTAAGACTATTCTAACATGATATTTATGTAATTTTGTTTGATAGGTAACGTATGGAAACCTTACTGCAATCTTACCAACAATTTAATATGGGTCTTCTTGATTCATAAATGTAATTACATCCAAAAGGTGTTTAGATTCTTCTAGAAACCTAGAGTTAGTGAACTAAAGACAACCATCTTAGGTATTTATATATCTATATATTTTTGCAAAACTTATTATGGTATAGGTAGGTCCTAGAGCATATATATGCATTTGATCTATATGAAAATAATTTATTCCCATTCAATGTGTTTTCCTTCTAATGATATTGTAAAACTAGGATGAATCCTACATAGCCCATTGTTGTCGATGTTCCATGGAACTCGAGTGAATATGGCATATGACCAACTAGTATGGCATACATCAAGAAAGGTGATTAAATATTTGGCATTAGGTGACAATGAACATAAAGATGTACGATAATATTGAATTCTAACTAGTGTAAACAAATTCCTTTATTTAAGTCTATCTATTTTAGATAATATAGGTAAGAAAACAAAATAAAGACCAAACAAAAATTAAAAGACGAGTGTCTATTTGATGAATATAATGATTTTTTTAATAAATATGATTATCTATATAAATTTTTGAATTGGTTCCATTTGGAAATATGATTCTTTAATGATCATCATTGAAGATGTCTTTGATAAAATAATGTGTCATGGACTATATTTGATGTCAAAGTTGAGTGTTGAAATCTACCTTATAATGTAGATGATAGCGATACATTATATAATCTATATTGTACACTCCCCATTTTCCATGCATGCATCTCTTTCTCTCTAGTATAAATTAGTACGAATTTATTATAAATGGAAATAACCTAAAACATGGCTCGATACTAGACGATTGAAGAAGGATCAAAATGTCTACTTTTGATTCTCATGCACAAACTAGTTTCTACACGAGGAGAGCATACATAGATCTTCGGGTATAATAATGTGAATGTTTATTAAAACCAAAATGGGACGCCTCTTTAAAAGCTTAAAATAATATAAAAAATAATATAGATACTAGAACTAGATCTCAAAGTTTTCCCTTTTATTGAGATGAGTCTAATAAATAAACTTAGAGGGAGTGAGATTTGGTAAATAGATTCTGTAACATATACATCTAAGTAAGATGAATGTTCTAACCATGAACCAAAAAGAGAAAGCTTACTCACAAAAGAAAAATCACATGACCATATATAAGATGGGTATCGGTGATTTCACATATACCGCTTTCTATGCCAAACTAATTTTACAAAAACAAAATAAAAAATGAAAAAAACTAACAAATATGTTGTCTTCCGTCTTGAAAAGGGGTACAATTAGGAGAACCTAATATCCAAAAGTTCACATTTTAAACGTTGATTCTTATTATTTTTCTATTGTCTTACATTTCCATTAGGTATATTCATACTATGGTGACACATGAACATTGGAGACTAAGAATATTGGTAAATTGAAGAACTTGGAAGGAGAAGCAAAGTTAACGTTAGGATGTGTTGCTAAAGATGTAAATTTTGTAGAATATATATAAATTATCATAATTGATCAAGGGAATACCTCGAAAAGGGAGAAAGGTTGATGAATTAAGGGAGATTGGTGATGTCATGGATTATTCTACTAAAAGAAAATCAAACATGGAATATGCATGAATATCCAAATGTGTCCTTTTTATCCCATGGGAAGGGATGGATATGGGATCATGAAATTCTATGAGAGGTTAGGATTAGAAAAGATATTCTTTAGATAATTTAGATCTTAGTTAAGGGAGGACAAAATTTGTTTTTGGTTTACACGTTATTTGAGATATCCACTTTCCATTCTACAACAAAGTAAATTTTATCTCTATTCTTCTTCTATGATTCCTATATGAGGAATTTTGATCATTTTGAAAAAAATTAAACAATGTGATATGGGTACATGTTGTATGAAATAAGAAGCAAGTACCAACATATTCTTTGGTTCTTGAAGAGGAATTATCAACTGATAGATTATGGCTAATATTTTTTCTTCAAATCAAAATTTGGAGCTAGCATGGGTGTTCTTCTCATCTCTCTAGAATTATAACATACCTTCTACTCCAAGAGACTACAATTTAATTTCACAAATAATGTCACACTTGTAGAATGATTTGATTAAGGCCATTTATTGCTGAAAAATGATATAAAGTAGATAGTGTTGGGAGACAGAAGGTGGTTGTAAAGTAGGTTAAGTCATGGTGCATTACCGGACACTATTGTTGATGGCATTAAATAATATATCTTGGTACGTCATTGAAGGATATAATATTTTAAACATTCAAGCATTTCCCATAAAATGTAAAGTAGAAACTAACATGATGGTGATAGTTGACACATTTTATTCCAAACAACACCTCATTGAGAGTAACGAGAAATAAATAAAACTTCTATTTATATCCTGTGTTTGAAAATTAATACTATTGACAATTAAAAGCAATAACTATATTTCCACTTTTATCCAAAAACATTCTAAATACTTGATCAATTTTAACCTATATTACAACAATCTTATGGAGATCATATAATTTAACTAAGGATGAAAATTATTCTCAAGGGGATTTTTGATTTTGGAAAGGATGTTCAAATCTAATGATCAATACTATAGATATAAAATGAGAATGGTGATCAAAGATGAAGATTACAAGGAATTCATAATTACCCTTGATAAGTCTCTGAAAATGGGATATGTGGTCTTGATCGGAAAGATTTTAAAAAAATTTAAGGAGTATAATGATAGATTTGCATGAACATATGATGTTTGTTTGTATGAGAATGAGCATATGCTCATTCTAAAAATTCTAATACAAATATTATTGAACTTAATAATTTTAATACCTCTATAAACGCTATGAGAATGGGCAACTACCCATTCTAAAATAAATTGAATTTTATCTCTATTCTTTTCCTTTGATTCCTACATGAGAATGGACATATTCTTATTCAATGCAAGATAAAAATGTTTGTTTGTTTGTATGAGAATGGGCATATGCTCATTCTAAATATTTTAATAGAAACTCTATTGAACGTAATCATTTTAATACCTTTACAAATACTTGTGAGAATGAAAAACTTTCCATTCTAAAACAAAGTAAATGTTATCTATATTCTTCTTCTATGATTCCTATATGAGAATGAAAATATGCCTATTTAATACAAGATAAAAATGTTTGTTTGTTTGTATGAGAATGTGCATATGCTCATTCTAAACATTTTAATAGAAACACTATTGAACTTAATCATTTTAATACCTCTACAAAGACTGCGAGAATGAAAAATTTCTCATTCTAAAACAAATTAAATTTTATCTCTATCCTTCTTCTATAATTCCTATACGAGAATGAACATGCCCATTTAATACAAGACACAAATATTTTTCTCGTATGAGAATGAACATATGGCCATGTTAAACATTCTAATACAAACAATATTGAACTTAATCATTTTGATACCTCTATAAATACTGAGAATGGACAACCGCCCATTTTAAAACAATGTAAATTTTCATCTCTATTCTTCTTCTATGATTCCTATATGAGAATGTCCATATGTCCATTTAATACAAAGATAAAAATGTTTGTTTGTATGATAATGAGCATATGTTATAGGAGCAAGTCACAATCAAGGATTAATACTAGATAAGATTGAATGCACGAATAAACTTGTAATAATAATATCCGAAAATACTCGAATGATGATGTAGTACTTCTACAACAAGAACAAGTACATGATTAATCTAATTCTTCATTAAGTGTTTAGCATTCATTAGCCAAAAAAATACATAGTAAGGTACATTATATAGTGAGAAATTAGGTCACCCAAAAAGGTAACTTCTAAATGAAAAAATAGAAATGACTTAAAGTACATTTTCCTTTGATGAGCTCTTATGACCTAAGAAAGATAAATTAGACCGTGTAGGTAATGCCACAAGGTAATGTCATAGAAGATGATTGTGGATTACTTGTATTGAATACCAAACTCTGTCAAAATCCCTTGAAGCCATATGGCCCCCATAGCAACATTTACAACTCCTCTGTATTCTGCCTCACTAGAAGATAAGATAATAGCATTTTGCTTTTTACTTGACCAACTAATAGGACCAGAACCTAGAGAGAAACTATAACCTGAAGTTGATTTATGATTCTAAACATCACCTGCCCAGTCTGATTTGGTATATCCAACCAAGTCAATGTCAACACCAACTCCATAGTGAATCCCAAATTTGTGTGTACCCTGAATGTAGTGGATAATTCTCTTAGTGCTTTCCAGTGCAGCTCATGAGGCTCCTGCATGAACATGGAGACCAAGCCTACAACATATGAAATGTTAGGTCGAGTATGAGTCAAATAAATGAGACTTCCTACAAGTTGTCGATACAAAGTAGCATCAACCAATGGTGAAGTGCAATCAACCTCAAGCTTGACTCTAGACAAGAAGGGAGTTGGATTTGGCTTATAATCAACCATGTGAAACCGAGAGAGAAGATCAAGAGCATACTTATTTTGTGTGATGAATATCCCCGAGTCAGACTGTGAGATCTGAATCCCAAGGAAGTAGTGCAACAAACCTAAGTCTGTCATGGAGAATCTATTGTGGAGGGCTTCTATCACCGTTTGATAGACGATGAATAGCTCATTGTGATCAAAAGGTCATCAACACAAAGAACCGAACCAAAATGAATAATCTTTCTGCAAAAAGTTAGACATTGGGATTTGAATGACATCGGGTGAAACCTGTAGAAAGAAGGAAGGAATCCATTTTGGCATACCAAGCTGAGGGGCCTATTTGAGACCATATAAGGATTTCCTAAGTCTACAAACCAAGGAAGAATCTGAACAAAACCCTGTGGTTGTTCCATGTAGATCTCCTCCTCTAGGTCACCATGAAGAAAGGAACTCTTCACATCCATCGATGGAAATCCCATGATTGGTGACGATGGGCAAGAGTAAGTCTGATCAAGTTCATTTTGGTGACAGTGTAAAGGTCTCAGAATAGTCAATTCCAACAACTTGAGAGAAACCTTTTGCAACTAATCGTGCTTTGAACTTGTCAACAAGACCCATCTATTGCATATTTGGTCTGATAGATCCATCTGCATCAAACCATATTTCTTCCCTTAGGAAGTGGTGTCAAATCCCAAGTGTGGTTGTTAATTAAGGAGTTGTACTCCTCCTGCATAGAAATGTCCCACTCAGGATTGTCGAATCCTCTCTAAATGTTTGTGGATCGGAGGCAGAGGCAAAGAAAGCATGAGGCCCATCCTTGAACTTTGATCGTGTATGTATGACATTTTTGGATCCCCTACCCAAGTACCTACACTCTACAAATTTTGTCTAGCCCAATGAGGACCAGTGGTGGGAGTGTTAGGAATAAGCTCATCATCGTCTGATTCATGGCTAGATGTGGAAGGAGACAAATCTCCATCATTATCTTTAGTATCAAAATCTAGAAGAAGAAGAAGAGTCCTTAGTAACAGGAATAAGCGCAAGAACTTTATCAAGCTCCTTTGAACTATCAAGAATCATCCTTAGAAAGTCCAAGTGATGTTGATGGAAGTGAAGAAGAGTCAGTGTGGAATTTGGTGGGCCTTCCTGAAATTTGACACTCCTTTTGATGAATAACTCATGTGTGGTTGGATGAAGAAGACGGTACCCCTTAACACCATCTGGGTATCCCACAAAGATACACGGTTGACTCTGAGGTTCCATAGCCTTTTGTTTCTTCTTAGGGATACGAGCCATAGTTGGAGATCCAAAGACTCTAAAGTTCTTAACTGATGGTTTTTGACCATGCCAAGCTTCAAAAGGAGTGACTCCCTTCAATGCTTTATGAGGGACACAATTATGTATGTAATTTGCATAGTTAATAGCTTCTTCCCAGTATTGTTGTGCCAAAATTTAGAGCGGACTATACGATTAGCCATCTCTTTTAGAAACCTATTCTTTCATTTTGTAACCCCATTCTTTGAAGGACTGTAGGTAACTATATGTTGTAAATCAATCCCTTCTCGCAATACGTAACTAGTCAAACCTATTATTGACATATTCCCCACCATTTTCTGTTTGTAGAATCTTGATGAATTTCCATGATTGTTTCTCTGCAAGGGCCTTGAAGTCCCGAAATAATTCATAAACATATGAATTCTAGACAAGAAAATAGACCCAAGTATATTGTGAAAAATCATCAATGAAAGTGAGAATATACCATGCCCTGGTGAAGGAAGGTTTGGGAAAAGGCCTTGAGACATCACTGTGAACCAAATCCAATACCTGTGTAGCTCTCTAAGCTTTACCTTTGTCAAATATCTCTTTTGGATGCTTTCCAAGGGCGCAACCCTCACAGAGACCTTTAGAGAAACTAACTTTAGGAAAGCCTTCGACCATTCCATGTTTACTCAATTGTTCCAAGTAGCGATAGTTAAGATGGCCAAATCGCTCATGCCATAATTTGTTAACCCCATCTGAATGAGTCAGCAATGTAGTTGGAGAAGAGTCTGGAGAAAAATGAGAGAAGGTATACAAGCGTCCTAGTGGTCTACCCTTCCCTTTGCAACTGTAGTGTCACTATGTAGCTCTCTGATGATAACTAAATTTGGGTTAAATTCGAATCTCATGCCATTCCCAATGTGAGTGATCTAGTAAATTGACAAAAATTGGTGGAAAGTGTTGGAACACTTAGAACATTATTGAATGCTCCGCCATCTACTTCTACTTGATCCACACCCTGCAACTGCTATAAAGGTGTCATCACCCAGTGTGATAGAAGACATATTGCATGGTTTCACAGAAGAAAATTGAACATGTGAGGAACCCATGTGGTGTGAAGCACCAAAATCAATGACCCAAGATGAAGTCGAGCCATTATTGCCACTAAAGCCTTTCCCTTCTTCTTCTCTTTATTGTTGTCTTTTTCCTTAGAAGTTTCTTGGTTAGATGAATTCTATTTGATAGATTTAGGGACCCCTATGTTGTTTTTCTCAAGAGGACGAGTAAGGTGGTCAATCTTTTTCATACACTTGTGTTCATCATGGCCAAGTTTCTTGCAATAAGCACACTTTACCTTTTCCTTCTTAGGTTTAGCTTCAGAGGAGGAGGATTCAATGTAAGATTTTGGTTGTGATGGTTTCTGATCCTTCTTCTGTCATTGATCCTTTTTCTCTTGTTTCTTATCCTTGTTGTTAGAAGCCTTAGGTTTCACATTTCCTATAATCAAGGCATGTGATTTGGAAGACCTCAAAGTTCCCATTTGTATCAACTTATCTTGTTCCCTAGTCAACTGACCAACAAAAATGTCAAATGAAGGCATTTTCCATGATGCTCCAAGTGCATCCTTGGTGGCATGGAAGGTGGAGAAAAAAATTGAGTAATCCGAAACTAATTTAAAAATGATAGAAAGAATGAGTTGAGATTCTTTTTTATCAATTCTGCATTCCTTCAACTGCAATCTTACTTGATTCAAACTTTGTGAAGAAGTCTTGGAGTGTGTTGAAGTTGGTGGGGCTCAAGATAATGAGTTCATTTTCCAGTTCATGTGCTCTCATTTCATCTATGTTTTCCCAAAGAGACTTTCCAATGTGGTCCACACTTTGTTGGGAGATTTAACATAATCAATATGAAAGAGAAGATCCAGAGACACTGATACACACAAAACCCAAAGGCTTCATCACAACGGTTAAACCATTTCACTTTGTCTAAATATGAAGTTGGTTCTATTTCAAGCCCCATTGTTATCCGATGTAGACCCTTACCCCTCAAAATGAGTTGTATTTTGGACTTCCATTCAAGATAGTTAAATGGTGTGAGTGGTGTCACAAAACTGATATCCATTATCAAACAATTGTGTAGAAGATAGAAAGGAAATCATGAGCAAAAAGAGCTCATGAAGTACACCCCCTAAGCTTATAGAGGTTCAACTTTCAAAGAACGAGGATACCTCCAATGCGAAGATCACAAAAAATATGCACTTTAAAAAAATGGAACTTTAAACAGAGCATCCAGTTGAAAGTTATGCCAAATTGGAGTTTAGGTGATGCAAAGCGGGGTCGAACCCGATAGGTGTAAAACAGGGTCGAACCCTATGGGTGTAAAGCAGGTCGGAACCCGACACGTGCAAAGAAAGGGTCGAACCTAAAAATGCAAAACAAGATAATAAACCCGACACACTAAGGGTGGATAATTTGACTTCTTGATCACCCCGAAAACATGAAATGCTACAAATGAGAAAAATACAAAGAACCTCCAGATCTGAGAAAATGGTTAATTTTTCGTACAAAATAGCAAATACCCACCAAGTTATTCAAAAAACCAGAAAACCCAAAAGGGATTTTTATATTTGAGTCCAAACTTGCACGGATTTTCTAAATTTGAAGAAAAAACCATCAAACCCTAAAACTTTCGATTTGAGAAAACCTTAAGTTTCTCATACAAAATAACAAATACCCACCAAGTTATTTGAGAAACCTAGAAAAACCCAAAAGGTATTTTTCTATTTGAGCACAAACTTGCATGGATTTTCTAATTTTGAAGTCAATGACATTGTCTATTTTTCATGTAGAGACTCTAAGGAATAGATCTTGCATGGATTTTCTAGAAACCCCACCAAACCCTTAAAAACCAAAATCAATGAAAAAATGGAAAAAGCTAGAATGCAAGATCTCACACAAAGGTTATGACATTCGGCTACCAAAATTGCTCGATACCATATAGGAGCAGGTCACAATCAAGGACTAGTATTGGATAGGATCAAATGCACGAATAAACTTGTATGTAGCAATAAGATCTAAAAAATACTTGAATGACGAAGTAGTAGTTCTATAACAAGAACAAGTACTTGAGCAATCTAAATGTTTATTAAGTGTTTATCCTTCATTAGCCAAAAAAGTACATAGGAAGGTACATGATATAGTGAGAAATTATGTCATCCAAAAAGGAAATTTCTCAATGAAGAAATAAAAAATGACTTAAAGTACATTTCCCTTTAATGACCTATTATGACCTAAGCAAGCTAAATTATACTGTGTAGGTAATGCCACAAGGTGGGTAAAATCCTACACTAACATATGTCCATTCTAAACATTCTAATATAGACAATATTGAATTTAATCATTTTACTACATCTATAAAGGTTGTGAGAATGTGCATTTGCCCATTCTAAAACAAAGTAAATTTTATCTCTATTATTCTTCTATGATTCCTATATGAGAATGAACATTTTCCCATTGAATACAAGATTACAATGGTTTTTATATGAGAATGAACATATATTCATTCTAAAAATTCTAATAAAAACAATATTGAACTTAATCATTTTAATACCTATAAAGGTTGTGATAATGGGCAACTACCCATTCTAAAAATTAAGTAAATTTTATCTCTATTATTCTTCTATGATACCTATATGAGAATGAACATCTACCAATTCAATACAAAATAAAAATGTTTGTTTGTACGAGAATGAACATATGTCCATTTTAAACATTCTCGATACAAACAATATTGAACTTAAATATTTTATAAAAAGAAGTAAATTTTATCTCTATTTTTCTTCTATGATTCCTATATGAGAAATGATATTTTCCCATTCAATTCAAGATAAAAATATTTTTTTGTATGAGAATGAATATATGTTTGTTCTAAACATTTAATACAAGCAATATTGAACTTAATCATTTTAATACCTTTATAAAGGTTGTGAGAATGAAAAATTTCCCATTCTAAAACAATGAAATTTTATCTCTATTATTCTTTTATGATCCCTACATAAGAATGAACATATACCCATTCAATATAAGATAATAACATTTGTTTGTATGAGAATGAGCATATGCCTATGCTAAACATTATAATACAAACAATATTGAACTTAATCATTTTAATACCTCTATAAACACTATGAGAATGGAAAGCTTCCCATTCTAAAATAAATTAAATTTTATCTCTATTATTCTTCTATGATTCCTACATAAGAATAGACATATACCCATTCAATACAAGATAATAATGTTTGTTTATATGAGAATGAACATATGCCGATTTAAACATTCTAATACAAGTAATATTAAACTTAATAATTTTAATATCTCTATAAAGGCCATGAGAAAGAGCAACAACCTATTCTACAACAAATTAATGTTTATCTTTATTCTTCTTCTATGAAGAATGGACATATGTCCATTCAATACAAGATAAAAATGTTTGTTTGTATGAGAATAAGCATATGCCCGTTCTAAATATTTTAATACAAACAATATTAAACTTCATCATTTTAATACCTCTATAAAGGCTATGAGAATTAGCAATCCATATAAAATAAAGTAAATTTTATCTCTACGCTTCTTCTATGATTCCTATATAAGAATGAACATATGCCCATTCTATACAAGATAAATTTTTTTGTATGAGAATGGTTATATGTCCATTCTAAACATTCTAATCCAAGCAATATTTAACAGAATCATTTTTAATACTTCTATAAAGGTTGCGAGAATGAGCAACTATCCATTTTAAAATAAATTAAGTTTTATCTCTATTCTTCTTCTATGATTCATATATGTGAATAAACAAATGTTCACCAATACAAAATAAAATTGTTGGGCATATCTAAACATTACGATACAAACAATATTGAATTTAATCATTTTAATACCTCTATAAAGACTTTGAGAATTGAAAACTGTCAATTCTAAAACAAATTAAATTTTATTTTTATTATTATTCTATGAATATTATATAAGAATGTGCATATGCCCATTTTAAACATTCTAATACAAGCAATATTGAACATAATCATTTTAATACCCCTCTATAAAGGTGGAGAATGAGCAACTTCCCATTCCAAAACAAAATAAATTTTATCTCTATTCTTCTTCTATGATTCCTATATAAGAATGAACATCTTCCCATCAAATATAAGGTAATTTTTGTTTTGTATAATATGGGTGAAAGCACAATAAGATGTCCCACATTTTTGTATTTGTTGTACTTTTATAAATACGATTTTTTAGTTTCATTGATTTTCTAAAGGTAATAGCCACAAAACCATACACATTTATGAAATTCCACAAACTAACAAAATATTGTGTTTTGAGTGTATAAATACATGTACATTTTTAATTTTTAGCAAAAATCTGGTCTTTTCTTAATTTTATTCATACATTGTTTTTTATTTTATAATAGAGGAATGACTATCCGTGGTAGTGTTTTTAAATGAAAACTTATTTTTTCACCATGAAATTTTAGATATATGTTCTAGATTCAAATATCGAGTTCTGTTAGATTTTTGTAAATTTTTGAGTTATATAATATATATATATATATATAATTATTTAGTGAAGATATTTTCAAATAAAGGACGTACATATGTCTATGCCAATAAATTTTAAGATTTATATCGAAATTGATTTTTTTCATAGCTACGAAGAAGACTTAAAAAAATAATAAGTTTATTTTTGAAATTTTTTTGATATATTTTGCTATTTTTCAAATTGTGTTGACTGTATATTATTGATTGTCGTGAAATACCATATGTTGGCAAAAATAAAAATAAATATAAAACAATTCTTTTAAAAATGAAAATTATGTTTTAGAAAGCTAATAAAAAAGCTCGTATATTATGTTACATTTTTATAATTTTACTAATTAATTAACCATAAATACGTGACACCTATGTGACACATTTTGGCAAATAATTTTCCTCCAAATGGATTTGAATCTAAATTGTGCCACATAGTTGCCACATAAGGGGGTTCACGTGAACCCCCTTTCACCCGAAGGTGGTTCGTGCGAAGGGGGATTCATGCGAACCCCCTTCGCGTGGGCCCCCTTTGCGTGAACCCCCAAAACCTTCAACTTGCCACCCGAGCGCCGCCAAGTACAATTCCCAATTTTAAACTATGGTCAATTGTTGCATGTAAGTAAAGTTTATATTCGGTTGCAAAACTATATTTTTAAAGTAAAGTTTTTTCTAATAAATTGTTGTTTTTTTCCTTTTTTTTAAGTTAGAAAAAATATGTAATTAAAATAAAGAAAATCTTTTTCTAATATTATTGTTATTTTTCTATTTTAAAGTTAGAAAAATGCATGTAATTAAAAAAACCCAATTTCTATTGAGATTTCTATATAATAATCTGAGTTACATGTGTATAGTTTTCTATTGAATTTACTCTTACATTTAGATCTAGCTCAATTTGTGTGTGCAGGTGAAAATTATTGAAGTGGATGAATCATGGGAAATCAAAAGAATGACAAACGAAAATATAGCGAGGAACAAAAAGCAGAGAAAAGTGCTAAAAGATCAGTTCGTAGGAAGGCACAAATAGAGAGAGAAGAAACAAATACAAAGAGAGAAGGCTGAAAAAAATTGGTACATACATACTTAAAACCCTTGATAGAAGAATATTATATTATAAATACAATAGAATGATTAGTATTATGCAAACTGTCTGTATTGTGCTTAAATTGTATTGTGTGTTTTTGAATACAGTTTGTGTATTAAAATCTGAGCTCTACTTCAAAGGATAATTTCTTCCATTCTTGCAACTAGACATTATTCAACCAAATTAAAAATTGAAAAATCATCCTTCACTGCAAACTTATAGATAACTACCAAAACTAGTATATTGCACTCTTCAAAATTTCCATCTAATATATACATGGAATATTCAATGAATGCAGAAACTATATTACATTTGTAATCAATTTACCACTTACATGTTGTATTTTGGCTTCTATAATAACAATATGTTATTTCCCATCCAATTTTGCAATGGATGTCTCAAAAATTGCTCATTATGTCTTCCTCGTTCATGTCTTTAAATTCACCTCCATGCTCTATGACATCAATCTCTCTTGTAACTTGAAAATCAACCTCATCTCGATATTTACATTCATGCATGCAATCATTTCATACTCCTATTGAAATATTTTTCTATTGATTCTTAACTTCTATAATTCTTATTAAATTTCAGAGTCAAAATGCATGGAAATTAGCAATCTTAACTCCACTCCAAAATTAAAATTGTTAAATAATATAACAATTTTAAAACATCAATATTGTTCCTCCTTATAGAGTGCATACTAGTACTCATTCCTTATATTCATATTCAGTTGTCCATTCAAATTAAATGCTTTCGTAAAGAACGAAATAGTGTACATACCTACTCTAGTAGGTCATGAACACATAAAAAGCATGAAAGATGATAACTATTTTAGTGTATATCCTCGTTAAATTACTTCTTCATTACCACTTTTTCATGTTTACTTCACATCTTCTATTTCACAAGTTATTTTCATTCCAATCAAGGAAATAGTCAAGAATGACCAACACATATGTATAAATCAATCATAAATAAAAGTATTGAAAGACATCACCAAGATCATCTCAAAGATACATAAGAATATACAAAAGATAAGGTTATTCAAATACAAAACCCCTTAAGCATTAAAATGGAATATATAATTAAACAACCATATTCAAATGATAATTTCATATAATTCATACCAATGTATTTAGATTATATTCCAAGATACCATATTCTAATGAATTCATGTTCTCAAAAATATTATGTCGAGTACTTCATCAATGAATGGAAATATTCGAAGTACATCACATATTCTAAATCAATTCTATACAAATCAACTTAACCATACACAAATTCCTAGAGTCTACATTTGATCTAGTAAGGTTTAAAATAGATTATCAATACTATTTATAGAAATAAATGCATAATAATTTATTAACTTGATAATTTCTTGTTACAAGGACCCAAATTCAAGTGCATATTAAACCTAGTGAAGAAAGAGACATAATATCTACATCAAGAGTGGTAAATACTAAATGTGGAAACTTTGGATAGATCCCTAGTTGTCCCATTCTTAGTTACATTCAACACCAATGTAAATGTGTTAAAATAAAAACTAACTTGGATCCTTGTGATCATCTCCATGTCGGTAAACAAATCCACTTTTTTCATGCACCACTAATTAACACATATTTAGAAGAGTTAGTCACCAATCAAAAAAGGAATTCACAAGAAATTCCAGAAGTAATTATACGATATGATCTCATAAGTTGGTTAAGAGTGAACATAGATTTCATAGCATCAATCATACTTATCCATAGCAAATTTATATGCCTATAGTTTTCAACTAAGTAAAATCAACCTCATCTCGATATTTACATTCATGCATGCAATCATTTATATCTCTATAACACGATGACTAGTAGGTGTATCATCAACATTACTTGCTTAATGCTAACTTAAGGGTTACACATAATTGCAATAGTGGAAAAACAACTTGAGCCCAAAGGATGCATAACATAGTTGAATGTGATGCAACGTAAGTCAACCCAATAAACATATTAGAAATATGGTTAACCTTTTTCAATCCTTAATTATAATCCCGATATAAATACTTAAATGAACTCTCCCTTCATACCATAGAATAACCTTGTGTGTTATACTATATTTTAAGAGTTCTTCATGTGTAATTCTTATGACTTCATGGTATATTATATATGCTTGCGTATTAAGATGATATTTCCCTCATAGTATGAGCTTCTAGAAATGTCTCTTATAATACCATGCATGCTTTAAGATTTTTGGTTTTGTGACATAATTCCAATGGTTGTGCCATATTTAAAATGGTTTTCTATATTCAAAACAATATTGAGGATATTCCTGAGGTACCCATAAAATGTCATGCACACAAGAGTATGTGTAGTTAAAAACTTAAATAAACATGTAATATACATGTCCAAAAAAACAAAGTTTATGCATGTATTAAATATTGAAAACCACTTGTATGTATTAAATATTGAAAACCACTTTGATCCCTAAACTAATTACATATAGCTAGGATGAAATTATTCTTCTATTCTATCATATTTTTAGTTGATGCAAGATAACATGTTAAAATGGATTCTATTACATCACACACATTGGATAAGAAATGTGTGAGCATAGTTCTCACACATGCACGATGAGTGCTAGAACCAACCTTTCAACCTTCTCACAATGTCTCAGTGTTCCATTAAAATTGTTTTAATTAGTTGTCAAAAGATACATCCTCTTCAAATATCAATTTTGTTTCATTATACACTTTCCTTATATGTATTTCTAGGTTGATCTACTCTTTTTACTTAGGATGTTTCCTTCCTTTATGATACCTTCCTTCATTTTTCATTTCCTTTCTACACTTTCTACTCCCAAAATAAACTCTAGTTCATATACACTCTTGGGGATTCCAAAAATTCTTTACTTTCTTGGTCTTACTTCTTCCCTATGATCCTTCACACTTTTGCATGTGCCTCATTTTCTCTTCTTCATGAAATTTATTTCCATGCTATCACACATGATCTATCTCTTATATTTTTCATGGTTTTCAAGATCTCTTATGGACTAAACCTAATTATATTGTTGCGATTATCTATCTTTTTCCTTTAAAGTAAATTTATGTAACACTTGAGTTCTTATCCTTCCTCCTCAACTTTTGTAGCATGTGCACTAACACCTTTTTCTTTCCACTATCCCTACAAAATATCATATATAACATTTCCACATCATAAATAAGTACATATAAATGATTGCATGCATGAATGTAAATGTTGTCATGGAAAACATATATGTGACGTTATTTATTTTTGAACTAAGTATACAACGTGTACAAATGTGCAAATTAGTGGTATTACATAAATTTAGTTTGTCTAGAATGGATTTATATGTTACTATTTGATAGTTGTGATTAATTTGTTTATAACATTTTTCTATTAATTGGTATAAATATAGTTTGTTATTCTCTCATGCCATCCAAATTAGTCTTTTTATATGCATTTTTACAAAAATTACACTTTGCGGTGGCTACAAATACTATGGACTCTCCAACTCAGCTGTATGGGCTACACGTGCCTTGCTCGATACTAGGAGATAGGATTTATTGATGGAATTTTTCCAGAAGAAGCAATCCTATCACGTCCCAAGTTGGACGTTAGACTGTGTATGTGAAAGGATTTTAAAGTATCCTAACGAGTGTCCTCCACAAAATTATATCCTTGATGTTATGTTGATGTGATATGTTGTCCTGACATGTCACTCTTTTGTCCTGATGCTCTATATTCCAATAAAATAGCTAAAGGATATGCATGTATGTGACAATAAGAATCTACTAAAGATAAAATTAATCAATTATGTTCCTAAACAAGCTCTTATATATATTTTAAATCATTCATGAATGGTGTAATCACATGTATGCTAATTGTTTTTGCAAATTTTGTTTATGGACAGCTCGTGATGCACAAGAGTATGCTGATTTGATAACAGAAGTTATGAAATTACTTCCCAAGAAAAATGTCAAACACTTGGTGAAGATGGATTTCAAAATTAAAAGAATTTTCCCAACAAGAACCACTATCAAGAAAGAAAACAACAAAAAGTGTAGAGAGAATATATGGTGAATTTGTTAATTTGACTACAATTGCTAGAGCACATTTGTTGGTTACATTCTTGAATCATGTTGATATGAAGGAAACATTAGAATTGTTGGGTGTGGATTTTGGACGGGAAAAGTCACCATATATTAAATGAATATTCCCAACAAGAACAACGAGTTGAGCCACTTGTTATTATGTAGAAGGACATATGATATTATATATTGATGTCTCCTAAATGGATTATTTTTCTCTATTTTATTTGTCACATTCGCATATATATTTGAAAAATTTCTTGCTATGAATTAAAAATTATATCCTCCTATATATGTGATAGATCAATTTTTTTGCTATGAATTTAAGCTTATACTATGGGGTTATGATTATGTACATGTGATGATTCTTAATTTCTTGCACATTATATGAATGAAGGAACTTGTGTCTCTCCCACTTCTCTTGAATGAAAAATTAGTAAAGTTTATTAAGTTACACTTCCACTCCTATTACACATGATGAACTACATATGTTTATATTCTTCCTCTAAAATGAAAATATAAAGACATTGATTATAACATCTATATTTAAATTGTACATGATTCTAGCTACGTTTCCACTATTCCATTGAATGTGAAAGAACTTATATTTCTATACCATTATAGGGAATTAAATTGGTCTCAAACACTTATATATTAGGCTCCAAAAAGACAAAGTGTCCAATGAATAGTTATTTTAAAGTCACCCACACAAATTTGGTATAAATTGTCCCATAAGACTAAACACGTAATTTTTAGAGAACATTAACTATAATTATTTAGATTAAAAATAAATAAAGGGTCCTAAAATACACTTATGAACTTAGGAAATTAAGAGCTCCACCATGTTGTGATCCTACAATGCTGAGATGAAACATAAAGGAAAATAATTCAAGGAAATATATATTTTTGGGTACTGAAATATTTTCCTCACTTTTGTCTTTCTCCTCTTCCATCGTCTTATGGGATCAAACTCATTAGCATTTGACCACTTTCTCCAACATGCTGCTTGCATATTAGTCTCTTATAGGATTATACCCTATGCTATCTAGGCTCAAAACTTCTCTCCTCTCTAAGATCAAATTAGTTGAGGTATACAACACAAATCAATTTTCCCTTCTTAATTGGATTTTAAAACATCTCAAGATACCTTTATGAAAATTCAAATGTTCACCCATAAATTTAACAAAAGGAAAATGGAATAAGTTGGGAACATTATACCAAAAAACGTTGGTCAAAAACTATTTTTATGAATGAATATATATTGATTGACAATGAATGATGGCGAGAAAATTATAAAGCACTTTGATCCTTCAACACTTTTTCAAGTCATTATCTGTAGACATAAAGATGGATGGTGAATATTTGTGTATAACACTTCTATGTTATTTTTCATACTCTTGGGATTATATAGTGGTGGTAATCACTTATAGTAATCTAAGCTAAAAAAATGGATGAGATAGTTGTGGCCTTATTTTTATAATAAGTGAGGTACCACTAGATATTTTATGCTTCGATAAAAAGGGGCCTATTTTGAGTACAAATACATGTCCTACCATGTCCTACACAATATAGAGCGTATAGAGCGTATTAATATAGGTGTTCGAATTGTACGTAATTATTGAGTAAAAAAATCGTTCAAATTTTAGAAGTTAGCCTTAATCAATGTTTTTAGAAGGAATTATTTTAGGCTCATACTATGCAAGAGGATAAATAGAAGCCAATTTATTATATGTAATATTATTCTTCTATGATTTGCACCTAGTATTTTTGGAGTTATAAGGGGCATATTCTATTTTTTTCTAAAAACATTGACATCAAATTCATAGTGAGTAATTGAGATAAAGTAATATTGATTTTGAAATTTACTAGACTTTTTTGTTTCCTTAGTTCAATCTTACATTTCTTAATAAAATGACCCTTTCCAATTTAGGAAGTGCTCTAAGAACAAGCTGATGATATTTGTAATTTTGAACATTGACAAATTCATATGACCAATCTTGAATAACACAATATCAGTTTTGAAAAGCACATCTATGAGTTAGTACTAATATTGTTTGATATTCCTTGTATGTGATGATAGTTTACTTAATTTTAATACTACATTGAGTTTGTATTCCCACATATATCATTTATTTATATGGTCATTTTTAATCTTTGAGTAAAATAATTATATATTATTTTATGTTGGATTAAAATGTAAAAGAGCATCTAGCATATTGTTGTATTGATAATATAAAACAACTTTATTATGTTTTTCCTCGAGGAATTTTCTTCTTGATTTCATTACTAGTAAACAAAGGAGAGTTAAATTCAAAATTTTGAAAGCTCCTTAAACCAAACTAAAGAAAAGCGAATAATGGGTGAGGGAAAAAAAAAAAAGGAAAAGTTGGAATGTTAGTCCATGTGTGGGACCTATCAAAATGCCTTACTATATGGATATATTCAGGGATGATCAATCCACATATGATCCTTTTTGTAAAGATATTGTTGGTGCTCAAAATTGTTTCGCTCCATTTGTGCCCTTGAAGATTTATTGATTCACAACCTCTGTCATTTTCTCCTTCCCCGTATGGTGCTTGGTTGGTCTTATTGCCATTTTTAGTCTGCTCTTGGGTCAAGGATCATGTGTGGGTCTGTATTTGTCTCATGGTTCCTTTGTTCCTCTGGAAAAGCTCTATATTTTGGGTCTCCCGTGCTCTGTCCCTTCAAAACTCACGTGTTCCCGTTTTCTCTGTTCTCCACAAATCGAAATTTTTTTCTTGTCATTTTTTCCCTAGGTAATCGAGGAGAAATGAGTTGATGTATCCCTAAGGGTTATGTTTGAGCCTTGCAACAGTATAAATTCTCTGATCCTTGAAGAAAACCTCATTTTCTGGCTCGAATGGATGTTTCTCTGTACTTTACGGTTTGACGGGCATTTCCCTAGTCAAATTTGCATCCTTGCATCAATAGGGAAAGGAGACATCCTTTGGTTGGACGTGGTTCATCTGGACACTTCAAAAATTCTATAAAAGGCCTCAACTTTAAAATGTGTCCACGTGGAGGAATGACGCTCATTTGAGAATCAACTTTTTGGTTTGGCTTTGAAGTAGCGCCGAGAGGACACGTGGAGGGTTGGCAGGAAGAGACACGTGGAGGCTTCCATTTGGGTTTCCCATACTTAGAAAATTTTCAAAAGGTTTTCGGGAATTCCAGGACACGTGGAGGAATGACGCTCATTTAAAGATCTGATTTTGGGCTTTGCCTTGGAGTAATACTGGGAGGACACGTGGAGGCTTCCGTAGCTTGGCCCAGACTTAGAAATTTTTTATGCAGTTGGAGTAGTTTGGCGGAACAGAGACATGTGGCGAGCTCACGCTCATTCAGGGTCTCTGCTTTGGGCACCATCTTGAAGTTGTGCCATGGAGACACATGGAGGAACCGTGCATGTTTGGGGACCGACCCTTGAGTTTCAATTTAAAGAAGCGCCAGGCTGACACATGGAGGGTTCCACTTGCTTTACATTTTACTTAGACTTTTCAATGGCAAAAGGAGATTGCCTTGGAGCATGACACGTGGTGCCTTCCATTGAAATTCAAGCATTCGATCATACTTTTTCTAGAAACAGACACGTGGCGAGCCTGCGCTCATTCAAGGTATCAAATTTTTGGGACCACCTCAAGGTGCGTCGTGGTGACACGTGGAAATTTGAAAAGTCATAGGGGTCGGGAGGTGGACCATCAAAGGTGATTCAAAATTTTCATCTCTTTGATTCAGTAAAGGTTAAAATAGCAAAAATGACCCACGAGCCTCGATGGGAAATAGTCAATGTTTTACCCCGGTCAATGGCGAGGTGTGGACCCGCGGAGGAAAATTGGAAAATTTTCCTTTTGAGAGAAAAGAGTTAAAAGTAAAAGGAGAAGCATAGTTCCATTATGACCCACATTAAGACACATGTCGAAGTATTTCTCAAGGGTGAAGTTGTGGGGAAAACTTGGAAAATTTTCCTTTTTCAAAAGAGAGTCAAATGACAGAATTTCTCTACATTTCTTTTGGGGCCCACCTCAGACATGTTTCAGCACATCTTTTAGAAGCAGAGGTGCGGAGCAAAATGGGAAATTTTTCCATTTTTTCAAAAGGGTTAGAAAAGGTCAAAGGAAGCCCTCGAGCCTGTTTTTGCATCTTCCACGTGGATGGCCCACATTCAAAATCAAAGATCAATGGCTGCTGAGTGTCTAAATCTAATTTTCCCCCATTTTCTCTGTAAAACTCCTGGAAGTGCAAGTCTTCATGATTTCTATTTTCTACATGCCAAACAAAGGAGTGAGTTAATTTTGATATCTAGAGTTTGGTGGGAAAGATTTGGAGACGTCTTTCGCCATTAAAGCAGTTTGACTCTCGTGTCGACACTGGTTTTCAATTTTTCTTCTCCCGTGCATGCAAGGGACCAAATTTTATTGATATGGGGAGGAAGTGGTTGGCGACTAGATGGAGGCATGTTTTTTCCGAGAAGGGAGTTGAATGCTGGGAAGAAATCGAAGATATTTTCCCTCGAGCACCTAGAGACTTTTACTCGATCTGATTCTGCCAATCACGAAAGAATCATGGCGAGCACTGTTGCATTTAAAGTTTTTGTCTTTTTAGAGGAAGGGAATCTATTGGAAATGATATAAATGGCATGAATTTTTCATGCAAATGGTTGGGAGTTTTTGGAAAGATCAAGACTGATTTTCTCCAGCAGAAAAAGGCTGACAGAGCCCATCCATTTTGAGAAGCTATCTAGAGAAGCCTGTATATCTCTCTTTGTGTCAAATTTTATCGTGTCAAGGTGGTTGCAAGTGTACAACCATTAAAAATATTTGATATTGTTCTGGAAACTTTCCCTTGCTAATAAATTTGATCAAACTTTGAGTTATTCTTTGTTAATCTTGAGTAAAGTGTATTTATTTCATCTTTGAATGCATATAAGTAGTTTTTCTTGTTTCTATTGCAATATTGTACCAAAATAGGGTCCAATCACATAGGTCTCAATCCTTGTGATAGTTTAGTGGCATCTGCAATTTCATTTCTTAGAAGAGCCTTCATCTAGGAGTGAGATAAATGGTTTAAAATCACTTTTCTTTCATTTTGTTGATAGAGGTTATCTCAGTAAGCCTCTGGGTGTACCTCAGACGTGACTTGGTTTAAATCTTGGTGCTTTATTGGGTCCTTTAACTCAAGCCTTGGTGACATAATCCCACAGTGTCAGTGTGAAAGAGTGCTTATCCGGGCCTCCATCAAGCACATATTCTAGTTGAGGAAACAATTTAACTTTTTGTGGCATTTCGTTGATTGAATCTTTCCATTTTGCATAAGCTCTCAAGGATCTAGTGAGTCAAGTTCATCATGTCTCCCCTCCCACCAAAAAATATATTTAAAACAACTAATCCTACCCATACTACCCCTGTTTTTTCTTTGTATACCCACACAAGACAAAAATCCTTTTACTAAAGTATGCAGAATAGATCGGGTTTCAAAATGTATTTAGTAACCTTTGCCTTGTTGTGAAAATATCTCCATGATATGGAAGTGACAACTCATGAGAGTCAGATTTGGTGTGTTGATCATATTTTCCCCAAGGTCTTCTCTATAAAATTTATGCAAAAGAAAGGTACCTGTATCTCCTTTCAAATAACAGAGGTTACACAATAGGTTCTCTTACCTTGGTTGAAAGGCACAACCTAAAATAGTTAGGATAAGATCATATCCTTTTGAGGTGCTATCCATCTCTCCACAAATCCAAGTAACAAAGGGACAACTAGATTTCTCCCCGGCTATAAAACGACATACATTTATGATCTATCTGCCTCTAAGCTCCCTGTTGAATCTGTATTGTTGTTTGGCTTGAAAAGGAGAAAAATTTGGGTACCAATAGATATCAAAATAGACTAGGGAAGGAAGGTCTTAGCTAAAAGAGGGGAATGGTATATTTCCTTGATTATTGGTTTGAATGGTAGTTTTTCGAGATGGAGATAATTCCTTAACATATGGGTTTAAAATTCATGTAAATGATCTTTCTCTTAGCAGGATGGGTGTTTGGATCTTAATGATATAGAAGACAAATACAAAGGGAGAGGATTAGCTAAAGAATATTGGGGAAGAGAGAAAATACTAGTGGAAAAGATCATGGTTTATAATGCCGGTAATAATTTAGGGGTGATTTATGGTCTTCAAGATGATCTTGAAGACGATCTATCTCTTCTTACAAGATGGATGGGGACCGAGGGATCATGGAAGATGAAAAGAAGGATTTGATTAAAGAGTTGGACCATATACAAAGGGAAATGGACTTATTCTAGGATGTTCGAATATCCCATCATTACTATGTGGGAGAAGAGTTTAGATAAAAAAATGGTGGCGGTATTTTGTTAATGAAAACGCATAAGCTTCATGAAAATATCTCATACAAAATTAATATATTCATATTATCTATACATGTTATAATTATATTTTTAATTGAAATTTTACATCTAACTCTTATTAAAATATCTAACATCTACATCTACTACATCTTATGCTACACATTTTATTAAAGATGTTACATCTACTACACATTTTATGCTACATTACATATCAAAATATAAAATTCATGTCTAATGAATATATATACATGTGTCTAAGTCATATATCAAAATATAAAAATCATGTCTAATGAATATATATACATGTCTAAAATCTCATGTAAACACATAGATATACATGTACATGATGAAAATGAGTACAACATGTATCATTGAAGTCTCTCTTGTGTAGTAGAGGCGAGTACTTAGACCCCTCACTAGGCTCTGTTGCACCCCCGCATTTATAAAAAGAAATATACACATCATAAACTATATATAACATACCATTTATTAAAATTTATAAGCGAAATTCTACAACAATTTCTTGATTAATTGAATAAATCATATAATAGAGATGTAATTGATTACCTCAAGATTCATCTCCTGGGTGGATGTTGAGAGTATTCACACTGTGTGTGTAGATATCTATCCCATAGATTTGTGTGAAACAATAAATTAAATGTAAGAAGTTTATAAACAAGTTTTTTGAATAAAGTTCATTAATTTCACAAATTTCAATTTAGATTAAATATTAATTCTAAAACATAATAAAAATAGATATATCTCTACATGTATATACCTCTGCGAATGTGTCTCCAAATATATGGGACCGCCATTGACAATCAAGTTTGATGCTTTGACCCACGACCTCAAAACCAACAAATAACAAGCCAAGTAAGCCAAGTTAACTCAAGCCCTAAACATCAAGATCCATGTTGGGCTCATTCAAGAGTTGTGATATTTCATATGGGCAAATGGTGTGGGTTGTTCACTAGCATGTGCTAGAAGCGAAGCCTAAACACACATGTAAACGTTCAATATTAATATTAATAAATTGTAAATTAATGATGATATAATTTTTTTTTTATTAAATTCATATTTAATTTTCACACATTGGAAAAAAAAACGTGTTGAACATTGGGTGCCAAGATCCCAAGAACATAAGGTTCAACCGTAGTGGCCTAATAGTACCACTGAATAGAAGATATATTTCCGCTTTGCTCTATAAAATCTAAAACCCCAATAGTGGAATGTCAGCAGTGTCATGGAATCACCTCATATGCACACAACAAGTTGGTAGCCATGATGCGCCCTGACCAACATTTTCGAGTGGGATCTATAAGTGCCTCGAAGTCATAAGGGAAAATCAAATGTGTATGATCATATACCTCAAGATGCAGTGCATCACTACTCTACTATCTCCTCCATTGATAGTACCATGTCTCTTAAGGTTCTCCGACCCACACAGCTAGAAGAGATCAATTGGGCCTCGCGAGCAATACTCTCAATACCCTCTATAACACCCTCATGGGAACTCATAATGATTGGCGTTGCGACATCCCGAAAGCTTGCTAAGAAATGTTGTGGCCTCACTACAAGTTGTCATGCATAAACAACTCGGAGGAGCTCCCTTCTATTGATATGTATCCTTGTGGCTAATACATCCATGCCCCTCCTCATAATAACCGAGGATGTCTAAATAGTTCACGTTTATGTTTAGGTGAACCTTAACATGTAGCATCAATATGAAATATAATGGTAATTGGTTATTATTCGAAATTTGCCTTGAGAGGCTACAAATCTAGGATAAATCAAGCGTGCACAAAGGGAACATGAACATTTTCTTACATAATATGCCCTTATCTTTTATTGGCTTGCATAACTCCAACATGACCTCTTAATGAATTCCTTATCATGGAGTCATAGTATAACCTCATTATATCCTACATCACCTGACACACTTGATTTTAATGAATCCATAAATTTATTTAGTGATTCAGCTCGAAAGGGTTGTATGTTTTCAAGTTTGTTTCTATTTTTTGAAGATCAACCAATATGTTTTCACAATGGGTTTTATAGTGCCCAACTATAGTCGGATCCTCAAGAATAGATTACAATTTTTCTATCTCTAAATCGGTCCTCTCAAACAAATTAGCAGAGGAAGAAGCCATGACTATAAAAAAATGAAAGTAAAATTCAATTTAGAATACTTTTTTGAAAATGTAAACCTAGGTAAATTGATAAAATTTCACATAAATTTACATTTCTTTTCGAAAAAAAATATTAAAACATATACTTTTCCTACATGCTGAAACAAAATTCCTTAAAATATTGTGTATATTTATGTTAAAATATACTTTTAATTTTCATGATATATGATACGTGCAAACTTCTAAGCACAGAGACATGATGATTAAGGCAATATTAGATATTTCCTATGAAAACCACTAGAAAATATTATACATGAATTATAACAAGACTAATTTAACGTGCAATAATATCATATCTAATATAATAAGATTTTCCAAAAAGAAGGAATATATCTAACCTAGAAGGCCATAAACATACACAATAGTCCCCATTAAATCTACTTCTTTCCAAACACATGTACGATAAATCAATAGTTAAACAATATGCAAAATATAATAAATACTAACACAACCCAAAAGGTTACAACAAAAATAGGTTCCTCGTCTAAAATATTATTAAATACATGTAATTCCCTTCTAGTTATATGTACTAATTTTGTCAAACCTTAGATCTAGTTTCCAAAGAGGGATCATAAAAAAGAGTGGGATCATTAATTTAGTATGTAATTCCTTAAGAATTTAGTGGTGAATATAAAAAAAGAAACTCTTTCTCTACTTGGATATATGGTGTCTCATAATCAAGAAGAACATTGACACTCTCTTGCATTGATAGACACTTGACAGATCATATTTAGTGCATTTGCACAACTAAGGTGGAAATCCTTAGTGGTGACTCCCTATTGATTTGATTTTGATAAGGACCAGTGTCTTAAAACTCTATCAAGGTCAGATTTGTTACTAACATTTGCAAAGATGGAAGGAATAAGGTCTTTCTTCACTAGGGATCCTGCTAGGACACTATTTCCAGAGCTAGGAAAAGCAAAATTAGAAGGAAGAAAAGCTTGGAGAGTTGTGGGAGATCAACAGACAAGAAGAGGGATCTCCATTGATGAAAGTGAACGGCCTATCATTGAAGACTAGCCATTCAAGTGACTATGAATCAAGTAGCCTCTTTATGGAACTGAATTCTCTAGTTGGGGGCCTTCATTTGATTTTGAAATATTTGCTTCACATTCTGCACCTGTCTTTTCTAAAGTAGATAGGGATTTCCAAGAAGCAAGGCCTTTCAGGGGTATCCATTTTGAAAATTATACTCCTGTGTTCCAAGAACCTTCTACACCCCATTAATTTTTCACCCCTCTAGGATCACCTCCTCGAATCAATATGGCTCAACCCAGACCTCCATTTGTTGTAAACACCTTTGGACCTATAATTTTTGTGGAATGGCAGTTATCCAAATGCAATACCTCAAGATGTAAGGAACATACTTCCTAAGTTTTAGGAAACAATGCCATAACTGGTGACCAACATCTAAATCTCTTCCTCAATATGATGGAAGATTTTGAGATTGAACATGAAGATGTATACATCAAATTGTTTATTCACACTCTAGAGGAGGATGCAAGGGACTGGTACAAAGCATTTCCAGATAACTCTATTGAATCTTAGGCTAAGATGAGAAATGCATTCAGATTACAATATGGTGATAGGACTAACCCTAGGTTTCTTCTATCAAAATTTGAAAACATCAAGAAGAATCCCAATGAGTCAGTACATGACTTCAATACAAGGTTCAATAAGACCTTGAGGAGATTTCTGTCAGGATAAGGCCATGTGATGAGTCATGTTTGATCAAATATACTGATGCATTTGATAAAAAGATCTACTTACTACTTGAGGGACAAGAACCCTACCAATTTGAGGCAAGCATTTACCATGGCCCTACAAATAGAGAATAATATCAAGGAAATAGGAAAGCCTCCAAAGAGAGAAGGTGTGAAGCTGGTTAACCCAGAAAAATCCCCAAACAAGCAAGGCTACTGATTTGGAAGAAGTGGTGAAAACTTTGGCAAGGGTTGTCAAGGAGATCTCTTATAAGCTAGCTTGAGCTGAGAAAGGAGTTGGGTAAAGTTCACAAGGAAAACACAAGCAACAGGGCCAAGATAGATTTACAAATCATCAAATAATTGATTATAGAAGCAACAGAGCTGTTGGATTTGGGAATAAGTAGCCTCAAGGCAAAGAAAATAGAATGGCACCGATCCTTTGGCGCCGTGAGTTGCTATGGTGGTAGAGACATAAGTCATTGATTGGTGTGACAAATGTTTCATGCCCCATGCTCCTTGTGAAGAAAATCAGCAAGAAGAAGCAGCATGATGATAAGAGTGATGATGATGTTTGCATGATGGGATGCTCCACTAGCTCACAACAAAGGGCAACCTCAACTGAGGTGATAAGTGCCAAAATTTCTGCCACTTTTTGGGACTGCATTCATAGAGTACATATTCTCCCTCCCTCCCATACTTTAGAAGTAGATAATGTACAAGCTTTTGAATATTTAAGGGATTTAATGATAAAAAAGTATGATGGAGGAATCCCATCTGAGGAGGACAAACAATTATTAATGAATGTTGTTGTGGCTCAAGAGAAGGAATATAACACAAGAAGTAAGGCTATCAAAGGGGGGGCCTCAAGCCAAGCCAAAAACTCCCCTACTTTCAAACATTCCTAAAGAGGCTCCTAAGAAAGATGCACCTACCAAAGGCCCCTGCAGCCTCAAGAAAAATTCACACCCTCCTCACACTCAAGCTATCAAGAATCCTATGCCACCTAATGAATGTATCAGCTTTCCTTCTAATACTGCCTTGCCCAAGAATGTCCTCGTATGACATTACCCAAGTTTTAAGTCAAATAAAAGTCTCTGTCCCAATTTTGAGTTGCTTAGGATTCTTGAGCACAAAAAGAGAGCATTTGAATACTTGGGATTGAATGAAGAGAGGAATGCCTTGGGAGAAATGTGAACATTATGGAGAATCCTCTAGCCATTGAAGAGTCTGAGACACCATCAGCATCAGAAGAGCTAGCTAAACCACCTGAGGTTTATTTGGGGACATCTTTGGTAGACTCTCAGTTGAATGTGGATCCATTCTTCACTACTTTGATCATCAAGGATAGGCTGCTCCACAACTGTATGTTTGACTCAGGGGCATCATGCAATGTCATGCCTTTGGAGGTCATGAATGAGTTGAATATTAAGGTAACAATAGCATATGGGAAGTGCACTTTGCCATGGACTCCAAAGAGGTGCCAATAGTGGGATGTGTGAAGGGTTTGGTGGTGTAGCTTGCAGCCTACCCAAGTAAAAATTTAAAACTTGATGTTGTCATAGTTGATTGCCCAGCCAAGTGGGGTATGTTGCTGTCAAGAAAGTGGGATGTAAGTGTTGGTGGTAGTGTCAAATGGACATGTCTTATGCCACCATCCCAGTTGAGGACAACCTTCTCAGGCTATATATAGGAGAAGAAAATGTTGCACCTTATTGAGGATCCCAACAATGCGTCCTATGAAGTATTATATACAAATGTTGATGCTGACAAATTTGTGGGATTTGCTGATGGAAAAGAGAACAAGATTGAGGAGTCTAAGTGTCTTGAGTAGGTAGGCTCTCCTTGGACTTTATTGTTTGATGGAGCTTGCTCCAAATTTGGAAATGGTGCCGGTGTTGTCCTAATTTCTCCAAGCCAAGAAAGGTTTGTTTTTTCCTTTAAGCTTAACTTTGAGTGTACTAACAACATTGTTGAGTATGAGGCATTGTTGTTAGGTTTAAGAATTTCTTGGAAGTATGGTGTCAGGGACATCATTATCAAAGGAGACTCAGAGCTAGTTGTCAAGCAAGTCAAAAAATTGTATGCCACAAAGAATCAGCGACTAAAACAATACAAGCATGTAGTTTGGGACTTCATTGAGATGTTTGAATCCTTTAACATTGTGCATCATGATAGGAGGTTCAATGACTTGGTAGAAAAGCTTGCAGTGTTGGGGTCTCGGTTTGACAATTTTACAACATCCCCTTATTGTGAATATGAGGTGGAGGTAGTGACAAGACCCTCTATCCCTAACAATATAAAACATTGGTAGGTTTTTGATGATGAGGCTCAGGTCAAAAGGTTCTGCAAAACGATGGAGAGTTTTTTGATCAAAACATTGATTGGGAGCCAATGGTCTGTACAACAGAGGGGAAGGAAACCTTATTTGGCAAAGGCATCATCCAGCTAAAGACCAACACCATTCCTAGAGGGTTGGTTGCTCTTGAATCAAATTTTGATAATGCTGGATGCATTATTAATAGGCATATGGCATCCTCAAGGGATGTTGAGGAGAATGACCTTGGCATGAAGGAGAAACCAAGGAAGATTTGATTGGGAAGCAGTCTCAACAAAGATGAAAAGCAGTCATACATCTAGTTGTTAAAGAAATACCAAGATTGCATGGCTTGGACCTATTCTGAGCTCAAAGCATACAGAGAGGACCTGTTTCAACATGAGATTCCCTTGAGGCTAATGCAAAGCAATTCAAGTAGAAACAAAGGCCCATCAATCCACTCTTATCCCTCAAAATGCAAGAAGAACTAAAGAAGCTAAGAGATGGAGGGATTATCCAGCCACAAGGTATTCCTCTTGGGTTGCCAACCTAGTGCTAGTAAGAAAGAATAATGGTGACATTAGGTTGTGTGGACTTCAGGAATATAAACAAGGCCTCAATGAAGGACAACTATCCTTTACCTAACATGGATCACATGCTGCAATTGGTGACTGGTTCTGAGTTGCTTTCTACTTTAGATGGCTTCTCTAGTTATAATCAAGTCATGGTGAAAGAATTAGAAAGGATCAAGACAACCTTCACTACTCCATGGGGAACGTATGTATATGTTAGGATGCCCTTTGGTCTGATGAATGTTGGAGCCACTTTTCAGAGAGCAATGGATGTTGCTTTTTCTAGTTACATCAATGACTTTATTGCTATTTACCAAGATGATGTAACAATGTTTTCAAGAAGGAGAAGTGACCATTTGCTACACTTAGAGAAGATGTTGATTATATGTAGGGAGTATGACATCTCACTCAATCCAAAGAAATGCCATTTTGGAGTGCAAAAGGAAAAATTGCTCGGTCACATTGTGTCACAGGAAGGAGTGATGATTGATCCAGAAAGAGTGGAGGCCATCAGCAAAGTCCCAATTCCAAGAACCAAAAAAGGAATTCAGTCCTTCTTTGGGCAGATAAACTTCATTAGAAGGTTTATATCAAACTTTGTTGAGTTGACTATCCCAATCACTTCCATGTTAAAGAAGGATCAGATCATCAAATGGGAAGAGGCTGCCATCCAAGCTTTCAATGGAATCAAAGAGGCATTGAAGCATGCCCTTGTTTTAGCAGCCCCAAATTACAAGAAACCTTTCCAGCTGTTTTCTTTCACTTCAGAAAACACTATTGCTTTTGTCCTGCTACAGAAGGATGATGAAGGGGCTGAGAGGCCCATTTCCTTTTTCAGTAAGGATTTGTAAGGAGCAGAACTGAAATACACCATCATGGAAAAGCAGGCATTTTCCTTGGTCAAAGCAACAAAGGTTTTCAAGCCTTATATTTTAAGTTCAAAAGTTGTTTCTTATGTTCCCCATACCATGGTAAAATACATCCTATCAGAGATGGAAGTCTCAAGTAAAATATGTAGATGGGTGAACAAATTGCAAGAGTATGATATGGACATCCAAACCATGAAGTTGGTGAGAGGTTTGGGGTTAGCTAAGCTCATGGATGAGAGCAACTTGCAGACCATTGAGGTAAATGAGATTGAGGAAGAAAGGGCAGCTATTTTTGAAAGATTGATGAGTTCTGAGTGGTACAAGGATGTGATGTTCTATCTTAGACACTTAAACTACCCTAAGCATTTGAATAAGAACCAGAAAAGAGATCTTAAGTTGGCTTCCCAGAAATATGTCATTACTGATTTTGGGTTGGCATGGAAGAACCCAGAGGGAGTCCTCTTAAGATGCATCACTAAAGATGAAGCCCCCAAAATAATTGTTGATCTCCATGGAGGAGTTTGTGGGGGAATTTTTCTGTAAGAGTCACAACACATAAGATCCTAAGGGCTGGTTATTGGTGGCCAAATCTTTTCAAGGATGCAACCATGTTGGTTAGAAGATGTGAGAGTTGCCAGTGTTTCTTTGGAAGGCTGAAGGCTTCAGGCTCCCTACCTTTGTAGTCTGTATCAATTGAAGCCCCATTTAAGCAATGGGGAATGGACTTCATTGGTGAGATTTCATACCCTTCAAGTGCTAGCCATAAGTGGATTCTTGTAGCCACTAATTACTTTACCAAGTGGGTGGAAGCAATCCCCACCAATAAGGCTACACACCAAGTTGTCATGGATTTTGTGCTAAATAATATTATTTACAGGTTTGGAGTACCAGTCAAAATCATAGTTGATAATGCCATGAGTTTCAGGGCTAGACCTCTAGTGGCAATGTGTAAAGGATATGGGATCAATTTGACATATGCCTCTAATTATAATCCCCAAGGAAATGGACAAGATGAGTCCAACAATAAGAATTTGCTAAAGATTATCAGAAGAACCTTGGAGTTGAACAAGAGAAAATGGGGTGAACAACTGAAGTTTCTGTCTGGGCTGATAGGATCACTGTCAAAAGAGCCACTGGAAAGAGTCCATTTGAGTTGGTATATAGGACTCAAGCCTTGTTTCCCCTGCATATGTAATTATCTTCATATCAATTCATTCAATGACTAGAAGATCAAGAGGTAGGTCCTTATGATGCCCGCATTAACCAAATTGTTGAGTTTGATGAAGAGAGGAGGGAATCCCAGCAAAGGCATATAAGGTTCAGAGAAAAGCTAAAGAAACTATTTGACAAGAAGGTCACTCCTAGAGCCTTCAATATTGGAGATCTTGTGATATTATGGGATAATAGGCATGAGGATAAGGGCAAGCATGGAAATTTTGATTCATTGTGGATGGGCCCTTACTCTATTGACATCAGAATTGGTGAACACACCTTCTTCTTGAAGGATCTAGATGGTGAATTGCTTGAACTACATGTTAATGGAAGGCATATGAAGCATTTCTTGGATTGATTCCTCTAAATCAAGGTAAACACCTCTTGTATAGTGTATAGTTTGTTGTTTGTGTCCTATTTTTGTGTTTTTGCTTGTCCTGGTCCATGGTGACCTATTTTTGTTGGCTTCTTTGTTTTTGGAGATGGTTCTATTTCTCTTCCCTGCAAAGATGAATTTGCTGCCTAATGGATAATATTTTGGCACTTGATCTACTTTTGTTCTTGTGGAACTTGTAGGGATTTCCCATCCCTAAGTCGGAGCCAATGTTGGTGCTCAGAATTGTCTCGCCCCATTTGTGCCCTTGAAGATTTATTGATTCACGACCTCTGTCATTTTATCCTTTCCTATATGGTGCTTGGTCGGTCTTATTGCCATTTTTAGTCTACTCCTGGGTCGAGGATCATGTGGGTCTGTATTTGTCTCATGGTTCCTTTGTTCCTCTGAAAAAGCTCTGTATTTTGGGTCTCCCATGCTTTGTCCCTTCAAAACTTGCATGTTCCCATTTTCTCCATTCTCCACAGTCAAAATTTGTTGTTCTTGCCATTTTTTCCCTAGGTACTCAAGGAGAAATGAGTTGATGTGTCCCTAAGGATCATGTTTGAGCCTTGCAACAGTCTAAATTCTCTGTCCTTGAAGAAAACCTCATTTTCTGGCTCGAATGGATGTTTCTCTATACTTTATAGTTTGACGGGAATTTCCCTCGGTCAAATTTGCATCCTTGCATCAACAGGAAAGGAGGCATCCTTTGGTTGGACGCACTCATCCTGGACACTTAAAAAATTCTATAAAAGGCCTCAACTTTAAAATGTGTCCATGTGGATGAACGACACTCATTTGAGAATACACTTTTTGGTTTGGCTTTGAAGTAAGCCTTGAGGACACGTGGAGGGTTGGCAGGGAAGAGAAACATGAAGGCTTCTGCTAGGTTTCCCATACTTAGACAAATTTTAAAAGGTTTTTGGGAAGTCCAGGACACGTGGAGGAATGATGCTCATTTGAATATCTTATTTTGGGCTTTGCCTTGGAGTAGCGCCAGGAGGACATGTGGAGGCTTCCGCTGCTTGGCCCGGACTTAGACAAATTTTTATGCAGTTGGAGTAGTTTGGTGAAATAGGACACATGGCGAGCTCGTACTCATTTAGGGTCTCTGCTTTGGGCACCATCTTGAATTTGCACCATGGAGACATGTGGAGGAACTGCACATGTTCGGGGACCGGCCCTTGAGTTTACATTTAAAGAAGCGCCAGGCTGACATGTGGAGGCCTCCGCTTACTTTGCATTTTACTTAGACTTTTCAACGGCCAAAAGGATAGTGCCTCGGAGTATGACACATGGCGCCTTCCACTAAACTTCAAGCATTCGGTTAGAATTTTCCAAAACAGGACACGTGTTGAGCCCGCGCTCATTCAAGGTATCAAATTTTGGGACCACCTCAAGGTGCACGGTGGTGAAATGTGGAAATTTGAAAAGTCATTTGGTTTTCCATTTTTCTTCTCCTGAGCATGCAAGGGACCATATTTGATTGATATGGGGTGGAAGTGGTTGGCGAATGGATGGAGGTATGTTTTGTCCAGAGAAAGGAGTTGAATGCGGGAAGAAATTGAAGAGATTTTCCCTCGAGCACCTGGAGACTTTTACAAATCTGATTCTACGAATCACAAAAGAATCATGGCGAGCATTGGTGCATTTAAAGTTTTGTCTTTTGGGAGGAAGGGGCTCTGTTGAAAATGTTATAAATGGCATAAATTTTTCATGTAAATGGTTGGGAGTTTTTGGAAAGATCTGACATGATTTTTTCGGTAGAAAAAGCTTGACAAAGCCCATCCATTTTGAGAAGTCATCTAGAGAATCCTGTATATCTCTCTTTGTGTCAAATTTGATCGTGTCAAGGTGGTTGCAAGTATACAGCCATTGAAAAGCTTTGAGATTGTTCTGGAAACTTTCCCTTGCTGATAAATTTGATCAAACTTTGAGTTATTCTGTGTTAATCCTGAGTAAAGTGTATTTATTTCATCTCTGAATGCATACGAATAGTTTCTCTTCTTTCTATTGCAATCTTGTACCAAATTTGGGTCCAATCACATAGGTCTCAATCCTTTTGATAGTTTAGTGGCATCTGCAATTTCATTTCTCAGAAGAGCCTTCATCTGGGAGTGGGATAAACGGTTTAAAATCACTTTTCTTTCATTTTGTTGATAGAGATTATCTGTAAGCCTCTGAGTGTACCTCAGGCGTGACTTGGTTTAAATCTTTGTGCTTTATTGGGTCCTCTGACTCGATCCTTCGTGACAGAATCCCACGGGTTGTGTGAAAGAGTGCTTATCTCGGGCCTCCATTGAAGCACATATTCTACTTGAGGAAATAATTTAACTTTTTGTGACATTTTGTTGATTGAATCTTTCCATTTTGCATAAGCTCTCAAGGATCTGGTGAGTCAAGTTCATCCTGTCTCCCCTCCCACCAAAAATATATTTAAAACAACTAATCCTACCCATACTACCCCTGTTTTTGCTTTGTATACCCACACAAGACCAAAATCCTTTTACTAAAGTATGCAGAATAGATCAAGTTTCCAAATGTCTTTAGTAACCTTTACCTTGTGAGAATATCTCCATAATCTGGAAGTGATAACTCATGAGAGTCGGTTTGGTGTTTTGATCATATTTTCCCAAGGCCTTCTCTATAAAATTTATGCAAAAGAAAGGTACCTGTATCTCCTTTCAAATAACAGAGGTTACACAATAGGTTCTCTTACCTTGGTTGAAAGGCACAACCTAAAATAGTTAGGATAAGATCATATCCTTTTGAGGTGCTATCCATCTCTCCATAAATCCAAGTAACAAAGGGAAAGATAGTTTTCTCCCCAGCTACAAAATGACATACATTTATGATCTATATGCCTCTAAACTCCATGTTGAATCTGTGTTGCTGCTTGGCTTGAAAAGGAGAACAAATTTGGGTACTAACGAGATATCATAATAGACTAGGGAAGGAAGGTCTCAATAAAAAGGGGAATGGTACATTGCCCGATTATTGGTTTGAATGGTAGTTTTTCAGAGATGGAGACAATTCACCAACATATGGATCTAAGCTTTGTGTAAATGATCTTTCTCTTAGCAGGATGGGTGTTTGGATCTTAATGATTTAGAAGACAAATACCAAGGGAGAGGATTGGCTAAAGAATATTGGGGAAGAGAAAATACTAGGGGAAAAGATCATGGTTTATAATTTTGGTAATATTTTAGGGGTGATTTATGGTCTTCAAGATGATCTTGAAGACGATCTATCTCTTACAAGATGGATGGGGACCGAGGGGTCATGGAAGATGCAAAGAAGGATTTGATTCAAGATTTGGACCATATACCAAGGGAAATGGACTTGTTCTAGGATATTCTAGAATATCACTTCATTACTATGTGGGAGAAGAGATTAGATCAAAAAAATGGTGGGGGTATTCTGTTAATGAAAAGACATAAGCTTCATACAAAATATCTCAAACAAAATTAATATATTCATATTCTCTATACATGTTCTAATTATATTTTTAATTGAAAATTTACATCTAACTCTTATTAAAATATCTTACATCTACATCTACTACATTTTATGCTACACATTTTACTAAAGATCTTACATCTACTACACATTTTATGCTACATTACATATCAAAATATAAAATTCATGTCTAATGAATATATATACATGTCTAAAATCTCATGTAAACACATATATATACATGTACATGATGAAAATGAGTACAACATGTATCATTGAAGTCTCTCGCCATGTAGTAGGGTGAGTACCAGACCCCTCACTAGGCTCTGCTACACCCTACATTTATAAAAAGAAATATACACATCAGAAACTATATATAACATACCATATATTAAAATTTATAAGAGAAATTCTAGAACAATTTCTTGATTAATTGAATAAATCATATAACAAAGATGTAATTGATTACCTCGGATTCATCTTTGACTGGATGCTTTACAATATTCACACCGTGTGTAGATATCTCCATCCCTTAGATCTGTGTGAAACAAAATAAATTAAATGTAAGAAGTTGATAAACAAGTTCTCTCGAATAAAGCTCATTAATTTCACAAATTTCAATATAGATCAAATATTAATTCTAAAACATAATAATAATAGATATATCTCTACATGTATATACCTCTGAATGTGTCTCCAATAAATTAAATGTAACAACCTCAACACCAACAAATAACAAGCCAAGTAAGCCAAGATAACTCAGCCCCGAACATCAAGATCTATGTTGGGCTCATTCAAGCGTCGTGATATTTCATATGGGCAAATAGTGTGGGTTGCTCACCAACATGTCTTTGGAGCGTGAAGCCTAAACACACAACTAAACGTTCAATATTAATATTAATAAATTGTAAATTAATGATGATAAATTTTAATTATATTCATATTTAATTTTCACACATCGGAACAAAATGTCTTTGAACATTGGGTGTCACGATCCCAAGAACATAAGTTTTGATTGTAGCGCTACAGTAGTACCTTGAATAGAATATATATTTCCACTTTCTCTATAAAATCTAAAACCCGAATAGTGGAATGTTGTAGTGCCGTGGAATCACCTCATATGCACACAACAAGTTGGTAGCCATGATGCGCCCCAACCAACATGTCCGAGTGGAATCTATAAGTGCCTCAAGTCATCGGGAAATAAAATGTGCATGATCATATACCTTGGTACATGCATCACTCTGCTACTATATCCTTCATTGTTAGTACCTTGTCTCTTAAGGTTCGACCCACATGGTTATAAGAGATCAATTGGGCCTCGCGAGAAATACTCTCAAGACCATCTATAGCACCCTCATGCAAGCTCATAACAATTGCACTGCTGCGAAATCTTGAAAGCTCGCTCTAAGAAATGTTGTGGCCTCACTACAAGTTGTTGTGCATAAAAAGCTGGAGGAGCTCCCTCCTATCGATATGTAGCCTTGTCCCTAATACATCCATGCCCCTACTCGTAATAACCAAGGATTTCTAAATAGTTCACCTTTAGGTTTAGGTGAACCTCAACATGTAGCATCAATATGAAATATAATGGTAATTGGTCATTATTCGAAATTGGCCTTGAGAGGCCACAAATCTAGGATAAATCAAGCATGCACAAAGGGGACATGAACATTTGCTTACATAATATGCCCTTATTTTCTTTTGGCCTGCATAACTCCTCCAACATGACCTCTTAACGAATTCCTTATCAGGAAGTCATAATATAACCTCATTATATCCTACATCACTTGACACACTTGATTTTAATGAATCCATAAATTTTTTTAGTGACTCAGGCTCGAAAGGGTTGTATGTTTTCAAGTTTGTTTCTATTTTTCAAAGATCAACCAATATGTTTTCACAATGGGTTTTATAGTGCCCAACTGTAGTCGGATCCTCAAAAATAGATTACAATTTTTCTATCTCTAAATCGTCCCTCTCAAACAAATTAACAAAGGAAGAAGTCATGATCTGTAAAAAATGAAAGTAAAATTCAATTTAGAATATTTTTTTTGAAAACGGAAACCTAGGTAAATTGATAAAATTTCACATAAATTTACATTTCTTTTTGAAAAAGAATATTAATTCATATACTTTTCCTACACGATGAAACAAAATTCCTTAAAATATTGTGTATATTTATGTTAAAATATACTTTTAATTTTCATGATATATGATACGTGCAAACTTCTAAGCACGATAATGATTAAGGCTATATTAGACATTTCCCTATGAAAACCACTAGAAAATATTATACATGCATTATAACAAGACTAATTTAATGTGCAATAATATCATCTATAATATAATAAGATTTTCCAAAAAGAAGGAATATATCTAACCTAGAAGGCCATAAACATACACAATAGTCCCCATTAAATCTACTTCTTTCCAAACACATGTACGATAAATCAATAGTTAAATAATATGCAAAATATAATAAAGACTAACACAACCCAAAATGTTACAACAAAAATAGGTTCCTCGTCTAAAATATTAATAAATACATGTAATTTCCTTCTAGTTATGTGTACTAATTTTTTCAAACCTTAGATCCAATTTCCAATAGGGATCATAAAAAAGAGTGGGATCATTAATTTAGTATACAATTCCTTAAGAATTTAGTGGTGAATATAAAAAAGAAACTCTTTCTCTACTTGGCTATATGTTGTCTCATAATCAAGAAGAACATGACATAAAAAATGTGGCTCTCTCTTTTCCATCTTTATATTCTTATGATTTTATGTAAACAAGAAAAAATGTCTCATAAAAAATTAGAGGATGGTCAGAGTTTGGTGGTGTGATATTGAGAAGAGACAAGAGAAAACTATTTACCAACTCAAAGGCATTTTGGAAATCTTGTGTCTAAATGACACCACTCTACTTTTTTTAAGGTTTTTATGGATGGAATGCATTAGTGAGGTTTGGTATGAACCTTTTAATAACTCCAATATTCCCAAGAAATGATCTGATGTGATACTAATCCTTCATGGGAAAACATCTCAAGAATAACATGATTTTTTGTAGGATCGACATCAATTATTAATGAGGAAATGGTATATAAAAGTATATGTATGCCTATTATTTTGAATACACATTCTTCTTGATTCATAATGATGCAATATTTGATACGAGACTTTAGGGTGATCAACCCTCTTCCTATATTTTTCTAAAATATCATTCACATATGAATCAACTATTTTTCAGATGAGATTATAAAAAAATTAGTTAATGGAACTACAAAAGGTAACTCCAAAAACATTGAAGGGCATGATGGCATAAGATAATATTATCCAAGATATTGGAAAGGAGCTTTTATTTTTTTCTTCCTTAAATATGTGAATTCAATATCTTCAATATATTCATTGGTCTTCAATATAGTGCCTGGATGGTAATTTTATCCTCATAATGAATGGTCCATAGGTCATAAGGGAAGATAGGATCATTAGGATCTTAGGAAGGTCTTTGTTAAACTTCTAAAACTCACATCATGTAAATGAAAATGAATTCTTCCAGTTGCAAGCAAATTTGATACAGTTGTAAGCAAGAACCAATTTTACAAAAAAATTGAGAACCAATTTTCCACAGAACTTGGGATCTAAAACATTTGGATATCAGCCCTATTAATATTATATTAACATTTAAAGCCATATAGTTGGGGTTATAGTATCATTTTTCCCCAATTTGAATATGGTGAGATATGGTGAGGTGATTTCACAAAACACTGTTTGATTGGAATGAGACTGGGACAATGTTGTGTCAGATAAAAATGCATCCCCATAAGTCCTCTCCATCCTGGGGTATGATTTTCTCAACATATGAGTTTATTTTCAAGTAAAAATGACCAATGTTCCCTTTAAAATATTTTTTCATATTAATTCAGTCCACTTGGAACCCTTAAAAAGGTAAAATTCTGCTTGAATTTATTTTTGAAGGGGCAAAATTGGCTTTTGGGCATTTTATAAAAGTAGTAGTACACTCTTATGCTGTTTTCTGCTCTAATTATATAAGGTTCCACAAGAAAAATAGTTGGATCAAATGACATCAAGCAAGCTCGTGTTGATAAAAAAATTTTTGCTACATTGGACAGAGAGCATCGTATGTAGTTCAGACCAAGATAAACTTAATTGTAGATATAATTATAGATAAATGACAAGAATAATATGCTTATTGGGTTTGTTTTCTCTTTAAATGCTTTGCTTGCATGATCCCAGGTCATGTTGACATGGAAAAGCATAAATGTAGAACCAGGACTGGTGTGGGTATATATATTAACTTGAATCAAGATTGTTCTGTTCCTAGGTAATAGTCAGCAGTTGGTTGCTTAATTGCATTTCTTTCAATGCAAAATGAACACTTTGTTCAACTATAATAGGTAGGAATGCTCTGTTAGGTTCCTAAAAAGACCACAACATACTCATGATGCCCAATGAACACCGAAATTTGTGAAGCTTAGTCATGATACAAGAGATTTAAGTAAAGGGGTAAATACTACGTAGGTAGTTATGTTGCCAACATTAAAGGAAAAAAATGATTTCAAATTGTTGGGGAGATACCTAGGGTTTCGGTTTTTGTAGGAATATTTTTTTATGAAAAGAAAACTCCGCCAAATATTTACATTTTTTAACATACCTCCATTGCACTAGTCGGCTTTGGGCTCACGTGCTCAGTGCGCCGGTCATCTCTATTGGTTTGGTCGAGCTATCTTCGCTCGAAGGGAGGTAGGTGGAGGAAAAGTGAGAACCTCCACGCCGCCAAAAATATATAACCTAGGGGTTCGGGTGAATGGGGTTCACTCGAAGGGGTGTTAGTGTGAACACCCCATTCACATGAGCCCGTTTCCATGCCATACGTGGCAATTCCATATGCTACATGGTACTTCGGGTGAAGGGGGTTCACGTGATGGGGGTGTTGGTGTGAATCCCCTAATTTCCCATCCTACCCAAATTCACACTCATGTTTTTGTGACATGAAGTGGGACAAATTATCATGCATTGACCCATGTAATAATAGGCATGTGCCCACTCTAAACATTATAATACAAACAATATTGAACTTAATCATTGTTAATACCTCTATAAAGGCCGTGAGAATGAACAATCATAAATTCTAAAACAAATTTAATTTTATATTTATTCTTCTTCTATGAGTCATATATAAGAATGAACATTTGTGCTTTCAATACAAGATAAAAATGTTTGTTTGAGAATGAACATATACCCATTCTAAACATTCTAATACAAGTAATATTGAACTTAATCATTTTAATACCTCTATAAAGGTTGTGATATTAATGGACAATTGTCCATTCTAAAACAAATGAAATTTTATCTCTATTCTTCTTCTATGATTCTGTATGAGAATGGATATATGTCTATTCAATACAAGATAAAAATGTTTGTTTGTATGAGAATAGGTATATGCCCATTCTAAACATTCTAATATAGACAATATTAAACTTAATCATTTTAATACATCTATAAAGGCTTTGAGAATGGGAACTGCCCATTTTAAAACAAATTTAATTTTATCTCTATTTTTCTTCTATGATTCCTATATGAGAATGAACATATATTTTTATTCTTCTTTTATGATTCTTATATGAGAATGGACATTTGCCCATTCAATACAATATAAAAATGTTTGTTTGTAAACAATATTGAACTTAATCATTTTAATACCTCTATAAAGACTATGAGAATGAGGAACTACCCATTCTAAAATAAAATAAATTTTATATTTATTCTTCTTCTATGATTCATATATAAGAATGAGCATATTCCCATTTAATACAAGATAAAAATTTGTTTGTTTGAGAATGAACATATTTCCATTATAAACATTCTTATACAAGCAATATTGAACTCAATCATTTTTAATACCTCTATAAAGACTGTGAGAATGTGAAACTTCTCATTCTATTTTTTTTTTTTTTTTATCTTTAATATTCTATGAGTCCTATATAAGAATGAACATCATTTATTTCAATAAAAATAAAAATGTTTGTTTATATGAGAACGAGCATATGTCCATTCTAAACATTCTAATATAAACAATATTGAACTTAATCATTTTAATACTTTTATATGGACTCGTAAGAATGAACAATTGCTTTTGTCTAAAATTGACAAGAATATAATTATTAAATGGATTCCAAATGATGATAAAATAAAGAAAATTTGAACTTAAACAAAATAGTTTTAAGTTATTGAATTCATTATAGAAGAGCGAAAATATGAGAATATGCCTATTCTAAACATTCTTGTAGACAAGTGATATTAAGGAAGAATAAATGCAATATTTCACTCTTATATTGAAGGTATGAAATTGAGCATCTTCCCATCCTAAAATTCTCATATAAGAAAGACAGAGTCTTGTTGAATTGAAACATTAAAATTTTGAAAACAATAGAGGTAATGAGTACGAGATGACCATTCTCATACAACCAATATGAAGAATGAATAAATGAATCTATATCAAGGAAATATATTTGAATGGTGAAAATTTATGCAAATTAAAAATGTAACCTATATTCTTCCTCTATAATAATTTTATGAAAATAGACGCATGCCCATTCTATCTCTACATTAACTATATTTTGCCATTATATTCTATGTCTATATTAATTGTATGAGTCAAAATATGTCCACTTAGAATATGTACATTATAATAACTGCAAAGTATAGAATCCGAATATTCTATTCTAAAAATATATTTGAAGAAACCACTGCCCCTTATTTTTATCATTCTTGCTTATACAAGAATGAACATATTATGCCTTACAAAAATAGAAGAAACATACATAAAGTAATTAACCTTTATGGCTAAAATTAATATCTAAATGGTGAAATTAATTGTAAAGATATAAACCTTTATTCTTCCTCTGTCTTGACTTGTATGAAAATGATAAAACATAAACTCTATTCTTTCTCTATCTTTTCCTAATTATGAGAATGATTAGAATGGGCATATGCCCATTCTCATATAGTTAATATGGAGGAAGAATATGTTGCCTGTATGAAAATGATAAAACATAAACACAATTCTTTATTTATCTTTACTTTTATATGAATGGTTAGAATGAGAATATGCCCATTCTCACACAACTAATATAGAGGAAAAATAGAGGTTGCATTTTTATTTTGTATAGAATGGGCATCTACCCATTCCAAATATTCTCAAAACGGAAGATGCCCATTCTCATATGGCCAATATGAAGAATGAATAAGTGAATCTACATCAAAGAAATATATCCGAACGGTAAATTATATGCAAAATAAAACTATAACCTCTATTATTCCTCTATAATAATTGTATGAGAATATACATATGCCATGCCCATTTTGTCTCTATATTAACTTTATTCTACCATTATATTTTGTCTCTATATTAACTCAGTATGAGAATGAGCATCAAAATGTGTTACTCGAATATGAAAAATAGAGGTAACAAAAATGAGAAGAGGCACATGAATCATCTTACATAGTCAATATAGAGGAAGTATAGAGGTAACAAATATGAGAATGAATAGATGCCCATTCTCACAAAGTTAATATAGAGGCAAAATAGAGGTAACATGTATGAGAATGGGCGGATGCCCACTCTCACAATGTTAATATAGAGGTAACGAATAATTGAAAAGGCATATACCCATGCACATACATGTAATATAGAGGGAAAATAGAGAACAAATATGAGAATAAGAAGACACCCACTTTAATATAGTTGATAGAGGCAACGTAGAGGTAACATATATGAGAATGGGTAGATGCCAATATTAGACAGTTGATATAGAGTTAGAATAGGTGTAGAAAATATGAGAACAAGAAGAGACCCATTCTCATATAGTTAATATAGAGGTAGAATAAAGATAATGAATATGAGAATGGGTAGATGCCCATTCTCATATAGCTAATATAGAGGAATAATAGATGTTAATAGAGATTATTCCTAACATTATCATGTAAACAATACTATGAGTTTAGTTTGTGTGTGTGTAATGCCATTGTAAAAGGTATATATCTAAATAGTAATGTGTATTTTTCATTATTCTAATACCTCTATAAAAATTAAATGAGTCTAAATTGATATGCTCATTGTGAAAAGTTGATAACATTAAAAAATAAAATACACCTTAATGGTTAGATTTATTATTTTTAATTTTAATACCATTTATATAATTATTTTAATTTTGAAGATTATTTAAATGTTTTAAATCACTAATGAAAAAAAGAAATTTTCAATCGATACAAAATAAAGAATGCAACCTTTTGTATTGATATAAATGTAGTTAAAAGAATTAAAGCATATTGTTCGTGATATCTCAAATAGATAATAATAATAAACAAAAGCATTTGTGTTTTCATATATGTATAAGAATTTATTTGGAACAATGATAAGGTGTTGTACACACCAAAAATTTGCATCCCTTGACTAAGACGCACTCACAATCAAAAGTGCCACATTTACAACATTACGCCCTCTTAAATCATCTTTAGTTAATTAATTAATCACACACCCCTCACATCTAAATTATTTAATTAATTTAATTAATTAAAATAATTCCTCCTTTACACCTTACTATGTTAACTAAGACACCTCACTACGACACCTCATTAACCACCTAACTTCCTCTAAAACCACCTTCCTAAAAAAACACACTAACTTACTCCTAACTAACTAAACCTTCCAAATACACTAACTTATTCCTAACTAACTAAACCTTCTAAAAGCACTAACCTATTTCCTAACTAACTAACCTTCTAACTAATTAAATCCTCCAAAAGCTAACTTCCCTTATCCAAACTAAGTTTGTTCGTGCTTTTTCAACCATCCCTCATCTTAACTACTTCAAATCCGCCATATCAAGCTCGAAATAGAATAAAATTGCTTGATTTATTAACCAAACTAGGATTCTCCAAAATCACCAATGATTTGCCTAATCGCCGGTGATCTATAAATACAAGCATTCACACCTCCTTTCTAGAATGGATTCTCATGCTTTGCAGGTGCATTCTACCTCAAATAACATATCGGACATCCAAGCATTTTGTATAATTTTTTTCCAATGTTACGCTGCTCAAAGACATGAAATTCATTGTCAAACTTCTCACCTTTCACCATTCATTCGTCTTCTTCTCGTCCATTCACTAAGCCGAGTTCATTACGCAAAGGTAATATGTGTATATTGATTATTTTAGGTAACTAAATGCATGTAAAATTCCATTTAGATACCATTCATATTGATAGAACTCTAAATTCATAGCTTAATCAATTATTTTAACTCTGTTTTATCAACTATTAGAACTAGCAGCAATCACTAGCGATTGCCCTAATTGCCAATGATTCCTCTATTTTCTACTTTTTCACAATTTATGTAAAATATGACTAAAATTTTCTAGCGTTGTCTTGTTATCTACTAATATCTTGTCTTGCATGATGTTTTCAGATGACATTATGTGGTACTAATCTTCCCATTGTTGATTCCTTCCCCGTTGTTTGCCATCCACTCTACTAGGAACAATACGATCTCCTCCGCGATCTTGAGCTCTACACAATCCAAAACATGTCCTTCAACAGTCTTGAGGATATCTTCATAACAAGTTAGCGCATCCACGAGGCTACCGAAGCATTCTCGGAATGCATAAAATGGAGCTATAAGGCTTCATGTAGACCTAACACAAGACAAGCACACTTAGGAGATGAGCTTAGACTTATCGAAGACCACAACACAACACACCGAAGTTGAAGACCGCAATCACTTTAACATATCTAGCACCAACACTACACCCACTCATCTCTTTGACACCCCCAAAATAATCCTCCGATTATTTTGCAGAGGATTATATTTCCATTCCGGATTCTGACACCACTATAGGAGAGGAAGAAATAATTGATTTTGTAGCTTCTAACATATATGAGAATTTGTATACAAACCAAGAATCTGATTTATGGATCTGAAGCCATGACTAATATTAGCTATATATGTATCTAATATAAATAAGTGATAGTCACATTTCTATCTTATTATCTTGTAGTACGATCATAAACATCAATAAAATCTTAAGTCATTTTTTTGAGCAGTAACATTATCTTGTTTAAGTGTGATCTTTGTAAGCTTGTTTACAGGGAAAGAAGCTCTGATCCATTACTTTACACAAGCACAATAAAAACATAATCAACATTACAAGTACCCTAAAAACCCCACCATATTGAGGTCAAGCTCAGTTCTACCCTTGAAACAAATCAAGAAAACCAAAGGTAAAAACCATGCTAGACATTCTGGCACGCTCGGTGGGACCCTGAGCCCTGTTAATTTCTTCATTTTATTATCAGTTTGAGCACTTTGTTTATACTTTGACTGCTAATTTCCAATGATTTCCTCAATCACCAATGATTCCCTTGTGTTGTTTTCTTGACATTTTATAATCCATCTATAGTGTTTTTTCCCTATTTCTCCTAATTAGATTGTAGGTTGCTTCTTGTTGGAAACTTTATTTTCTAGATTTGCTAAGCGAATGATTTGGAAATTTCTAAATTAAAATTAAGAAGTGCTCTCGTGGTAAGTTTTAAAGCCATTTGTTTAACTTTCTATCTTGCATTCTTGATTGGATGTTCTCATCAAAATCGACATTTCATTTTGGCTCTTAAAACGAAACATTCTCATTCTTCTTGCTTCACATAGTTTAATTAGGGAGGTGAAATTGGTTGCATCCACTTATTCATCCCTCACACACAACTCGAATCACTATCAAAATTTAAAACACAATTAAAAATTTCCCACCTAGGTGAAACTGATTGGGATTTCATCACCCAACAGGGAAGCCGACTCGGTGTTCTGGCCGAGTATAATCTCTTATCTATCGGTATATATTGGCTCAACACTTGACTCCCTTATCGCGGCAGACCGTGAAGTGAGGGGGTATACCCCAATACCACACTCATACCAGCAGTAGTACGAGTTGGTCCTCACATACCCTCGGGTATAACGAGGACTCTGCCCTTAAACACACCTGAAACCATCCCTAGATGACCACTTCCTAGGACCCCTATTAGCCATCTTACACATTATATTTTTGTGTAACTAATTAAGATAACTATTAAATTGCTCTCTAATTATTATTTCCTGCTATTTGTAAAACAACACATCTATTTGTTTTCCTTTCTTTTGGGTGTTTTCTTATTATGGTGCTTACTAGACAACAATCCCATAATCAAATCCTTGAAAACATGTCCACCCCACCTACATATCAACAAAATCTCCCATTTTGCACTTCAACACCTTCTACCCCTGCAACAACAAATTCCATACTATCAAATAGACACATCTAACCCCTTTTCAGACCCTCAACAAACTTGGCATGAAGTAGGGGCCAATTATAGCAATACAACAGACAACAAATCTCACATTCCCCACATCGGTATCATAGTCAAATCCTCCCTCCACTTGGATCGCAAGAAGAGGAATACTTCCTTTCTTCCAGTCCTCAGGCATCTGAACTCCCTTTCTACAATAGGGGAGACCCCATTTTTGAGGAAATGTTAGATTCAAATCCCATTGCCCTTAATGCTTATCTAGCAGCAAGAAACGTTCAGATGTAACCATTCATGCCTCCATCCATCCAACACACCTACAATTCATCCTCTGCCATTATGGGCCTTATTGATCAAAATCAAGATCCTATGGTCCAACAGTTATATCCATACACTTTGAGTCAGTCTAAAACATCAAACAATAGCCAACCTCAAGTATCTCTCACCTCTACAAATCCATTTGAAACTTTGAAAAACAATTTACCATCATCCAACCAAAAACATCTAAGGTTTCGTCAGCTCTCGTCTACAACCTTCACATGATCTTGTCATAAAAAAACTCTGCTAAGAACCCACATATTCCCGAGTCCTTTTGTAGGATCCACACCACCTTTAAACAATGTCACTACTTTGTCATCCACTCCTCTAGTCACCTCATACATGCCAACACCTCCCTTGAGTTTCCATCTCCCATTCCACAGTTATGTCTTCCCAACAAGTTACTACTCCCATCCAGAATATCACTATGTCCATCCCCACAACAACACCATTGGTTAACACTAGTGCCATTGCTAGTACACATCCTGTTTCATAATACATACCACAACCTTCACAACCATTGATCTCTACACCCCAAAGATGTACCTCAATAGAACATCCCACTACATGGTATCCCATAAAAAAGTGTTCCACAACAGGCACCATCTTTCGCCACTTTGGCTATGTCTTCTCAACAAACACCTACATATTCACAACCTCTTATGCATGTATCGATGCCATTGCAATACCAATATGTTCAAGCCTCACAACCTATCACTTTACAACAAGGATCCTCATCCCATTAAAACATTCATGTTGTCGCCAAATCACTGCACCCTCCGAATGGACAGGATGTGAATAGGACGTTCGATGTGATTGGGACACATGGGATCACCTCTCAAGATGTGGGACTTGGGCTTGAGGTGAACCTCCAGAGAAGGCCGTCTTCCTCTTCCTAAACTAAGTGTTGTACTACTCCTAGTGTAACAAAAATGATTATCTAGTCCTAGGCTAACATTTTCATGGGGTTTTAGGGAAAGAGATTTACAGAAATGAAACTATACTAGGGATGGTGATGCACCAAATAAAGGGTGTCTTCAGACTCAGGAAGGGTTAATTTGAAGAGGGTGTGTGCACCACAGGTCAACTTCACCTATTGCAACTTAGAGAGGGTACAAGATACCACAGACTAAGAGACATGCATTCCCTTTGTTAAACTTTATCAGACCGAGAAATATACCAGTTTCCAAGTGAAGAAGGATGAACTCAAGAAGGGTGAACAGACACCACAACTCAACTGCATGCAATACTTCACCACTCGATAAGCACATAACTCCAAGAACTTGCAATAGAACTTAAACTTGCACAGTGTACCTGTAAGTACAAGAAAGGCACAAAGAAGCATAAAAGGATGAAAGGACCGAGATTAGTCACAAAACACACACTTTTATTACTTCAATAACATGCACAATGCATCATACATTCGTAAGAGACAATAGTTGCCATTACAGGTCTTGAAGAGGAGGCTTGAAAGTTCTCTCAACACACAAGAACAACTTGCGAGAAGAGAGAGGATTCTTGAAAAGTATACACTCACCTGAGATATCTAACTGTCCAACTTGTCTGAACTGTTGGAACCCTTTGAAATGAGCTTCCAACTTACATTTATAGAAGAATATGTGAGAAAGAAGAGGAAATGGTCATAATTGCATTCCTAAAATGCAGGCCCATGATGTATTTATTGCGATTAGTTAGTCAACTACCCGAGAAGGTTCCATCATGGGTCATTAATTGCACTGATGACCTAGTCTTCTCAATTAATTAAAATAATATTTAAATAAAATATTTAAATAATAATAATAAATATTATTATTAAAATATTTAAATAAAAATATTAATTTAATTAACATAATGTTGGGACCCCCCCGTTGACCCGTTTGACTTGAAGAGGAGGGGGGTCCATGTGGATAGAGTCTGCACAAATCTCAACTTGGTGAGTTTCGAATCCTCTAACTCGGTGTTGCAATCGATTTTGAACCCCACACTAACTCTTTCCTTGCTTTGGTAATCAGGCTCTTTTGCATTGAGTCCTTCGAATGGTGAGCTATCAAACTCGATTCTTATCATTTTCCTCTGTTAACTCGAGGCCATTTATGCATTCCACATTCAAACTTCATGAAACATCACCACGAGCTCCTTGCGAAGTCACCGAGCTCTTCATCCAGCAAACGATCTTACCTTTCCTGGGCTCAAACTCACTTGAATATCGAGCTTAACCCAACATTTCTAAAAAGAATGGTTTTACCACAATGCTCACGGTTCTTCCTTATCATATAACACTTGTAGTAAGAATGTTTTAGCTTTGCCATAATAAGCACAATTTGTACCTTCCAAACGATGAGAAAATGCCATTATCAACAAAGACCTAATGCTGCCATGATGATGACCCAGGCTCATGCCCGTAACATGTCGATAGACACCCTTGAGACTGATTTTTGGCCAAAGAGCCCTTCGGTATTTTGGCAGTGCACTCAGCAATCTCGGCTCCAATCAACAATTATGCCACTATTGGGATCTTAGTATGGCATAGGTAGCTGTGAGCTAAACAATATACTCATTTTTCTAGAAACTAAAAAGATCCTTCATGTTACAATTTGCAACACATAAAAGGAGCCCTTCAAAAAATACGTTGAACAACTGGGGCAACCAAAAGGACCTTGGAAAAATGTACAGGGAACAACCATATGAATTCTTCCTTAGTCGTGGATCAAAGCTAATAGAAATAAGCTAGATAAAATCGGCTTGAAACTACAGTATAATCGTCCATTGTTAAAAACGAGCTTCTCTGAACCTGGTAAAAGAATATTTTTATTGTCTGATTGGACGTACATAATGGAAGGATATAAATATTGCTTCTACCCTCAGAGTTTCTCAAAGAGACCATTTACAAGTAACAAGGATGCAGCATGCAAAACGGCCGACCAGGTATTTCAGAGTTGACCTTCACATTCAATTCGTTTCTAGGAGAAGAAATGCTGAGCAATATGAATCGTTTCATTCTACACGTAATAAAACTCCATCTCCTGGTTCATGGAAATTTTATGAAGCCTTGAATGGCGTGACTCCAATCCATCGTACACGGCAGTGAATGTTTGTTTCATGCAGCTGTCATTCGATCTGAGTTCAGAATAAGGATAGGCATGCATTCGACACTGAACAGATAACAATACAGTTGGACAACCTGCTTGTTTAAACGCGTTCAAAAGGCTTTTACTGTACTGCGCATGCCTGCTGACTGTGCGTGGGAGCTTGTCTTGCGACCACCGAATGCTCAGAGAAGTATGCTGGCAAAGGCGAACTGAACGGGAGCTAGGAGAAGTATGTTGGCAAAGGTGAAATGATCAGGTCGGGCATCTGTTTGTTGCATTCGGAAACCTGTGTCTTCTGTAAGCTGCAATTACGGTATTCCATGAGAAGGCATTTCTTTTTGTGAGCCTGAAACTGGATACTGTTTCCAACGTCGACCCATCTTCAACCATCTCGCCATCATCCTCCCTTATCGATCGGAAGATTACTCAACGCTCAATTTGCAACTGCCACTTTAATTCTCCTGGTAACTCGCAAGAAGACTCGGACCACTCCAAGCTGCGTGGGGTTTTCATGACGGATAGCCATCATAATTTTTCCACTTGGCAATCTGATCCAATTTTTCCAACGCAGAGTGAACAGCCTCAGCGCGGGATTAACAGCCTGGCCCGCCATCATCAAATTTCCACTTGGCATTGCTTCTTGATTCCCATGTCTAGGATTTCTTCTTTGGCTTGCCATATTTCCCATGTCCAGGATTTCTTCTTTGGCTTGCCATCCACGAAAACCCACTTGGCATTAGGCTTCTCGGATTCCCATGATTTTCCTCCTGCCGAGTTTTCCTTCAACAGATTTGAGGATAACATTAAACTCTCAGTGCAAACATTTCAGCTGTAGCTTGTAAGGCGTGATAATTCTGACAGAAACATTTATACCTGACAACTTAGTGACTCGTTGAAGATGCTCATATAATTGCAAAGAAAATTGTGCCTCATGAATATTCTGATATGAAACAGTTCCACCTCTATGAGATTCGCTTCCATGAGTTACACCGTAAAACCAGTAAGGTCTCGATAGAGAATCTTTGTAATAATTTTCATCAGGTCTCCCGGTAACACTCTCACTGTCACTTAATCGATTTTCATAAAAATAACTTGAAGGAAAATCCCGAATTTGAGGATGCATTCGATGCTGAACAGATAAAAACATCGTTGGACGACTTGCTTGCTGGAAGTGCTCAAAAAGGCTTCTACTATACTGCAACATGTCAACTACCTGTGCACCAAATGCTCGGCCGAGGAAGGTCTGAACACCATTATGTAATTACAAACCCGAGATTCAATGATGTTGAACCTCCCATATCTGCATAATTTCATATCATCTCGGTCAAACAAGATAATTCTCCCAAGTGGTTGGTCGAGCACTGTCTTAATGGATTAAACCTGGCATCATGTTGACTTTGACTCTCCCTGACTTGGCCTTCAGATCTTTTTGCATCGATCTCCACCGAGATCCTTGTACAGTTCCTTTCATTTGTCAATTTTCAACGAGCTATATTTTGCATTAACAAGACCATCGTCGAGCTCTTACAACTGAGAGTCTCTACTGAGATGATTTCCGAGATGACTATCAATTTGACACCGGGTTCTTTAACAACTCGACCCTGAACTCTTCACTGAGTCGAGATCAACTGGGTGCCTTTCGATGCTAGGTGATCTCTTCATATGCAATTTAGGAATTATTTTTTAATTATTGCATCTCGATAATAACCGAAGGTGGGTTCCTGGGACTACTATTTCATTTTGAACGTGATAGGACCCCCTTGTCCAATCTTGCCAGGTGTGCAAAATTGGATAACAATTCCATGACACAAAATCCTTCATCATCAAAACATTCCCCAAAAAATCAACAACACATACCTCAACAATATGGATATCAACAAAATATTACATCATACCATTTCTCACAGAAAAACAAGCCCCATCAAAGCATAATATCCCATACCAACATAACATCTCCCAACAAAACACCCCCTACCAACATAACATTCCGTAGCAATATCAAGTGTACTCACAACCCAATCAGTCTTTGTATCAACCAGGTCATCCCTACAACAATCAATGCAAGCCGATCCTCTTCAAGCCCTTCTAAGCCACATATCTAGCCTAGAAGCTACTTCATCAACATCTAAGAATGCACTCTCTTATGATCAGATTTGTAATGAGCCCATTCACCCTTCTATACCATACAAGCCATATCCACCTCACTGGGAGCTTCCAAAACTTACTAAGTTTTATAGAAAAGAAGATCCCCAACAACACATCTTACCTTTTGTCACACATGCTATCTAATAGCTCATGATCAAGACCTCATGCTGAGGACCTTTTCCATGTCCCTTGTCAGTCCTTCCTTGGATTAGTAAAACAACATTCTGAAACATTCCCTCTTTTCTTTCGCATATCTCACACAATTATTCTTAGATCACTTCTCCATCAACATATCTCGTAAAATCACCATTAATGACCTGTATGCCATTAGAAAATTTGAAGATGAATCCATCATTGATTTTGTAGCCCATTGGAGGGACACTACCAATCAACTATCCTTTACACTACCACAACCAGAGTTAATCAAAAAAAAATTCATGCATGTGCCAAACACATTTCATCTACTCTACAAATCCAGTCATTCCAAACTTTCGATGAGGCTTTTACCATGGCCCGTAAGTTAGAATTACGAGCCCTAGAAGATGGACGGGTAAAAATTCATCCTAAGAAACCAAAAATGGATTTCCCATCCAAGCCACCATCTAACTCAGATAAGTCTAAATCAGCCACCAACACCGTCGTGGTCAAATCCACTCCTAAGGAAAAGCCAACCACCGAACGCTTTTGTCAACAACACAACTATACACCCATAGCTGAAAATTATGGTGCAATTTTTGATAAATTTCTCGCCTCCAATATAATATCACTTCCACCCATTTGACCCATCAATATATCAGTTTTGAAACCCATTTGGTATCAAGATAATGATTCTGCAAGTACCACAAGGTCAATGGTCATGACATCGAAAGGTGTCACACATTCCACAATGTGCTTCAAGACTTGATCGACAAGGGTGACCTTCACTTAGATAATCCAAATGCACCCCCAAATCAAGGCCTCAACATATTTAAGCATCCTTTTCCAAATCACCCCTCTTCCTCTCGAGCAACCACAAATGAACGTTGTTCATACCATTAATATGATAACTAAAATCAAGCATGTCCCTCTAACCACTTCATCACCCAATGAAACAAAATCTGTAGAATCAACACCAACACTCAATGAGTTTGAAACCATGAACATAGAAACCTCCCCTGTTGAACGCATTTCTCAAAATCTCCCTATGTCTCCATCACCAACACTCGTAGAGTCTAAGATGGAACATGACAATCTTAAAACTTCCAAACCACCATTTACTACTAAAAATATACCCGCATCCTCACCAAATTTTTTTACCGAGTCCATACCCTTACCCTTTAACGTGGCTACACCAACATCTACACCTAGATTTGTAAATATAACTATGATACCACTTGAAACATTCTTAGCACAATCATCCCCACCCAAGCCAACCATAGGACATGATCGTCCCCAATCTGTGAAAATAAACAATCTAAAATCTACAAATCATTTAGACCACACCATCCAAACTTCTTCTCCTTCGCTAGCGTTGACTTCAAAAAATACACCTAGTTCATCTAAAGTATCAAGAGGACCTAATAAATAGGGTGTCATTCAAGTCTTTAGAAGTCCTTATTATGATGAAACTTATCGTTTCCATGGTCCTCCTCCTTTCCGTCCTTCATTTCATCCAAGAGGCATACCCACTTTTGGAAATCCTCTTGTCATGTTAGACCTAAGACCTATGAGACCTCCCAAATTAAGCATCACTCAAGATCCTAAAAACCATCCTTATCTCCCCCTAGATTTGGATCCTCTACATGAATCTTCTTTTATCATACCAGTTAATCACCCTATCATTACAGGGGAAAAACCCATACATCATACCCCCACCATGAGTCCATATTTCACATCTGATTACCCCGTAGGGAATCCACATCTGATCCTCACCCTCTGCCTCCTATACAACCTAACCATCCTTCACAATCACCACATCCACTTGTTGCAACAACTAAAAATCCTCCACGTCTGCCAAGTAAAAACCTATTGCCAAACAACCCGCTTCACCTCCTCCTAAGAAAAATGAATGCCTAGCTACATTCGGACCTAAAGGACATTATGCCACCATTTTGGATAACTTATTACAAGAATAACTCATTACATTACCACCTCCCAAGCCATCAAATCACCATGGGTGGAAGCCCACCTGGTATGAATTTTCTACTTTTTGTGATTACCATAGAACACGAGGCCATACCATAGAGGATTGTAGAGCCTTTCATCAAAAAGTTTAAAATATTGGCAGTTCACTCTTCCTTCCTTCTCACACAACATCAAAATCAACCTCAATACCTTTAGAAGAGTCTACCCCTAAAGCATCTAACCACCAAGTCAATGTTGTCCATGTCACCACATACTCGTAAAATTATGACAAAGAGCCATTTGGGTCTAAGGAAGATAGAGACTTTATTTCCATACCTTCACCTCCAGAATTATCGACACCATCTGATAAACCTAAGGTCTCCATTTCATTGGCTCATAAAGATCCTAATCAAACAACATCATCCAAAGGCAGAGTCTCAATACAAGCAGCTACGTCTCCACTCACCACGTTGTAGAAAGTAACTATTAAACAACTACACCAATCCCCCGTTAGGATGTCGCTTTATGAACTTGTGCAGACCTCACCAACTCACAAACAAGCCATGTTAGAGGCCCTCCAATCCATCACTATCCTAGATGATCATTTGGACCCTTTCACAAATTTTGTAGGTGCCCTAAAAGCATCTACCGCCATCTCATTTGAACCATCTGAAATTCCCTCTCTTAGACTAGAGGATCATGACCTACCACTTTTCATCACTGCTCAAATCAATGACATATCCATCAAGAGGGTCATGATTGATAGTGGTGCCACCATCAACATCATATCATCCCTTGCCTTTGATCAACTCAAACTACCCAACACTATTATCACTTAGAATCCAATTCTATTATGCTCTTTCAATGACACTATCACACCTACTATAGGCACAATTATATTGTTTGCTCAAGGTCGGTGTTAAAACTCTACCCAAAATCTTCTACATTATAGAAGGAGAGTTTTAGTACAACATGTTACTAGGACCATGTGTTGCATTCCTTCCATCTGTAATTGTTGTCTCAAATATGAACATGAAGGCCAAACGCTCACTGTCCCTACGGATCTCGAATCCATTCGCTGACTATTATATGATGTATCACCCAAATGATGTTCTTGTACATACGTCCATGAATGAATCATCTGATCAAGCATCTACTAGAAAATTTTCCCCTCTTTGAAATTACTGAAAGATTCTTCTCTTGGTGAAGCCGTGAAGTTCCTCACACTTGGGGAATATCGCCTCCTCATGCTCAACTCTATCCCTTCACCAAAAACATATGGTCATCCCAAAAAATAACCCATATACAACCCTAACTTAGGAGATATTATATATTATGGTCCATATTACCTTAAAACCAATCTTGTCTATGGAGGATGTGACCATTCGCTATCTCACATTATCAATCCACATCATACCATGCCTTTCGCATTGGATTTCAAATCCCTTGATAATCCAAAATTTTCTCGTATGTATCTCCATCGTTGTGCATGGAAAGGTTTCGGCCTTGGATGTTATGAAAAGGAACACATGACTGACCTATCCTTTGTACCATCAAGGACCATGAGATAATTGGTCAATAACCCCTTCCTATAGCATGTGAAGCCAATACATCTAAACCAACTTCCTTCGTAATTATTTCGAACCGAATCACCACCCGAAACCCTCTCGTAATTTCACAAACAGGGACGGAAGCCTGTATATTTTATTAATGTGAAATTGATTAACCATTACAATGGAGTGCTGCAATATTTATACATATTGGACAACAATGTGCAGACAAACAAATATGTTGCACAGGTAAAACCATACTCACAACTGCTTCCAATAATACATCCGGAAGCATATAAATTGTTATAATAATTGTAACAATTATCCCTATGAAACAAAAAGACAAATATGGTTTAAAACCATATAACAACTTACAATTATATTATGGTTTATAATATAACCATATAATATGATTATTTAATTAATAAAATAAATTAAATAATAAATCATATAATGCATAATTAATTTATCCTAACATTCCCCCCCTTAATTGTGCATTGTCTCAAGGGATGAGGAGAGGAACTCTCTGAACAACTTGAACTTGTCACGTGCAAGTGATTTTGTGAAGATATCTGCTTGTTGTTCAGCTGTTGGACAATATTGAAGCTGGATGTTGTGCTTCAACACATGTTCGTGTATGAAATGAACTTGTACCTCAATGTGCTTTGTTCTCTCGTGAAAAACTAGATTGCGAACAAGTTTGAGAACACCTTCATTGTCAACATACATGGTGGTCGGTTTTTCCTGTGGTATTCCAAGTCCTTCTAGTATGCGACGTAGCCAAATCACTTCACAGACAACTTCTCCTGTAGAACGATACTCGGCTTCTATGGAAGAATGAGAAATGAAGTGTTGTTTCTTACTTCCCCATGATATTGGTCCAGATCCCATAAAGAACACAAATCCTGAAGTGGATTTTCTGTCATCAATGTTTCCTGCATGATCTGAATCTAAATATCCAGAAAATAAGTTGTCATTCTTCTTGTATTCTAGACCAAGATCCACTGATCCTTTGAGATATCTCAATATGTACCTTGTTGCTTTCCAATGACAAAATTTGGGTTCCTGCATGAACCTGGATAGATAGCTTACTACAAAGCTGATATCTGGCCTAGTGTAGGTCAGGTAAATGAGACTCCCAATCAACTGCCGATAGAGAGTGGCACTTACCTCAGGAGATGGATCTGAATGAGATAACTACAATCTGTTCTCCATGGGTGTAGCAATTGGTGTGCAATCCATCATCCTAAACTTCTCAAGCGTAGTCTTGGTATATTTCATATGAGAAACAAAAATATGATTCTCTTTCTGCCACACTTCCAATCCAAGACAATAGTGCATCATCCCGAGATTGGTCATGTCAAACAATCAATTAAGATCTTTCTTCATTGCATCGATCATCCTCACTGAACTACCAGTGATGACTAGATCATCGACATAGATAACAACAATCACCATCTCCCCCCTTGCTTTTGAGGTAGAGATTGGGATCGTATGGATTTCTAACAAATCCATGTTGTACGAGATGCTCATCAATCTTGATGTACCATGCCCGGGGTGCTTGTTTTAGACCATACAGAGATTTCCTAAGTCTGCATACCTTTGCTTCTTGACCAGGTACAACATATCCCTTAGGTTGAGTCATGTAGACTTCTTATAAATATCTATTTAGGAAGGCACTTTTTACGTCCATTTGGTGAAATTTCCATCCAAACTGAGCAGCTAGAGCAAAGATCATCCTGATCATTTTGATCTTAGCTATGGGAGAAAATGTCTCCTCATAGTCAATGCCTTCTTTTTGTGCATACCCCTTTACTACAAGTCTTGCTTTGTACTTGTCCACTGTCCCATCTGTTTTGTACTTAGTTTTGAATATCCATTTGCATCCAATGGGTTTCTTCCCTGGTGGAAGATCGACAAGCTACCAAGTGTTATTCTTCATCACTGATTGATATTCAGAATCCATGGCATCTTTCCAAGATTTTGACTATAGGGCTTCCTGGACTGTAGAGGGCTCATCTGATTCAATAACTCTACTCATCAAAGAAAAATTAACTTCTTCTATTGCTTTACTACGAGTCCGTGGTCCAGGGGTGGATGTATCTGGTGGAGCATCCAATCTTGCATCTTGTAATGTACTTGTACACCATTTAGGCATACGCTGAACTGTTCCCATGGGTTGTGGTTCTATCTGATCATCATCATCCCCATCATCACTTTCATCTTCTGAGGGAACATCAGCTTCAATTTTTACAATAGGTGAAAAATCTACATCTTGTGAGTCTGGAGGAGGAGTCTCTGCTTCCTTCTTCTCGAAAAACTCAACATCTCTGCTGGTGTAGACTTTTCTGGTCTTAGGATCCATCAATCTATACCCAAGAGTCTCTTCACTGTACCCAATGAAGATGAGTTTTGTGACTTCATGTCCAATTTCTTTCTATTTTGTTTGGGTATGTGCATGCTTGCTTTACACCCGAATACTCTGAGGTGTGTAATGGATGGTTTCCTTTTTGACCATGCTTCTTGTGGTGTAATTCCATCAAGAGTAGTTGTGGGTGCTCTGTTCAAAAAATACATTGTTGTCTTTGCTGCTTCTCGCCCAAAATTTCTTTACAAGTTCGAGAATCATCGATCATGCATCACACCATTTCCATCATAAGTACGATTTCTTCTCTCAACAACACAATTTTGCTACGGTGTGTGTGGAGGAGGCATTTATCGACGAATCCCATGAGTTTTTAGGTAGTCTCTAAACTCATCATGGTGAATTCCCCCTCGATCCGAGCGGAGAGTTCGATGTGACGACCGAGTTTCTTTCTCAATCACTTACTTTGAACTTTTTGAAGGTTTCAAATGCTTCACTTTTCTTGCGAAGACAAAAAATCCACATTTTCCATGAATAGTCGTCAACACAAAGCATGAAGTACTGGAACCCAGTATGACTTGGCTGCAGTGGACCACAAAGATCGGTATGAACCAGGTCAAGTTTACCATGAGCTCGAAATGTACTCCTCTGGAATGAAACTCTGTGTTGTTTGCCTGCTAGGTAGTGAGGACACTTGTCTGTATCCTTCTGAAGAGATGGTAGCCCATGTACCATATTACACTGGTGAAGTGTTTTGAGATATTTGAAACTTACATGACCAAATCTTCGATGCCACAATTGTGCTGAGGTGGTGTTTTTAGCTATAAGTGCTTGATCATCTTTGTGAACAAAATCAAGTTGGAACATGCGTCCCACATTGGAGGCTTTTGCAATTATTTTTGAGCCTCTTGATTTATCTCGAATCAAACACGTTTTCTTTCCGGATTGACTATCAAAGTCAATTTTCATGTTGTGATCTAGGAGTTGACTAACTAAAAGAAGATTCTTTGTCAACCCAGGGACATATAGGACATCTGATAGTTTGCATTTACGTGAACCAAGGGGTAGAGAAATGTTCCCAATCCCCTGAACTATATATGAAGAATCATCTCCCAACGAAACATGATTTTTTGATGGTGTGTCCCTCATTGAAATAAACCAGTCTCTATGGCCAGTCATGTGTCAAGTGGCTCCCGAATCAACATACTAGACATCACTAGATGACGTGGATGGTTCACTTGATCGAGTAGTGAACAAGAAGTCTTCAATGTCTGACTGTTCGTCTTGTTGCTCAACAATATTACCTTGCTGGTGGGGTCTTCTTTTCTAGTTCCCCTTTTTCTACCCATGATAGTTGTTAGAATGTCCCTTGTAAGATTGTTGTTGTTGTGGTCCAAAGTTGCTTGATGAACCTTTCTTATAAGTGTTATACCAACAATCTTTTAAGTCATGTCCTCTTTTGCAAATTGGACATTGCTTCTTCTGTTGATTGTCCCCGTGATACTGATTCTAATGTTGGGACTTCTGATAGGAATTAGGTTTTCCTTTACCTTTTCCTTTCCATTTTTGATGTGAAGATAGTGCCTGCTCCTCTTCATCATCCTTATTGTGCATTGCTTCCTCTTGTTGCAGTAGGTTTACTAGTTTGTCAAAACCAACTGTCATATCTATCATGTTTAGTGTTGTGACAAAAATGTGGTAAGAAGAGGGGAGTGCTCTCAGAACAATGGGAACAAGAGCATCATCTATGACTGGTTCTCCCAGGGCTAGAAGTGAAGCCCTTAATTCTACAACTCTTCTTAAGAAAGCTTCAATTTTCTCATTCTGCTTGAATTTCAGTGTATGTAACTGACTCTACAAATTCAGTATGACATTCTTGTTCTTGGCCTCGTATACTGTACTCAATTTATCCCACGCTTCTTTTGCTGTTTTGGCATCTCGAATGTGGGGTTGCACATCATCGGACACTCCAAACAAGATGATGAGTTTGGCCTTCTGATCTACTTTATCAAACTGTTGTTGTTGTGTTGTATCGATGGTGAACCGGTCGAGTACCATTCACAACCGACCAAATCTCTTCAAACTGCCTATATTTTGTCTTCCATGTAGCATAGTTGCTTCCTCTAAGCAATTGTGAATCCGAAGAAAAAAATTTGGGGGCATTGGTGCCCATTTTGCAGAGATCACCGACGGGGTTTGGTTCTTATCACTCCTGTATTAGGTATCCCAATCTATATACTTTGTCATCCGATATACCGAACCTTTCTATATACACGCCCTTCCAATATACCCATCAAGTACATGGAAGAAGCTTGCCCTTTCTATATACCCAGCGGTACGTGAAAGAGGCGTTGACATATGCATGCTTCAACCACGGTTTGTAATTGCATGCTTGAACATATTATCAGACAATATCAGTACTATGTTGAAGCATGCTTATCACGTGAAAGAGGCGTTAACATATTGTACTATGTTGAAGCATGCTTGTACGTGAAAGAGGCATTAACATATTGCTTAAATTAAACACTTCCAAACTGTAAAACCATACCTCTTCATAAAACCACGGTTTTGGAAAGGTGGTTTTGAGCAAAAATTCCAGCAAAGAGAAAAAATGACAGGCGGTTTTGGTGAGAATGAAGGTGGTTTTGACTGTGTATGGCGCCTTAGATCATTTTTCTTCCTTCCTTTGAGCTTGTAATCTCTTCCTTGGTGAATTTTATCCTCCTCAACCTTAATTGCAATGAATAAAGGTGGTTTTGAGGAATTTGATGGCGGTTTTGAGGAATTTGATGGTGGTATTGCAAGGGATGGGGCTGGGAAGTTACAGAGGCAACTCTGGCTCTCTTTTGCTTACACAAGCTTCTCCAATGCTCCTCAAACTCTGCTGCAATCCTCCAATATCCTTCAACCTGCTCTGAAACCAAATGTAATTTCACAAACAGGGACGGAAGCCTGTATATTTTATTAATGTGAAATTGATTAACCATTACAATGGAGTGCTGCAATATTTATACATATTGGACAGCAATGTGCAAACATAAACAAATATGTTGCATAGGTAAAACCATACTCACAACTGCTTCCAATAATACATCCGGGAAGCATATAAATTGTTATAATAATTGTAACAATTATCCCTGTGAAACAAAAAGAAAAATATGGTTTAAAACCATATAACAACTTACAATTATATTATGGTTTATAATATAACCATATAATATGATTATTTAATTAATAAAATAAATTAAATAATAAATCATATAATGCATAATTAATTTATCCTAGCACCCTCAAGGTTCCATAAACACGATAATGTCATACCTATTCCACCTATTTTTTTAATCAATGCTATATCATTAGGACCACTCACATATCAATCTAACCACTCTTCTAAATCTCTCCGCTTCATCCAGAAATGGTTGAAGAAGACTCACCAACCATAAACATCCTTCAATGTCAGGATGACCAAGATATCCTATCTCATATGGGAGTTGAATATTGTTACCTTCAATCCCTACCACCCGAAACACCCACTCTTCTTAATGAATCCACAATCGATATTAACTTAGGAACATCACAGGACCCTCACATAGTCAAGGTGGACCAATCCCTCAATCCACAAGAATTGAATTATTGTACCGAATTCCTACCAAAATATAGTCAAACCTTTGCTGTTTATATAGTGATATGCCCGGGTTTGATCCCAACATTTTCATACACAACATTGTCACATATCCTAATGCTAAGCCAGTAAAAAAATCTCCATAAGATGCACCCACATATATCTCTCCTTGTCAAGGAAGAATTGCAACGCCTTTTATCCACCAATTTCATCATACCCATTGACTATCCACAATGGGTCTCCAACATTGTCCCAATAAATAAAGCTTTAGGAAAAATTTGTATCTAGATAGACTTCAGGGATCTCAATCTTTCTTGTACAAAAGATGATTTCCCTTTGCTAAACATAGATAAAATGTTTTCCCTCATGGATGGATTTTCTGGTTATAATCAAATTCTTATCGCCCCTGACGATCAACACAAAATTCCTTTATAACCCCTTGGGAACCTTTTGCTACCGCATTATGCCATTCGGTCTCAAAATGCCAGGAAACATACCAACATGTTATGAAGTACATTTTCCATGATCTCATTTATAAAATTGTTGAAGATTATGTTGAATATCTCCTTGGGAAGTCTAAATCATGGAAGGATCATCTCAATGTTCTTGAATCAATCTTCACCTATCTCATCCAATTCTGTCTCTACTTGAATCCTGTAAAATGTGTTTTTGGTGTCCTCACCAAAAACTTTTAGGATTTATCATATCTCTTCATGGAATTGAAGTCGATCCCACAAAATTCAGAGCAATCATCGAAATTCCTCCACCCTATAATCTCAAACAATTACGCAACCTACGGGAAAAATATAGTCCATACGATGTTTCATATCACATCTTTCTAATCACCATCAACCATTTCACCATCTACTCCGCAAAGACATAGTGTTTCATTGGGATTCTGACTGCCAGAAAGCCTTCGATGAAATCAAACAATATTTGTTATCACCACCTATACTTATGCCACCTTGTGAAGGAGAACCATTTTATCTCTACATCTCTACCTCGGAGCATGCCCTAGGAGCCATGCTCACTCACCGCAATAATCAAGGTTGTGAATAGGCCATGTACTACATTACTCACACCCTCCATGAATACGAAACACGCTACTCTAAAGCTGAAAAATTGTGTTGTGCATTGTACTTCGCTACTTCCAAACTCTAACATTATCTCCTCAACCAAAAAACATATGTTTTCACTAGTTTCAAAAATCTGTTTTGGAAGGGTGTATCTATTAGTGGATACTCCTTTTCTAATAATTTGATTTTATGGGTGTAGTAAAGCCGGAAAGAGTAATCTGGGACTAGATCACTTGTTATAGATTAATTCTAGAGATGATGCGGACTACCGAGGATACTATGTCGATGCATAGTTTGTCTATGTTGAACTGTGCACCAACTAATTTGGAATATATTACAATATTTTTTGGCATTGGACTTGTGCCAAAAGGAATTATGACCTTGGAAAAGAAGCAAATTGCTATTCAAGCTGCACCATATCAACTTATTGGAGGAGACTTGTATAAAATTGGAAGAGATGGGGTCTTGCACAGATGTGTTCGGAGCATCGCAGTGTGAATCCATTATGGAGGAAGCTCATGGACGAATAGTTAGAGGCCATTATGTAGGAGATGCGATTTGTGTGTAATATTATTTTAGTTGGTTTATGGTGGGAGACATTATATAAGGATACCAAGGCTTTTTTCAAAGCATGTGATCACTATCAAAGAATTGGAAAGCTTGGAAATAGAGATGAAATGTTGTTGAGGCCTATAGTAAGCACAAAGACTTTTGAAAAATGAGCTATTGATTTTGTAGGACCTATTGCACCACCCATGTGCAGAATTAAACATGCTACATCATCACATGTATTGACTATCTAACAAGGTGGGAATATGTTGAGCCTACAAAATATTACACAACAACAACAACAAATTCTTTTGGGAAAATATTATCAATAGGTATAGATTCCCCTTTTAATTTTAACAAGTGATAGAGGGAATAATTTCTTAAATGAACCTATTAGAATTTTATTGGTATATTTTATGGTGGCACACTATAATACTACCCCTTATCACCCACAAGAAAATGTCACCACCGAATATTTCAACACGATCTTGGGACAAACACTAATGAAAATATGTGATGTTGGAAGAAATCGACCGTTCTTTGGGCATAGAGAACAACCTATAAATGGTTGAATAAGGCCACACCCTTTCAGTTGGTGTTTGGTGCAAAGCATGTACTACTTATGGAATTTACATTACCATCTCTATGTATTGTGAACATAAGAGGATTAGATGATGAATAGGCAAAGTGGATGAGTGCATTGACAAGTTGATGCAATTAGATGGGCGACACACCATTGTGCATTAGATTAAGAAGAAAGAAAAGGCAATACATAAGGCTTAGCATGATTTGACGGGACATCACGAAAAAGTCTTTTATAGTTGGAAAGATGGTACTTCTGTATGACTCCAAGTTTTCACGCCACCCAAGGAAGTTGAAATTCCATTGGTTGGGACCCTTTGTAGTGACCAAGATACTAGAATTAGGTGCATGTCAATAAGCACTAGATGGCACCATGTTTCCCAGTTACTTCAATGGGAGTAGGTTGAAGCCCTACTATAAATAAGCTTCCTTTTTTGTTTATAATAAGGCAATATTGCCACTTAGATTAGATTTCCATTTCTTGTTTTATTTTTTATCATTTTTTTGTAATAAGAACATTCACGCAGAAGTTGATTACTACTTATTGAGTTGATGCACAAAGGACCTTGAATAATTTTAGTGTGGGGTGAACACAAGTGTGATTGTGTGCAAAAAAGGAAATTTTAGATTTTGGTACCTATCTTGAAGTTGGTTTAGAGGTGCATGTGACATAATTTAAAAAAGGTACTTGATGGATAAAAATTGGATATGCACGAGAGAAAAAAAGGAAAGTGTTACAAGTGTTTAGGGATGATGGTGCTTAATGTTAATTGCTTTGAGTGGGAAACCATGTGAGTAAGAGGTCACACAATATAATGTGAGGGAGGAAACAGAGGATTGACTACTTAGTATGAGGCGTAGAGGATATATGTGTTATGGTATGGGGAATGTGTGAAGGGATGTTTGCAACATGGAGATTAGTAACGCACCATAAGGTTATGAATTCCACGTGTGGAAGAAAGCATGGAGAAAAGCAAACAATGTCTTTAATATGGAAAAATATGTTTTAAAATGTAAAATCACTTTAAGACATAAAAGTGGGAAAAATGTGTTTTAAAGATAAAATTGATTCGGTGGGGTTTTAAGTGTGAAAAAGCTATAAATAGGGGAAGTTGAGTTCATTTTCTACCTTGCATTTTAAGTGATTTGAGTGATTGTACAACCAAGTGACTAAGTGATAGAGCAAAGCGTGCGAAGAAACAATTCAAGCGGTAAAGCAAACCGAATAGAGTGTACTAGCATTCAAGTGGTGGAGCTCCTTTGCTAAAGGAAGTGGAAGTTTGAGTGAAGGATGAGGGCATAAGTGAAGTAGGGTTTGTAGAGTTGGAGTTAGAAGAGCGAGGGTTCCTAAGAGCTCACTTGTCATGAAGTTAGGGTTATAAAGTTGGACAATTGATCGCTAGGGCATGAGAGTAGGGTATGCAAAGGCACACCGAGGATTTTACACACAACATAGGGATTTGTAGTGTAAGTAAGTTTGTAATTGAGAATACATAGGGCACAAGTTTTAGTGTTAATTTGAGGATAAAAATGGCACAAAAGAATGTGCTTGCATAATCACCTAAAGGAAAGGGCAAGGGGAAAACAAGGACGTAGAGGCCCCACCCGAGGAGTTGTTATTAGAAATGCAATACTACTGTTAGAGGAAATTATGGTACAAAATCCAACCTTGCAGCTCACAAAATGTACGATTAACGAGCATAACCATAGGGCACCGGGGATCGAGGCCGCACTAAATAAGGACATGCTGCAGGGATTTTCCTATAAAGATGATAGATGAAAAGCGGTGATGGATGAATCGGTGAGGAAGATTTTCGAGAAGGTAGGGGTATTCCATTTATTTGATTTTCCCTTCTTTGGAAGTCATGCATGCATTTTCCAGTGGTTGGGATTGTGGGTACACGAATACTATTTTTACTTTGCAGCAAAATAATGAGGATCACAACTCATTTTATTGACAAGTAATATGGTTGCGAAAAGGGAGAACCATACCTATACTTGAGTGATGAAAAAAGATTGAGGAATTGGCCACCAAATTCCATGATAGAGGAACTCGAGTCATTAGCATTAAGAAGATTGTAGACCCTAGAACTAGGGTGGTGGCTCGAATCATAAGCTACAAATTTGGTTCCTTAGATTGATGAAGAGAAGGGAATATAAATTTCCTCTACATTGCTCTCCCGAATGGTGCACAAAACACAATATAATATTGCACGATTCATTATTGATGGAATTATCAAATAAGCTAAGGCATAAATGGATAAGGGAGACAAGATAACCTAGGGTCTATCTTGTTATTGATTGTCTTTTGGGAGATTGGTGTCCTCAATGGACCAAAGGTAGTATTTTGATTCATGAAGTGGAAAACAAGTCCCTTGTACAAATTGTAGATTTGAAATGCGAGGGCACAATCACCAACCCTTACAAGGCCATATTAAACAAGTGGTACAATAGGATGTGCATGGCCTTTGAAAATGAATGGCATATACCAATGAAGCTACTTGAGAAGTGAGTGGAAAGGAAAAGTTTGTAGTTATGCAACACTTTATCCTTTTTAAGTTCATGATGGCCAATGGTGAGATGCGGCCGTGGTGCAAACAACTGTTTTCATTCACCGCAAAATATTTTAAATGCGTAGTGAAAAATAAAGCATGTGTAAAGATGGTTTTTACATATAAATTGGATTTAGATTGACACACCCTACGCAAGGCCTATAGATATGCATCCGTAGGCCTACATATTTGGATACTATGGATCCTAACACCCTGGACTTAAGTCCTGTCATGAATGTGATAGTCAACAACATGAGTTACAATGTTTTTGTCAACTCACAACCGAAGGTGAAGGAAGGGAAGGAAGTTGAGGTATGTGAATATCATATGCCTCAACCAAAGAAGATTTTGGTCAAGGACCCCAAGAGGAAGGGAGAAGAAAATCCACCCAAGCATGAGTGAGAAGAAGAAGAAGAAGACAAGGAGGAGGAGGAGGAGGTACACTACATTAGATTAAAGTCAAAGAAAATAAATGCAGGATAAGAGAATTAAAGCAAGGGCTCAAGCTCTTCTCATATAGTCAAGGGGTATCCTTCTACAACATCGACTAAGGTAATCAAACTATGGAAAAGAAGGGGTCCTAAGAGATCTTAGGTTTTGTATGATGATGAGGAAGACTTGAGAAGGAGCAAGAGAAGAAAGAATTGGAAAGTGAGGATTCCACACATGAAGGAGATACAAATCAATGAGTAGACGTGGAGCCAAGCGTAGATAAATGTGAGGATGGTGAGAAGCATAAGAGTATGTATAAGGAGGAATTACTAGTGCTGGAAGAGGAGATGCATAATACCCAAGATGATGAGCCCCAAGAAAACAAAGGAGAATGTGATGACACATATGTCTTCAGGTAGGATAAGGATGTTGGTGGTGAGACAAGCCCAAAAATTTCATGCCAAAGGAAAAGGTGGTAAGGAGGCGATGGCCTCCATAAGTGACCACACATGACATATATTGATGATCCAAAAAGGTGATATGAGCCATGTTTTAGAGTACGGTCACCAAGGAAAACTTATTTGGCTAGGACCTATTGAATGAAGCGGGGGCTATCGTGCATAAGGAATATGTTGTCTTGGAGCAAGCATACCCATGTAGAGGAGTCCAAGTTTGAAATCGGCAATAGATCTTATTCCAAGATAACACTAACAAAGGAGCTGGAGAAAGAATATAAATTTTTGACCCCACAAGGTTGATCGATGAAAAATATTGTAATGCTCTAAATAAGCTAACAATTGAGGTCACACACATGAACTTGGATAAGGGGATACCATGAGGTTGATGGTAGAGGATAAAAAGGATAAGGAGTGTGAGATTGAAAAGATGAAGGATGATATAAAAGGAGAGTAGAAGTGGACCAATGAGGCCTATAACAGTGGAGGGCTTGTAAAGAAAATTATAAGTGCATTCTCCACATTGGTGACTCATGCCAGAAAAATTAGGTTGATGAGATAGAGTATCTCAAGGACTTGGTTGGGATGTTGTTCCTTAATATCAAGAGTGGCACGAGGTCATTAGTAGAATAATTGGCTAAGTCCAAGAAGAGAGATAAAGAGGCCGTGGAAGCCAATGTGGCTTAGTATGAGGCCTTAATCACTAAGGTCAAGGAGGCTAACAAAATAGATGAGTCAAATTTTGATAGGTGCCAAAGTTGTGACTCCATTTTGAGTGCATGCATTACAAAGGAGGAGGTGGAGCTCAAAGAAATTCAAAAAATACATCGAGTAACAAGCTTGAGTGAAAAAGGTCATGATAGAGACATTAGCGCAAAGATTTCTAATTAAAGCCATAAAGGAGATAATTGAAGTGTGAATCAAGGAAATCCAACTCTTGGTCATGGAACGAATGGATGTTATGGAGGGATTAAATACGAGCTAAATGTATTCATCAAGGAGCTTAAGGAGAAAGTGGATGAGTTGTCGATTGATCAAATTTTAGGTATTGTAGAGGAAGCTCTAGAGAAAGACAAAGAGGAACTCGCAGAGTGTAAGAAGCTAGAAAATATATTGACCAAGGAGTTCCTAAAGCTCCTCCAAATGACTAAATCTTGAGGTTATCCACACATTCATTGGTGAATTGTTATTCTTTCATTCATGGTGTTTTTACCTTATTATTTATTCTCACTCTTATTTGATTCATTCATTCTTTGGAGAGGTAAGTATGATGAAACATTGCTAAGGATGGGCAATGAATTTAGTGTGGGGTGATGTTGAGTGGATAAAATGGCTAAGTAATAGCCACATGTGGAGGTTGTGGACTGCGTGAAGGGTCACACACATGAAAGAAGGATCAACGTGCGAGGGTCGTGTACATGAGCATACATGAATTTAGGAATTAGCCACTTTTCCAAGATAAGGCTAAAAATAGAAAAGTAGAGTTGGAGTGGCATCCAAGAAAGGTTTAAATATAGACAAAGGTATGATGGCTTGGAATGCACATAAATGAGCTATAATTAGAGAAAGCACATGAAGAAAAGATATAAATACCATGCATAGATTGAGCTAATAATAGGAATAGTGTATGTAAGATTTGTTGTATATTTAGTTAATCTATTAATAGCACATGGCATGTAAAAAGCATGCAAGCTATTGTACGCATGCCTATTATTAGAAATGTGCAAGAAATAAGTGAATGGAAATTCCCCACCGTATATATAGATGGTACACCTTTTTATTGAGAGATTTCTTTCTTGAGAATATTAGCTCTATAGTTCTTGTGGCAAGAAGTTCTAGGGTTTTTGGAGTCTGTATGAGAGCACATAGGTCTTGCACATTGATGTAGTGAATGATGATGTATTAATCTCACATATTATTAATTACGGATTGTAATGGATAAATGCTTATGGGTTTATGAGATTATTGTGTTTGATCATGGGTATTTATATCCTTCTTATTATCTTCTATGAATGATTTCCTTATTATATGTGTTTCCATGTCTTTATGCTATGATGTATCCTATTGAGTGAATGGTTATGAATATGAGAATGCATGATAACATCTTGATAAACAAAGTAAGGAAGGTACCTGTGGTTATGTGCACTTTGGATGAACTTCTATAATTTTATAAATGAGGTGCCCTCATGCATAACTATTGATGATGATAAAGAAGAATACATGTATCAACTTATTGATATGGAAATGCAAGAAATATTTTTCGTGGTCTCATACTACCTCTAAAAGAGTAATTACTTTATGATACATGTACTTAATTCATACATATTTATCTCCATGTTTTAGATTTAGAATGTGATCTCCTTCTCCCAAATCAACCCACACATTTACATAAGGACATTTCAGTTGCTTCTACCATACCCGATTGTGATGTACACCTAGATTCATCACCTAATGAAGGTCAAATCAATGTCCTACATCATGGTAACACTTTTTATCATCCTAAACCCAAACCTAGTATACAAGAACCTTCCGATCATATGTTAAAGCTGCTACGATTTGAAAAATATATTAATCGTGTACACAATATTCTACTCACTTTATGAATAAGAGGATAATTAGATTAGCTTTTAATGACCACCACCCTCCTCATAGGATCAAATGTGAACGTGTTCACTATTTTTGTAAATTCCATTGTATTAATGTGCACTAGGATAACAGCTTTCTATGCATTGGATAAAAATATTAAGTTACTCAAAGAAAAAGGAATCATCTCTTTTTATACATGACATTAAAATTGATATTATTCTCCTCACCCATGTCATTTACTAACATAAAGTATGCCTCTTTATACTCATTCTTCCAATGATGGGTCAATTGTAAAATCTTATACAAATGAGATCCCTCAAGATGTAGTTATTACTACAAACGAACCTTCAATGGATGAACGTAAATAGATTTCCTAAGAGTAGTGATTTGTACCAAAATTTCCACATGTTAATCATACACCATATTTAGTATCATCCATGGTGCATCTTATATTACCATGTAATCCTTTACAAAGAATTCACCCTAGCCTATTTTCAAAATCTTGAATGACTAGTCAATTTTTGTTCTCTTAGTATCAACATTACACTATAATTTATTAGTCAATTATCTAATTTTATTATCATCTACACCTCTTCTTGTTCCTACCCTTTTCAAGCACCTGGGACATATACAAATATCCCTTCCTTCTTTTCCAAGAATATGTTTCCTTGCACTATATATTCCCATGCATACTTTTGTGGGGTGATGCTTCTAATATGTTTGCAAATACTACTAGTACTATCACATCTATTCAATCACAATGAATGTTACACATAAATCAAAATAAAAATCAATAAATTGTAATCTCTTCATACAAAATAATATAATCATGAATATTGATTTATATCCTTTTACTCATATGATTTCTAATGGGTCTATCCCTCTTCATATTTCTATCATGTTATGACTCCCTTATAGTTTCTACATATACTAAGCAATATTTAAGGCCTACATATCCTTCACCATTTGGGGTTCATATTTCCCTCTAATAAGAATATTCTTGAGTAGACCTTGTGCTATCCCCCTCATTACATATAGATAAATTCAAAAATAAAAAAACTCAAATAGTTTCCAAAATACAAAGCTAACTTACCTACACACATAGCTTGTTTTATTAGCACTTTATGATACTTATGTTGTTTATCACTCTAATTTTACAGATAAAATACATTTTCTATATGCTCTTTACCCAATTGTTTCCATGAGCTATATTAAGCTTGATGTAGGACACACATATAGATTTACAAAATTATGAGAGTTAGATTTTATCCTTACATTACTCTCATGGGGGATACCTCCACACTATAAAATTGTTATTTTTTCATTATAAATTCATTATACTTCTTCATTATGATTAATTGCCTATATTGTGTACATGCTATCTTTTAAGATAACATGAATAACATAGATGTCTTGTGTAGCACTTCCATATCTTGATTTATGTGCTTCTTTACTACTTGTAATGACACTTTTATAATAATTTGAAATCACTATTTACTACTTGTTACTACTTATCTTCTTCATTGTATGTGGCTTGATTTCCTTGATTGTCTTATGACACCATGGGTGTCACATGTTTATGGATAAATGACTTTCTTATCTGACATTTATTTTCTTGTATGCTTAAGTGCCTTTATTATATTGTGACATAATGGGTGTCCATGTTTTTGGCTTTATGCCTTGTTGTGACTCTTTTATACATATTATTGTTGTATCCTTGTTTTATTACACATGAGTTGTTTCTACTACTGCTATTGTCACTAATATTACTATTATTTCTATTTCTTCTTATTTATTTATGTTTCATGGCCTCCACCATACGTAACCCCTTTTGTAGGTACAAGTTCTTAAAGGTGGCCACCACTTCAAAATTTCACATTCTCCTATAGATTTTCAAACATACAATGCATGGGTAATTTTTTTTTTTGAGCCACAACCTCAACTGATTTATCACGTGTGAATTTAAAGAGGGGACATTCATCAAGGTATATTTTACACCTACAAGCAGATTTGTGGGTTCAAGCACATGTTTTTGCATGGTACGTAGATCCTTAAAAACATCTTTGAATACAAAAATTGGATAAAACTTGCACATCTTCAAAACTATATAGAACAGTCAATGTAACCGTATGGGTGTTTTTGACACTACCATAGATTTCTACACCGGAGGCACTTCAGACCGGATTTTTCTATAATTTCATATCTCTACCTATGATACATGTTTTTGGCATAATTTTAGAATTAGTTGACATAGTTTAAAGTAGTTTATAAGAGGCATGAATATATCACTCCTTCTCTAATTCAAGACTCAATTTTGGTTACAAATGTAGGGTTTTGGCTGCACGATTCTTCTTCTCCATCATCATATTGAAATATTTCACACTCCTACTCGGTGAGGTATGAAACGAGCGCATAGAGGCACCCATTCTCTTTTATATTTTTGTCTATATTTACAAAATTGGGATTAGATTTGTCTCGTAGTGGTGTGGTCCATGGGGTTATGGAAGATATTGAAGAAATTAGGTTCTTCGTAGGTATTCCTTACCATCATATTTCAAAGGGGAGATACCATGGTTACTAATTTTTTTATACATGGTATTATTCCTTCAATGGGTGCTTCAATACCTCTTTGTTCTCCTCTCTCTACCTTCTATTTGGTGTTGAAAAGAATGGAATCAATACTCTAGCTTCTCCTTTGATATATCTAGGAACTAATCACCCCTAATATTTCATCAAGTTTAACAAATACAATCCAAAACTCTAAGAAAAAGAAAAGAATTATAGATATTCCATTTGTAGAATAAATATGTGTATTCCTTCCATGTTTTTCATCTATTTATTTCCCTTTTGAAAATTAAAATTCTATATTTACATTTGAGTTACAATTAAATTTCTACTATGGACATTGAATACACTCTATATTTCAATTTTCACCATAGAGCATGCAAACATCGACACATCTAGACAACAAAAAATATGAGGAAAAACAAAGTGTGTCTATACACATATGTATCTTTTCCGTTAAACATGTAATTTTCATTCCATAATTAAAGGGGGGATTATAGACACTCAAATTTGGAAATTTACACTTTTTAAATTGATAGATGTGGTAAAGCTCCTTTGTTAAGAAAAAATATCCATATTCTATCCCCGTTTAGTACATCTTACTATCTATCTCCCAACTTGCTTATTCCTACTCATTTATATGTATGTTGGCATGTTGTGTTCTAGGTGTTGTCATTGATGTAAAATCCCATTAATGACAAAGAGGATGATGGAGTAGAGTCATATGATGATAAATATGATGTTGACATGGAGTTTCATGTGTATTTTTGGTGATATGAGTTGATTAAGTGAGATTGGCTTGTCCTAGTAAGCCTAGTCAGTGGCCTAGCTAGCCTAGGTGATAGTGCATGATGGTTGGAGATTCTTGGTGACTTGATGAGAATTTTGAAAGCATGGAGATAATGTTTGGAGATTTTTAATAACTCACATGATTTTCGTGGTACATGAACAAGGTGAAGACCAAATTTTAGGTTTTCATCTAGACCAGTGTAGGCATTAGGAGACATGAGGTTGAGATGTAGAGCTATGAGAGATCATGGAAGTATGAAAGGATTTTTATACATGGTGTTTCAGGTATGTTAGGACCTTTTGTAGATGTTTCATGCTTTGAGTTATGATGTTATTTCAATTGACCCTAGCCTAGACTATGTAAAACCCTAAGGGCTAGTCATGAAAATGAGATGGGATGGAAATATGGAGACCTATTTGAGACATGATTATTATTGGAGATGATGAAAATAGGTTTCATAGAGGTGTGATAAAAAATTTGAGTCATTTTGAAGAGGATTTTTCAAGATAAGTCATTTTGTGTGAAATAGGGTCCAAGAAAGGGTGTTTTCTAGCTCGAATTGCACCTTCGATGCTCACCTTGAATTGTGTGATTTGAATGGGACATTTTGGATTTCAGGTATGTTTATAAATTTATTCTATAATGTTTCAAAAATAATGAATTCATTTCATCGTCACATTTTTATGAAATAATGTTAAGCAGGTAAACAACTTTTTATGTCTTTTAAACCCTAGCCCAAAAGTGGTATGAGAGATAATGCTAATAAGTGACAAAAATTGTTATATATTGCTATTATGATGATTTTATGATGTAGAGGACTCCTCCAGGTTTCCATAAATGTATGGTATTGTATGTGGTGATGAGTGGACCCCACTCAAACATGCATGTTTTTGAAGAAGTTTAGTTTGGGACAAGGTTGTCCAAAGGAGTTACAAAATAAATGGAAATTATTTTTAGTATGTGATTTTTAATTGATGTCCATGGTGGTTTTAGGTCATAAGGATGCATCTAAATGTAATTTTTTTCCCTATTTGTGAAGACTAGTCAAATGGTAGTTTTAGGTTAGTTTCGTGCAATTTCGAGAGATGGGATTGGTCAAGGCCTTTCACTTGAATTTGGAAGGAGTTAAAATATGTTTTAGAAAGAGGATTAATATTTATTTCTAGTGGTATAGGTTTTTAATCATGATTATGATATTTTATTGGTCATCCAGTTGGTTTATGGAGAAGAAGGTTTCTTGGTTTTCGTGACAAGACAAGTTTAGGATGAAAGACTAAAGTGAATGAAGCATGAGACGGATTGGTTGATGCTTGATATCACATGGAAAGTGAAGAGAGATTAAGTTTTTTCTTGTTTAAGGATTTTGGAGGTATTGGAATTGGAATAAAGGGTGAAAACTAGTTGAGTTTGCAAAACTTGTTTCTGGGCAACATGATTTGGAAAAGAGGAAAGTTGTTGTAATTTGAACCTATAGATGTTTCATGATATATAACGTGCATGTATGTGTTTTAAAGGTCCTTATTATTCCATATACTGGTTACATTCCATATTTTATTTGTTTTGGAGTGTCTTTTGTGCCCAAAGGTAAAGATAGGGTGCTAGAAACAACTATTTGGTGAATCATATGAGGTTTTTGGCCCATATTATGAACTATTTGATTGGTACAAGAAAATGTGTGACCATGGATAGTGGTTATATGTTATATTAAACATTTTTTAAGAATTTGGGATCTTAATAAGCATATTTTTTGTTAGTGGATTTTACTCATCCTAGTGATGGGGTTTTTGAGTTTGTTTGTGCAAGATGAGTGGTTTTAGGCATGACTGAACTATATGGGTCATATGTTAATCTTTTAATGAAAATTTTGGGACATGTTTTAAGTTGTATTGGTCGAACCAAAGGAGATAAACTGACTTGGTTTGTTTTTGAGAGTTGACAAAGGTATATAATGTATGTTTGAATTTAAATTTGCACTATTTGAGCAAGAGGGAAAAAATATGACCTATGTGAGAGTTTTTTTAAGGTACCAAGGAATGTATTAAGAGATGAGGGAGAGTGTGACATGTTGAAGTATGTTTGGAAGAATTTTTGTAAGAGGTTGAAGAAAATACAAGTTGAGAAAGTGAAGGAAATAGTGAATTGGAGAAGCTAGGGTTTGAAGGTGTGTGAGCTAAATAAGTGATCTCAATCAGTTGTGGAAGAAACAAGACATCAAATATCTTCTTAAAAGGTGGTTGAGTGGGTTATTTATCATCTTAGGGGGATTTTAGCATCCTTGAGGAGTTATTTCTTCACTAAACTAGGGGTTGGTGCTCCTTGTAGGGTTGGTACTCTACTAAACTAGGGGTTGGTGCTCCTTGTGAAGTTGGTGCTTCACTAAATACTTTTTATTTGCGTAATATAATCAAAAGTTTCATTGTTATTTAATATATGTGGTGATTTTATATCGGATGTTGCAAAGATTTTGAAGAAGAAGAAAATGACATTGAGACTAAATTGGTATGCATTTAATATGAATTGAAGCATGTTGAAAGAAATAATGATAAATTTAAATCACAAGTCAAATAATATGAAGAAAAGATTCAAGACCTATAAGATAATCATTGGGCTATCACAGAGAATATTGATGAAATAGTTATAAGATTAGAGATGCAGATGAGTACCATGACTTTAAACTTTTAATCTAAGGAGGAAGAAGTGATTATTCTCAAAAGGAGCTAACTGATATAACTCTCAAGGTAAAAACATATCAGAGATTTGAGAAGAGTTCCAAATATATTGATTATCTTCTTAGTAGCCATAGGTCAACAAGTGATAGAGCTATTTTGGGATTAAAAGAGGACTCCAAAGGAAAGGAAATTAAGCAAGAGGATATGGTATTAATAAATTAAGTAGGTGATCCTAGCATAAGGGAGGGAAAGAAGGTGACTTTCATAAAAAATAATGAGAAGACTAAGCCTATTAGGCAACCCAATACCTCAAGGTATGAAATATCTTTTAATGGTTATTATTTTACATGTAATGGATTTGGTCATAGGGAAAAAGAGTGTAGAAGGTATAATAGATATGATCATCCATGGAGGGATAGTAGGAGTGAGCATGCTAAGAGTGTGGTATGCTATAATTGCAATGAGAGAGGTCATGTTGCTAGTTTTTGCTTGAATGATCCACCTAGACAAGTTGAGGGCTACAAAGGGAAGAATTCAATGGTGTGTTTTAGTTGCAATGAAGTTTTTCATGTTGCTAGAGAGTGTCACTATGACTAATCAAGGAAAAATAAGAGTTTTCAGGGACCTAAGGTGTAATAAAGAATCTTCTACAAGTCAAGGATGTATGATAATAGTTAAGGAAGGATTTGGGAGCCTAGAAGGGATAATGGTTCTTAATCAAGAGCAGGTGTTGATGGAAAACAAAACATGACTCGAGATATTAGGACATAAACAAGTTGATGAAGGATATATTCAAGTGTACAACAAGGTTTAGGACATTTTCACGTCATTCTTCTAGAACCATTTTTTGTCTCCCCCAAGGTGTTAACATAGATTATCTTAAACTTATAAGTATGTTTTTTGCTAGAGGTCTAGAGGTCTATAGGTCTCGAGTATGTATCTTAAATATTTTCTAGAGGTCTCGAGTATGTATAACTGTGTTCTCTAGTCTCAGTGATCATGTCATAATGTGTTGTCAGTTTGAAGTTACTGAATTTGTGCAAGGGTCATGTTGGTGTATCATAAGAGCTCTTTTAAGTCATGACATTCATATAAAGAGTCTTCTTTTATTTTGAGTCAGTGACTAGTGTTGATGGAAAATATAAAGTCTGTTTACCTCATAAATATGGTTTTGAGTCCATGTTGGTCAAGTCAAGTGGTTTATGTTATGTTAAATGGTGTAAAATACACTCCTTTATGAATTATAATGGAATTTGAGTCTGTGTAAGTCAATAAATGCAATCTTGAGTATAAAGATTTTTTGTCATGTAAATCTACAACAGGGAAATTGACAATTTCCAAGAATGACAATGATATCCATGTGCCAATTTTTTCATGTTTTATCCTTCTGAAGCACCCCATGTCTACATATTCAATCTAATGAACTCCTAGATGATGTTAACTCATTTTCCATTGTGATTTAGGAAAGTCAAGTCAACCCCCTAGGTGATTTTAGGAGTTCTTGAAAAATGCAAATTTCAGACAATCATGGGAAGGGCTATCACTAGCCTTCCTAGGACTAGAGAAACCCCTTGGAGTGAATGGAGGAGAAAAAATAGACAAGGAGGTTAATTGAATGCATAGGAACATCATAGAGGTGATTCATGAAGATTTAGAAAGGATTTGGAAGAGTTGGGGTAGTTTCACCAAAATTAGGGTTCACAGGCCTAGGCAGTGCACATGATCAAAAGAGTTGTTGAGCTTTGGGAGGTGATTCTGGGAGGTCCGGATGGATTTAGGATCCAAAAAATCATCTTCGAAAGGTAATTCCAAGCCCTACAAGATGGAGAAATAATATTTTTCACAACACCTTGGCGTAATAGGTTTTAGACATGTTTTCTCATTAACGTGTAAGGGGCCGATCAAAATTCCATTTTTTTAAGGCTCAACCGGAGGAATCAACACCCGAGACCCCAACCATTTGATTTCAAAGTCCATTTTCAGTCAATATCATATACAATTTCATCAAAAAAGTCCATCAAGAGTTCAAATTATCACCATTTCAAGTTGCCCTCAAGGAGTGAGTTTGGGAGTTAGTTAAATTCTATGAGGACACATGTCGATCTAAGAGCTCGACACAATTTCATGTCCCTTAAATCCGTCAAGGAAAGGGACATATGACCTCTCGACCATCGCCTTCAGCTCTCAGGTGTTTGCCAAGCTCATTCCCTTGTTCGCTCAGTTCGTGACAAGTGGCAACTTCTGGCGTGCCGTGTAATTTGATGACCCTTGTGTCCCTTTGTGTGGTAGGGGACATGAGGGAAATAAAATGTACCCATCCTTAAGATGTCTTCTGGTCACCCATGTGACCCTTTTCAGTTCAATTTCTCATCCCTAGGAGTTAGTGGAGCTAAATGGACGATCGTCGGATCACTGCCAAGTGTCAAGTTGAGGCACACTCATGAAAAATTAATGAACCTCATGTAGCTTTATGCTTTGGGGAACATGAGGGACATGAAAATGTGGCCATCTTAAGGAATATCTCTTGGTCCCTCATGTGACCTCTTTCCAATCCCCAGTGCTTGCTTCAAAGTTGCTTTTTGGCCTAAACCTCACCGTTGGATTCTCGCCATGTGTCATGCGACCAAGCTCCATGTGAAAATTGATGTCCATATCATCCCTTAATGCTTAATGGAAATGAGGGACATGAAAATTCACCTCACTCCATGCTTTGTATTTTTGAAATTTTTAAAATCCTCCTCCGGTTTCTTTCCCTCTTCTAACTTCTAACCTTTTCATAGCTTAACACTGCCATTGCTTTGTAACTTGCTCTTACATGTACAATGTTCACCATTATTGATATCTTGTACTAGATCTACGACAGAGACAATATCATCCACTCCATGATAGCATGCATATTTCAGAGAGAAGGTTGATTAGAAGATCTTGAAGTATGAAGAACAAAGGAGAAAAACATCTGAAGACTCTCATGGCCATGAAATGAAAATTCCAATAAATCTAAAGCAAACCAAATGCATGATTGAGATGAAGTTTTTCTACGCTCATAATTTTTGGAGACCATTAAAACCCCCATAATAGATCTTCCATCTATAATAAGGAGTTTTCATAGTGAAGAAGTCTCTTTCTTAGCACAACAGAGAAAAAAGCTCGATTTCCCATCAAACCTAGTGAAATGGATCGAAGAGAGATTTCACCGGTGGAATAAGAGGAAAAAAACTACAAAAAATATAATTTTTTTCTGCAAATGGAGAAGAAAACCAAAAATTTAATTTTCAAGGTCCGTTAATGGCTGCTATTTTCGAGAGGTGCTACCCGGTCAATTTTTTGAAAGTTTAAAATCTCTCGAACTAGTTATCGTGTAGGTCCAAGATTTCAGAGGGGCGATATTGGGAAAAAAATCATATCGAAAATTTTGTTTGGAAGAAATCCAATCACCGAAGCCCAATTTATAAAAATAGTAGGTCTTCTACATAGAGACTCGCTATTTCGGAAAAGTCATCAACCAAAGAAACTACGAACGAGGTGATGAACAAAAAGAGGTATTTGTGAGAAAAATTCATCGAAATGTCATCTTGGTCCAAAATTAGCACTTACTAAAAATAGTAAGTGGCCTCATGAGAACCTACCAAAAATAGAAGATTGGTCTAGAAAGTGAGGGGAACATAGAGGGAAGGAGGATTTCTAGTTACCACAACCAGTCAAGGTTCGAAGGAGCTGATTTTTTATACTTGCTAAAAATAGTAAGTTGTCTTGTGGCACTTACTAAAAATAACAGGTTATTCCAAAGGGTAGATTTCACAAAGGGAACATGTTGGGAGTTTAACATTCAAGTTGACATCACCAGTTGGATACCAGAGAGGGAAAATTCTCGACACTTGCTAAAAATAGTTTCTTTTTCCAAATATAGCAGGTGTCAAGGAAAATGTTTAGATTCATAGGGGTGAAAATAGTGTAGTCTCATTCATCGACTATGCGGGAGTAGATGAAAGTGAGGTTAATTACACAGATCTCAATAGTATCTTTTGACACTCATTTCATGTTTCAATCAGCATGTGTGAGGTGTAATTCACAGTCGACGCCATCAGACTATTCACGATGTGTTTCATCAGGATCATGTTCAAACCAACTAAGAAGTGTGACAATGTTTCAAGGAGTAAAGGTGGGATTTGTTCCAAAGCTTTAGTCTCTTCAGAAAGGATCTTCATGAGTGATGCTCATGGTCACCAATGGAATCATTTGATAGTGTTGTTAACACTTGGTTCATAGTGTTCACTGTCATCCAAAGGAAGTCTCTCGTGGTATGAGACATTCGAGGATCTATATTTCACTACATTAGAGCATTGCATCAGATCGGTCAAGTAGAATAGTGGATCAATGAGGAATTTTATTCATCGACATTATTCTCCCTCTCTCTCTGCTCACTTTCTCTCTCCTCTCACCCCCAAATTTCTCTCTCCTCAATATTCTAATCTTACATTGGGGTTGAAATTTTTGCATGCCTTAATGTTTTCAATGTAATAAGTCACCCTTCAGTTATAAAAGGGGACTTAATGTTTTCCTAGGAATGTGAAAAGTTTCAAGGCATATGAAGCGTCATTGGGGGGTATATGAAGAATCACCAGAAGATGAAGAGTTGTTCTTCTTCTATAAATTGTAATGCACTCCTCATTTGATGGCCCTTCTTAGCTATTCTTGTGAATTCAGGAGAGAGAAATCCTTGTGAAAGATCAAAGAGATAGAAAAATTCTTCCATTCCCCCACTCTCAAATTTATTCCATTTCTTATGTTATGTACAATTTCTGCTTGAGCATCAATACAAGAAGGAGTTTCTAGCCTTTTTGACTAAGGAATCTACTTGATACTTTGTGTTCATTAAATTCTATTTGGTCTTGTTGTTGTTTGCAATTGTTTCTTCCTAATTTCAATGCATGTGATGAAACTTCTAACTGGTGTATGCAAGAATCTGATTTTCTACTTGCAACATTAGTTTCCCTTGTCTAACATTCTCACTCCCTTTCCCGCTCTCCTAGAAAATTCCTCTCTTGTAGGTATTTACAAGATTTTTTTGTAGGGTCGTGGAGTGCTCCTATTGATCCCCAAATGCAAGGCCAACTCGTAGAAAATCACTTCACTCATGCATGCATATACGATAGCTACACCGGTTAAGTAGAGGGACTTAGACTCCCAGAGAGTTGGCAAGAAATCCACAATTTTTTCCACCTAAATTTTTTTCTCACCAACAGTTTTTAGCCCACTATGGGGTAGACTTGGCAGAATCTACACCCAAAATATGACCGCAAGGTCCAAAAATTCAAAAAAATCAAATATTGAAAAAGCAAAAAAAAAAAGTTCATGAAAATCCATTGCTGAAAGATACATTGTCAATTCCTACACATGACCTTTCATATTCCATAGTGTCCTTTCATATTCCCACTGTAAGAAGAATTTCCAAAATCTGGCTGAAAAGAGATACACCAAGTTGAATAGATCGAGAGGAATTATCAACCCCACTTTCGAGGATTTGAAAAATCGAAGGAACGAGTTAGAGACAATACCTAATAATTTTCTCAAGCTTCATCCCCATCCGGTCATCAAGTAGTTCACCTAGAAATCCCATCCAAACTCCTGTTGATACTCCCCTTCAAATTCTCCCATTTTCCAACCACCATTGAGCATTGAGTTCTCAGAGGAAGAAGAATTTGAAGAAGAATTTATAGAAGTAAGAGCAGAAATAGAAACAACGATGGTGGATGAAAAGACCTCAACCCATTGTTCCATGGGGAGAAATACATGCCTGCTCGCTCTCAAATCACCTCTCCACGATCTACCAATAAGTTATCTTAAAAAAATTCTAAATTTTACAGGATACACACATACATAACATCCTCAAGAACACATTTCCACTTTCACCACATCATGTGTGATTCTTGGAGTTACACATGAAGACATCACAAGAAGGTTATTCATGAAATATCTCCAAGAAAAAGTAGAAGAATGGTTCTTCTACCTCCTACCTTCTCTATCCATCACTTGTTGGAATGACATCAAGGATACCTTCAAGGAAATATTTAAATCAACCCGAATACTTTAGGACCTCTTAATACAGATTGGCTCAAATAAAGAAAGGATAAAGTGAAACCGTGAGAGACTTCATGGCTCATTTCAATTAGTTGCTTCATGAAGATATCGAAGAAGATTCACCGTCTCAAAACAATGTCAAGAGAATCTTCATAAATGCTCAAGCACCGAGAGGTAGGATTTTTCCTACGAAGATTTAAACTAAGGAACATTTTAGAAGCACAAAGGATGGCCATTTAACTTGATGATGATCTCATCCCTTCTGAAAAGATCAAGAATCCCTCAAAGGGAAAGGTCCAACATCTTGGAGATGAGAGAACTAATCCATTTTTTCAAAAATGGAAAACAAAATGTAATCACTAAAGAGGGAAATTTTTGAACAATTATCTCCTCAAAGAAACAATAGAAATAAGATTGCAGGAGCACCCCAAAGGCTTGCCTTAGAGGCCCCACCTATCAATGCAAGTTGTATGATTTAAGAAAATGAAGAAGAGCTTGAACAAGAAAGTGAAGGTGGTGATTTCATAGAAGTTGATGAACTTGAGAATGATACACAAATTATATTTTGTGAGTATTCTGAAGTGATGAAGATGAAGAAGAAGATGCACCCAATTTCTCATGTGCGGTATTCACTCATTCTCAGTCTGAGAAGGAGCTTCTTCCTCCACCACTACTAAAAAGAAGAAGACTGGATATCCTCTTGTGGTGACTCTATAAAACAAAATAATCAATCAAGGATATCTACTTCCACCTTGCATGGAGTCCGCATTTGAGAAACCTGATCCTATAGTGAGTAAGAAGGCTCCCGTAATTCCAAGTAATTCTTCCCATGCCTCTTCTAATTCTAATTCTAAATATACTCCTATAAAATCTAGTACTTTGAAAGTTCCTAGTGTACCTTTCAAAATTCCCTCATTCTCAAACATCTACCCTCGCTTCTAAACCTATCCTGAATCCAAAAGCATTCCCTTCATCTACCTTGCTCACATCTTCTCACTTTGGCTTCATAAAATATTCAAAAAGAGCTAAAGTGCAGATTACTGGCCCGAATATTTTCAAACTCACCCCCGAATAATTTGAGATATTTGTTTAATATATCAGGAGTGGTAGTTTAACACCCAATGTTGTAACTCCTAGTTCTAAAGTAATACTACCAAACCCACCTACACCTCCATCATAGAACATGATTTCATTGAGTGCATCAAAGACTGATAAGGTTGAACCTTTCTATGTCTCTCTCCTCATTGAGAATATGTACTAAACAATTGCATTATAGATTCTGGTGCCTTCGAAAATGTAATGCCTTTAAATGTCACCAAGGCTCTCAAAATCACCATGATTCCACCCGATGACTCTTGTTACTCCTTGGATTCAAAAGAGGTCCCAATTGTAGTGAAGGTAAAATATGCACAAGTGGCTCTCACCAAATTTCCAAACAAGAAGGTTTCAGTGATGATTTTGGTAGAAAACATTCTGGATTTGTTTGGAATTTTGCTAAGTCGAAGCTTCTTCCGAGACTTGGGTGGGAAAATTCAGATGAATTGGTCTTCTATAAATATACCAGTGAAGGGAGACATGGAGAAATTGTTTCCAGAGAAGAAGATGAGGTACATAGTGTGAAAGTCCGGAAGTCCAGGAACCAACATCTTGTACCAAGATACTAGGTGGATGAATCACTTTGTGACAATTGAGGAGAAAGATGATATTACCACCTTGATAGGGCTAGACATTCCTTCCTAGAGAGGTATGAACCTTGAATAAGCATTGAGGATATTCGAGTTACAAGAGGGCAGCCCCAAATTTCTAGATGATGCAAACCATGAAGAAGAGGAAATGGTTCTTGACAAGTCTCAAATGGAGAAACCAACTTATACGCTTATCCATGAAGAGGAGATGTTCTCATTCCCATTTGGAGATGAAGATGATATCAATCATGCCATCTATGGGAGAATAAGAGAAGATTACGATGAGCCCATGAAAGGTCTAAAGGAAGAATTTGTACAAGATATCCTAAGAGCCACTGAAGAGACAAGAAGATCCTAAGCTTAGTATTGAAATCTTGATGAAAGCCATGAATCTGCAAGACAAGTGTGAATCTGATTTGGAAGCCTCAATTAGTGTGAAGGTTGGCCATGTTGAAATAAAGCAAGATGATAAATCCGACGTCTCTCCCAAGCCAATAGTTGATGGATACAATGATGAAATGGAGGTATTTTATTTCCCATTTGAATAAGAAAACTCTTTCCATGATGAAAAATCTGAAATAGATGGTGTTGAGGTCATTAAAGGTGAATATCCCCTTGAGAAAGAAGTAGTGGAATGTAATAAGCTTAAGGGAAATGAATTAATCCATCTATATAGTTTCCTAGAGCTTTAAAATGAATATTATTCAAAGAAGTACGAAGAGGAAATGCAAGAGCAACAAAGTATAAATTTGTGTAAGAAATCCTAGATGTAGTAGAAATTACGGAAGACCCTAAGCTAATTCTTGATCTCTTAGCTTGTGTCATGGCTATATAGGACAAGTATGAGGTTACTTTTGATCCTCCATTCAATCTTCAAGCACCTCATAGTGGAGTAGAGATAAAAGATAAGTGCGAGGTTTCTCACAAAAAATATGTCCATAAGCACATATCTAGGAAAGAAAAGAACTTAGAATATTCAAGTAATTTGAACTAAAAGAAACCTTGGGACAGAGGTGGGATGCTCAAGGAAGAATCAACTATGTGGATAAATGTGGAATGCAACTGGGACTATGAAACCGATTTCAAAGGGAATGAATGCAATGTAATTTCTAAGTGAAGACATGAGCATCAAGAATCTCACGTGGAATCAATCCTACAAAAAACACAAAAAATAATGAAAACAAATGAATTTCATAAATAGTTAAGGAGAGGAGGCTAATTTCTAGAACCAGTCAATGGCTTCGCAAAACAACATCACTCAGTGTTGCCCACTCAGGGTAACTTTTGAGGAATGAAAAGTGCTTAAGTGAAAGTGGGTTGTCCCCTGCCTTATACCATAGGTGATGATTTAGGTTTGTTTCCCTTTCTTTTGTGTGTTTCTTTTCCTTCCCATGTGTTTTGTGGGTTTCCTTTCATTTTTTTGGGTGTGTGTGTGTGTTTCCTTCTTTGCGCTCTCTCTCTCTCTCTCTGTTGTAATTTGTACATGACTCCGCAAGGCCCAATGGAGAAGGCAATGGTATTTGTATTTTAAATATGATATTATTGGATTCTCCATGTCATGTCTTCGCTATGCTTAGTCTATGTTATTTCCCCAAGCTAGAGCTATATTGTTTTCATGCAAATGTGCAACAGGAAAATTGACAATTTCCAAGCATGACAACAATACCCCTATGCAAAAATTTTCATGTTTTATCCTTCCGAGGCACCCCAAGTCTACAAATTTAGTCCAATGACCTCCCAGATGATGTTAACTTAGTTCCCTAGGTGATTTAGGAAATTCAAGTCAACCCCTAGGTGATTTTAGGAGTTCTTGAAAATGCAAATTTCAGACAATTGTGGGAAGGGCTATCACTAGCCTTCCTAGGATTGGAGAAACCCCCTGGAGTGGAATGGAGGAGCTAAACTAGACACAAAGGTAAATTGAATTCCTAGGAACATCATGGAGGTTATTCAAGAATATTTAGAAAGGATTTGGAAGAGTTGGAGCAGTTTGACCAAAATTAGAGTTCACATGCCTAAGCAATGCAACATATCAAAAGAGATGCTGAGCTTCGGGAGGTGATTCCAGAGCTCTAGATGGCATTAATATCCAACCAAACCATATTCATAAAGGTAATTACAATAACTATAATACGGTGAAATCATATTTTTCACAACACCTTTGTGTATCGTGGTTTGTAGACAATTTTTCTCATGCAAAGGTAAGGAACCATATCCAAAATATGATTATTCACAGATCAACCAGAGGAATAAAGACCTTATACCCCAAAAATTAGATTCAAAAGGAAATTTTAAGTCAAGATAATATAAAATTTCATCAAAAATTCCATCGGGAGCTCAAGTTATCACCATTTCAAGTTGCCCTCTAGGAGTGAGTTCGGGAGTTAGTCAAATTTGATGAGGACACGTGTCAGCTCTAGGAGCTCTAGCGAAATTTCATGTCCCTTACATCCCTCAAGAAAAGTGACATGAGAGAAATAAAAATTTTCTCAGCCCTATGAGCCCTCCGGTTACCCATACGACCTTTCGCACCGCCGCCAGTTCACTCTCTCAGTGCTTGCCAAGCTTATTCCCTCATTCACTCGTGATCGTGACAAGTGGCGGCTTCTGGCATGCCATGAAATTTTATGACCCTCATGTCCCTTTTTGCTAGGGAAAATTATGGAAATACAAATTTTCCCAGCCCCAAGATGTCTTCTGGTTACCCATGTGACCCCTTCCAGCTTCAATTTATCATCCCCTAGGAGCTAGTGGAGTTAAATGGATGATCATGGGATCGGTGCGAAGTGTCAAGCTGAGGCACGCTATGCAAATTGATGACCCTCATGTCCCTTTGTGCTGGGGGACATGAGGGACATAAAAATTTTCCCATCCCAAGGAATGGCTCCTGGTCCCTCATGCGACCTCTTTCTAGCCCCTAGGTGCTTCAAAGTTACTTTTGGCCTAAACCTCACCATTGGATTCTCGCCATGTGTCGCGACCAATTAGAAGCATGAAAATTGATCTACATCTCATCCCTTAATTATTAAGGTACATGAGGGACATATAAATTCACCTCACTCCCTACTTTGTAATTTTTGAATTTTTTAAAATCCTCCTATCGCTTTCTTTCTTGCTTCTAACTTCTAACCTTTTCACAACTTAACATTGCCATTGCTCTGTAAATTTCTCTTACCTCGTGAACCTGCTCACCATTGCTTTACCTTATACCGATCTTCCACAAAGACAATATCCTCCACTCCATGATAGCATGTAGGTTTCAGAGAGAATGTTGATTAGAAGAGCTTGAAGAATGAAGAACGAGGGAGAAAAACATCTGAAGACTCTCATGGCCATGAAACGAAAATTCCAACATATCTAGCAAACTGGTGCACGGATCGAGATGATTTTTTTATGTGTTCATAATTTTTGGAGACCATTAAAACCCCCATAACAGATATTCCATCCGCAACAAGGATTGTTCATAATGAATAAGTCTCTTTCTTAGCACAACAGAGAAAAAAGATCGATTTCCCGTCGAACCGACAAATGGATTGAAGAGATATTTCACCGGCGAGAATAAGAGGCAAAACCCACAACAAAAATATATATATTTTTATAAATGGAGAAAAAACTATACCTATAATTTTTGAGGTCCGTTAATGGCTGCCATGTTCAAAGGTGTTGCCAAGTCAAATTTTTGAAACTTTAAAATCTTCCAAACTACTAATCGGGTAGGTCCAAGATTTCATAGGGGTGTTACTGAGAAAAAACCCATATCGGAAAACTTCGTTCTACAACAATCCTATGTGTCGGTCCAAGACTATATAGGGTGAGAATTTAATTTCTGGTATTGGCTAACCTATATAGTCTTGGACCGACACATCCTCCATATTTTCTTACAATTCTATAATATTTGTTGGATATTTTTTTATCCTCTTGGTTTATACCTTACATAAAAATTAACTTCATAACTCTATATAATATAAAGTTAACATCACCTCATTAACTAAGTTTACAATCAACTAGAATTCTCATTAGTCATCATTACAAATACTAAAAAAAAGATTCTTAAGGATCCCTATATATTCCTAAATATGATGTACATCCATTAGGAGATAAATACTATAGTTATGAAACAATCAACCACATCAAGGATTTTAGGATCCCTCATTTCCATGCATCTAAATATCTGATGTAATGTCTTAGAAAGAGCAAGGTCATCTCAAACATTATCAAAGTGGTTCACGTTTCCAACTAGTTGTATCCATATAGATATTACATAATAGGTGGATAAATATGCATGGTTTGAGGCCTCTTCAAAGTAGTTCCAATGTAGGTGGTGAACATATTATACTTCAACCCAAACACTAACCCTCTTGTAGGGTATTCTACTCATGGTTAGGTTTGAGTTTGATTTAACTTATTCAAATGATTTTTCGAATATGAGACACTTAGGGTGTTATATCGACACAAATTTCTAGGTAATCAAGGACACATAAAGTTTCCGAACCTCACTCCAAGTGGGTATAAGATGGTACAATAGGTCCAATTCCATATAGCCAATCATGGTAGAGCTATATAGTTCTAAACCAGGAAAATTCCATCTACAATCTTAGAAAATAAGAATATTAAAGTTCATTACTCCCACATTCTCTATTATATGTAACCAAATATCTCCTTTATCACTATGTATAGCTAAGAACATCTCGCCTTATATTTTTGATCTTTTAGCATATTGTTGTCACTAGTAGCAATTATTAATGCATTTTTATGATATTTCATCATTAATGTTAGAAGTTAATTAATCATAATAATCCCCTTTAACTAACCTTACATTATTTTTATCATTAGGAATTTATGTAACATATAAATTAAAAAGGGTGTAAACACCTTCTTGTTTTATGCTTGTTTGAAATGGTCTTGATAGATATACAGGTTATATAATTCCTTGATGCATCATTTTTCAAATAACTCAAACAAAGTAAGGCGCTCTTGAAGATACTCATCATCATTCATAAATTATTTAAACATAAATCATAGTGAAATAATTTCAAGCTCGAAAGGAATTATGGCCTCAACACCATATGCTAATAGAAATGGAGTGGCCCTAATGGGAATGTAAATACTTGAATGGTAGGCTCAAAGAGCATAAGGAAATTGGGTATGCCAATTATGGTGAGAGGTGATGGATACCTTTTATAGGATTTCCTTAGTAGTCTTATTAGAGGACTACGCTTGGAATTTTACTTGAAAATTGTAGTGGTTCAAAATATATGTTGAATATGATATTTCTCAATAATATATGTATTTCCTTATTCTTAAAATAACCACCATTGCTGAAAATGATTTTTTCCGTAATTTCAAAACAATAAATGATAGACTATAGAGTGAATTTAACAATGTGTGCCTATAGTTATGGATAGTGGAATTAATTTGACCCATTTCATGAAATAAATGGTAAGAGTTATAATGAATTAGTGGCCTTAAAATTATAGGGGTTAAATTTACTAATATGATCTAAGCCCCATTTAGAAAATAGTCATATGGATTTCTTAAGTTATAGCACTTGAGATGGGACATGTGTAATATTGGCTAATTGTTGACACTTTTACACATTCCAAGAGTTTTTCTATAAATCATGACAATATTAATCCATACATAGGATGTGTTTGGAAATTTCCATCATGCAAAAATAGTCATCTTACGTATTGTCAAGAGAATCCATGATAACAACTAATGACTTATGAAGGAGAACAAACTATCGACCATTGTGTGTTAGTGTTGTTATTGATGTCAAGTCCATTGATGGAAAATGGTATCATGGTATTGTATGTGTCTCATGAGGTGTCAATCAAGGTCAAATATGAATGTTGATTGGTATTGTCGAGGATTTGGTAATGTCTTATGAATTCTCGGTGCATGGTCTAGTCGGATGAGTCATAGTTTGATTCCTTCCAAGGTGGTTGAAGTTTTTCATGAGGTAAAACATGTTTGGTATGATGTTCCATGGGTGTCTAAAGGTCCGCATGATGTCAACAAGGTCATTTCATGGGTTGTATGTGTTGAGTCAGGTCATTCCATGCCTATTCCTAGCCATGGGGCATGTAGAATGGTATGGAAGTAAGAGTTTTGGAGCTGATAAGTATTGTTGGAGTATGGTAACATCATTTTGATAGTTTAACTGAGGTTTATGATGGGTTTTATGTCATTTCTCATAGGTTTGATGGTGTTTGAGGATCCTTGGGAAGCAAGAAGGTGAGAAACATGCAAGACAACACATGTAAGTCTTAATGGCTAGAGAGTTTCAGATCTATTTGAGATATATGGTGAGTATGGAAAGTTATATTATATTTTCATGATGTTTCATGACACATTTTAGGTAATTCTGAAGAATATTTTTGAAGATATGTCATTTTTGGTAAAACCAGGTTTCTAGAGTGAAGATTTGAGGTAAAAATGGATCTTCTGATGCTCAGTTGTGGACTGTTTTCTTTGCATGGTTACTTTAGTTATTTGGAATATATTTTAGGTCAGTTATGAAGGTTTCAAAAAATAATGAGGTGGTTTGATCGTCACGTTTTTATGAACGATCGTTAAGAAGATAAGTTTCTTTGAAACCCTAGCTAAACCCTATCTCAAAGCAACTTGGGAGAAATTGAGTGTACTAAAAATATTTGATTCCTCTTTCCAAAGTGATGATGGGATTTTGTATAGTACTCTATATATTTTTAGAAAGGTATGTTAGAGCATGTGACTATATGTGGGCCACACCTGAAAATATGTGTTTTTGAAGAAGTTCAATTTTAGAAAAGATTGTCCAAAGGAGTTACAAAATAAATCAAATTTTTTAAGCCCTATAATTTTTATACATGTTTATGATAGTTTAAAATCATGGTTGAGGTGAAAAATGGAAAATTGTACCTATTAATGAAAATTGGTTTTTGGTGCGGTTTGGGGCAACTTGTTGTAAAAGTTGAATTATAGGAGGTACACGAGTTAGGACTCCATTCACTTTTGTTGTGATCATAGATTAGAGGAATTTACAATGGTATATAAAAAATTTGTTTTTTATTTGGTATGAAGAAGTTATTACCTGTTCTTTGAGGGTCAAATGTGGAGGATGATTGATCTAGTAAGGTCAAGTGCTTCATGAGTAAGGTGATGTTTTTGCAATTTTGATGCTTGATGAAGATTTATAAGTAGTAATACATAATTTATAAGGGTGTACCATGATTATGTTAAGTTTGGAAGTTTTTTTTAAGGTGGTGGAGCAATTTTAGCTCAAGGCCTGTTCTTGACTCCTAGAAGGATAAAGAAGTAATTTTCAAAGATGGTCTTTATTGAAGGCCTTCCGCTTGGATTTGGAAGGAAATGTAAGATGTAATGGAAATAGTATTCAGATGTATTTCCAATGGTATATGGTTTGTGTATTTTTTTATGAGATTTTATGGGTCATCCAACTTGATTTGTGAAGAAGAATGTAGGTTCTTTTTCAAGACAAAATTACTTAGGTTGAAAGATTGAGGTGAATGAGACATGCGATAGATTATTTGATGCTTTATATCAGTTAGAGAGTGAAGAGGGATGAAATTTATTACTATTTAATACCTTTGGAGGTCTTAGAAGTGGTAGTAAGGGTGAAATCCCATTGATTTTGTAAAAATATTGTCTGGGAAGCTTGATTTCGTGAAGAGGAAAGTTGGTGTGACTTACACATATAAATGTTTCATGACTGCTAGCATGCATGGATGTGATATAAAGGTGGTGAGGATTTCATTTAGTTGTTAAATGTCATATTTGAGTTGTTTTTGGGTAGTCTTGAGGCCCAAAGGTGAAGACATGGTGTTGGAAATAATTGTTTAGTGAAGGTTATGAGACATTTTGGTTGTGTTATGAATAATTTGATTAGTTTAAGCAAGTGAACAACCATGGATGATGTTGTTATGACATATTACACATGTATGAGGAATTTGGTAGCTTGAAAAATAATGGTTATGGTGGTTTTATCTCATCCAGGTGATGGGGTTTTGAGCTAGTTTTGTGCATGTTTGGTGTTTTTGGGCATGGCCGACCTATATGGGTCCAATTTGAATGTTTTTATGATTATGGTGTTATGTTTTTAAGTTGTAAAGGTTAAACCAAAGGAGGAAAACCAAATTTATTTGATTTTTAAATATGAGAAGCATATTTAAATAAGGTTTTGAGTTCATTTTTGAACTAGTTGAGCCTATAGAGAAAATGCGACCTAGGTGAGATTTTAAATTCTAACCAAGGCCAGAATTTAAAGCTGAGGATGCTTGAAAATGGTTGAAGAATGTTAGAGGTAATGTGTGTAATGGTTTGAAGCCAAGACAAGTCCAAGAAGAAGAAGAAGAGAGAGAGAGAGTTGAAGGTATGAGGGTTTGAAGGTGAATGTGTAAGATGAAATTGTGATCTACATCTGTTGTGGTAGAAATAAATTTTAGATATCATCATATTTAGGTGGTTGAGTTGGTGCTTAGTCATCTTAGGGGGTTATAACCTCCTTTTGGAGTGGGTTCTTCACTAAATTAGGGGTTGGTGCTCCTTGTAGGGTTGGTTATCCTTGTGAAGTTAGTGTTTGAGTAAATCACTTTACTTTGTGTAATATAATCAGATATTTAGTGGGTTTTCTTTCCCTTGAGGGTTTCCCACTTATATATGGTGTTCACATTTCTTATTCTTTGTTGCATGTACTTGTGAATGATTAGTACACACTTTATGTGCTCATATGGTTATGAATGATAAATGAATGAATGAAATGATGAATGTATGGTTTTGTAAATGAATTAAAATTTTTGTAGGATTGATTCACCCACCCCCATCTCAATCAATTGCTCTTCCAACAATTGGTATCAGAGAAGGTCCTTGAGAAGCAAGTTTAATCACTTGAAGGAGATCCTAGAAGCACAAACAATGGGTAAGTATTCATATATTGAGGCTGCATTAAGAACGAAATATGAAATTGCTAAGTCAGTGACTCATATTTTGAAATATTAGATTAAGTACATGGAGATAGAGCATGGTAAAGCCATCAAGTTTTGGAATCTTAAGTGGAGAGTATATCTAAATCCCTAAAGGATAAAGAAGACACTTGTTTCAGGTATGAAGAGAGGTTGAAAACTTTGGAATTTAATTTATAAGATGTTTCCAATAGGTTGAATATGTATGAAAATTTAGAGAAGAGTTCTGAAACTCTTGAGGGGATATTGGAGAGCCAAAGAGTGACTAGTGACAAAATAGGCCTAGGGTTCAAAGGGGAATATGTGAGTAGTGATGGTCACATTGGACCAAGTTCTAAATTTGATGAGAAGGTGACCAAAAGGATGATTTGAGAAGGTTTAATCCTATTATAAAACCTAATGCTATGAGGTATGGTTCTTTATTCAATGGATATTTCTACTTTTGTAATGATTTTTGTCATAGGGCTAGAGATTGCAAAAGAAGGCTCTATGATAAAGTTGAAAATATCTTCAAAGGTGAATGTTATTCATGTTGTAAGTTTGGGCACAAGGATAAGTATTGTGGTTGGAATCTTAGCTTCTATGATCTCAAAAGTATGAAGAATGTTATGTGCCATAAGTGTCACAAAAAGGACATATTGATAGATATTTTCACCAAGGTGGATTACCAAGAGTTATTAGCAGGTTTCAAGCATCCAATGGAATATTTTTAAAGAATAAAATATATCATAAGAATGATGATGAGGTTTCCATGCATGCTTATATGGTCAAGAAGGATGTTGTTCAAGCCAAAGAGGTCAATAAAATTGATTATTAGAATAAAGTGCACACCATGAATCCTAATCCATTGAATTTTGTCAAAGAGGGTTCTAGTGCCATCATGATGGAAGATAAGTTCCTCAAGTCCAAGTCAAGTCAAGGAAGAATGTTTTCTCTAGTTGAAGAAGATCATATGTGTTTTTCTGTAGTCCAAGATCCATTTCATGAGAATTTGAAAATTCTAAGAGTGTGGTATACTTCATGAGCTATAAGGTATTTGAAGTGACATATCCATGTATTTTTATCCTTTATCATTAATAGTTGTTTTTGGTATGAAAATATGCATGTTTAAGGTCTTAGTATTCATAAAGTCAAGGGCTTGTTGTCAAAGGTACAATATCATTTTTTGTTGCTCAAAATATGTGTCATGTCTATCAAAGGTGTCAAGAATTATGTCTTAGAGATATGTAATGCCTCAAATATGTTTTTATAAATATGAAATCTTGTGTGTGTGTTGTTGACAATAAGTTCCTTGAGTTCTTGAATTAATATGAGTCAAAAATGATAAAGAAATGACAAAGTTAGTGAAGTCATGTCTCGAGTCTATGACAGTTGAGGTTTGTAAGTTGAGTCCTTAAGTAACATAGTTGTGTATCAATTGCAAAAAGGATGGTCTTGAAAAGATATAAGGGAATGAGAAAATTTGAGCTTGCAAGTGTCATAAAGTGGTCTCAAAGGAGCTCTATAGGGTATGTTTCTATGACATCCTACAAGAAATGTTTAGGTCAAAATATGAATTCAAACCAAAGAGTCAAGAGTTTTTGTCAAAGTTGTATATGGTCATTGAAGTATACAAAGTGGTTCAGTCATGAAATTAAGGTATGTAAGTTTCTATTGTGTGATTAAGAGATTCGTGAGTATAATGAGATCCTTGTCCTAGGGGAGTCACTATTGTTGTGGTAGAAAGCTCATTCATCTTGTTGTATCCATAAGGTTTGTTAGCTTGTCATGAAGTCTAAGCATGTAAATAATGCATCTTAATCCAAATGTTGAGTCCTCAAGTCAGTGATAGGTCCTTGGTGTGTCAAGGTATGAAGTTTGAACTTGTAAGAGTAATCCAAATCATCAAGATCTTTGTAGTGTCTTTTTTTGGTCTAAGTTTATTGTCAAGTATTGACCCACACCTTGAAGGAGTGAAAATAAGTCTATGTTGTCTTGGAGTATGAATTAATACATTGCTAAATGAGTTAAGCTGTAAAATGGTCTCGAGGTTACTTAAAGAAGCTCTTAGTTGAAGTTGAAGCCAATATTGCAAGATTATGTCAACCAAGGAGAAGATAATGGTTTTGGATCTAAAAAGAAGTCAGTTATGCAAATGTCAAATTTGGAGATTGAATCTTGGTTATGATCTGAAGTGTCCCGAGTTGTGAATTGATAGATCAAGTCACATGGAATAAATTGCAATGTCTTTGTATGGTATCAATGATAGAGAATGAAGAAAGACAATATCAAGGCCTAGTTGGTGTGATCTTAAATGGATATTTATAGTCTTAACTATAGGAAGGATACTTTTATTGTATACACTTGATGTCAAAGTGAAAGGCTTTCTTAGCTATGAACTGAAATTGTTGTAGTACATTTGGATATGCTAATAAGATTTAAGATCCATTGAGTCAACTTGAAGGAGTAAACACAAGGCTTCGGTCTGAAGGAAGATCTTGAGGTAAAATGAGTGGTGTACAATTTAATATGGTTGCTCATAGTATCTCAAGGTCTTAGGGAGATAATGTGCACCTTTGAGTCATTGAATCTATATGAAATAATGTGAAAGTTTATTTCTCTCAAATTTTTGATAGTGATGTGTATGATTGTGAGGGTTGAGATCATCAAGAGCATAAGTGGTTTGTGGTTGACATGTTAGCATCCTAACTACACAAGTTGACTTGGTTGTTCTTAGTCTATTTTAAGAAGTCCTTGAAAATGGTGTTGTTCACTCAAGTATCATTTAAAGTCAATAGTAAGACCTCGAGTGTAGACTTAGGTGTTCTTATCCTCATCAAAGGATTCATGAATATTATAATAGAGTGTCAAGAAAAGAGCATGTTTATGAAGTGTAAAGGACCTCAATGTCATGGAAACAAGTGTATGCAAAGCATCATGAGAAAATTACTCTATAGGTGTGAAGTATGTTTACCTTATTAGAGTGTCTCAAGATTTAGTGTGCTCATACGAAGAACTTGTAGATACAGATGTAGGATTGGATGATAAATTTCTTAAGGAGAAGAGTATAACAATACAAGGTTGGATATTGCATGGTATGAAAAACATACAATGGCATGGTTGTAGTCAATTTTGAAGGTATTTAAGTGAGTGCCTTTTTTTTGTTTTGCAAAAGTAAGAATTTTCTGATCTCGGAGTGTGAATACTTATAAGACAAGGTACAAAATTTGAGAGGTTCTTAAAGGATATGTGTTAGTAGTTGAAGGCTATGTTCAACACATAAAGGTCAAGCAACTCTTGTTTATGACCTGTGTCTTTAAAATTATGAGAATGTAGGTATTCAAGGGTATTATTTTTCAAAGATGGGTGTGCTTTGTATCTAGAATTTTACTACAATGTTTTTATAAGGTATTTGAAGTCAAAAGAAGGGGTTGAAGTATACAAGTGGACTGTCAATATTAGAATGCATAGTTATTGGGTTGAATAAGATGCATGACAATGAGGTACTGAGGCTATGAGGATGACCTACAAGTACATTGATATGCTTGAAGGTTTCAAGAGTTAAATAATCAAGAGATGGTATTGTTGTCATGTTCTTCATTAGGTCATGTGAGTAAATTAGAGGTCTTAGGAAAGCCAAAGAAGTATGTTGTCGAGAAACAATGATTAACTTAAGGATATGATGCATGGAAAGATGATCACGAAGGCCTAGGTTCTCAAAGAGGTTCGATGGATTGCATGGTTCTGAGTTTGTAAAAATACATGACAATTAGTGAGAAGTGTTTTAGATGAATATTGGAGTATCTACAAGGTATGATGAAATCAGAAATTTGTGAAAATTCTTGCAAAAAAAGAATTTATTAGTCTGTACATCACGATTAGGTCTCTATAGTCAAGAAGTATTTACAAGATGTATGTGTATGACAGAGGTATGTGTAGTGCAATAAATGAGTGTTTTAGTTTCTAAAAGTAATAAGTCAAGAGAAAAGCAAGAGTCTTTTCTCCATGATAATGGTTCATAAGTTGTCTTGAGATATTTTTCTTCAAGCTTCTTCAAGAAAATGTGTAGGTTACCCGAGAAAAATTATTTTCTATTAGAGGGAGCTCATCTTGTCCTTTGAATATCTCAAGAGCTTTGTATGGCAATGAATTTTGAGAAAATGATAAGGTACATGTTTGAAATGGAATAATGGCTTATAAGGGGTCTAGAAGACCTTATGAGGAAAAATGAAGGATGAATTATAGGTATACCTTAAAGGTAAGTGAATTATTGTCTCAAAAAATATAAGAGCATTCTAAGAAGATAGTAAATGCTGAAATATCATTTTAGGGTAATGGTAAAGTGATCAAGTCATTCTCATGACTCATATATAAGGTATGTGGTCTAAATTTTTACTTTCTACTAGAGTAGGGTGCTTAAAACCTAGGGGGAATTTAGATATTGGTTTGCATGTTTGGTTTGGTATCATAAATTTGAGAAGTTTGGTTAAGTTACACTGAAGTTTTATTTTAGGTCCAATTGTCTTAAAGAAGGGTTTGATAGCTATGAACGTAGAGTTTCTTTCTAGTATGGTGTAGACCAAGAAGAGGTTGATAAATATGTTTTGAAGGCCAAAATGAAGAAAATAATTTCAGAGTGATTTTGTTATGGATCACATCAGGTCCAAGATCATCCTTTTGTCATTGTTGAGATTAGAAGACAAAGAATACAACCCCAAGGGAGATATTTGAGCAAATAAGTTGTTTTATGTATTATTGTCATTGTGTGTTGTCGGTTTACATGTAGTTTCATCATTGTATCCTTTGTCATAGATGTTAAAGGGAGAGAGAAACATTAGAAACATGGAAATGATGTCATGTAGGTGTTTTGGTCTTGTTGGTTGACATCAATGTGTTGGATATCACAAACACTGAGAGGGGGTGAATCAGTGTAGATCAATTTTACCACCTTTAAAAATTCTTAACTAGAAACAAAACTCAAACCATGAAAAAATTAAAGTACAATCAAGAAGACAAGTACACAAGACACCAAATTTATAGTGGGAAACCCATAGAGGGAGAAAACCCACTTGAAATCAAGGCTTTTATTAGGAACACCAATTCCTAGTATACAATGATTTCCACTTTGGTTGAGCACCCACACAACCTATGAAGAACCTACTTCAAGATCCTTCAAGAACCCACTTTGGAAGGAAGCCAAACACCCACTAAGATGGTTTAGAAAGCTATAGCTTGCTGGAAGCACCTACTTTTGTGACCTAAGCACCCACTTAGGAAAAATACAATGACACTTTATAATTTGATCATTTAATTCGATGTTGCTTCATCAACAAATCATGATCCCTTACTAGCTCTTCATTCCACAAATCACAATTCACCTATTTCTCTTATTTTTCAACACTATGCTTTTGCAATTTGGTCCCATTTTTGTATTACAGTCCTCTTGTGTTCATAGTGTCTTAAAATATGCACTTTGATAACAGTTCTCAAGCATACATTTGTCCACTATTTTCTTTGTTAAGCAATGCAATCACCACATACACTTTACACATTCAACAATACATGATTTATTTCTATATTTTGTTATCTTTGTCTCAGTTATTTCATTACAGTCATGTCTATATTTTCTACCTTCTATTTCATACTTTAACATTCACTTCAACTCATTTATCTTACCCCTTAATCATAAAAAATAGACTATTCTACTTGATATATCAGTCTTCTATGTTCATATTTGTTCATAATTTTATTCAAATTCATACCAAATCATTGTCATCTGAGACTATTCTTTGAAGGAAAATCTCACCATTTTATTTTCACACATTCTCTTATTGTCTACCTCTATTTTCACACTCTTCAATTCCACCTTTTTCATCACCCAATTCGAGTTCTAACCAACCCTTCATCTCTTGAAATTCCCTAATCTTGTTCTGACTTTTCATTCATCAAGTATATGAATTTTCACCTTCACCTCCAAGGTTTTGAGTTGCAACAACCTAAATTTTGACTGTTCATTTGTTGTTGAGAGTCCAAGAGTCATTTGAGATTGAAAAAGACTTATGATTTTCTGTCTCCTATTCAAAGGAGTAAGGGCTTCAAGAAGTTGTCAATAAGATGATCCATGAAAAAATCCAAAAGGATTTCAATCTACCTCCATTTCACATTTAAGCAACTTGCATAGGAATAGTTAAAAACACTATAATTTGACCCTCCACAAAGTGCCTAAGAGAAGGATTCCCTAACACCATTGATGTCTATTCATGAATTGACAAGAAGATGAGACCAATTTCTACATCCAATATCCTTTCTGATGCTTTGAGACCAAAGTGTGACAATTCAAAGCTCAACCATCAAAGAAATTGAACTTGAATTTGCAAGGAGAAATAGGAAAAGTTTATGTAAAGCATGTTATACTAATAGATAGTGTAATGTGTAAAAATTGAAGGTCTTATTAAAAAAATGGAAACTTCTCAAACTAAACTAATACTCCTTTTATCTTGTTTGATTTCTATCAAACTTGAAACATCAAGAAACCGAGATCCAAAAATATAATTCACCTTTGAAATGTTGGGCCTCAAACATTGGCTAAGTGCCAAAGGGCATGTGAGTGCGTAGGACCAATAGGAAAAAGGATGTGTGGTGAGAAGCACACAAGACAAGGACTTAAGAAGGGTATAGGAGAAATGAGGGCATATGCATAAGACAATACAAAGGGTCTAAGGACTTATCCATATTCAATGTTTTGGAGGCACTTCAGGGAAAATGTAACTCAACTAGGCATGCCGAGTGGATAAGGTGCCAACCTGGAAGACTTGGTGATCAAGGAAAGAATATTCCATGCATGGCATATTCTTAGAAGACATAATTGTAGAAATTTGAGAGCTTGGAACAAAATAAGCATGCATCATTGAAGGACCACATGGACACTTTGGACATCCGATCTACTCCTGAGAAAAGGTATGGTGGTGGGTGTTGGTGCTATAAAGAGATACTTTTCCGTACCCCACCGACCTAAATTTTTGCTTTTTTTTTTATCATGCGACTTCCTTTCATGCATTGCGATTGTAACCTTAACCTTCGCGTGCCTTACTACTTCCCAAGCCATATACATCCTTACATACACCTCTACTATGCCAAAGTACATATTCCTCTACATCATATATCTAGTATTCCATCATGTTGCTACCTACCTCATGTTACACTACGTGATCATTCTTTTCATGTGGTATTAAATATAAGTAATTTTCTTAAGCGAACCTTCATCCTTAGTGCATGTAGCACCTTTTATTTTGTGCCAACCTTTCGGTGAATACCCCTAACCATACCAACCTTTTATTCTTTTGGGCACTCACACCGGTTCACCCCACACTAAAAGTATGCACGATCCTCTACACATGAACTCAATAGATAGTAATCAGCTTCCCGTGCAAGCGCACTTATTACAACAAATAAATAAATAAAATGACAAATCATAACAATGCTTGAAAGTAAACACATGAAAAGGGAAATCTTATCTAAATGGTAATATTGCCCTATTATAAACACCAATAATCCTTATTTATAATATGCCTTTAACCTAATCTAATTTAAGTAACTAGGAAACATGGTATCATCCAACGCTTTGTAGCCGACAAGTGTGCTGATTCAAGTATCTTGGTTACTAAAAAATGTCCCAACCAATGCACTTGTAATTTCCTCAGTGGCGCACAAACTTGGGGTCATAGAAAAGAACCATCTTGCCAACTAAAATTTTCTTTTTGTTGATTTGCATATCATGCCATACCTTCTCCCTTTCCTTCTCATTCTTTTGGATCCAACACGTAATAGCGCGTCACTCATCTAACTCCAACTGCTTTGTCGATGATCTATTTCGTAGATTTTTCATCAACAATTCCACCCGCACACGCAATACGTAGGGATGGTAACATGAATTCAACAGAAATATAGCCTCTACACTAAACACCAACTGAAATGGTGTGGCCTTATTCAATATTTTATAAGTGATCCTATAATCCTAAAATACAATTGATACTTTATCATCCCAATATTTTTTCCAACATCACAAATTTTTGTCAATGTCTATCCCAAAATATTTTTGAAAGATTCTACAATACCATTAGCCTATGGGTGATAAGGAGTAGTCTTATGGTGTGCCACCATAAAAATTTCAATATAATTCTAATTGTATCATTAAGGAAATGAGTCCCTCTATCACTTGTCAAGCTTAATGGGTAGCCATACCTACTAATAATATTCTCCCATAAGAATCTTGTTGTTGTGGTTATTGTATAATCCTTTGTAGGTGATGCCTTTGCCCACCATGTCAAATACTACGTGTAAGTAATAATGTATCTTATTATAGTCCTACGCGTAGGTGGTGAAATAGGACCTACAAAGTCAATATCCCACTTAAAACAAGGTTTAGCGCTTGCAATAGGCCAAAAAGAAATCTCATCTCTATTTCCAAGCTTCCCAAGGTGTTGAAAATGATCACATGCCTTGACATACTCCTTAATATATTTGTACAAAGTTTCCTACCAAATTCTAGCCATTCGAAGCTTACGCGTAGTACAATCACCAACATAATTCCCTCGTGTTATTCCAACATGAGCTTCTTCCATAATAACCTCACGCTCATGCTCCAAAACATAACGATGTAAAAATTCATCATAACCCAACTTGTAAAAATATCCACCAATCAACCGATAAGGTGCCACGTGTCTAACAAACTACTTCTTCTCAAATTTCTTCATTCCTTCGGGCACATGTCTAGTGCAAAAAAGATGCAATATCCTATAAGTATTTGGGCGTGTAGTTTAACCTAAAAATTTGTGCATCTGGCATTGTGTCCTTAATGCTCTATGCATCCTCGCCAAAATTGATTCTTGATAAATGATCAGGCCCTAAATTACTCTTTCCTAGTTTCAAAACAATTGTAAATCAAACTCCTAAAATAGAAGTATCCATCTGCATATGTGCCCTGTAAAACAAGATTGTTGACCAAGTACTTGAGCGCCATATGATCTCGTATAAAATATAAACAAGTGTTTCCAACAAGTATTATTCGAACTTAAGTAGCGCGTAGATCATAGACAAATCCTCACGCTCAATGGTTGTGTATTTATGCTCTGCGGGTGTCAAATTCCTTCTTGTAAAGCAAATGGTATGGTCCATAATTTCTTCTCTGGTTGGAAATCTGCGCCAATTTCCATTCCGGAAATATCAACATGAACTGAAAGGTTTTATCCCATGAAGGAATATGCAAAATAGGTGTAGTGTTGATCATCTCCTTCAATGTTTCAAACTTCTATTGTTACGTGTCACCCTAATATAATTTCCATTTAACCTTCAACAATTCTTCTAAGTGTATGGAAATCTTTGCATATCATTTTATAAAATTCCTGTAATAACTAGTATGTCCTAGAAATCCTCACACCTCAATCTGATTATTAGGCTCTTCCAAACCCAATGTCATTGATATCTTTGTTGGGTCTACCAAAAATCCTTCCTTACAAATTATATGCCCAAGTAAAGTGCCATAAGGTGTTGCAAAAATGTACTTTTTAATGTTGAGAGAGATGCTCAACTACATAGACATCTCAAACGTGAGAATTAAGTTATCACAAAGGTCCTTGATTAATCCATATATTTCCCAATCATCTAGATATACTTGCAAGAATTTATGAATAAAGTATTGAAATGCCTACCCAAATTTTTCAATGCAGAGAATCTTTGTTGTCACATTTTTCAATCCAAAGGGCATAAGTGTATATGTAAAAATTTCCCATTCAAAGTGGTAGATTTTTTTCTCCTCATCTTCCTTTGCGATGCGCACCTAGAAATAACCTGAAAAATCCATCTCAAACGAAGATATCTTATGCCAAACAACTCCTTCAAGAATCTCTTCTGTGAATGGGGTGGAAAAGGATCAATGACACATGAAGCATTGAGTTATCTGTAGTCCACACAAATCCTTATCCTCCCATCCTTCTTAATGCTTATGACCATGGGGCTAACCCATTTAGATTCTTCAATAGGCTTAATTATCCTAGACTTGAGCATCTTGTCAATTTTCTCCTTCACCTTCACACACATATTAGGTTTCATCCTATAAGGCCTCTTCCTAATCAGGTGTGATAATTATTTAAGCTTGATCTTCATCTCACCTAACGAAGGGTGTACCCCTTTAACTCATAATAGCCCCACGGGAATAATTCTTGAAAGTCACGTAAGAGTTCAATAATATTCCCTAGTTCCTTCTCTGACCAATAATCACCAATAATGGAATCCTTAGTTTTGTCCTCTATACCAATGTTAACCTTCTTTGTCTTCATAGGAGCATGATATGTGCACGCCTTCTCATCTGTAGTGTCCATCACCTCACATGTACCTTTAGTGTGGTCAACATCTAGGTTATCAACCTCATCATCATCTATCATATATACCAATTTTCCCTTTTCTTTTTCCTTCTAGGTGTGGACCATCTCTTCTTCATCTGTTTCCTCAAGGTCAAGGTGCACCTCAAGATCAGGTTCCACTGAAGATCTCCAATATGATTTCTTCACCTTCGTGTTATCTCCCAAAGTAAGGCACTTCATAATCTACAGTGCTTCATGGACTAGAGGCTTAGTAGATGTTGGCGAGAAAATTTTCAAGGAAAAATTGGTGGTTATCTTACCAATTCTCTAGGAGTATAAGTCCCTCTACTTAACCGGTACAGTTTTCGCATGTGCATGTGCGAGTAAAAATGAGTTTTATCCTAGAGGCCTTTCGGTTGGGGATCCAACGGGGCACCTGTTGACCCTAAAAAAAATATTGCATATATCTACAAGAGAGGAATTTTCTAGGAAAGTGGGAAAGGGAGTGAGAAAGTTAGAAAAGAGAAACTAATGTTGCAAGTAGAAAATCAAAGACTTGCATACACCAACTAGAAATTTCATTACATGCACTTGAATTTAGAAGAAATCAAATCTACATAACAACAACAAGACCAAATAGCGTTTAATGAGCACAAAGTACCACTAAAATCCTTAGTCAAAAAAGCCAAAATTCCTTCTTCCTTTATTAAAGCTCAAGAAGAAATTGTACATAACATAGAAATAGAAGACATTTTTGAGTAGGAAAATGGAAGAAATTTGTTATCTCTTTGCTCTCTTCACAAGGATATCTCTCTCATGAATTCACAAAAAAACTCCAATATCTAAGAAGTATAAGAAGTTTTCTCAGAAGAAACTAAAAATGAGGATCTTGTTACAATTTATAGAAGAGAAGGCAACTCTTCATCTTCTTGGTGACTTTTCAAATACTTTAATTTGACTTTAGACTATTCATATTCCACTTAAATATTTAAGTCCCTTTTATAAAATCAAGGTGACTTAAAGTTTACATTATGTTTCTAAAGTCACTTAAAGTTATATTAAAAAGTGCAAACCTCAACGCAAAAATATAACATTGATGAGAGAGAAAGATTGGGTGAGAAGAGAAGAGAGAGAGAAAGAAGAGGAAGAAGAAGAAGAGAGAAAGAAGAAGAATTATGTAGAAGAATGATCCATTGCAGTGGATTTGATCTCGCTCCCTAAATGGTTTCCACTTCACACTCCTGAGAAGGCCTTTGTTCCTCCAAGATCTTTGCTAAAATGAGTTGTTGTAGGTTCCACTTTGTTGGCATGAGGAATGCAAATGTAGCCCAAGGTATTTTTCCATCCATCAGCCACATTGTTGATGTCTTTACACTTCCCAAACCATGATGAATGTTTCTCTGCGATAAGTGTAATAGAGGCCCAAATATCTAAGAGGAAGTTGAGGGTATCCTTAGTGAAGGAAGATGGGTTTCCTACCTCTTTCTTGACGTATTCTTCAAATGGACCAATCAACTCATCAGCAGTTGTATCCTCACCCATTGTAGGTACTCCAAGTTTTTGAGTTTTCCAATTTACACTATCTTGCAATTTGTATGCTTGTTCCTCTTTTCCTCTAGCTCTGTGATGGCCCAATTGATTTCCTCAAACCTGATTTCCAAGGCCCTTGTACATACACATGACAGTCATATGAGCGAGTTTCAAAGTTCTCCTATCGATCAACTCCTAGCGATGAGTGTTGCTCATTTCATCTACTATTGGGCCCAAAGGTTCCCAATAGTCCCTTTCTTTCTCCAAGTCCTCCTTGAGTGTCTGTGTCCTATTTTTGTTGCACACATGTAAGAAAAGAGTTTGACCACTTCTTAGAGCACTTGAATTCCCTTTTTTAAAAATTGATTTAATCCATTCATTATTTGCTTACCCCTGCATTGTGAACTCATGCATCCTCTTGATGGATTATGGATTAAAGATACTAATGGGCACAACTTCCTTAGTGGGAATTTTCATGACATTAGGATCAACTAGATGTTGCACATAGAATGATAGAGTGTGCTCCTACTCTATTATTTCATCATTATTATTCTTATACTCCTTATTCCTTGCCACCATGTGACATGTGCAAATCCCCTTCATGAATTTCCAATCCCAATTGAATTGTTCTCATTTCACGGTCAAATGGTGTCATCTCATCCACTGGCTTGATTACCTTGGGCTGAGATACTTTGATGTATTGATTACCCATTTCCCCACTGTAGAACCGTGAGGTTATATGTGTGATATTTCTTGATCTTTTTTCTTTGGCCAATGAGACAATCACTGATAGATTAGGGGCTGCCACTTGCTACATAGTGTGGGTGTCAGGGACAATTGTTTCCTACATCCAAGGAAACATCTCATCAAACTTGGGCTCAATGATAGGTGCACCAATAGTTCCTTGTTCTGAAGGAGGAGGAAAATCCTGAATGAGAGAGGTATGGGTGTCAACAAGAGGTGAAACCTCTTGTGGTGGCTCGAAGACTGGATCTTGAACCATGTGTTCTTCATCCAATAGATTTTCTTCCTGCATTTCTACAATCAAATCTTCCTCTCACAGTGATACAAATGAGCCTTCTTCTACCATGAGTTTCTTTAATGTCTTATTATGAGGAGAAGATTCCAATTATGTGGCCTTCCTTTTCAAATTTTCTTTGAATTTTTTAGAACTAGAAGTCAACTCTTTGACTTTTGAAGATGACTGATGGGAGGCTTGCTTCTGACTTGGGGGAATTCCTCATGACTGGATGATAATGGTTCTCTTATTTTGAAACCAATTTATCATTCTCCTCACCACCTTCTCAATCCACTCTAATATATCCCCTGATTCACGAACATACCAGTTGATTAGAGGTAAATGGGAGATCTTTTGCCACGCACTCAGGATCATACATCTTTGTCCCATCATCATGTAAAATATCTTCATACCAGAGAACTTGAATTTCCTCATCTCACTGATTGTCATCCTCATATGGTCCTTTTCACTTCAAATTCATCACCACAATTATCCCAGTAGTCCTCAAATTGCATCTCATGTTTCAGTTCAGGGACATTGAAAGATTCAGATCTTCTCGGATGTCAAAATTAGGCCTGACAATGTAGGAATGTAAAGTCAAATGAGTAAAAGTGGCCTCCATATGAGATGCATCATTTGAGATCTTGCACGTGAATACCCCAGAAGAGATAGGAAATGGAATCAACTTCTTCCTCCTACTTCTAAGATTTTTATTCACTTGAATGATCTGTCTGTAGAGCTCAAACAATACAATTTGGTCACTAAGGTACTTAGGCAGCCTTAGTGGAGCTTGGTCGAAGCTAACAACTCGTAGGTAGGAGAAGGTCGAGAATTGTATGAAATAAGAGCCATAATTTTTTATTGAGGATGATTCTTATGATGACATACATTATGAACTCGTCATTCACATGAGTGATCACCAATTGTGGAAGTTTCTTGAATGCAGGCACCTTGGCGGCAATGTTTTACGTGAGAGCCAATCCTTTGAATGATCTTGAGCTAGCAAGGAGATAGAAAAAGTAAGAAGTCATGTGGAACTTCTTCATCATGGGTACTTGAGTAGCTTGTAGATGGATATTATTGTTGATGATTTTCCCCCAGTCAATTCTCTACTTTCCTTCTATCAACATCAAGATGAAAAGGCCCATCCAGTCTTAGAAGTCTCTTGTGTTTTCTTCGCCCATAACTCTACTGAGGAGAGTGATGGCATCTAAATATCCTTCTTGGAACTCACACCTTGGAAGGTTATTGGGCATCCTTAAGGGATTTCTTCCTATTTTCAACCATGAACCAAGTGCAACCCCTTGCACGTATGCATCCATCATTTCCCAATCATGCAAGGCTCTATCCTTTGAGATGACAACCATGTTGGGTGATGTCGGTATCTATAGAGAAAGTGAAATGGTTCTAGGGCTAATGACCACCATCATTGTTCCATTGTCATTTCCGGATGGTTCATGTTTTGGGATCATAGTGGTGAGAGTAGGCTAGGACCAACTCAAGACTTTGAATAGACATTGGGTGTCCTGCGGTATCAAATAAGACACTGGTGAATATTTGATCTTCAATCTTCTTTTAGTCTCTGGTTGTCATACGAGTTCTAAGGTCATTCAGTTCCATGTAAAAGACATTGTTGTCTTCTATCTCATACTCGTAGGTGAAGGGTTGTGCCAACTATCCCCATCCACTTCTTCTTCATGTTTTCCTTAGAAATAACAACTTACTATTTTTAGTAAGTATGAAAAACAACTCCCCGAACCTCAAGTTGGAGAATGTTGCGGCTCTAATTTCCCCTTCTTCTTGCATTCCCACTCCTTTTGGATATGTTGGTCCGAAAATCATTTGATCTATAGACAGAGCAGCCAACAGTTGTTTGCAGGCTTAGCCCCTCTTTGAGACAATGCGAAACTGGTTTATTGCTACTTCTACTAGCAGAACCTATGCAAGTCTCACAGATTCTGCCTTCGGGGGTTGGGATCTCATCCCAGTAGAGTGTTCTAGGCTGCGAAGAGAAAGGAATAAAAGAAGGAGAAGAGAAAGAACAGATCCGAAGGGAGAAAAGAAATGAATTCCAAAGCAGAAGGGTCGGAAGATCTATGCTTTTAGTTTGGTAATAAATGAGGCCAAACCTACTTGCATAGATAAACAAAGCAATCTTGATAAACAAGTGACGTAAAAGTAGATATGAATTCAACAGAATAAACACATGCAGATCTAACATAAGAAAGATCTAATGTATAACACAGCTATTGAGCACAAAGTCTGAATAATTGTATTATGGTTCTTTTCTGTTACAAGAAAGCTCAAAGTCTTTCTCTCCTCACTTCTATTTCTATCTCAAAATGTTCACTCCCGAATACAACAAGTATTCTGTATATATAGAAGATGAGGAGGAGAGAAGACAAAAGCCAACAAAACAATACACAAAATATCTTACAAGATATTTACAAAATATCCAAAGTCATGTTGACTTTTACATCTTTAGTGGATGACATCATCCCATGATGCAACATGGATGATGTCATCGTTTGTACTAACATACTTGAGATATCGCGAAAAGAAAGTGGAGAAGAGGGAGAAGAAGAAACAGAAGAAGAAGAACAATTGTCATCATCATCCTGCAACCCGAAAAGGGGTAGCTTGTTTACGATCTTGTGGATGTTATTTAGGAAGCGCGGTATTCCAAGAACTTGCTTGATCATTGGCCCGAATTGATCCTGTGACGGATCCCGTGCCTTTCACCGATTGCTTAAGTTTCCCGCTCATCAATGAGCTTTTAGGGGACCTTGGAATAGTCTTTACCCGCCTCGATTAGGGACCCGATGAAGTCTCTCAGCCAATCGAGGTTGTTGATGGATTCGATGTCGAAAGTGACTTATTTGTCCTTGAGAAGCTAACTCCTTGAAAATCCGGATAGTATCATCAGCCGTTCTTAAGGTGAGGGAAGGAGTGAGCAACCTTGGATTCATGGATAAAACAATTTTCTCCATTTGATACATCGCATCCAGGGCCTCTTCCTTCACCTTATCTATTTTTTCTAACACAAACTCAAGCTGATCTATCCGATAGTCCAGAGTGGACATAGTCTTGTTGAGGGTCCTTGGGTGACCGAATACTCCGAACTTGACCAAATCTTCGACTGAACAGTCGAACATCTGTTGGAAGGCCTCGTGTTGGAGTCTAGCGTTTTCGAGCTCTTCGACCTTTGGACTTGCTGTGTTTGGAGTTCCTTATTCGCCTTCTCGATGTTCGGTATAAAGCGATATACTCGCGATCACCTTTTCACTATCCTTAAGATTTGGCTCCTCCATGAAAGCGACCATACCGCTGTCATGATCTTTGAATATTCATTGATCTTCTCTGGAATCGATTTCGGGAGTCTCGGCGTTGATTGTGGGAGGTGCACTTCCCATCTTCGTAGGGCTTGAAGCGGTATTTATTACTGCTCCTTTAGTAGCCTTTTTCTTCCTTTGTTTCTCGAAGCTTTTCGCAGAGTGCATCAATCGCGGAACGAGCTTCCCCCTGGAGACTTTCCGAGGATGTCCCCATTGTGACTTGGGTCATTGTGAAATCTGAGACAGATCTTCTTTCTCTTTGGTAGGATCGGGGTAGGCTATTTCCATAACCCTCTCACTTGCAGTGATTCTTGAGAAGCGTGTAACCGGCTTGTGCTTCTTTGCTCCTTTAGCCGGAATGATTCCATCGGAGCGATGGGGACTTTCCTCTTTGGTTGGCTCACCTTGGTCCTATAGAAGAAGGACCAGAGACGAGAGGAGGCAAAGAACGGTAGAAGAGGGAAAAACGTGGAGACACGTGGCGGCGGCATTGAAAGAATAGCCGAAGACATGCCCACGGGAGGAAGGGAAACCGCAACAGTAGAAGAGATAGGAAGGGAAGGGAACTCGGAGAGGAGAGAAGAAATGGAAGAAGACAAATCAGCGAGGGAGGAGAAAATGGACGAAGAGCGGGGAAAGGGTAGAAGAAGAAGGGGCGAGAGGACGCGGCGACCAAAGGGGTGGTCGCGGGAGTCACACGAGGAGGGGAAGGAAGAGAAGAAAAAGGGACAGAAGGGACCTCTGAAGTTGTAGCAGTGCCAACATCCTGAGTGGATGGGCGTATAGGACTATCCTCCGCTGCTTCTTTCTCTGGCGAATCCAGAGTTATTACTTGTTCGTGCTCAAGGAAGAGGACTTTCGGGGGCTTCCTCCCGAATGATGCTTAGGCTCACCTTCCGCAGCTTTGCCTTTTAGCTACCTTGGAGGTGCATTACCTAAAGGAGAAGTCGTAAAATCTACACCGAGGTAGATTAACCCATTCATGCGGCACCAATGCTCTTGTCCTCCGCATAGTCTCTTTAACTCTCTCCTCAATTGTCCGAGGAGCTTGCTTCATCAATGTCCTAGGAAGGGCCAATCATCCCCTTCTCGTGTCATTATACACTTTGTCTACTTCGTCCTCTGTGGTTTGGAAGCCTTTTGGGACAATGGCTACTCCGTAATGGCTGATTTCCGTTAATGCCAGCGAGAGTGATCCTTTCTTACGAGTTCTACCTCATGGATGACGCGTCGATGTAAATGTCCTCAATTTGAGGGACATGGATCGGATCAAAAGCTTAGCCCTTGGCTTGCATTAGGTCGAATGTAGGCCTTCACTGAAATCATGCTTCAGGTTGAGCAATTCTAGCTCAGTGAAACATCTCCTTCGCCTTGTGATAGGTTGAACAAGTGTATCGGCCTCTTGTGAGGGGGAAAGGAGTTCCACCCTTCTTTCTTTTTCTCGGCACTTCTCATGATATGTGACCAGTGCCTTGACAAATAATAGAACCGGCTTTGGTCCATATCTTGGCAACTGGTGGCTCTCCCAAGAAATTGTCCGCCCTTAGATAGGTGAATGTGGGAAATTGGGTGAACAAGGCCCCCACTTTTCCACAAAGCAGAAACAATATTCTTAATTGTGCGGCCATGAGTCAACTTTGGTCGCGAATGCATATAATATGGTAGAAGAAAGTGTCATTGATTTTTGAAAAGTGTTGGATGCTATTCTCCGAAGCTTTAGCTCGGGTAGTATTCATATATCTTAGCCTTGAGGCCAAGTTCCACTTCGGTGCAGCCCTGGATAATCCCTTTCAGACGCAGCAGCATACACTACGTAGGAGTTCATATGAAACACTCCTGTTGTGGCAAACCCATTGTAGCTTGCCCGAAATAAGCGCTGCTTATTATTTCCCCCAGAAAAGCGCTGATCGGGCAAATTCTTGTTCATCGTCTCCAGTGTACCGATCCATTTATGGAAGTAGTGGGCGTCAAAGCCCGAAGACTCTGCTCAGGCACTGAGTTCTTCGGAGAAGTCGCTTCGGTGGATAGTCTGGGGCCACCGGGTCACTACCTTCTTATTTTTGAGGTAGACTTCATTCATTAATTGCATGCACAGTCCCCATTGTCCTCCCGTGTCTTGACATTCTTCTTTGCTAAATGACCACATAGTTCCGGTGATGAGGATGCTAAGCATTAACTCAAAGCGACGGACGATGGAGGTTTATAACTACCTCGCCCTTGCTATTCTCGACACATCTTGTGTCTTTGTTGAGGATTGTGCACAACCATCATAAACTCGTTATTAACAAAGACCTTGACAGAATCCCACCGGCGAAGTGCGGGCGCCGCATGTCAATCCATCCATGGACTCCTTGTCACTTTAGTCCTTACCCGTCCATGTCAATGTGACCTAATTCAGAGTCCCTGACATCCATATTACACTCTGCCTGTGATTCGGGCATTCTGACCCTTTGGTATTTGTATTTCATTTCTTCTTCTGTTAGCTTTGCCTTCCCTCTTGGTTTGGTGGGTCTCTTGCTTGACGTAGACATGTGTTCTTCAAGGCTTATTTGATGATCTGCACGTAGAAGGAGCGAAACCCAATCCAAGAAGCTTGATTAGTCATTTGATCTTCCATTGGAATACTAGCGAGTGAAGAAAGAGTTAGAACTTTTAAGATTCAAGGCGCAGGCGCATGAAAATGTATATAACAGTTTGAATAGTCAAGTACGAAAAGGGTGCAACAGTAGGCTAAGTTGGCGCAAAGGCGCGCATGGCGCATGGATGAAGCAGGTGCATTTTATAGAAGGGCGCATGGGCGGATTGTGCAACATGGAAAAAAGGTGCGCCAAAGGTATATGGCGCGCGCAATGTCTACACAACATCGGGTACTTGCACGGATTTATACTTGCGCAAATAACTCTTGCGTTGCATGGAAGGCTTTAGGCGTGCCCTTTAGCGCATAGAAGAGGGATGCAACAGGGGGTAAAAGATGCGCCAAAGGGATATAAGGAGGCGCGGTTTTCGAGTGTGTTACGGGCCGAAAGGGTGCGCCTAGGGGGCGCATGATTTTTAAGCTGCTTATCTTTGGGTAGACGCGCTTGAGAATTTAAGGTGCGGCAACATGGCAACGCGCCATGCAGGGAATACTCTTAAGCATTTACACATTTCAACCTCCACTTCGAAAGGACGCTTGCATCACTTAGTTTGATAAAATAGATCTGCCAAATAAAACCATCCCTCCCTTTTCCATCAAATCCGAGAAAGAGGGAGGGAGAGGAGAAAGAAAGCATGTTCAAGGAGGGAAACAAGCCGGCACAAATACAATGATGAAAACCAAACGCAAGCCAAAGACACACCAAGAACTAAATGAAAAGAGGATGAACTCTTACCTTAACAATATAGCCAAAATCCTTGAGCGGGTCCACAACTTGATGAAAATGACTGTAGTCCGGGGATATCACGTGCTCGATGGAAATAATGAAAACGATAGGGCGGGCATTGTTATATATATCAAAACTTTGTCATAATCGCCACCCACTATTTGAAAAGGCGCGAAAACGATTTGATAGAGGAAAGCATTTTTGCATGCGTAGGAAAGAGGCGTACAAATGATATGTCAACATCGAGCGCGCATTTCGCCGGCGCACATATGAAATAAGGCTTGCTTTGGCGCACCAAAGACGTGTTGACATGGGAAACCATGCGCGAAAGGCTTTTTTAAAGGCGCACCAAAATGTGGTGTTACGGTGAAAATCCATACACTTAAAAGGGCTCAAAAAGACTAAGTTCAAAACTGAATTTCCGGGAAGGGATGTTACAATATTTCGACGAAGGATCCTATCGAGGATCAAGACAAAATTTTTCGGATGGTTATCGGTAAAATTGCCTTTGTCAATTTTACGGGATAACGAGATAAAATTTCTATTTTTAACAGTGCACGTGAGACCACTTACTATTTTTAGTAAGTGCCAAAATTCCCGTTCTGAAGAATTCTCAACTACAATGCATCTTCAATGTCTTTGTCTCCTTCGCAAGTTCTTATGTTGATGGCTTTCCCAAAATAGCAGTCCCCTATGTGGAAGGCTTGCTATTTTTAGAAAGTGGGCTTCTAGAGGTTGGATTGATGTGGAATGAAGTTTTCCAATATGATCTTTTTCCCAATATCACCCCTCTGAAATTTTATACCTACCCTTAATAGTTTAGGAGATTTTAAACTTTCAATTTTTCGACCCATGAGTGCTTCTAGACACGATAACCATTAATAGACCTAAAAATTCCAGGTCTGGTTTTCTCCTCTATTTGCAATATATATATATATATATGGGTTTTTTCTTCTTGTGCTCTAGGTGAAATCTCATTTCGATCCGACTGCCGGTTTGACAGAAATCAACTTTTTCTTCGTTGAGCCGGAAAGGAGATTTCTTCATTGTGAATGATTTATGGAATGAGAGGAGTGTATGAAGGTATTTTTCTGATGGTTTTGGATAGATTAATGAACATCAAAAAAAAAAATTCAATTTTTTCATCCGTTTGCAAGATTTCTCCAAGTTTTGATTTCACGGCAATGAGGATTTTCTATTGTTCTTCTTCTCTGTTCTTTGTTTCTTCTTCTTAGCTCGATGAAAAATCCTTCTGAGACCTGAATATCACCATGGGAAAGGTATTTTTATGCCTTGGTTTATATTTTTAATCTTTGGCAATGGAGGAGTGATGGTAGGAAGTTGTAGAGGAAGTGTGTAGATATGGTTGTGCACGTGTTAAAAGTTAGAAGCGGGAAACAGGTGAGTATTTAAAATTTTAAAATTAAAGATGAGAAGGGAGATGGGTGAATTTTTCAAGGTTTTATGTCCTTGAAAAGTTATGGATGTGATGGAAATTGAATTCCATGGTGAGAAAGGCGACGACATGTGGCGGGGATCTAACGGCAGGGAATGAAGGCTCAAAAAATTAGCTTTAAAGCACTGAGGGGCTGGAAGTGGGTCGTATGGGTGATCAGAATATCCCTTAGGGGTCCGGGAACATTTTTCAAGGTTTTATGTCGTTGACATGTGAGGGATGTGAGGGACATCAAATTCCATGGCACTCCTAGAGATGACACGTGGCGAGATCCGACGGCATGGAATTTGAGCTCCCACAAGCACCCGGGGCTGAACTGGTTGATCTTGGAGGTTGCATGAGGATCCAAAGGTCATATGGGGGTTGGGAAAATTTTTAAAGGTTTTATTTCCCTAACCTTGAGGTACATGAGGGACACAAAATCCCTCCAGGATCCTGGGAGCTGACACGTGTCCTCCCAAAATTTGGCTAACTCCCAAACTCACTCTAAGAGGACAACTTGAGCTCCCGATGGACTTGTTTGATGAAATTTTATATGATATTGACTAGAAATGGAATTTTGAATCCAATGGTGGGGAAATAATGTGTTGATTATTCCATTTGATCCTTGAAAAAGTGGATTTTTGATATGGTACTCCACCTGTGTGTGTGAAAAACTACTTGCAGATATAATGCACCAAAGTGTTGTGAAAACATTAATTCAACCATCTTATAAGTCTTGGTATTATATTTATAGACATTTTTTGTTTTCTCTAACTCCATCTGGAGCTCTTGGAGTCACCTTCGAATCTCAACGGTTGTTTTGGCCTATGCATTTGCCTAGGTATGTGAACCCTAATTTTGGTGAAACTGCCCCAACTTCTCTGAGTCCTTCCTAAATCTTCCTAAATAACTTCCATGATGTCCCAAGGCATTTAAATAACCTCCATGCTGATTTTGGGTTTTCTACTCCACTCCATGAGGCTTCTCCAATCCTAAGAAGACTAGTGATAGCCCTTCCCACAACTGCATGAAGCTTGTAACTTTTAATGAACTCCTAAAATCACCTAGGGGAATGAATGGACTTTCATAAATCACAGAGGGGATGAGATAAAATTAATTAGGAGGTCACTTGGATTGAATGGATAGACTCGGGATGCCTTGGAATGATAAGACTTGAAAAATTAACACATCAAGTATAGTTGTCATGCTCGAAATATTTAAATTCCTTGTTGCACATTTTCATGAAAACAATAGAAAAATAATCAAAAGTTTGGATGATACCTAAGTCATATCTTTCCAATTTGTTTTTTATATTTTCAACTCAACATGGACATACCATGAGAGTGTGCAGTGCGTAATGTGGAGTAGAAATTATGTACGCAAAGTGATGGTGGTAAAGCATCCTTGCATTGCACCTGTGATGAGAGGAAGGATACTTCCCATGAAATTCACATATTTATGTAGGTACATTATTCTGAGTAAACCTAGTAGAAAAGGTGATTCTCACTTCTCACTATTCCAAAAGTTTATCTCTATGTGTTTCCCACCAATGCACTATTGTCCCACATAAGATATAAACCAACATGTTTCTTCTATCCCCTTCATTCTACCACTGAGTCTCCATGGTGTGCAAAAATGCATCGGGGTTCCCTTCACCAGTATACCTTGGCACATGGGTATATCCTAACTTCCTCACAATGTGCGGCCTAATCGTTATGGTGACTCTCCTTTCAACCTCACATCGAACCATTTCATACGTTCCATGATCCCGATTATAACAAGAAACAATATTAGTGTCACTTACAGGACTAAACATGTTTCCACTAAAGGATGCCTTCCTTTGATGGTTCTATATGTTATGGATCACAAATTATATGAGCATATATTCTATTAAGTTCTTCTTCACTCAAAGGATCAACATAAGGCTCTTCCTTTTTATCATGCAGGGGTATGATTACATGCTCCTCCTTATTCTCAAAATTTACATACCTTTTGTTAAAGTGAAGATTAGCATTATTAGCATAGCAAGGGGTCATCCAAGGAAAGATGAAAATTTTTCTACTTCAGCAAGATCCAAACCTTAAAATTCTTTAGTAAACTTGGCTCCTGAATAGTAATGGATGCATCCTTCAGTACCCCAATAAGCATAGCCCTAGTTTTGTTTTCCATATACAACACATTTGAAGATGGCTGCAATGTTGGTCTACCCATTTGATTCCATGCATCCAGAGTCAAAAATTTACTTCCATGTCTGTATCAATCAGTATGTTGTACAAAAACCACCCATCAATTAATGCATCCACTGTAATATCCTTATAAAATTCATGATTCTGAGGTGGTAGATTTGCGTGAAGTATCTACCTCTCACGCTCATATTCAACACATGGTAATTTTTCTTGTAGTCATTCCCCTAACAAAGGAATGATTTTTCTTAGTAAAACATCATGTACACCTCCTTCAAGTCATCCACATCATTCTACAAGATCTCAAATTTATTTTCTCATTATTTCTCATGCACCTATTCTTTCAAGCAATGTATTTCTTCCTGTAGCTCTCTAATGACTCCCATTGTCTCTTAGGAGACTTCCTTCTCAGTGCACAACATCTGGATACTTAGCATATATCACCTCTTCCCTTGTAATGAGTGGATTATCCTTTAGAGGCTCATGTGTGTGTGCAACCTCAGCACATGTTGTAACCATCAAAGTATATAGCTCGGGATCGGGTGTCTTCTTAGGAATCCATTGGTTAGAAATGACGTATTGTACCATAATCATCCATGCACCCTTATCCTACTTCTTATTATTACCCATGTGATCATATAAATCAAAGCATTCCTCTAACTTATTCTACTTCCCACACCATGATCATAGATTATTCTCGAGGAAATCATGGTGATAATGATCGGGAGATCCATAAGTATAGAAGGTACTTCTAGCAAACCCTCCTCTACCACCACCGTGACCTCAACCTCTATATCCTCCATGAAAGCCTCTATTCTGTTATCCCCATTGTTTTTCCCTTCATTATTTTGTCCTTCCTACTCCTTTGAGCCACTCACCACACTATTTTGGCACACTCCTATCTCAATGGCTTCATGGATGTGATCAATCAATCTACAGTCAGTGGTGTCATGAGTATGGGACTTGCAAATCTTACAATACATGGACACCTTCTTCTTAAATAGTGTGATGCTATAGAGAACAATCTAGAACATCATGGTGTAATTGAAATACCTCACAATCTAATAATAATGTGCACATTGACTTAAGTGGGAAATTATCCTTAGTATGTCCTTCAACCTCACAATTTGTGCACTATATACCATTTCACGTCTCATGAGCTAAATTAGCGAAAGATTCTCCAACCGCTTTGCTTTGTCATGGATGCAATCTACACCTCCAAAAATGGGATTACTATATTATCAAAACTCCCAACCACCTCAGCATGTAGATCTACTTCCAAAGCCTCACACGAGATCCACATAAGTCTTATGAGATAGTTCTCATCTAAAAGGAGTAAAAAAATCCAACAATAAACCATTGTGCATGCTAACTAGGATGGATATCATAAGATAATTTAGACAATAAAGTTGTATAAAAACATATTCCCTCATGCTCTCTGCTAAAACCTACTTAATGTCCTTGAGCGGCTGATACTATTTTGGTCAAACTCGGAATATGAAACTTGGCTAGAAACATAGAGCAAAAAGCATCATAATCCACCACAAATTTGATGTGGATCATACTTCATGTACCAAATATGTGTGCACCCTTGAAAAGTAGTAAAAAATTGACTTTCCTTTATATCCGAAGTTGTAATTCCCTTAGTGTGTTACAGTAGCTCACACTTATGCACATGCTTTGATTCATATTCAATACCTCTATACTCTAGCAAGTGGAGAGACATCTCATTGAAGACTTGAGGTATCTGTTGTTGTAGAGGTTATTGAGGTGATTGTTATGGGTCTATACCTTTCGCACCAAATCTAGAACCGATCCTCCACTAGTATTTCTTGCTCATGATATATGAGATCCCAACCCTCCCGATCCTCTCCTACCCCCTGTAGTAGATATCGGACTAGTGGATGTACTTCTTTGTGTCCCAACCGTAATGTTGAATCGAACTCCAACGGTCTACCAAGTCATAATACTCTTAGAAGTATTTCTAATAGTTTACGCACCCACTCTTTCCTAATGATGGGCCTGAAAAACAAACATCCAATCGGACCTCCAAACAATGACTTTTTACGCAACCATAAGTGTATTTTTTGTCTAATGCACTTTTGAATTCAACAAAAAATGATATCTACCCGTAGCTGCTTGATTACCTACACTATCCTAATTCTCAATTACTACTTCTAGATTGGTAAAAACGAGTGCAAGAGCTAGGTGACTAGGTGGGATCGGATGTGTGCTTACGACCCTCATGTTTTATTTTGATGCACTCTTATCTAAATTCAAGGAATTCTCTATTGTTCTTAGCCAATGTGCGAGTACACGATGATGCGAGATCCTCGTCTTCTATGAGAGATTAAAAACCTTCATGATCCATCATTATCCTCAACTCCATTACCTCTATAACCTCTCGTGCATGCACCATGTCCCTTTCTCATGCTTCATTAAACTTGAGCCATTTTTCCTCTCTCTATCTTTCTCGCCACCAGTCTTCCATCTTTCACCACACACGATCCTCGCCCCTATGTGCGGTGGGGATTTAGCTATCCATAGGAAGGCTCTCTAAATCTAATTATATCATTAATATATTAATCACCAAGGGCATAACATGAAAATATGATCCTTTGGGCTCACACAAGAACCTTAACTTAGCCTCCTCTAGACATAAGTAAGTAGAAATAGCGTACTCTAATGTGTAATTGTGCAACACACCATCCCACCAACGATCTATAGCTATAGTCCACTATAGATCAGCATAAAACAACATATGGTAATCTTCCCGCATCAAAAACTTTGGCCTATAACTCTAACTCTTCCCTTGTGCATACTCTCAACCACTCATACAATTATACTAGAAAGAAGTCAAGAATGTCTCATGGAGAGAATCATGAAGTTTTTCTTCCACCCACCAATGTGCATTGAAATTAGGTTCATGTTATATCTTTGTACAAACTTATCTTGTCCATCTTTAACCCAAATTTCAATGCTCTCAAGAGTTAATCGATATGCCATCTGCATGCAACATCTTGACAGATAGTTTAAAAAGAGGTCCCGACAATGGAACCAAAATGTAGCTTGATTATTTCACCTAACTCTTATGTGCACGACACTTCATTCAAATAGATCTGAACTCTCACCCAAAGCACACGAAGCTACCAAATCCCTCCTTTGTACTAGCTTGTTAAGATGTTAGCATGCATATCCATGTTTACGAAGACCAAAGTAAACATTCAAGAGTATATCATTACAGATATCTTAACATGAACATAGAATGGAAAAATATGTAACAAAAGAACATAATGGATCAAACCATCACTAAGATGAATTACACCATGTGATCACCATATTCAAACACATCAATCACCATAATCCATCCTCCATAATCCATTCATTAAAAATTATTACATATCGAAGTTTAATACATAACAATAGTCACCAAAGTGTCATGCACGCCAAAGATATATCGAAACAACATAAATCTATTACATCATGTATTATTTAATATAATGGAATTCAACAAGTATATATAGGAGTGGGGAATTTCCCTTCACTTCCCATGTATTCTCGAAGAGGCCACATGCTCAAAATAGACATGTGTACATACAAAAGAAACGATAAATCATGCATGCTTTCCTAACAACCCTAATAATAGATTAATCCCATAATAAAATCTTCTTTAATCCTATTATTAGCTCAATCATGCATGGCATTTGATCACCACCTCACATGTGATTTATCCCAAAATAGATCTTTCTTGGCCGCCAAGTCTCCATGCTTTTCTCTAGATCTAGAATGTTGCTTGATTGGCACTCCAACTCATCCTTGTTTTCTTAGCTCATGGTATACAAAATTAGCTAAGTCCTTAAAGCTTTCTGCTTGGCAGGCACGAGCCTTTGCATACTATCCATTCTACCTTCTATGCACCACTTTGCGCCTACCTCGCGGGTGCCCAAAATCCCCACTCGTGACCTATACTTAGTAATTTTCATTGTGAAAAAACATGCCATTATAATGTGTGATTGGGTATTTAGCTTAATAAATTTGGGGGATATCTCTAAGATATATCGGACATGGTAATCCTACATTATGAGATGATACTTAACCTTGAGGGTAAAGGATCTACTTATAGGTTGTTTGGGATGAGATTAGTGAGGGAGTTGATTAATTTGTTTTAGGGATAATGGAGGATTAGATAAGGGAATAGTGAATCATAGTGATGAATACTATTGAAATAGTGAAGACTCTTTAAAAATGGGGCACACTAGATAACTTAATGAATTATTTTATTCAATAGTGGGAGATATGGAAGATCGTGGATAATTGAAAAACATATTTTATTTGGTAATGGAGGACATATATGCTATTGAAAGGGTTAAGTGCATGGAAATGGGGGACTAAAAGGGGGTCAAAAGTGGCCACATTTTTCTTGATATCTAAAAACCCGAACTTCATCTAATAATTTGGCATGGCATGCATATGCTCAAAATTTGACAATGTGATAAGAATAAGAAATGTAGTGCTTGGAATATAGTTTCTAAAATACTATTTTTTTAAATTGTGGAGATTAAGAAGGTCAAATTTGGTGCACACACAAAGTATGTCTATTATTGTGTAAAAATATAACAACCTATTGTTGGTGCCCCCATTTTTGAGTTTTAGAAATTATTCTTCAAATCCCTTTGGTAGAAAGTTAGCTAAGACCATGTATGAGGTTCCAATAATTTTTCATAATTTTTGGATAAAAATATAATTTTAAAATAATTTTCAAAGTGTAGACATCCCAAAAATGAAATATTTGTGTGTACACCCCGTAACTTTGAGAAAAATAGTCAATTTTTTTTTAATGCGTGTAGAATGGAGTTTAGAAAAAGCATTTTTAAAATTTGGATGAAAAAATCATAAATTGTGTACAAAAACGTATGCATATGTTTTGGCAAGAAAAGAAGGCACTAGTAAAAGAAATTAAGGATGAAATCCTTAAACTAATTGGATTTTAGAAAGAAGTATATTGTCACAAAGGTAAAATCGAGCTTGACATCGTAGTATAATTTTTTTGGAATATTATGTTATAACACATGAGATATCAGGGTGTACACATGATATTTTGATGTTTTTTTGTAAAACACAAATTTATTCATGGATTACACAGTCCAAACCTTAGGTTTGGATATCTTAGCAAATCCAAGCCTATGGATTGGGAATTTCAAATGCATAGAAGATGAAACGCTCACGTTATGACCGCATAATTTATTAATTTATTAATTTTTATACTTTATTATTTCTTATAATTTAAATTTATTGTAGTAAATATAAGAAATTAGGGTCACTCTACACCTTATAGAACTAGTCTCACAACTCCATGAGTCATGGTTTAGGAGATAGTTTTTCATAATCTAATCTGGTTAGTACATAGGTATTTTTTAGGATTTCAAAATTCAACATAAATATTTTAGGGTTTAAATTCTAAAATTTATTTCTAATTTGGAAAAGAATGCAGTCATTGTTTAGGTTTTGGGGCCTTTTGGATTGTTTACTGACATTTGTAGGAGTGTTAGATGTGTTAAAATTAGAATTTACAAACCTCACAACTCCTAAAGGTAACGACAATTGATTGAATATATGGAATCATGAATTTTCCCATGAGCATGGAGTTGAATCCCTAATTTCATCTTAGAATATGATAGAATCATACTATGGATGAGTACCTACTTTACAATCTTAGGGCATGCATATTTAAGATGACTACTCGAGTGATCCTCACAATCAACAATGCAAGGGAGTGACCTTGGTTCCCATGTTGACATGTATATAATCCTTTGATCCTTATAATATAGATTAACAATAGTAAGGTGTGGGAAAGAATATGATCTATTTAAGGACCCCATAATATCTTCATTTGTTCAATAGAATAATAAGACATAAATTGAAGATTTAGAAGCTAAAAGAGTGCATCACATCAATATATTTATAACATTAAAAAAATTAGGGTAGGAGTAGGTGAAAATGTGTAAAATATTCCACACATTCATTTACTTTCTATGGAGAAAGAAACTCAGGAATTTCATCAATATTTATGCTAAGTAAATTAGTTGCATTCTCACCCTAGTGTAGGAGTAGGAAGGTTGATTCAAGTGCCACATACTTCATAAAAATCAAATCTACATCAACATTAAGAGAAATGATTTTCATATATCCTTTTGTGTTGTTGCCAAGACACCATTGAAATAAATTCATATATGGACAAGACACCAATGAAATAATTTCATGCATTGCAAAAAATGAATTTGGTGAAAGTGGTAAGAAGGTGTTTTCATGCAAAATGTATGGCATGAAAAATTAAAACTTTGAGCATGACAACTAAGCCCATAGTTGAATATTTCACTTCCCAATCACTAGTGTGTCCTTCATCCGGCCATCCTTTCTTAGTCCCACTCTCAACTGTCTCTCGAAGAAATTACTAAAAAGGTTTTAAAGTTTGTTTTAATGTGTAGGGATGATAAAATAATGATTGATGAGTTCAATGTGACTTGATGGAATATAACTAACTTCCTCCTGGAGGCCTAAAAAGACCATTTTTGGCCATTCTGGAGCTAATCAACCACCCCCTAGGAGAGTTAAAGAAATATATTAAGCATATGGAGGTGATTTTAGGGAATCTTGGAAGTTTTGGATGAAATTTAGGAAGATGTAGGAAATGTTTTCTCATTCAAGGACAATCTTCTCATCAACGGGTTTTCTAGGTGTAGGGAAAAAACACTCTAATGGTGAAATATAAATTCACCAAAGATTTCAGAGCTCTGTAAAGATTTCGGAGGAAAAAATAGGAATTAAAAGATAATTAAATCCTATGGATGTTGGTAACATCAATTTTTTTATAATACTTGAAGGTTTCATAAAGAATTTCAAAAAATTGAAGCTTCCCTATCTGCTCCCAGGACAAAAAAGGCCCTAAATTTGCAAGTTCTAGAGAGATGGTTACCACATAGTGATAGGTGAATATTTGTAAATTTTGATAAGTACCTCTGGTTACTATCATAAATAGACTATTATGTACTACGGCTTAACATATATAGTTCTATTACTCACATCATTTATCATTATTTCATACATGAGCATACATCCTCTTTCTCCTCCTAGATCTATATCTAAGGAAAAGCTTATCAATTAAGTACTAACCATGATGAACCATGATGAGATAAAAACATACTAGATTCAGATACACATAGAACTAACACTTAGATTCAGCCAATGTCCTTCATTATATTCAATGCAATAAGTTTACAGAAGCTTCATTACAATATCAGTAGTATGCGCATAGCATTTTTAACAACATATCTCTATATATCTCATCCCCTTCTATGTGTATATCTATTACATATTTTACTACATATATATATAAGGGTGGGGACTTTCCCTTCACCACTTATCCATTCCAAAAATAGGTCACATGCTATTCTTAGCCACGCACCTTTACAAAACTAGCCACACATGCAAGTGCGCTAACAATAGACTACTACTAGCTAACTGTCAAGTAGCAGATCTATTTCCAGCTTGTGTCCATGCAAAGTGCTTCATATCCAATCCTCAAAAATAGCCAATGCATGGCACGCACATCTCTACCTCATTTGTGTGCTCTACACGTCATCTCTAAAAATAGACCTTAATGAGTGAAATGGCTAAGTCCCAAAAAACTGAACTTTTTTTCCACATGCGTTTCTCCTATCCATTCACACCTTTGAATATGACTCACTTCCCCATGTAGACTTCTTATGTGCTTTTTTCAAGTGTTCTTTGATCAACATTACCCCACACTAATTTCATTGTCACCCCGATAATGGTCATCTCCAAAAACTTAAGTAAAGAATAGAAGAATGGAAAGAATGAAAGAATGTATGAAAGAATATTTTTACTCCATGAGTCTCTTCTTCATCCTAAACAACTAATTCAGGATATTCCTATTTTATTTCAGCCTCCAAGGTCTGCCATTCAGTGAGTGCTTCCTCTACTTTTTCTGGAATGTCCACAACAATGGACTCCAATTCATCCCTCACAATCTCCCCTTTTTCATTTTGCAAGACCAACACAATGTTGGACATTGCAGTCATCCTTCCCTCTAGTAAATCCATCTTCTACGCAATGAGCTTCCCAAGCTCTTCCAGCCAAGTCTTGTGTGGTTCTTGTGCTTTACCAGGGCCTCACACTTCTGCTTAACCATTGATAATCTTTTTATGTGGCCCAATGTTTCATCCTTCATTACTTTCTGGACCTCATTGTTCTCCTCCGGGTTTTTATGTTGATGAGCACCTCTGAGCTGTGCAAATGTTCAAGGCTTGGTCTACTTTCTTCAATTCTTCTTATAGCACTTGCAGTAGTCCTTCATAGGATGCAATCTTCCACATCACTAAGCCTTCTCTCATTCTACCTCTTGTGTTGGATCCTTTGGCACTTTGGCATGCACAGAGGCTCATCTTCAAGCACTAGGTCCACCAACTTTCCTACATAGTGTATTGCTGAAGGAAATGTCTGTGGTACCTTTGGCTCCAAGTGTGGCCTAGCTCTTATGACATTATCACCAATTTCCTCTGTGATGCTTGATAAATACAATGTTCTTTTTCTACGCTAAGTCTCTCTCCTGTGTTAGGCGTGCTATTTCCCCATCCTTAGTTTTGATCTCTTCCCTTGAGCACCCTAATTGTGGCAGCCTTGTCCATATTCCACCTCACCACCTCTATTGAGACTTTGACCAATGCATTACTCACCTGTTCATCTGACATGACAATAGGCTTTACTGTCATGTGTCTAGCTTGAGGTGTTTTTTTCAACCTCCTTGATACACATGACTCCTCACACACATCAAAATCTGGCTCATCCATGTGTGTGTGCATGGACCATGATAACTACTTCCTCATGCACACTATGGCCATATCTTCATCCATTAGTTCCCAGCCATATAATTCCTTTTGTGACAGAGTGCTCTAGAAATGGGCAACAATTTTACCTACGTCCTCTGCATAACCCATGGCTAGTGGAATGTGCTCTCCACTTGTTCTTCTAGACCAAGGCTACTTAGGAACTTGAGCTTCCAAATTTGGGACTTGTGTCTCCATGTCTTGCAATAGTCTCTATAGCTATCTCATCTGTTCCCTTTTCCTCCTCTTCTCCTTGCTTCATTTCTTCATCTTTCTGTTCTACATTCTCTAGAGGTGTAGGAGAAGTAGGTGCACTTTCCTCTAACTCTTCCGCCTCCTCATTCAACTTCAATTTCCTTCTCCTTTGTATGGTTGTCTCCTTCTATGGAGAGAGTCTGGGTGATTTGTGCACTATTTTTAGAGTAGCACCTTGTGTCCTTGTTCTCCTGAATACTCACTTAAATTTGTGCTCTCCTTGGACTGCATCCAAGTCCTCATCATCCCCTTCTTGTGGTTGAGGTGGTGTAGTGGCATGCTCAGCTTCATCCTTGTTCATAGGATGTCTTCTACCTCTATGCTCCAAACCACCACTATCCTCACACTCATCCTCCTCATCCTCCACTTCTATTGGCTTTGTGGGCTTAGGCACTAGGGATGTTCTCCATTGTATGCTTTCCCTTTGGTGGTGCTGGAAGTGTGAACTCATCTTCCACATACTTGTTATTCTCCATCTTGGGCTTCAGTTGAAGATACACCAATGCTGCTCCAATATCTCCCATAACCAGACTTATTGGTTTAATGCTTAATACATCTTGAAATGAGCCTTTCAATATATGCACCCCACCCTGGATACACATATTTCTTCCTTAGTGTGTGGTAGTCACAATCTACCTTATCCGCATTGAATGTCAGTCACCACGTGTCTGTGAACCTATGTACTAACACCTAGAAGTACCTTGTTGTGAAGGCATATGGAAACTTACACCAAGGGCTCCATGCTCCATCTTTCATGGTGAACCATGCTATACAAAATGTGGTATACAATGAACTGAACTACCTTTCCAACCACCAAAGGCAAGTCCTTGGGGATGCGCCATTCTTCCTCAAAATCCACGCAGAGCCTATCATACCACTTCTCAACCCTTTGCTTGACCTGCTTTGTCATGGATCCCTCACACAAGTACTTCTTGAAGCATTCTGTAGGTGACTTGTGTTCCATGGGATACTCCCATATCTTCTCCTTTGGTCCATCAGGTACTCCAATCTCCATGAACACCAATGATAACAAAACAGCTCCAAAGCTGATCTTTCCTCCTGTGCATGCTTCCTCAATGATTTTTTCTACAATATAACATGAAATGTTGTAGACTACCCCTTCAGACATCTTTTTGGCAATGTGCAGCCACATGGTGTTCACTTGTGACCACCTTTCCTAGTCATTTAGCTTTGTAACAAGATGTGTGTTACTTGCACCACTGATACTTCTTCAGTTTATCAATGTCCATGCCATGGACCCTTTGTGTACCCCAACTCCTTTCTGGTCTCCAATATTGTGGCCTTATCTGATTAAATCATCTTTCAAATCTTCTCCTGTGCCTTTCAACCCCATTACCATGGAGATGAGCGTGGCTGAAATTCTGGCTCGGCATCTGCAAAGTAGAAAAAATCTTCATGCACTCTGCTCATGAGCCATTGGTACAAGGGCTCATATTTCCCAAAGTAAGGGAGTTCATATAGTTGGTAAACTCCTATCTTCTTTAAGAGCTTCTCACCAACATCATCATACATTGGCATGTCTTCTGCACCATGTGCATTTATTTGTCTTCATGTGTTCAACAAATGCATCAAGATCCTTCTTATTCTCTATGGTATGGTGATTGTACTCACTCACCTTACTTTTCCTTATGTGAGAATCCCACTCCTAGCCGATGATAACCCCCTCTGATATTGCATTTCTGAAAAATTGCTTTCGGGAGCCATCTCCTCTTCTTCTTCTACCACCTTCTTCTTTCCCTTCACTCCTACTACAACTTCTTTCTTGGGTGCCATTTCTACCTTGCAATCCTTTGTAGATCCTTTCCTCTTGAATTCTATGTAATGTGTGAATCAAACCCTAGCTCAATTCAACATGCCCTAGGTGAAATCATGTGCCCTAGCTCCTCTCTGTCACCTTGCTTCACTCAAACCCTTCACCACCGGGACGTAAGCTCTTTCTACACCCAGATCTCTTTGTCACGACTAGTTACACACCTTTCACACCTCAATACGATCACTCGGCTCTTCACTTGGCTCCTTTTCAAATACTCTTAATCACAATGGTAAAAATGAACTCGCATCCCATCCTTATATAGATTTTCAAATTTTTGATGCATTCATTTCTCCTTCACCTACCAAATATCCTCTCATTAATTGACCAATTCCATCCTTTCCACATTACATCTTCGCACCTCAGCTATAACCTTCTAGTGCACCTTCCTACCCTCTGGTCACATAGACTTCTCTTTAGTGCACTTCCTTTGCACCCGAGTACCTCATCACTTGCACCTTCTACTGGTAGTTGTTATGGCCTCTCTTACCTCATGTTATACTATTCCTTCATTCATCTCCATCTTTGGTCACTTTTTAGAGGCAATCCTTTGAATTGAAGAGCACCCATATAGTAGCTTATTCCTTTCACCTTTCAATTCCCACAATCTTGTACCTAGATATCGACAACCACCCCACACTAAAAGTATGTGCAGTCCTCTGCACAAACATGCTTCATATAGTAATTAGCTTCATGCACGCAAGCACACTTATTTCACAACACACCAACTAAATTGAAAAAGAATAGTGAAAAAAAAGGAAACACATTAAGGAAATACATAAATTGAAAACCTAATCTAAATGGCAATACTACCTTATTACAAACACCAAGAAGACTTATTTATAGTAGGGCTTCAGCCTACTCCCATTGAAGTAACCGGGTAGCCATGTTCCATCAAGTGCTTCTAACTAGAAAGCACATGTTTCAAGGATGTAAGTGATAACATACGGCCCTAACCAATGTACCTTAAGTTTTCCTGGATGGCAAGAACTTAGAGTCATAGAGAAGTACCATTTGTCCAATCTCAAACTTCTTATCCCTTATGTTTTTGTCATGCCATGCTTTCTACCTAGCCTTTTCTTGCTTTTGACTCCAACGTGCTATGGCTCATCACTCATCCAGCTGAATTATCTTTTCAATCCATTCTTCTAAAGCTTTCTCATCAGCTAGACCTCTCCAACATGCATACACAAAGAAGGTAACATAAACTCCATAGGAAGAATGGCTTCTGCACAAACACTAACTGAAATGGTGTGGCTTTGTTCAACCTTTTATATGTTGTTCTATATGCCCAAAGTACTATAGATACTTTATCATCCCAATCCTTTCTTCCAACATCACAAATTTTTGTCAATGTGTGGCTCAAAATTTTGTTGAAAGCCTCAATAGTTCCATTTTCTTGAGGATGATAGGGTGTAGTCTTATGGTGTGCAATCATGAACTCATCCAATAAAATTCTGATTGTCTCATTAAGAAAATGTGTGCCCCTATCACTGGTCAAACTCAAAGGACATCCATACCTTGTAATAATATGTTCCCATAGAAACCAAGCTGTTGTAGCTATTGTATATTCCTTGGTAGGTGTTGCTTCTTCCCACCATGTCAGATAGTCTATGCAAGTGATAATGTAGCGTGATCCAGTTCTACGCGCAACTAGTGAAATAGGACCCACAAAATCTATAGCCCATTTCTCAAATGGTTCTGTCACTAGCAATAGGTCTCAGAGGCATTTCATCTCATGACTGGTCTTCCAAGACATTGACAATGATCACATGCCTTACAAAATTCCTTACAATCTTTATAGAGGGTCTCCCACCATAATCCAACGAGTAGAATCTTACGCATTGTGGCATCACCTATATAGTGGCCTCCTACAATTCCACCATGAGCTTCTTCCATAATGCCCATGCACTCATGTTCTAATACACAACGGCGTAATATTTCATCCCGACCCATTTTGTACAAGTCACCACTAATTAATATATAAGGTGCAACATGTATAGCAAGTTGTTTCTTCTCCAATGATTTCATTCCTTCTGGTGTCATCCCTATGCGTAAAAATACAACAATGTCCTCTAGTTCTGATGGCACATGCATTGTAACCTATATAACTATGCATCTGGCATGGTATCCTCAATTTCTTGTGCTTCTTCTCCTGATTGTATTCTTGATAAATGGTCTGGTCCAGAATTACTTTTTCCTAGTTTTACCACAACTGTGAAATCAAACTCTTGAAATAAGAGCACCCATCGACATATGCACCCTTGTAAAATAGGCTTATTGACCAAATACTTCAATGCCATGTGATCTATATAAAAGATGAATGGTGTAGCTAGTAGGTACTGGTGAAATTTATGCAACACATAGATCATTGACAAAGCTTCACGCTCTGTAGTTGTGTAATTCTGTTACTGCAGAGTCAACTTTCTACTAGAAAAACAATAGGATGATCTACAATACCTTCTCCAGGTTGAGCCAACACCATGCCAATGGCCATGCCAGAGGCATCAACATGTACATGAAATGGTTTTCCCATGAAGGAAAACATAGAATAGGCATGGTAGTAAGTTTCTCCTTTAATGTCTCGAATGTGTGTTGTTGTTGTTCTCCCCAGTAGAAACATACCTTTCCCTTTTAGTAACTCTTCTAAGGGTGTGAAACTTTGGCATAGCCTTTGATAAATTTTCTATAATATCCTGTATGTCCCAAAAATCCATGCACCTCACTTTGACTGGTAGGCTCCCTAGGCCTATAATGACTACAACCTTTGTTGGGTCAACTAACAAACCCTCCTTATAGATTATGTGTCCTAAAAGTATCCCAAATGGTGTAGCAAATATGCACTTCTTGATGTTCAAAGAGATACTCAACTACCTACACCATTCAAACATTAAGCGTAGATTGTCACAGTGGTCCTTAACTAATCCATACACCATCCAATCATCTAAATATACCTGTAAGAAGTTGTGAATAAATTCCTTGAACGCTTGGACAACTATGCATGAAAATACAGTAGGCACATTTTTCAGACCAAAAGGCATGATAGTATAGGTGAAGCTACCCCATTCAGTAGTAAATGTAGTCTTTTCTGATCCTCTTGGGAAATCCTAACCTGATGATACCCAGAGAACCCATCTGTAAATGAATATATTTCATGCCTACTGACTCCTAGTATATTTCCTCAGTAAATGGCATAGGGAATGGATCTGTTACACATGCAACATTCAGCTCCTGTAGTCCACACATATTCTAATCCATCCATCCTTCTTGATACTAATCACCATTGGACTAACCCATTCTTGACTCATCAAGGGGCTTGATAATTCCAGACTTCAACATGTTATCAATCTCTTCTTTGACCTTTTCACAAATTGGGGTTCATTCTGTAAGGCCTCTTTCTAACTGGGTGCACACCCTCTTTAAGCTTTATCTTCATCTCCCCTAATGATTCATGCATGCCTTTGAGTTCATGGTACCCCCTAGGAAATAGGTCCTGGTAGTCCCTTAGTAACTCTATGATTTTTTCCACTTTAGAGTCTAACCAATAGTCTCCAATTATGGCTTCCTTAGGCTCAGTCTCTATTCCAATATTCACCTACTTTGTCTTCATAGGTTCATGATACGCGTGCATGGTCCTATCCACACTTTCCAATACCTCACACCTTCTTGTTGAATGGTTTACATCTAGATTATCTACTTCTTCATCATCCACTAGGTAGACCATTTTTCCTCTCTCTTTTTCAAGGCAAAGCATTTGAAGTAATGTTGCATCGGCCCTAGTTCTTTATCAAGACATGCTCTTGAGTCCTCTTTATCTAATAATTCCTGAGGAGTTCTTTAGCCTTGGCACTATCCCCCATAGTTAAGTGCTTGATAACTTTCAATGCTTCTTCTACTGGAGGTTTTGTAGAGAAGAAGTCAAATGTCTAGGCCATTCCTACAATTAAATTCTACCAATTTCTAGTTTCTCTATGGAGTTCTGCATATACATACCAAGCACACGCACAGCCTTGTAAAGTGGAATAAAACCGGTGCACCCATAGTGAAGGTGGTAAAGCTTCCTGCCCTTCTCCAGAGTCTCTCACACTTCTGAACATGGTGTTGAACAAGGTTGATCACCATGATAATTACATATTTGTGTAGGTGCATTGCTCCTAAAGAACCTAGTAGTAAGAGCAACCCCAATTTCATCCCATTCGACTAGATTATCCCTGTGGACCACCCACCAACATGTGTTGTCTCCCCACGTAGTGTATATGCTAGCATATTTCTCCTCTCTAGTGGGTCTATCCATTTTTCTTCCATGGCATGCGTAGGAATACCATGGGATCCCCTTCTCCTGTGTAACAAGGTACCGAGTTGTTACCTATCCTCCTGACATAACGTGGTTTTGTGCCTCGAGGGAATATGCTCTTTACTTCATGCCCTACCAACTCATAAGTGTTGTGAGCCCAATTATCACAAGCAACACTTGTAGTATCACTAATAGACTATGCATCCTCCCACTGAATTAGTCCTTCTTTGGTTGGTTCAATCATCTCTGGATCTCGATGGCATATACATAAATCCTATTCGATCTTCTTCACTTAAAGGCTCAACATAAGGTGCAAAATTTCCATCTGATCAAAGGGATAATGACCCTTTCCTCTTTATTTTCAAAATTGATATAGCCCTTGTTGAACCGAAGATCAACATTATTTTCATAGCACCAAGGATGCCCTAGTAGAGATGGGAAGCTATCTGATTCTTCCAACGCTAAAACTTCAAAGTCTCTAGTGAACTTGGCTCCTTGTATGGTAATGGATGCATCTTTTAAAACTCCTACGGGAGTGGCCTTAGTCCGATTAGCCATGAATAATACATTAGAGGATGGCTGTAATGGGGGTCTCCCCATTTGTACCCATGCATCCAAGGTAAGAACATTGACTTCCATGCACTGTATCAATCAAGTATATTACTCAACAACCACCCATCCACAACAACATTCAGAGTGATTTCCTTGTCATAATCCAGGCTATGAGGAGGGAGATTTGCATGCAGATCTACCATCCAGTCTCAATACTTTGCATGGAGTGTTCCCTTTCAACCAACTTCCTAACAATGGAATGATGTTCTCCTAGTGCAACATTTTGCACACTTCTCTTAAGTCATCTATATCAGTTTGGACTCTCTCGATGCTTTCTTCTACTCCTTTAAATATTGTATCTCACCCTAAAGATTCCTTAGCACTTCCATGGTATCCTGATAAACCTCCTTCTGATAGGCAGGATCTGGGTACCGTGCATGAAGAACCTCATCCTTAGTGATGGTAGGTTTCTGTATAATACCTCCTAACACATGTGTGCCTCCTCAGTGGGGTCGTGATCCTCACTTGTAGTGCCTCGGACTCTACTTCCATTTTGGGCATCCATTGATTGTCCATAGCACATTGTATCCTAACCATCCCAACGCCTTTGTTTTCTTGCTTATGTTGCTTACTCAGATGCTCATATAAGTCTAGGAACTCTTCATAGCTATGGTTCTTTCCATAGAAAAAGAACATGTAATATTCTAAGGACATTCACGCCTATAGTGGTCAGGAGATCCACAAGTATAACATGTTCCATGAGGAAACTCACTTCTTCCACCACCATGGCCTCATCCTCCGAATCCACCATGGTATCCTCGACCTCTGCCATGGCTGCCTTCAAAATGCCCTCATTCCGATCATAGTGCACCTGATTGTGCTCCCGGTCCTGATGCTCATTCTTTCCTTTAGAGTTATCTAAACTCCTATCTTCCGTACACCAATATCTATAGCATCATGGATCTATCCAATCAGTTGGTCCTTTGTGTCATGAGTTGTGGACCTACATATTTTACAGTAGCTTGAAACATTCTTCCTTATCGTGCGTTGTAATAATGGGCAATGGCTAACATCATGGTTTAAGTGGCATATCTCACAATCCATCAACAATGAGCGTACTGTTCTATGAGGACAACTATCCTTTGTGTGACCCTCTACTTCACAATCTATACACCAAATTCTTGAGCATGTTTCATGGGCTGAATTTGCTAATAATTTCTCTAGTTGTTTTTCCATAGCTGCAATTTGTGCCTCTAAGAATGGGCTAACGCCAATGTCAATACTCCCAACTACCTCAACACATAGGGCTGCTTCCAATGCCTCACATGGATCAAGTATATGTCTTATGTGATACATGCCCTCCTAAATGGTGTAATCAATCCCCAAAAACCATTGTGCATGTTGGCTTGCATGAATATCATAAGAAAGTTTAGAAAAAGCATTTTAAAATGGGCATCATACTCTGCACACTTTTAGTAGTGCCTTGCTTAATATCCTTGAGTGCACTTATACTCTTCTACTCAAATTCAGGGATATGAAACTCTTTTAAGAACACATCCTTCAATGCTACATAATCCATGCAAGTCTGATCAGGGTCAAACTTTATATACCATTGTGTGTGCCCCTTGTAATGTAGTAGAAAATTGGCTTTCCTACACTCAGAAGTTGTGATTCCTTTTGTGCACACCATAATATTTCACACATATGCACATGTTCAACAACATCTTCTATTCCCCTATACTCTAGAAGATGAAGAGACATTTCCATATAAATATTCTGGGGTTGGTGCGGACCTTTCCCACCTGATCCAAAACCTCCAGTGTTCCCCCTACCTCCAAAACCTCTAGATCCACCTGAACCAAAACTTCCCATGCCTCTTGATCCCAAACTTGTAGCTAGAATAGGTCCTATAGACATACTCCCCATGCTCCGATAGTAGTACTATACTGAACCCCTACGGTCTGTGAAGTAGTTCCACTTCTAGAAGTGAATCCAACATTTGTGTGCTCATATTTTGTGCAGACGATGTGCCTAAAAAAACACACCTCCAAATAACAATGAAGCCATCTACCCTGCCATTGATGTACTTCTCTCTTACTTCCCAAACTTTCTTGTTGATTACTTTTCATACTAGATACTTGAAAAACCAAGCACAAGGGCTAGGTTACTGGTGGATTCAAGATGCACCCCACGGCCCGGTCAGTCATCTCTTTGGCGTGCTTCCTGTGAGGCCAGGGGGTTCCTTTCATGCTTTCCTAGATGGGGGAGTTCTTGATGCTCTTGGCTCCACATCTTCTACATGAGCTCCAAATCCTTCATGAGCCATCTCTCTCCTCAACTCCATCCATTATGCAACATCACGCTTCTTCTCTATCTCCCTCTCACATGCCTCATTATACTTAAGCCACCTTTCTTCTCTCTTCCTTGTTGCTGCTAAGTCCACCATCCTTCACTAGTCCTATCCCCGTCCCCGCATGGTGGTGGGGTTTAGTTAGCCATCGGTTTACTCTCCAGGTTCAAAGTTACCATCAGATCTTGATCGCCAGTGGAATGCCTTGTAGGTAAGCTCCCCGTGGATGTCAAGAACTAGAATTCAGCTACCTCTGACACGAAATAAGTGGAAATTGAGTATTCCAAGATATAACTATTCAAGACACCATGAAACCACGTATCCATAACTCAATTCCAAATTAGATCAGCATCATAAAGGGCCTGAATTCTTCCTACATCCAGAAAAGTGCGTGATACCTCCAATTATTTAGATGCATAAGCAACCAACCACTCATATAATTCTACTGGAAAGATAGCAAAAAATATCTCATATAAACTGTCATATAGATTTTGTTCCACCCAAGTGTGTGTGTTAAACTCAGATCCAATGTTGAACCACCATGCGTATTCTTCTTCCAGATCACGTATCCATTCTTCAATACTTGTTAAGGTCAACCGGTATGTCTTCATTGTGAACCATCCTAAAAACAACTAAAAAGAGGTCCCAAAAATAACCAATGATGTAGCCTAGAATTCAATGATACGAACCCTATAAAACCCTAGATGCGCTTTGGCACATCACTCATCCTAAACTAAGCACTCACCCAAAGTGTGCAAAGGTACCAGGTCCCTCTTAAGGTTTGTTGTAGTAGGATGTTAGCATGATGGAGACTTAACATATATAGTTCTATTACTAGCTCATCATTCTACAGAGCATACCATAGATCTATATCTAAGGAAAAGTAGAATTAAGTACTAACCATGATGAGATCAAAAACATACTAGATTCAGATACACATAGAACTAACACTTAGATTCAGCCAATGTCCTTCATTATATTCAATGCAATAAGTTTACAGAAGCCTCATTACAATATCGTAGTATGCGTGTAGCAGTTTTAACAACATATCTCTGTATATCTCGATCCCCTCTGTGTGTATATCTATTATTACACAGTTTACTACATATATATAAGGGTGGGGACTTTCCCTTCACCACTTATCCATTCCAAAAATAGGTCACATGCTATTCTTAGCCACGTGCCTTTACAAAACTAGCCACACATGCAAGTGTGCTAACAATAGACTACTACTAGCTAACTGTCGATTGTGATTCTATTTCCGACTTGTGTTCATGAAAAGTTCTTCGTATATCCAATCCTCCAAAAATAACCAATGTGTGGTGCGTGCACGTCTCTACCTTGTTTGTGTGCTTTGCACGTCATCTCTAAAAATAGACCTTAATGAGTGAAATGGCTAAGTCTTGAAAACTAAACTTTTGTTTCGCGCGTGTTCTCCCTATCCATTCACACCTTTGAATACTTATTATGTGATTTTTGTCAATTGTTCTTTGATCAACAATGATGTATTGATCCTTCACACATGATGGTCATGAATGCCTCATGAGCATGAATAGATCATCTTGGCTTGTTCCTTCAATAGGTTTGAACATGATGGCACAGGAAACATATGATGATCCTCAACTTACTCCACGAGATTCCCATTTCACCTTTAAACATGATGACACCATTTTTAACTTCATAATTCACTTCCCTGACCAAGATGTCAGTTGAGTGGAAACATGATTATAGTATCTGTACACATATTCTCTTGATTACTACTCATGGAAATAGGTTTCCTCCTCTAAATAGAAGGATTGATCCTAGAATGAGACTTGAAGGCATTTTTAAGGGTGAGATCCATCTTCTTGAACTACAACAACATTGAATCACCGTGAAATCCACTCCTTGATTTGCAATAGGTGAGCACATTTCCCTTAGATTGATATGTAGTGCCAACTTGTGGCTTACATAATCTATCTTCTTATCATATGTTATTCATTTCTTTGTTCTTTCACATATTTAATAGGTCATCCTTGGTATTGGTTATAGAATAGGAATGGTATATATAGGTGGTAGTAAGGATTAGTTAATGATCATATTGAGCACTTGAGTCTTATTGTATGGTTTGAAGGTTTCCCCCTCGAAGTGGCTAAGCTCTTATACTTACATATTGTGATAATGTATCTATAGTTTGGTGTTCTTGGTGTTCTATTAATTTCGATATTCAGATCAATTCAAATAATTTCATTAAAAATATACAATGGTAGTTCATGACATCTAGCATTTAATTCTAACCTTGATTGCATTTTGTTAATTCTCACATCTTTTTCTCCTAAAGATTAATTTTGGGAGCATATCAGTGTCCACAGATCTGGGTTATAAAAGAAGAAACTTGAATTTAGTCCTCTTAAAGCTTATTCAATAGGTAAATGAGTCAAGAGGGTTGTGTATGATAAGAAATCAGAATTTTATCCTGATCAGGTTATCTAAAACCATAGTTCGGGGTTTTAAAAATAAAATATTAATATCTCAATTCATAAGGAGTCTTAGAGGATAAATCTACTTGGAATTGGGTTTAAAAACATATGAGCCTTATTGAGTCACACCATTGTGTAGAAGATTTTGATACCATTACGAGAAAACACCCTTTTGATAAATTTTCTTCACATAAAATTATAAATTGAAAGTGAATCACATGTTCTCAACCTTCAAAATGTATTTAACTCATTACCAATCACTAATTAAGTGTTTAGAAACACTCTTTAGAAGTATGCATTGCTTAAGAGTATTATATGATTGATAGCATCACGTTCGGTGGACTTAGATCAAAATGGATGCCCCCAAAATGTAAAGGATTATTAAATATTTCAGGTGCCTACTTTTTTCCTCCTAACTCCTTATGTAGCTCCCGAACCAGCCGAAGAAGTCAAGGTTCACAATTTTATTGCTCATTCCGTGCACTTGTAAACCCATTATTGAACATACTTTACCCGAATGATCAATCCTTTCCTAAATATTACTAAAATACTTCCAACACCTTCAGGGCTCTCCAATACCACCTTTGGATACTTATTATCTTTTCAAAACCCTCTCGAGGATGCACACAAGCTCCAAAATGGCTAAAATTGGCCTTTTTAGGCTTGCCAAAGAGTTAGTCTTTTATTGCACTTCACTGAATGGAATAATGGACCTTGTTACACATTTTTGAAAACTTATACATGTTCACCCAATGCATTACTAATACCTTCAAGGATAAAGCGGTCATGAAACATGAGGTAGGATGGCCCGGAGAGGGATTCGGGAAGATTTGGGGTAAGATTTCACATTGTCGCTTGGTTGTCATGGTTTAAGTTTTGCATTATTTGGTTATTCAATTCACAAAACAAAATATCCATATGAAGATCACCCTCTTACCCTTTGTGGATTTAAAATACTCCTTAAATGGAATCGATTTAGGATGCTCATACACTTATTTTTGAAATCCCTATCATGAGAATAAATCACTTCTTGATATTTCACACGTGATGGTTTTGAATGCCTCGCTAGCTTTGACTAGATAATTTGTATTTATTTCTTGAAGATATTTAGACATAATGGTAGATTCAGGATATGATGATCATAAATTCACTCCTTGAGCCTCACTTTTCACATTTGAACATGATGATCTCTTCTTAATCTCATAATTCACCTCCCTAACCAAGATGTCACCTGAGTGGAAGCATGCTTATGATGTCTGGACACTTTCTTTCTCAATTTATTCACATGGAGATAGGTTTCCTCATTATGATAGAAGGCTTTATCCTTGGATTAAAATTGAAGGAATGTCTGTGAATGAATTCTATGTCCTTGACCTCCACACTACACTAAAACACTGCAAATTCCACCTCTCTAACTTTCAAGGTGTGAGTTCTTTACCAAGAATTGATTAAGCTGTTTAGAAACAATCTCATAAAATATGCATTATTTTTTAGCCTAAGATGATTTCCACCATCACTCATGGTGATATTCTCTTATCATGCTCCTAATGACCATTCCCTTGATGATTTGAATCTCGATGAAGCTCTTGATGTTTCAGATCCTTCACAGACCTCATGATTTTCCGATTGTACCCATTTTCCTCATGATGTTTTAGATCCTTCATAGACCTCATGATGATCATTCCATTGATTATTTGAATTGATAAAAACTTACATATGTGTTTTGATTTTTATATGTTATAAGGAATTGCATGAGTCCATATATTCAAGCAATTATTGCTACATTTGGGAGTTATGAGGTTTATAAAATATAGTTTTAACACATCTAAAACTCCTACAAATATCAATAACTAATCAATAAGACCCCAAAATGTAAAAAATGACTATATTATTTCCGAAAATAGATATCAATTGTAGAATTTAAACCCTAAAAGTTGTAGGATGAATGTTGAAATCCTGAAAAATACCTATGTAATGACCATATAATAATATGAAAAACTATCTTCTAAACCATAACCTATGGAGCTCTCGAGACTAGTTCGAGTGACCCTAATATCGTATATTTACTAAAATGAATTTAAAGTATAAGAAATAATAAAGTATAAAAATTAATAAATGAAAAACGTATACCTCCCAAATGCACATATATAACAGAAAAAAATAGGAACATGGCATGTCATAACACACTCGCGTTATAACATGAGCACATTATGGCTTGGTAAATATGATCCAAAACGTGCTCATGTTATAACACTAGATCGATTTTCCCTTGTTGCGGTATAACACGTCCAAGCCATAACGCGAGCGCATTATGGAAAAAATGGCCAAAAAGTGATTTTTGGCTACTTTTTGGTCCCCCATCTCCATGCACATGTCCAATGATTGATGTAGAAGATGATGTGGAGGGGATGATGAGTAGGATTCGATTAGGTGATAGCATGATTAATTATCTAATTAAGAAAGATTAATTAGATATTAATTATCAATGGGATTGTAATGAGTGATGGACTTGATTAATTAATGAGATGGTAAAATTAGGGTGTCTACAAATGTTAACAAAAAATGGGTTGCGATGAAGTGACACCAATTTAAATCTAAAGGAATGAGATGTGTTGATAGTCATGAATACACCTATAAAATATGGATTGATAAAACTTAGTGCATCATAGGTTATCCCGAACAAATTAAAAATGTTTTGGAGTTTCTAGCCTCTATGGCCAATTTTTCCCTTTTTATTTTTATTTGGATATAAATTATAACACCAGAAATATTTGTGTCTCTATGTTCTAGATTTTTTTTTTTATATTCTTACAATCAGGATTTTTTTATAAATATAAGGTCCATCTTCAAACCATATCTCTCTCCACATGAATGACCTTAAAAATAGTAATTTTATTTTGATCGAGTTTACTCAATCCCCGAATGAGTTGATATTTTCCTACATAACAATACTCAAGAGGTCTTAGATGGATATAGTTCTCCCACCTAGTGGATGTGTGTTAGATGTCTAATAGTAGTTTTTTCGGAAAAAAAAACCCTAGCAAGGCCTCTTAGTAACTTGGTAATGATCTTTTGTATAAGCTATAACATAGGTAAGTGCACGATATAGGGGTTCAAAAAGAAGCCAAAATATGGGAGTAACGAAAAATAGATTCATGATAGGGAGAATTTTGGTTTGGTAATTACCAAACCATAATGCGTACATGTTTCCTCATACTTTAAATTAAAAACCAAACACATTCTTCTTATTTTATTTTCCGAAATGTGAATTTCATTGCAAAGCCACACACTCGTGTTTCTATTCACCCCTTTTTCTCCCAAAAACATTTGTAGATCACATAGAAGGTTGCATCGAGGTGGATTCAACGATGTCGCCACGAGAAGAGGTAGGAAAATTATTTTCTCTGAATTACAATCAAATTTGGTAATTGTTTGATATTTTTATTATAGATTTTAATAAAATACATGTTTTTAATTCTTACAGTTCCTCCACAACCACAAAAATCCTGCAAATCCTCAAAACCTTAAATTGTTGTACATCCTCCAGGTAGTCAGGAGGATTTAACAGCCCATATAGTGGAGAATAAGATTGAAATTGAGGAATTGATTAAATTAATGAGGGATCCCCATTCCAAAAACCCCCACCGTGCCTCGCTTGTAAACACATTAGAGTCATTATTGGCTCAAGTTGACATGGAAATGAGTCAAATTGATTGGTGGACATCCTATAGAGAGTCTTGTAGGGAATATTATGCTAATAAATTATCATATGTAGATGTAAAAAAATAAAAACAAAAGACCTCATTTGTGCATTATTCACGGACCACTAAAATTTTTTTTTAGTTTTGTTGTCATGTAAATGGTTTCCAATCCAAAAATGATTTTTAGGACTGATGGTTGATGGTATTAGATATACCACCTTGCAATAACATGAGTTCTATAGACACCTAAAATCCTCTTATGCAGTTTTAATGCTAAAATTGCACTAACTATCCTCTTTTCCATCATTTCAACAATTAACGACACTTCGTCAATGAACCACCATTGTCTCTCTATCATTGTAAATTAATTAGATTTCACTAATTAATTATCCCCCATCATTCGGATACTTGATTAATGACCTTTTGTTAATTAAAATTCACTTCTACCTAGGTCAATAAATTATTCTAAATTAATTACGACCGCTAATCTAAATCAACAAATTGTCATTTATTGAATCATTTCTTCTCTTAAAATCCCCTAATCATACTAACTTTCATATAAAGCCTCTATAGGCATACTCCCTTCTATTAATTAATCATGTTTGATTAATTAAACACCCTTTCAACTTCCACAAAGTGCACATACTTTATTAAACATACATGTCGTTTGTATTTCCTCATTGGGGTTTATCCCACATTCATCAACTTGCAAGCCTTGCCTCTTCGGACAAGCTATATAAGAAACCCTCGTCCTTACCCTTTCTACACAAAAATTATTTTTCCTAGGATAAACTATAGGCATTTGGCTTTGAGAATTCTCCATTTATTTGGATTAAGCTTCTCATCTTGCATCCATCCACTAAAAATTGAGTAATATGTGAAGATCCAAAATGGCTTTGTAGCCATTCTTGGTGAGATTTCATTCTCAATTCTTGAGATCACCACAACCACCATTTTTATTTCTTATGATCTTCATAGGTTCATAGTTTAATTTAGCAATAATAGAGAGTAGGAAATAATTTAGCATGTAGTTTCATTTATTCATTAAAGAAGCATTTCCTTTAAGCTCTTATCTTGATGGTTCATTATTATATTAACTTTATTTTGGAGCTATGTAGATACTTAGTTTCAATTTGTAGTATCTTAGTTAAAAAACATGAGCACATTTGGCATGCCCAGTGGGATGGGTTCATAGTCCCTTCTTTTCAAGTTCAAGTTTTGGATAACCCCTTTTATACATTTCTAAATAACTTGTGATTATAACCATGTTTCCTTACATTTACATGTGTTTGAGTCTCTTTCGTAGGTCTAAAAACAATGCATTGTTGCCAAATTTGACTTAAAATGCTAAAATTTTGAACTTTCTTTAGTTTTCTTATGCCAAATTCCATATATATGACATCACACGAAATCTAACATCGGTGCGTATGAGTGCTGTTGAAAGGGGCACACATGCATCATAAGCCCATGTCTATGTTAGCCAATTTTCTTCTCTAGTTTTCCCCCTTGCTCACGCTTAAAGGGATGTGCATATGCTTCATAGTCAGCGCTAGTGTGTCTAGGAGTGTGCTATCGTGTCACTACCCACATGTTCGTTAAGTTTCCTTGTTGTCTATGTTATTACGCCAAGGCCACATATATGCCGTTAAGTCTACGCCGATGTTCTCAAGCCTACATTTGAGTCTCCCTATTTTTATTTTTTCTCGTGCCCGTGTATGTGTTATCAAGTCCACTTACATGTTATCGGTCCATGCACCCGTGTCTTTGGCCGCATGTATGAGTTGTTTTCGTGTCTTTTTATCGAGCTCGTATATGATATAAGGGGTGTGTGGGCATCATCATGGGAGTGCATATGCTATAAGGGGCACACTTGGCATTTGTATTTTAATTTTGGCTCTATTTTCAAGTGATTTTCAGGCTTAATTTTTAATTTTTCTAACACTTTATGTAGGTTTTTGATGCTAATATATTCATTTACATGGTGTTTTGATTCTTTTTTCTAATTGGTTTAAAATGAGTTTAATGAATGTCTTATTCATTTGCTAGGATAGAGTTGTGTATGCTCTTCCCTCATGCCTTTTAGGTGATCTTAGGAATCAGAAACAACTCTAACCCTTTTTCATGATTTCAAACACTTCATTAAAATTCATTTCTAATGGAATGAACTAGAATCGATTCTAATTAATTATTTATGAATTTGAGTTACAAGTTTTTCCATTTGTAATATAGTAGGGTTACTTGTTGTGTATGTTCTTCTCTTGTGTCTTAGGATGATCTTGAGAATCAAAAACAATGTTTTATCCTATTTCATGATGTTTTGATCGTTTGTAAACCTATTAACCTTTGCATGCAGGACCTAAAATCACTTTTCAAATAATCAATATTTAAACCAAATACTAATATAGTTTGATGCAGGTTTCTAAATGATGTACAACCAAACCACATTAAGTTCAAAGATAAGAAAAAACACCACATTCAAAACACTATAATTATAGGTTTGGTTAAGAGCTATGGCTTATCTTATTTGAACTGGGAGAAGTTCCCTTTGGCATAAGCCTTAAGATAACAAGAGGGATGCTACAAGGAACCCCAAAGTAGTCCACTCAAGAGAAAACCTTGTGGATAAAACAGGAAGTGCTCTGCTTACCTACTTGTCTAGTATATACACTTGTGAGATTAGAGTCAAAATTATCTTCACGTGACCCGGTGAAAATACAATTGAATGCATTTATTTCTCATTATATCGAAGGGAGTGAAGTAAAGTTGAGATACTCTAAGGTTTAGTCTGTGTGACTTCCTTGGAAAACCATGCTCATAAAGGTATTTTGTGACACCTAGTAGAGAGAAAAAATTAGGAATCCATTTCTTCTTGAGCCAACTTGACCGACTCAAATCCAATTGTGTTTCAAAGAGATCTCACGAAGCAAGAACTTTTTCAGAGTCGTAACCTTGTTATTCGAACATGGAGGAGTCCATGAAAGTTTGAGCCAAGCATCATTCATCACAAAATTTTCAAAGAATTACTTTGTCTTAGTTTTTCACTCACCATAAGACGAGGAGAAACTCATTGAAGTGATGCCAAGTATTTTTCACCCCCACTTGATCTACTCCTTTTCTATCTTGTTGATATTTTTGATCAAAAGAGGAGCAACATATGTGTTCTATTGATTGATTGTGTCCACCACTTTTACACCTATTTACATTCATCCTTTCTTGAGAATGGATGGTAAATGTTGAAAAAAATTGGTACATCTTCACATCTTGATAGCCTTGTCTTGATACCCATGTCAAGACGTATCATTTGTAGCTAGGCTTGCTCATCATCAATATTCCTTTGAGGTGTTACTTTGCTAGCATCATCTTGATACAATTTTGGTACTTATATCTTGTTTCTCGTAAACTTGGTTTAAGTTTTGAGATTGTAGTGTTACATTTCTCACACACTAGCAACTCCTTGGTATACTTTGAATTTTCCTATTCCAAAATTGGATTAGCCTTGAAAAGTGTTGTTGTTACATTATTTGTGTTGTATCAAGATCATTTCGATACTAATATTGTGCTTTTTTGTAAATCTTGATTAAACGTATCTAAGTGGAATTATTGCGTTGCTCACACTTGTAACTTCCAATTTTTGGGATTTAGGCCTTGTTTGTATTTAGACATGGGTTATAGTATACCTTGATCAAAAATCACTTCAACCCTTTGTTAATACTTATGCCTTGTTTATTTTAAACTTGACGTAAGTTTTGACATTGTGTTGATCATCTTGCATCTAACTACCTTTGAGACACACATTTGCATAAGGAGTATTTCCTTGTAGATTGGATTTTTGTTTTAAACTTGTGTGATTGTTCCTTGTGATCGTTCATCTTTTAGACTTGTTTTTATAAGGAAAATCCTTTTGATCCTTTGATCCTTTGCACTTGCAACTTGTTATCCAAACCTTGTTGGATTTTTCTAAATTATGTTATCACGATGTATGTTTTCCTTTAGTCCCCTTTGGAAAATTACATGAGCATATCCTTACTTACTAAATGTCTAGTTTTTTATCGTTATACTTCACGAATCGACATGGAAATTCTTTCCATGTGAAGGATTTAAATCATACAATCTAGGTCTAGGAATTTGGACCTTAAAATACCAAAAATGACAAATTATGGTAGGGTTCCTCATGCTTACAACAATAGGGAGCCTAGATTTAGACATTCACATGGAAACATTCCTATCAAAACTAAACCTCGGTTGGTTCTTCGTGCTAGAGAACACATTCGGGTAACCTATTCCCCACCTTCATCTTGTAGTCAGTGGTATGGTTTGGACACTTTTGATCCAAATTATTATTTGGGTTCCCCCCACCCTTCTTCTCGATTCTAATCCAAACTATTCTTCTGATTCCTCTCAATCTTCTGAGGATTCTAATCCAAACTATCTTTCAGATTCCTCTTAGTCTTCTGAGTTTCATTCAATCAAATTTCTTCTAGGGAGTAATCAGTCACCTAAACAACATTTTCTTCCCATAATTGTTTTTGTTGCCACAAATTCTCCACATCATTCATCTCATTCAACTCCTACATCATGGTCCTCCCTTTCTTCATAGGACCCCCTTTATCATTCTTCTAATTTGACTCTTGAGTCACGGTCCTCCCTTTCTTCGCAGGACCCCCTTTATCATTCTTGTAATTAGAATCTTGATTCACATTCCTCCCTTTCTTCATAGGACCCCCTTTATCAGTCACCTCAACGATGTCTTCCTCCTTTGAAGATACGTGTGACTCCAAATTCTCCCAAGAAAACATCTAATGCGACTCCTATGCCACGGTCCTTTCTTTCTTTGCAACACCTCTTTTATCAGTCACCTCAATGACCTCTTCCTTCATCAAAGATATGTGTGACTAAAAATTCCTCTCATCAAACATCCAAGTCGACTCCTACGTCATAATCTACCGAATGGCTACATGATCCTATTTTTATGTATACACTATGCCATCTTCTTGGGAACCAATAATGACTTCTTCTAAGTCCCCATCTTCTTACACTCATGAGACATCTCCATCAAAGTCTACTTTGTCTCTTGGGTCATCTATTCTATCAATCATCATCAAGCGTATCCTAAATCTTCCACACTTGTTTGATCTCTTTCTTCCAATCAACCTACTATGGTTGACCAACAATAACCCATAACAATTGTTTTGTTTTAGATTGAAGAAACAATCGAGAATTCATGGGGATACACGATGCCATAAATCTTGAGGATCATGTGTAAGGATTCTCTTTTTACCTCGATGTGTTTGCATACTATGGGGAAGAATTTGATTCCTTTTTTCAAACAACAGAGGAAGATCCTATGATCATCAAACTTGATCCTCCTCTTATTATTTTGTCTTAGTGTATTATTCATTATGTGATGAAACCCTAGTTCTTACATTGATCCATGAACTATCTTCTCATCACCCCATCATTCTTTATTTATCAAGATTCCTCAATAAAAATCTCTCATTGGGTCACCACCGAGTATCCTCGCCTTCTTATATATGTGGGCTACCTCCTATTAGCCCTCCCTCCTCTATTTGTGGGTTACCTCCATGAGCCCATTATCCTCTATTCTTGGGCCACATCCTAGTAGCCATTCATCTTCCATCTATGGGACACCTCCTGTATCCCATCTTCCTCTCTTCTTGGGCTACAACCTAGTATCCTATCATCATCTTCTATCTATGGGAAACCTCTTGGTAGCCCATTGTCTTCTATACTTGGCCCACATCCTAATAGCCCTTTGTCTTCTATCTGTGGTTCACCTCCTGTAGCCCATCCTCTTCAATTCTTGGACCATATCCTCTTTTTCCATCATATCATCCTTCTATCAACAACTGGGGAAATCCCACCATCATTCCTCACATTCCTATCATCAATCCTAAACATCCACTTTCTTTTCCCATTTTTCCAGATCGACAAGTCATGTATTATCTTATAGGTAAAAAAAGGTTTCTCCATCAAGCTAAGATCAAAAATTCCAAGAGCTCCAAAGCTCCCAAAAATTCAAATAATCATAAAGTTAAAAATCAAACATGATTCAAGAATGCACACCAATGTACCCATCAAGTATGGTGCAAAGTGTAGAAACCTATGGATAGGGAACTTAAGATCCCACATAAAAAATCCATGTTTCAAGATAAGTCACAATCACTTATCGAATATGATCTCACCACAATCATTGAGATTGGAGATAATATCACTCTTGATAATAAAAATTTCCTAATATCCCTTATAAAATAAATTGCAATTTTTTTTGGATATTATCATGCAGAGTGACATTGTTGGTCCTAACTTCCCAAAAATCATAAAAATCATAAAAACAAATTCAAAAATACAAAATTGACCTTGGTCTTTCATCACCTTAGTAAATTAAATAATGACCGGCCTTTTAGAGATCCTATCACTATCTACATATAATAAACTTGTTGTGAATAACTTCTAGATGTATTTAGTGACACTAGCCAATGTCATCATCACAATAAATTCCACACCCTTCCATCAAGCCTTCAAAGGGTTCTTAACCCCTTTTCAATCAAGAGATATTAAATAATTTTCGGAAAGAAAATAGAATCAATCAAAACATCAAAAACAAAAGAAAATTGATATATAAATCTCTCTTAGTGTATTTCTAGTATCTCTATCGTGGCTATATACGCTTGATGGTATTAGAGAAATTTTGTGACTGGAATCAAATAGATCTCCATCGGGGCTATAGATGTCTGGTTGTCAGGTGGAGAAATGTACGAATCTCCTTCCACCCTCCATTCACAAAACACCTATCCAAATAAATCATTCCTAAACATTGGCTAGCATTTCTTCACTTGTTATCTATAAAATCTTCCCCTAAAGAGGTAATTCATTTCCACATGCACACATTAGATATCTATGAAGAAACAAGATTATTATGTTACCAAGTGTGTTTTTTTGGACCTTGTTCAAACTCTTACTTTAGTCTGTATTTTGTCTCATGATTTGTGCCTTGGGCTAATCACCTTTTCATCGCCAATCTTCTAGCTACATTTTACATATCCTTTCATAACATTCACATTGTTCTTTTTCTTTGTTCAAAACATCCATGTGTATAAGATTTCCTTTTTACCATGTTTACAAGAACCTTTGTCCCCTTTTAATAAAACAATCTTCTACTTCTTTTCTATCATATGTTTCTTAGCCAGCTTGCACTAGGGGCACACTTGCTCCTTCTTAGCACTTCATTGGTTTGAGTTCATCATCATGTTAAACCTATCCTTCGTGGCCTTGATCTAACATATCTTCTTCTTGTATATATGCACAAAGATTTTCCCTTGTATATTCTCACCTCTCATTTGGGAATCTTGGCATCTTCATCTTTCCTATGCGTAGCTTCGGAAAACAAATCAAAAAACAAAAAAAATCATTAAAATTCAAAAACCCAAAACATTGGTAAAAATTCAAAAATCAAAATCATTGGTAAAACATCATAATAAAAAAAAATCATAAAAATAAAATCCTATCAAAAAATTGGTAACAAAGCATGTACGCAATCAAGCCCATATCAAATGCATCATACTCAAACATAGAAATTTTTCCTAAAAACATCTTTCTTTGATTCTCACATGTTCTTGTGTGCGACTCATTGATCATCTAGATCTACCTCCATTAACAAATATGGTTTTCTTACTATGTATGTACTCTTTGGCACAATGAATTACTTTGGGTAGTATAGGTTTCATTTTAAGAGACCTCTTAGAAATTGGAGGTGGAAAATACTTGGTGAGTATCCTCGGAACTAGTTTTGTGGGAAGGTGATTTTTTTGGGGTCTCGCAACAAAATTTTCATCTGATTTTTAAGAGGTGTGTGAAGGATGCGCAGACATGTGACAGGATATTTGCTGTCGCACGTCCAACCACCTTGTTAATGAGTGACAAAAAAATCTCTGTCACGCGCGTCTGTAGCCTCTCTGCTCAACTTCGCCTACACTTGAAACTATCCCTATATAATCCTAGATTATTCACCGGGTATAACTCTACTAGATCACTCATACCACCCGGGAATATGTATTATCAAGTACAATAAATGCGTGACATGAGGGTAGAGGTTATAGATGCATGACATGAAGGCAGAGGTCAGAGATGAGTGGCATAGAGTTTGTTGACGCGTGACATGGAGAGTTTTTGACGCATGACATGGAGAGTTTGTTGATGTTTGACAGGAGTGTGGAGGAAGTAAACGCGTGATAGAGAGTTTGTTGACATGCGACACGAAGATTTTGTTGTTGTGTGATTAGAGGGTAGAGGCTGCGCAGACGCGTGACGGGGAAATTTTTGTCGCACATCAACAAGGTGGTTGACCCATGTCAATGAACCTCATTAACGTGTGTCAAAACCTTATCGGTGAGGTTCATTGACGCACGTCAACCACCTTGTTGACGTGCGACAACAAATCTCATGTTGTGCATCTGCGACCTCTCGCCTCTCGATCATGCAACAACAAAATCTATGTGCCACGCATCAACAAACTCTCTATTGCATGTCTACTTCCTCCACACTCCTGTCGACATCAACAAACTCTCCATGTCACGCATCAACAAACTCTATGTCACTCGTCCACAACCTTCGCCCTCCTATCACACATCTGAAGCATCTGCCCTCCTGTCGTGCATTTAATGTACTTGATAATACATATTACCATAGGTGGTATGAGTGATCTACTAGTGTTCTACCTAGTGAATAATCTAGGATTATATAGGGGATAGTTTCAAGGGTAGGCGAAGCCGACCCCTAAAAAAATTAAACTGTAATTTTTAGGCAAACAGGTCACTGACCCACGCCAGAAAATTCACCTTTTCAAATTTTTCAAAAATGGATTATTCACCATATTACGAATATTCGCCACTAAAATTATCCCCAGGGTAGTATTTCATAGTGCATGATTACTTTTTCGTAGGACCTGTAGACACCTAAAATTTGCTTACGCAGTTTTAATGCTAAGATTGTACTAATTATCCTCTTTCTCGTCATTTTTTCGTAATAATTAATGTTTTTACATTAATTAGCTAACATTCTCTTCATATTCATTAATTAACAACCTTTCATTAATTAATTAGCCTTCCTATCATTCAGGGATGTCAAATAACGACCTTTCATTAATTAATATCTGCTTCTACTTGGGTTAATTAATTATTATTAATTAATTACACTCGCAACTCTAAATCAATAAATTACCATTTATTGAATCAAATTCCTCTCTTACATCCCGCAAATCATACTAATTTTCCTTTAATTAGCTTTTATAAGCTTACCTCTACCTATTAATTAATCACCTTTGATTAATTAAAACATCCCCCAACTCCCATGACTTACTAATGACAAATTAAACTCTTCTAAATCAAGATTTCCTTTTATAAAGCAACCTTATCCATTCATAATATTGTTTTACCTTTATCCCACATTCATCAATTTACTAGCCTTGCCTCTTTAGGAAAGCTATATAAGGAACCCTCCTTCTTACATTTATTATTGCACCATGCTTTGAATAGTGCAAAATATAAGCATTTTGATCTCGAGTCATACTCCATTGTTGGAAATAGCTTTTCTATCTTGCATCCTTTCACTCAAAATTGAGTAATATGGGAAGATCCAAAATGGCCTTGTAGCCATTCTTGGTGAGATTCCATTTTCAATTCTTGAGATCAAACAACAATCTAATTTGATTACTTATGTTTTTAATAGGTTCATAGTTTAAGTTAGCAATCATAGAGAGTAGGAAATAGCTTAGCATGTAGTTCCATTTATGCATTGAAGAAACATTTCCTTTAAGCTCTTGTCTTGATGGTTCATTGTTTAATTAGCATTTTCCTTTGAAGCTATGTAGTTATTAGTTTCAATTCATATCTTAGTTAATAAAATATGAATATATTTGCACGCACTTATTGGGACTTACTCCATTGTTCTTTGAAATTAATTTCAAGTTTTTGTAGTTTAGTTTCAATTTTAGTTACTAACCCTCTTTTTGCATATGTTGATCTAACTTGTTTTTATTAACTTATTTTATTGATTTTGCATGTGTTGAGTATTCCTTGTAGGTATAAAGCAAGTGAAGTGTTGTCAAAATTAGAATTTATGGGAAATTTTCAATATTTTTCCGTGTTTTCATTTTGAGAGCTTATTTTTTCAACATTCTACATGTTAGTTTTGTCAATTTCTTAAAAATATTAAATTCTTGAGCATGTAGGTTAGTGTTTGATAGTTCTCAGTCTTCTATTTACATATTAATGTGGTGGGTTACTATTAAAATTGAATCTTGGTGAGAAAATTTCAAGATTTCATCATGTTTTCTTTTTTAGAGCTTACTTTTTCATCATTCTACATGCTAGTTTTATCAATTTCTTGAAAATCTTAAATTTTTGAGCATGTAGGTTAATGTTTGATAGCATTGAGTCTTTTATTCATGTATTAATGTAATGGGTTGTCAAAATTGAATCTTGGTTGGAAAAATTTAAACATTTTACAGAATAAGGGATGCTTTTTTAACATTTTTGAGTGTATGTCAAGTGCATATACATGAGCATAAGAGCATATGTGTAACTCATCTTCCAAAGGCCATAACGTTTTCTCCAAAACTCAAAATGACTCCATTTTTTTGCGTTGGAAAGGTATTTAAGTGAAATATGCAATGAAAGCATGAAATTGTGGATTTATACTTACAGAAATTGCAAGTTTTCCTTTTATTTTAAAACTGGTCATTTTCTAACATGTCTAATATTTTGATGAATGTTGTATTTCCATGCTTTACTTGATTTAGATCAAAACTTGTGTATGCTCTTCTCTTACACTTTTTGGTGATCTTGAGAATCAAAAATAACTTTGATCTCTATATTTTTAACATTTAGATTAACTTGGAAATTTGATTATTCATTTTGCTTAAGGGAATGAACCTTTTACAAAGTATTTTTCAATAGTCCTTTGATTTGAAGTTTTCCATTTCTATATAGTTTGGCTAAATTTTGTGTATGCTCTTCTCTTGCACCTTAGGGTGATCTTGAGAATCAAAAATAACTTTAGTCTTCACTTTATAAATTAGAAACTTCATCTTTCATTTTTGGTTTAAGGGAATGAACATTTATCAAGATTTTTGTATGGTTCATTAATTGCAAAGTTTTTCTTTACTTTTAGTTGGATTATTTGTTATGTATGCTCTTCTCTTGCATCCTTGGATGATTTTGAGAATAAAAAGCAACTCTTAATCCTCTTTTAAATAATGTGATTTTCTTGGAGAACTACTAACGCTTGAGTGCAGGACCTAAAAACACTTTTCAAAGAAAGGAGTTTGAAACAAAATTTTCTAACTACATGTGTGTTGCAGATTGCCAAATAGTGAATGACTAAACCACATTAAGTATAAAATATTAAAAACACACCACATTCAAAACACTTGATTTGCAGGTTCGGATAAGGGTACTCCCGTCCACTTAAAACTAGGACATAACCCCTTTGGCATAAGCCTTAAGCTACAACAATGGGGTGGTCCTAGGAACCCCAAAGTAGTCCATGCAAGAGGAAACCTTATGGACGAAAAACAGCAAGTGCTTCGCACAATCTACTTGAATAGTATTACCATTTATGAGATTTAACATCACAAGTCATCCATATCGTGACCCTAGTGAGAGTACACGATGGACGCATTTATTGCCCACTATGCTTGAAGGGGGTAAAGTAAAGCCAAGATACTCCAAGAATTAGTCAGTGTGACTTTTCTTGGTAAATCGAGCTCACTCTTAGATGACTTGTGACACCTAGTTGAGTGAACCACCTAGGAAGCTATCTTTGACCAGGAGCCAACTTGGACCACATCAAAGATAATTTGAGTTGAGAGCTATTGTTCATCACGAAACGTGTGAAGCGTTACTTTTGCTTAGTTTTTCACTTTCCCTAAGGTGAGGTAAAACTCTTCCAAAGTGAGGCCAACATTTTTCAACCCCAATTGATCTACTTCCTTCACTTTATTTTGACACTTTGTTGATCAAAAGAAGAGTGACTACCTTTGCATTATCAATTGATTGTTTTCACCACTTTTTTGTCCGTTTATGCCCATCCATGTTTGTGGCTGGGTTGTTAAACATCTAAAGTGTGTGGAGACATTTTTATATCATTGGTATCCTTTTTTATCTTGATACCCAAGTCAAGATTATCATCGTAGTTAGGCTTGGTTCATCACTTTGATTATCCTTTGAATGGTTATCTTGTTTATATCGTGTCACTACATTTTTGGTATTTATGTCTTGTTTCTTGTAAACTTGACCTAAATACCTATATTATAAGGTTACGCTATATACACTTTAACAATTCCTAGGTATAATATCACTTTAGTTTGATTTCAATTATTACCTTGATTCTGAAGAGTGTTAAGTGTTACCACTTGTGTGTGTTATATCAATATCATCTTGATATCAATACCTTACTTTCTTGTAAAGTTTGGTTAACATATCTTGGTGAAATTGTTGTGTCACTCACAATCGTAACTGACACCTTTTGGAATATATGTCTTGATTGAATTTGGGCTTGCTTCTAGTATACTTTGTGTGGAGGTTGTATCAACATTTTTTATTTCTCACATCTTGTTATTTTTTGAACTTGGCATAAGTAGTGACATTATGTTGATCATTTTACACCAACCTACCTTTGACACACATTTTGCATAAGGAGTATTTCCTTGTAGATTGGATTTTTGTTTTGAACTTGTGTGATTGTTCCTTGTGTTTATCCCTCTTATAAACTCATTTATAGGAGAATCATTTTGGTCGTTGATCCTCTTGATCTTATTTTTTTCCTAACTTCATGATCATTTTTGAACACATCTTTCAAACCTTGGTGAAAACATTTTCTATCAAGAAACTTTTGTATCAATCAAACATAATAAATATTTCCTTTGTATCCTTTATGTTGCTAAAATTTTAATCAATACTTTGACATTTACACCTCCAAACCTTGTCGATTATCATTCTTGAGTCATCATGATGTATGTTTTCCTTAGCTTCCCTTTGGGAAAATCACACAAACATCCCCATCATTACGAAATTTCTAGTTGGTTGTCGTTATTCGCCCAAATCAACATGCAACCTTCTTTGATTGAATAAGTTTTATCATACAATATAGGTCTAGGCCTTTGAACCCAACACATGCCAATAATCACTAATTATTGTAAGGTCCCTTATACACATGACAATAAGGAATAAAATTTTTGGTGTTCAAATCAAAAGACTCCCAGCATCGTGACCAAACCTCGCTTGGTTCTTCGCACTAGAGAAACCATTCGGGTAACCCATTCCCCACCTTCATCTCATAGTCGGTGGTATGGTTTGGAAACTTCGATCTAAATTATCATTCGAGTTCCCCCACCCTTCTTGATTCTAATCCAAAAATTTTGTCTTCTTATGAGGATTCCAATCCAAATATTTCCTTTGATTATTTTTATGATTCAGATCCAAACTACCATTCGGATTCATCTTATTCGACTTCTAAGTCGCGGTCATCCCATTCTTCACGGACCTCTATTATTAGTCACGTAAAAAACTTTCTCCTCCAAGATTTTGGTCACCACAAATTATCTTCAACAATCATCTAATGCGACTCCTACGTCATGGTCCTCTCTTTCTATGCAGGACCCTCTTCATCATACATTTAATATGACTCCTATGTCACGGTCCTCCCTTTCTTCATAGGACCCCTTTTATCAGTCACCTTAATGATGTCTTCTTCCTTTGAAGATACGAGTGACTCCAAATCCCTCCAATCAAACATCTAATAAAATTCTTAAATCGCGGTCCTCTCTTTCTTCACAGGACCCTTGTTATTATTCATCCAATGCGATTCTTAAATCATGGTCCTCCCCTTCTTCGCATGACCTTATTCATTAATCACCCCCATGAAGTCTTCCTTCTTTGAAGATTCGTGTGACTCAAATTCCTTCTAGTAAACCATCCAATCGACCCATGTGTCACAATCTATAGAATTTGGACTTAATCCAACTAGTTTACGAGACAATATACCATTGTATAGGTAGGTCGACACCACCTTATTCTACTCCTGATACATCTAGCTTCACATCTTCTTCGTCCCCCACATCATCTTCTTCTATCAATCATCATCAAACATCTTATAAGTCTTCCAAACCAATTAAACCTCTTTCTTCCAATCAACCCCTGGTGGTCGATCAATAACTCATACCAATTGATCTATTTCAGAATGAAGAAACAATCATGACATTTATAAGGGCACATGAAGATATTTCTTTGCAGATTACAGAAAGGATTCTCTTTATACTTCATGCATCTACATATTGTGAGGAAAAGGTTGATTCCTTTTATTAATAAATGGAGGAAGAGCTTCGAGATCATACAACTTTATCCTCCTCTTATTCTTCCATCTTCACATTATTCATTATGTGATGAAACTCCTAGGTATTGCACTAATCCATGGCCTATCTTATCATCACCTAATCAATATTTTTCTATCACAATCTCTTAGGGAGTTAACGCCAAGTAGCCCTTCATATTAGTCTAGGTATGGGTAACCTTCTAGTATCCCTCCCTCTGCTATTTGTGGGACATTTTCAAGTAGTCCACTATATTCTATTCTTGGGGCACATCCAACTAACACCTTGTATTTTATGTATGGGTCACCCCGGGTAGTCCATCATCTTCTATTCTTGGGCCACATCCTAGTATCCCATCATCTTACATCCATGGGTCACGTCCTAGTATCCCTTCTTCTTATTTTCTTGGGCCACATCCTAATAGCCCTTCATCTTCTATTTGTGGCTCACCTTATGGTAGCCCCTCTTTTTAATTCTCAGACCATGTCCTTTTCGACCATCACATTATTTTTCTATCAATGATTGTGGAAATCCCACCATCATTCCTCACATTCCTCCCATAAATTCTAAACTTCCACATTCTTTTCCCACTTCTCGGGATCAAATGAATTATGCATTAGCTTATAAGAAACCTAAACAAGTTTTTACAAAGATAAGACCAAAACACCGAAGATATCCAAAGCTCCCAACACCTCATACAATTATAAAATTCAAAATAAAATGTGATTCCGAATGCACACCAATATAACCATAACATATGGTGCAAAGTATTAAAACCTATGGATAGGGAACTCAATATCCCACATATGAAACCCATGTTTCAAAACAAATCACATTAATTTGTTGAGTTTGAACTCATGATGATGATCAAGATCGGGATAGTATCACTCTTGATAAACAAACATGCTTAGTCTCCCTTATCACGGAATTCACACACATCGTTATTGGATCCTATCATGCAGATTGACATTGTTTGTCCCAACTTCCAAAAAACTCAACAAAAATCATAAAATAGTTCAAAAATACAAAAAAATTAAAAATTATAAAAATTTTAGAAAACATTAAAACATTACAAAAACAAAATCAAAGGTACAAAGATCAAACATTGCAATCAGGTATTATATACGCATGGATGTTATTTCCTCCCTTTCTTTCATATTCCTCTGTAATTCATCCACCATTTTCATCCCTTTGATGTTATCATGGTTATCTTATTCACACACATTTTACGACATTTATCTCTATGGTATCCGTTTGACCTTGGTCTTTCATAACCTTGGTAAATTAAAGAATGAATGACCTCTTAGAGATTCCTATCACTATTCTCATCTAATAAACTTGTTGGGAAGAAATTTTGGACATATTTGTTGACACTAGCCAATGTCATCATTACAATCACCTCCACATCCTTCCATCAAGCCATCAGTGGTTCTTAACCCCTTGTTAAACAAGAGAGCTGAAATAAGTTTTTAGAAAGAAAAAGAATCAAAATCAATAAATCAAAAAGCAAAATCTAAAAGAAAAAGTAAATTGATATATAACTCTCTCTTGTGGTATTTCCAATGATCTCTACCGAGGCTATGGACACCTGACTGGTAGTAGATAAATATTGTGATTAGAATCAAATGCATCTACGTCGGGGCTATGGATCTCTCTAGCTAGCGCGGAGAAATGTACGACTCTCCTTCCACAATCCATTCACAAATCACCTTTCAAACTAAATCATTCCTACACATTAGCTATTTTCTTCACTTGTTGTCTATCAACTCTTTCCTTCAAGAGGTAATTCATTTCCACGTGCACACACGGGATATCTATGAGTAAACAAGATTAGTATGTTACCAAGTGTTGCTTTTTGGACCTTATTCAAACTCTTGCTTTAGTACATGTCTTGTCTCATGATTTGTGCCAATTTTCATCGACCACCTTCTAAATATTTTCATAGCATCCTCTATTCTTCAAAAATAGTTTATTAAATCCATGTGTATCAAATGTCCTATTTTCCATGTTTACATGAAATTTTGTCACCTTTTAATAAGAAAAATTTCTACTTCTTTTCTCTTATGTGTTTATTGGCCAGCTTACACTTGGGGCATCCTTTATCCCTCATGATTGAACCTATTTTATATTGGCATTGATCCCCTTTCTACGTGTGAAGATTTTATCTTTAAATAATCCCACCTAATCATTGGGGCATGTCGTATCTCTACTTTTTCGTATGTGTGGTGTTTTTCCTTGTACATCCCATCTATCGCTGAGGGCATTCACACTTCATTGTCTTCCTATACATAGTTTCCATTTTTTTAATAGAAAATCATTAAAAAACATTCAAATATGTTTCTAAAAAATAAAAAACAATAAAATCATCCTACAAAACATCTCTCTTTGGTTCTCGCCTATTCTTGTGCATGACTCGCGAGATCATCTTGATCTACCTCTATCAACAAAGTTGGTTTTCTTACTATGTTTATACTCTGGGGCACAATGAGTTGCTTGGTACTATTTCATAGTGCACGATTTCTTTTCATAGGACCCAAGTGTCCTCTGTTATTCCCCTTGCATGTATCCTTTCTTGGGGCACCATCTTTTAACCCTTGTCATTAATTCACAAGTCGGAATCAAAGCTTGATAACAAAACCATTACATTATGTTTCTCTGTTAGGTTAGATTATTTAATTTCTCGTATTGCATTACATTATGTATGTTGCAAGGAGTTAGGCATCATTTACTTTCTCATATTGCATTGCATTTTGTATGTTGCATGGAGTTGGTGTTTTTAGCTATGGACATTTGTTCGTATATGGCTTTTCATGTCATACTACACTTCTGTTCATTCTTTTTAATAAGGACTGATGATGTTGATCATAAGTAAAATGATGAAATAAAGTTGGTTTTTACATCAGCAAGATGATAGCTATATCCATCTCTTTTCATCTTCATTTTTCTTCTATATCACTCTCCTTCTATCAACACTTTTCTTCAAAAGAAACTTGGGGCAATGGGGATCAATTCTTCTATTTCTTATATTTTGTTCTTTCATATTTTCAAGTGTCAATCGACCTCTTTCATCACCCCATCGACACTCAAGGGGGAATCCTTCATTCTACTAATTTTTCTTCAAAAATTTTACTTGTTTGTACTTTTCTACTATCTTTGAAGTGGTGTCACTTATGCCACCCCAAAGAGGGGAAAATGTAGACACCTAAAATCCACTTACACAGGCTTTAATGCTAAGATTGCACTAATTATCCTCTTTTTGTCATTTTCGTAATAATTAGCGCTTTTCCACTAATTAGCTAACATTTGTCTTCATATTCATTAATTAATGACCTTTCATTAATTAATTAGCCTTCTATCATTATGGATGTCAAATAATGACCTTTCGTTAATTAATATCCACTTCTACTTGGGTTAATTAATTATTATTAATAATTAATTATACTCACAACTCTAAATCAATAAATTACTATTTATTGAATCAAATTTCTCTCTTACATCCCACAAATCATACTAATTTTCCTCGAATTAGCTTCTATAATCTTACCTCTACCTATTCATTAATTAAAACATCCCCCAACTCCCATGACTTACTAATGAAAAATTAAACTCTTCTAAATCAAGATTACCTTTTATAAAGCAACCTTATCCATTCATAATCTTATTTTACCTTTATCCCACATTCATCAATTTACTAGCCTTGCCTCTTCGGAAAGCTATAAGGAACCATCCTTCTTACCTTTCTTCTTGCACTATGCTTTGAATAGTGCAAAATATAAGCATTTTGATCTTGAGCCATTCTCCATGGTTAGAAATAGCTTTTCCATCTTGCATCCTTTCACGCAAAATTGAATAATATGGGAAGATCCAAAATGGCCTTATGTCCATTCTTGGTGGATTACATTCTCAATCCTTGAGATTAAGCAACAATCCACTTTGATTGCTTATGTTCTTCATAGGTTCATAGTTTAAGTTAGCAATCATAGAGAGTAGGAATATCTTAGCATGTAGTTTCATCTATGCATTAAAGAAGCATTTCCTTTAAGCTCTTATCTTGATGGTTCATTTTTTAATTAGCATTTTCTTTTGAAGCTATGTAGATATTAGTTTCAATTTATAGCTTAGTTAATAAAACATGAATACGGGACCTAAGTGTCCTCTGTTATTATCCTTACATGTATCCTTGGTTAGGGCACCATGATTAACCCTTATTGTTACATTGAACATTTGGGAACTGAATCTTGATAACAAAAACATTTATGTAACTGTCTTGAACATTGTTTGTTTGAGTATGTGTGTTTGTACTTGTTTCCTGTCAGTTAGCTTGTGTAATTTCTCGTATTGCATTACATTATGTATGTTTTGTTATGTATGTTGCATGGAGTTTAGAATTTTTGGAAATGAACAAATGTTCGTATCATATATTTTCATGTTATGGTGCAATTTTGTTGTATGTGTATATTATAATAATAGCTAATGATGTAGATCATAAGAAAAATGATGAAATAAAGTTATTTTACATCAGCAAGATGATAGCTATTTCCATCTCCCTTCATCTTCATCTTTCTTCCTTATCACTATCTTCTATCAATACTATTCTTCCAAATCACTTGGGGTAATAAGAATCAATTATTCTATTCTTTTATTTCATCTTTTCGAGTGTCGATCGACCTCTTTCATCACCCCATCGACACTCGAAGGGGGCATCCTTCATTCTACTAATTTTTCTTCTATCCCTTCAAATTTTTTATTTGTTTGTACTTGTCTACTATCCTTGAATTGGTGTCACTCATGCCACCCCAAAGAGGGGAAAATATAGACACCTAAAATCTGATTACGTAGTTTTAATGTTAAGATTGCACTAACTATCCTCTTTTCCGTCATTTTGACAATTGACAACACTTCGTCAATGAACCATCATTGTCTCTCTATCATTGTTAATTAATTACATTTCACTAATTAATTAGCCCTCCTATCATTCAGGATGCCGATTAACGACCTTTCATTAATTAACATTCACTTCTACCTAGGTCAATTAATTATTCTTAATTAATTACGACTACTAATCTAAATCAATAAATTGTCATTTATTGAACCATTTCTTCTCTTAAAATCCCCTTAATCATACTAACTTTCTTCTAAATCCTCTATAGGAATACTTCATTCTATTAATTAATCATGTTTGATTAATTAAACCCCCTTTCAACTCCCACAAAGTGCACATACTTTATTAAACATACATGGCCTTTGTATTTACTCCTTGGGGTTTATCCCACATTCATCAACTTATAAGCCTTTCCTCTTCGACAAGCTATATAAGAAACCCTCCTCCTTACCCTTTCTACACAAAACTTATTTTTCCTAGGATAAACTATAGGAATTTGACATTGAGCATTCTCCATTAATTTGGATTAAGCTTCTCATCTTGCATCCATCCACTCAAAATTGAGTAATATGGGAAGATCAAAATCACCTTTTAATCATTCTTAGTTAGATTCTATTTTCAATTCTTGAGATCACCACAACCCCCATTTTTATTTCTTATGATCTTCATAGATTCATATTTTAACTATCAATTATAGAGAGTATGAAATAACTTAGCATGTAGTTTCATTTATGCATTAAAGAGTCATTTCCTTTAATCTATTATCTTGATGGTTCATTATTAGATTAACTTTCTTTTAGAGCTATGTAGATGCTTAGTTTTAATTTTTAGTAGCATAGTTAATAAAACATGATGACCTTTGGCATGCTTGGTTAGACGGGTCCATATTCCCTTGCTTTCATTTTCAAGTTTTGGCTAACCCTTTTATACATTTTCTTAATAACTTGTGATTCTAACCATGTTTCCTTAAATTTGCATGTGTTAAGTCTCTTTTGCAGGTCTACAAGAAATGGATACAATAGAGATCGATGCACTTCGCACGCTCTTTTATACCCTTTTCCAAATACGAGGGATATTTCTAATACCGATGTTGGTGGAGGTAGATAGAGTATTCCTCTAGGTAGTAGTAGCATGAGGCCACATCTTTACACATCTTGTGGTAGCATATGCATTGGACCCGATGAGGATGATAGTTTCATGCATACTAGTGTTGGTGGAGTTTTAGTGGTACACATGATGATGTGGCTATGTCTGACACTTTTTTGAGTGATACATTTGGATTTCAGACATCGATGACACCTTCACATGTATTTTTTATTTTTATTACATGTTACAAAAAGATATAAGTACTTGATGTACATATATATATGTTAAATTTTCAAAATAATTGTATTTGAACTTGGTCAAATTTATTAATTTACTCATATATATGTACATGTATGCATTAATATTACAACGTGCAAGATGGACGTCATCATCCCAACCAAGGGTTGCGAGGAACATGTGAATGTATACATTCACAAAGGTAATTTTGAATGTTAAATTTGTAAATTCATGTATGTAAATATATATAACTTTCACTCAAATATATGTCTATATGTATGTTCTTGTGTGTGTGTGTGTGTTATATGCTCAACTAACTTGACGTGATATATTTTTATAAAGTTGATGACCACACAAGACACTCCACCATCTCTGCGAGGAGTAGAGAAAGGTGTTGTCATTGCGATTTCATCGTGCAACAACTCAATGAGGTATACTGATTTTGTATTTTCGTGAACTATAGTGTAATTCATATTATGTGTAATTATTTTAATATTCTCACTCATTGTAGAATCATGTGGATTGTCAACATGAATGCATTATGTATATGTAGGATTTTCTGTGACTAGCGAAACCACTGTACATATGATTCATAGGTGTGGTGTGGTAATTTTTTTGTATTGATAAACTTAGTTAAAATATTTTCATTATGTACTTAGTTGGCGTAAATGTTTAGATCTGCATTAAAAATTTTATTGTTAATATAGTTCTACAAGCTAATTTTGATGTTTGATTTTGTAATTTTATATGTATATAGGGTTTAACCCCTTCCATTTTTCTTTGAGGGTGATAAATCCTCAAGATCATCATTTGACACCCCGCTTAGTGATCCAATAACTCCTATTAATTTTTATGAGCATGAGATTTAGATTGATGTGATTTGTTAAATTGCGGTAAAATTATACATATAGTTTAGCACAAAAATGTATTCACTTACAGGTTTCAACTACGGTTGAGTTTTGGCGCAAGAGGACTCGTATTCATGCCTTGGAGGATCTCAAGTCATCTCACGAGATCTCCATATACGTCTAAGGGAGATCCTTCTTTAAACAAGGTAAAGAGATACATTTTGATGAATATGATATATTGATGTGTTATGACATCTATTTTGTATTCCTATGTGCATGGCAATGTATGAACATGTTTGACATTTTATGTACACCTATATGACACTGACTTGGTATTATATGACCTATTCACATATTTGTATTTATTGTGCATGTTGATTTGGAACTCGATATGTTTTTATGATCTTACATTTCGATATTATAGTTATGTCGGACTAATATGATGTGCATTTGACAATATATGGCATTATGGATATTTTTAAATTTATTTGTGTTGTATACTAGCATTTTCAATATCTTATGACCTTTTATGTGTTAGTAGTTTGCATACATAATATGCATGAAAATTTGGAAATCAAGTCATAAATTGGTTAAATAAATATTTATATAACATATAAAGAGTTATCTAATCAAGTAATTATTCATTTAATTTATCAATGTGTACATGTGTATATATTCGTGTTCATATGCGTGCCAAAAGCTTAACTCTCATAATATGGAGGTGCAAAATATATGTTTAGAGAACCTTTTCTAGAGGAGGTTCAAAGTTTTAATTCAAATTATAAGATATATTAAATTGATTTTTTTATATTTTTTTGGTTTCATTAGAGTGGTTTCATAATAATAATGACTAAGTATCCATATTCATTATTTAAGTGATTTCATCTCTTTCATAAAAAATGATAAAGATCATATTTATGAAAAAGTAAAATTTTATCACCAAGAGAGAGAGAGAGAGAGAGAGAGAGAGAGAGAGAGAGAGAGAAGAGAGAGAGATAAAGAGAGAGTGAGAGAGATAGAGCGAGCTTGGTAAGGAGAAAGAGAGAGAATGAGATAATTTGATGCGGGATGTATAATTTCTTTTGGTTGTATGATCAATTTCTTTGAATGAAAGTGTTTATTTTTCTCTAAGGAAGATGGCTAGATACAATTCTTCATCCATTTACTCATGTATTTGAGAAGTAACTTAATGTAGAGAACAAAATTTGATTCTTTTACACCTTAACTAATCTTTTTCACTTCAAGAGTCTTCTACCTTGTTCTTTTCAAACCATGAATGTTAGGAAATATAGTGCTCACATGTGGTGGTTATATTATTACTACGGTGTTTAGTAAATTAGTAGTTTATTAGTATGGTTGGTTATATTGATATTAGGGTCATTTGTAATGTTGTTAGTAATATTGTTGAGGTTATAAAAATATTAAGTACACAATTCATTAGAATGTTTAGAGGGGTAATTTGTTATAGCAGCCTCCTTAAATATAGGGATGTTGTTTTGGCTTGAATCCTATTATATAGGATGTCATAAGATTTATAGTTCTATTATGTGGATCCTGAATATATCAATTGAAGATTTGTGTCTTAATATTTTTACTCGGTGTATAATTTTTTACGTAAGTTTTAATAAAATGAATCAAATCTTACATATGGTATCGAGTGTGTTGTTATTAGAACCGACAACCGGTATGTTAAATTTGCAAAGGGAAAATCCATTGATTGTCTTCATTCCCCATATGAATGAGAAGCCGAGTGTTGAGTTATGGTAACTCTATAGTTTTATATGGTATTATCATCGTGGAGTGTTGTTTATTTTTGTCAATCCCATTATCACTTGTCCATATTCTTTTATACATCATTATTTTGGTGTACGACAGGCATCATTGAACACCCATACACCCTCGCGGATCCTTGCAAAGATTGCAGACCAGTGCAGACCTATGTGAATAAATTAACAATATACCTACAAGAAACATCAAATTTTGAATCTCGGATTAAGGCATTGTGTTTCAAGACAACATCGCTAGGCTCGTATCAAATACTGAAAATGTTGTCATTTTCCTTCACCTCATAGAACACGTGTAGAAGGATCACAAATATATTTTGTCTCTTGGTAAATCTTCTACGAATGTGAGATAAAGGAGTCATCATAGATCACACTCAGCTCACGATTGGATTCCATCTATTCAATCATTCACAATCTCTATTAAAAACTTCAGCCAACCAACATTTGGCCTTAAATATCCATTGTTCATTATATTTTTCAGTGGTATCCCTACTCCATTGAGACTTGTTCCAATGCGTCAATCAATACAAAATTGGTTGGAAGTTTGATATGCTTTGCAACATACTGTTTCACACCAAATATTAAATGTAACCTTCTCAAATATCTGTATTCATTTATCCAGACTACATCTCTTCGAGATGTCGATGCATGGGCATACAATCCTGTTATCAAATCCAATACAAATTGGTATTTATTTCAAAAATTATTACCAGATTATGTGTTGTCAAAAATGGTATAGTTGGGAGTTGTTATTTAGCCACATTATATGCTGATAAATTAAACCTATCAAGTCAAAGTCAATTTGCATTGCCAAATGTCATAAAATTCAATCCTTGCTCCTCATGTAAGTTTGTCACACCAAAAATATCCATTAGTTTATTTTGGTTTCGTATTATTTATTTTTAGACAATCGTGGCATTTAGTGAGTCAATTTCATTGTAAATGTCTTAGTTTCTTTAACATTTAGTCCTAGTGTATTCTTCAATGTCGTTATTATCTTGTATTATGTCAAAATAAAGTATGTATGTCAATGTAAATAAAATTCGAGTTTCTATGTCATAAAAATGAATCCTAGTGTCAAATTGATCCATTTTCAATGTCTTTGTAAAAGTCGTGTCATTGTGAGTCAAAATCAAAAGTTTGAAAAATAAAATAAAAATTTGCCTCTCTATTCAATAATTGGATGCATTTTCGCATGCGTGACGCCCAAATTATGGAGGTTAATTTTTAGCTTCATGATCACATCCGATTGAGTTATCATCCTATCATTTGAGGTCGGAGGCACATGATGATGGAGGAAAAGCAACATCCTCTCGCCAACCGCAAGCCATAGGATCGCATAATGAGGTTGTGGCATAAGTTTTAATTCAACGTTTGATTTCAAATTGTGTGCAACATTTTAGAGTTAAAGTTGTGTGTTGAATTAGTGGAAAATTCACATTGAGGGGGGGAACATGGTCTCAATGTTCAATTTTCATTTCTTCCTCTTTTCAGTTTGTATTAAGTGAGCATTTTTCCTATGTTAATTCCCTAATGTGAAGATATTGTGGAAAGATGAAAGCACAAAGAAAAAGGCAACATCATGATTCTTGAAGAGGATGAGAAGGGGCTCATACCTGGAACATGGGTTCCTTTTTGATGGATAGGGGTCTATTTTTTCAAATAGGTGTTCATAAAATAAATAGGGGTTCATTTCAGATGAACATGGGTTCATACTTGAGGTTGTTGGTCAGCCTTTACAAAACCATTAGTGAGCCAAGATCATGAGCATGCATGGGTGGCAAGCTGCAAAAGAAGTGTGATTGTTTTTCTCCCATGTTCACTAAGGGGGGAATGTTAGGAAATATAGTGTTCATATGTGGTGATTATATTATTACTATGGTGATTATTAAATTAGTAGTCTATTAGTATGATTGGTTATATTGATATTTGGGTCATTTCTAATGTTGTTAGTAATATTGTTAAGGTTATAACAATATTACGTTGACGATTCATGGGAATATTTAGGGGTAATTTTTATAGTTCTCCTTAAATATAGGGATGTTGTTTTTGAATCCTATTATATAGGATGTCATAAGCTATATAGTTGTATTATTTGGATACCGAATATATCAATTGAAGATTTGTGTCTTAATATTTTTTTTGTATAATTTTTGTTGCAAGTTTTCATAAATTGAACTAGATCTTACAATGAAAACTTTCCAAGTCATGAGAATCAAAGTAAACATTAGCTTTTAGTCAAATTCCTATACTACCATACTTTTCTTTATCAAACAATTTCACTCATGAGTTCATGTTGGGAATAAACCACAAGGTTCCAATACTAAGAAACAAATGTTTGAGACACTCTTTAAGCCCCTTAAGGTGTAGGTGTTGGAAGAAAAATGGAATGAGAAGGGGGTGAATCAATCCTACAATGATTTTTTACTTCATTAACCAAACCATACATTAATTAATTAGATTTTCCATTCAACATTCATAACCATGTATCTTTATTAAGATATGCAACATCAATCACAAGAGCATGAAACAAAGTACAAAAAAAAAGAACACCATATATAAGTGGGAAACCCTTATGGGGAAGAAAAAACACTAAAAATTTGTTGATATTATAGACAAAAAATAAATTTAGTGAAGAACCATCTTCATATGGAGCGTCAACCCCTAATTTAATAGAGCATCGACCATACAAGAGCATCGACCCCTAATTTAGTGAAGCACCCACTCCAAAAGGAGGCTACGACCCCCTAAGATGACCAAGAATAAACTAAGCCATATGATGATGATGATATATGATTTTTTTTTCATGCCACACTAACGGAGATCTCTAATTTAGGTGACACACCTTTACTCAAACCCTCATTCCTCTATCTTAATCTATCTTCTTCTTCTTGGTCTTGCTTTGGATTTAAACCCTTGATCACATGAATTCAATAAATCTTAAACTTGTATCACAATATTTAATCTCTCAATACATGCCCTCATACAGATTACACTCTCTCATGTAGGAAACATTTTTTCTCTTATAAGACAAGCTCACAAAATGAGCTCAAAATTCACTTTTATATTCTTCTCTCCCTTTTAACATAAGATATGTTAGGTCATACACCCTTAATTAAACCCATAAATCTTAGTAATATTCAAATAAACTCATTAAAATGGTCACATATGACCCATATAGGTCATCCATTCCAAAAACCACTCATCATGCACCAAAAAGCCTAAAAACCCCATCACTAGGATGAGAAAAATCCACTCATACAAAAACCATGCTTATTCAAGCTTCCAAATTCACCAAACATGAGTAATATAACATAAAATCATCATACATGGTCACACATTTACTTTAACCAATCAAATATTTCATTAAATGGGCCCACTGGCTCATATCCTTCTCAAAACAGTTGTTTCCAGCACCCTATCTTTACCTTTGGGCCTCGAATATCTCAAGATGAACTCAAATATAGCATGTGACCACTCTATGGAACCATCAGGTCCTATAAATAAATTATATTCAAGATATATCTCTTGAAACAACCATATGCCCATACCACAATATCTTTACTCTTCATAAAATAAGCTGCCCAAAAACCAATTTTGTAAACTTGGCTTATTAACATCCTTATTATCACTCTCAAGACCTTCAAAGGCCTCAAATAGAAAAAATTTCATCCTTCATCACTCTCCATGTTATATTAAGCATAAAATCATTCATCACATGCTTCAAATAACTCATTTTTTCATCCTAAGCAAACTTGTCCTACAAATATAGCTTACCTTCTTCTTCACAAATCAACCCGAAAGAGCCATAAAATCAACTCACCATAAGAAAAAAATTATACCATTGGAAATATCTATAAATAACCTTTCCATAACATATTTTAACTCCTTTAAATCCAAGTGTAATGCCTTTAACCAAGCACATCTCTATAAACTATTGTTTATGCCTTCTAGGACTCAAGAACGATTGTGAGCCCAACATGCTCCATCACATCAAAAACACTTCCACACTCAACAAAATAATTTAAAACACTTATAAATGATCCTAAATAACATCTCACAAATTTTTCATACCTTATCCAACCATCAAGTTTGATATACTAGGTGGAAAGCTCTCTGGCCCGATTCACAACAAATACTTTAATGGAGTCCTAACTCCCCTTATAGCTCTTGCAATCTCAAATTTATCACGAGCTTCTCCAAACTACCCCAAATATTATTTTTCATAAATAGGGAATAATTTACAATTTTTCACCATCACCATGACCTCAAACCTTCATAAAAATATAGAACAACTCTTGGGCTATCATAAATGTGAATTTAGAGTTTACCTTCTTGGGAGAACTTTGCCTTAAACTTTAACTCTTCATAAAAAGTATTTTCAAGTGGGGCCAACATACTATCACTTGATCTAATTATCTTATATGTAAATATGGGGATTTCTCTACAACATCCAATCATCACATTTGTACAATTAATCAAAATTGGTGGTATACTCACTTTTCTCCAAGCTACTCCTAGCTAGGGTTTAGCTAGGGTTTCAAACCACTTTACCTTCTTAACAATCGTTCATAAAAATGTGACAATAAAACCACCTCATTATTTTTATAAAATATTTATCACTAACCTAATAATATATTTCAAATATATTATATCCCCATCTGCAAGCATACATTCACAATGAGCATTCGAAGGTCCACTTTTGCTTTAAAAACACACCACAACTTACTCAGTTTCACCAAAACTTACATATATTCAAATTTATTCAACACTTTCACCTGAACCTTATCATGAAGAATTATGACAACATCCTATACCTATAAATATTCATCACATATCCCAAATATTTCTAAAACTCTCTAGCCACAGTGACTTACTTATGTCAACACGTTTGTTTCTCACCTACTTACTTCGAAAGGACTCTAAAACACCTCCAAAATACTACTGCAAAATAACATGAAAATCACCACACAACTCAATTACACTACCAACATGATTCTACCATGCTCCAACATGACTGATTAAGTCTATATCTTACATTCTCCTCATTACGCATGTTCTAGGGCTAGAAACAAGCTGAAATGACCTACTCAACACTAAAACTTCATCACTGACCATACTAACCACATGTGGACCCATAAACACCTGAAAAAAACATCATGGACCATGAATGACATCATTAAATCAACCACCTAACTCAAAATTTATCATACTATGACTCATCTCACTCAACCATGCCTTTGGGACAACAATAAACTCACCAAAACTTGACACTACTAATCAACCTTCATGTTTGACTTTAGAATAACACCTCATGGAGACTCACATGACCTCATGACACCATTTTACATCAACAGAGTTGACATCAATGACAATACTAACACACAATGACAACCACCTTCAAAACATTGATGGAAACCAACAAGACAAACACACATATGACCTTATTCCCATGTTTTTGATGCCTCTCTACCTATTTTCCATCTATGAAAAAAATAAAAATACTTTACAACATGGAAAATGACAACACAAGAAAATAACAATGACAACAATGCTCAAAACTAACTTACTTGACTTATTAGCTTCTCTTTGGACCAAATTATTTTCTCCTTGACTCCTTCAACAACATGTAGAGATCCTATGGACCTGATATGACCAACAAAGAATATCCCCCTAAAAATACATATCATATTATCCTTCATTCATTCTCACCATCACTTCTTAGGACTTGTTTAAGCTCAAAAACACAAATTCTTCCTTCAAAGTAATCATATCACACTCTAGGACCATTGTCCCTAAACAATATCTTCATCCATTTTGACCATTTTTTGCATGCCATAGAAAAATTCAAACAAGAAAACTAATCTTCAAATGCTCCCCCTAAGTTTGAGATACCCTCCTCTAGTAGAACATGCAAAAATTTGGACATTTACCTTGATTTTTCTACCTTGAATATGCTCAAACTTCTTACTATAGTTGTTGAACCAAATTTTCAATGTTTTCAACTTCTTTGCATGTTAATAGCATCCATCATAGACCACTAACTAGATATTATTACAAACTTACTTTCAAAACATGACTGGTTAACTTTCTAAACACTTCTCTTACCTTAATGAGGTCAAATTGAAACTCTCTCTCCTCTAGTGATCTCCTCGAACATGTACCTTATCATAAATTCATGAAATAACAACTCAAGACTAATGTATTCCAACCATTCATAAATTTTACTTAGTACTTTTAGTCTATATTTCCTTCATTTGATAGATCACAAGAGACACAACCAGAGCCTAGACCCAATTTAAAGCATACTCTACCATTGAAAAATCTGCATTTTGAATTTTACATAGACTTTTCCATATTAACTTAAACATACCATTGATAGCTCTTCCTTTTAACTTTGACCTTCATGTTTCTATGTTGTTGGCTTTGAGAAACTATTCACGGTGACCTAGACTTAAAAATATTTCCCCTCATATACTTAAACACCATCTCTCCTTTCTCATTATCCATGCTTGAATGTATCTTTACCCCTGTTCACTTGTCTTCTAGAATCATACCCTCGGAGTCTTGAGAACTCATATTAATTTCTCCAGGTGCTTCATATAATATGTGATCTACTTGGAGAAGAAATTGATGTCATCTAAGTAAACCAATACGAACGATTGATATACCCCTTGAAAGCAATATCCATTTATCTTTGGAATGTAACACCTACATTTTATAGGCCAAAGGGAATTTTTGATATGCATATGTTCCCCATTTGGTGGTGAATGCAATTTTATACTAATATTCTTCCTTCATCTTGATTTGGTTAAAACTAGAATAGCCATCAAGCCTTGAAAACCTCTCACCCTTGCCATTGTCTACGAAATTTGCTCCATGGAGGGAAAAGGATAGTGATCCTTGAGGGAAGCCCTTTTAAATCCTTAATGTCAATGTAGAGCCTAATTTCACCATTATCCTTTCTTATTGTGACAAAATTTTCCACCCAAGTGGAGTACTTAATAGGAAAAATTATCTTGGCCTCAATAAGTTTGGATAGTTCCTTTCTCATGAGGGGCTCAATTTTGGGGTTGACTAGTCTCTGCTTCTACCTAATTGGTTTGATACTGGGATCTAGGTCAATAGAGTGTTGAACTATGTCTGGATTGAATTCCTTTAAATCTTCATAGTCCCATGAAAACACATCATTAAATTTTTGACACAAGGAAACAAAATCTCTTTTTCACTTTCATCACATACCTTTCCGAGTATAACTTCCCTTCTGGTGAAATTGAAACGCTAACAATATTCTTGCTTTTCCACCATGTTAGTTTCCATTCCTTTGAGATCATCGTCTGGACTGAATATATGATCTATAGTTACTAATCCCTTTGGCAACCTTTTTTTTTTATTTGAATAATTTGATCCCCATAGACCTCTTGCAAATTAGATTACATTTTAAGGAAAAATCCACGTCATTTTGGATGAATCTGAACAATTTGTTCGTTGGTGTTAAATACTTTCTAGTTTTTATAATTGTCTAGAATGGATGGCCTAACCACCATTTTGATATGTTGTACATTACCCTTAACAAGATATTTTATTGGTGAAAATTAAGATCCTAGAGCCGTCATTTGGTCTCGTGTCTTTGTTTAACTTTATGGGCACAACCTATAGGTTAATGGCATCAAATATTTCTAGAAAATCCCAAACTCTATGTTTGTAAGCTTTCAATAGCTTGTTCTTTGTCACACATCTACCGTAGACTTGGTGAATGACCAATTTAGTGTCTCCAAAACCTACAACCCCTTGATCTTCTTCTTTTATGATCAGCAAGTCATGGACTAATGCCTCATACTCTGCCACATTATTAGAACATGAGAATTACAATTTGTGAGAAAATAAGAACTTCTCATTGCATAGATAAATAAGCACAACACCTGCCCCATATCCATTTCTACTTCTTGAACCATCAAATAACATCCGCCATAGTCCATAAGCACTTTCCTTTTCTTTTTTGAATGTCGTGGGTACCACAGATTCTTCCTAGAGAATGCAATAAGTGCCTATACCAGTCTCAAAAGTTTTAAGCTCTTCATCATAAGGATAAAACTTGTGGTCTCTCTTAGCCCATTCATCTAGCAACAAATTAGGCATGAAAGGAGGGATAACTTGCTCCTTTGGAGTTGAGTCTTGCTCATGTCCTTCTTGTATTAAGAAATTTGATTAGATGGGAGAAGGGTCATATGAATCAATATGGTAAGAAAATATGGGCTCAACTTGTATTTTGAATCTTGTACCATATCTAGTTCCTAAAAGTATTTGATTCCATTCCGAGGATATATAGCCACCTACCCTAGTAGTGAAGTATCTAGACAAGCAAATGGAAAACATAGGAGGAAAGTCAATGATTGAAATGTCATGGGTTATGGTGAGGCTTGGAAAGTAATGAAAAATTAACTCTAGATTTTTAATTACACCCAATAAACTCACAATTGATCCATCAAGTTGTAGAACTCCCCTAAACATAGGGACTACATTTGAGACCTAATATATCTGCTATTTTCTTGGGCACGATTATGAACTAAGTGTTTACCCACAATTAATGACATATAGAAAGGTGGGTTTTAACAATTTTACCTAATTTTTTCTTCTTTTTTTGACAAAATGAAGCTGCGACATGAGGTTTTTGCATTACTAGATCCACCAGAGGCATTTTCTTGAGGGATTCACATAGGATATCTCGATGTGATGGAATAGCGAGCACATCCCACATTGAGACATTGACATTGGTATTTTTCATTTTCTCAACAAGTTAAATGGAATACCCATAGAATTTTTCATTTGTGGCATGCTAATTTCCTCCTCTACTTTTTGGCATTTGAATTGGAAGTTTTGATTGAGTAGAAACCTCTTTATCTATGGATTTTCTAAGTGGCTCAAGAAACTTGTTTTTATTCACCACGTCTTCCTTTTCTTAGTTGTGAAATTGGATTGATCCATGGAAGGAGATGACTGTGACTCCAACATCCTTCTCTTATGTCATGTATTATCAACAATGCTGATTTGAGGTCTGCCGAAGTTCATGCCACTTGGTTAACTACACGAAATCCTCAACTCTAAAGAACATTAGGTTAGTGTCATTGTTGGTCTCTTGATTTACTTCTATGGTTGGATTTAGTGCCTGTAGTAGCAGTTCCTCTTGACTGGAAGAGACCTGAACCATGTATGCTTGAATATGCATTTCCCTTGCACAACCAAGTTGATTATGTGGTAGATTACATGGAAAACACCACTTTGTTTCTTGTGCCATATTGTTTTGCACAGGAACTAAAGCCTGACTTGAACTAGGAGTAGGAAGTTCTTGTGGAGGAGGGATTGTTTCCAATGGAAGAGGAGCACTTTGAGCCTGCCATATGTTATTTTGTTGGTTTTGTGCATATCTTTGATTAGACTATTAATTTCTATATGGTTGATATCCCTGATTAGAAGATTTCCCTTGATTTTGATAATTCTTATAGGATTGGGCTTGCTTTTTCTAGGGATATAACTTTATTTGTCAAGTTTCTAATCAAATCCTTCATTTCTTCATCTTCCTTTTGCTAAGAAGGAGTTTGTGAGGTATAAGTAACCGATTACATATTTAAATCAAGGATAGGAGAAATAGAAGGTTGAGAAGCTTGAGGTAATTTAGGATACAATGACATAGGTGGTCTAGGAGATAATTTCCTAGCTTGTATTAAACTATTTTCAGCTCTAATTGTAATTTCATAGGATCTTTGGTAGAGTTATCCCTCCCATAGATTGTATCATAACAAATATATCAGAGTTGAGATATTTTAAGAAGTAAAGAAATGCACCTTCTGCTATAGGTCTCATGAGATCTGGAATTCTATCCCAGGTTCTCTAGAATATGAAGTTAAAATATGCCATTTACTCATTAGGTGCTCTCTTGATTGTATTCAAATACTCCAAAAGAGACAAGTTATCTTCTTTCTCCAAATTGATTGCACAAGGTTGTACACAACTCATTCCAATTCCTACCCGAGCTTGTTAAGCTTATAAACCATTGCAAATATTTTACTTTAAATGATGAAGATAGAATTTTTACGACCATGTCCATCTCAACAATTTCATGGATACCACAAACATTTATGATGTCTTGAATGTGATCAACAAGATTAGTGTGGTTTTATTTAGTAAAATATGGGATATTATTTGGGGCTGCTATTAGAATAGGATTCTAAGTATTCAAATCAAGTGGGTTGTTTCTTGTGAATTTTACAAATGGGTTTAGCGGTTAATGAGCCATTGTGATGGGTCTGAGAACTCTTGTGGATTGAAATAAGGGCCTGTCAGGTGAGGGTGTTGAAAGAGTTTGATTTGGTGGATATGGTGATCTCTGAATTTGTCTTCCTCTTTTGCCTCTACCTAGAGATAATTGTAAATACTCAAATATTCCTTCTTGTCTTGTTCGAGACCTTGTTTGGATCCTTATCATAAATCAAGGACACTTTGGAATGCTTTAACTATTTTATTTTCTAAATGGAGACACCAGATGTGTTACTATAAGTCTCCAAAGGCTAGAGCTTCACCAAGATACACATCAAAACTTGAGAAAACTTAAAATATTAATTTCAATGGTCCCACCAAGCATGCCAAAAATATTAGATCTCAAATGTGCACCCATCCCTAAATCATAGATAATTCAAGATTTGAGACAACATGGGACTATCTCCAAGTTGTGGGACTTGAACTGAGATAGACCTTTGGAGAAGGTCAACTTCCTCTACTTACTCATAATGCTAAACTACTCCTAGGAATTGAAATACAACTATCTAACTCTATTTCAAATTTCCAAGGGACCAGGGTGAGAAGGAGATGTATAAAACATAAACCTAAACTAGATAAGGTGATATCACCAAAATAAGGGGATGAGTACTTCAAGAAGAGATAAAATGGAAAAAGACGATGATGAAGACGAGCCAAAATGAAATCCACAGATCAAAATTACATCCATGGCTCCACTTTCACGATGTATAATAGAAATAGATTCTAAATAAAAATGCATACAACACACCTGTGAATGAATGAGAGGAAAGAGAGTGCAATAAAACAATAGCTAAGGTAGAAATGAGCCATAAAACCAAAGATTTTATTGCTTAAAGATCATGCACAGATCATTACGATATAGGAGGAAAATGATTTTTTTTACAAAATTTTAACCCAAGGCATGTGACCCTTAGAATACTTATGCAACATAAAATGATGCCCTTACATTCCTAAAGTATCCAACATTAAAACTAGGCATCACTTTACAATATATAGAAGAATGGAAGAAGGAGAAGGAAGAAGAAAAGAGAGGGAAATTCAAATTCCTCTTTTCCCCCCCAACCACCTTCATCAATTTTATAAGAATATTTTATTGTTCTACATTTTTCACATCCCCACATCATTGCCTTGTTCAAGAAGGAATGAAACCATATTGCATTTAATTATGGTGGTTAAGTAATTATGAATACCTTTTACGTGTATGATGATTTTTCCTTTACTTTTCCCACCTACCACCATTTAATCCATGAGATCTGATTTCTTTCACATAGAGGAGGCTAATATTTCTTCAATAATATTTGATTTGTAAGGATCGATCATCAAATTTAAAATTTTATCCATTTTAGCTCACCGTAGAAAACATTTGTTTTCTTTTGATACGTGACTTTTTATCTCTGTTTTGTTCTACATCTTTTGAATTCAATGATATTTTTCCCTTAGCCGTGGCTTTACCATCCTTTGATTTGTGGCATTTTAAACTCCCCACGTTCCTCATCTCATATCCCGTGGCTTTAAGTTGTTTAATTTTCACAAAGGTGCAAAAATAGACAACATTTGTTATTTCACATAGTGTGACTTAAACAAGAGCACCTATGGCACATTATGCACACACTTACTAGAACTACATTTGGGTCTGAAATGTAGTTCAAATCTCAAAGTAATAAGCCCATTATTTTGGTAGTGAGGTTATTTTGGCCCATTAATTCTACATTTTTATTTTTAGGGTTTTGATACTTCTTTTGGTCTATTATTATAGGTCTTAGATTTAATCTCGGATTATTGGTGACATCTATCACGGGACAAAAAGTTTGATAAGACACATAGTGAGGGTTTTAGACCACCTTATGACCCTATAAAACAAGGATTTGAATTTGTTGTAAAGACAGGGGCACAAAGATTGAAGACTAGAGCACCCCGGGCTCCCCAGTCCTCCTCCAGGTGCTCTAGTCCAACTAGATCATCTAGATATGTCATTTTCGGGACTTCTACATAGTCATTCGTCCTCTTGATTTTTCTATTCACGCCTTTCAACATAGTTTTGCCACTTTGTTAAATCAACCAAGTTCTTTCCTCTTCCTTCTTGCACATTAGGGTTTAGAATTTTTTTACATAGTGGTTTAAATCATTTACATTTTTATTTATGGCATTTAGTTATTTTATTATAATTTTTCATAACTTAGATTAATTATCCCTAACAACCCATACTAGTTAAATTTTAATTCATTATTTTGGTGAACCCCATGTATTTCAAACTTAGGATCCTCATTAATATTATATCATGGGTCATCAAGTTTCTTTATCTGATTTTCTTAAGAGATATCCCAATTATTAGGTTGTTTTACAAAAATCCCTAGATGTTAAGTATTTTGATGACAATACACCACCACATGAATTAAGTTCTATGCTTCATTGTTTATTTGTTGACCCTAGTCTTAATTATCCTCCATCTAATCAACAACTATTAGAATTGATTTAAGACTTACATACATTATTTCAGGGATAAATTTGTAGACATGGAATCCACAATCACATCTTATATCTAAAATTCATCAACTTAAGGATGCTTCTCAATCACATTTTGTTATCCTACAAAATTGATAAGGGCAATTTTCAGGTAACCATACCAAAAATTTTGTTTTGGCCCCTAGGGGAGTTTGATAACGTTCGAAATGCCCCAAAACTTCCTTTCAAAAAATCTGGATGTTGCGAAACTTAGTCACTTTTGTTAATCCTTCGGCGCACCCATCTTCATGTCGACATGACTAAAGTTGCACCCCTTTTTGCACTAGGTGCAATTTTTCTTGTGTCGACACTCCCAAAGGCAAGCCAAAGAAGTTGGTGAGATAATAAATGCCAGTTTTCCTATAAATATGCACCCGACACCTATCATTTTCATGAATTGAAAATTGTGAAAAGTGTTTTCTCTGCGCCTGTCAGCCATCCTTGTCACCCCCGCGTGTCATTTTTCAAGCTTATGGACCCCAACATCGTTCTTCATCTTTTATAAATCTGGGTAAGTGGCTCCTCTCCTAGTTGTTGTTTTTGTCTTGTTTGTATTAGGTATTAGGGTTGGTGTAAAAGATAAAATTAAAAGAAACACACCTAACACAATCTGTAAACCAGCTGAAGCCATTTTGTCTCTCCTTCCAAATCTACAAATCTAGAAGACCCTACCTCTGAAGAAATCCAAAAACCCATCTTTCCCTTCTTGTTGCTTTTCCAAAATGAACCCTCTCTTTACCATCTGAAAAATCCAAAAGAGAGAGGAAGAGAAATCAAGAAAATAAGCCAAACTATTAACTAATTAAAATCATGGTGCACTGTCCTTCCTTGTAACATCTTCCAAAATTGTGCCTTGATGCACTTTCCCCTCTTGCAATATAACCTTAACCCACGCCCAGTTGAAATAACACTTAATAGCTTTTGTGAGGTGCAGGCAACCTCCTTAACATCAAAATGAGATGTTTGTGCTTCAAAACCATGCCATGCACTTTTTCCCTCGGCGCACTATTTTTTCTTGCAACATATTTGAAGTTACGCCTTGGCGCACTTTAAACCCATGCAACAACAAATTTTTCAGCGCTAGCAAAAGTGGTTTTTCTTAAGGCATAAAGCGACCTCCTTAATGCCAACATAAGATGTTGCATGCTGCAAACCCATGCCTGCGCTTTACCCTTTGCGCTGCGCATTTTGTCATGAAAGACCTCTCAAAAGTGTGCCCTTTATAAAAATTTGCGTAACTTTTCTCCTATCAACATTAGGTGTAATTTTTTCATGTCGACATATTCCTAAGTGCACCTAGCAATAAAAAGCCTCTGCAACATGCTGTGAACCTACGCCTTGCACCCTAAGCCTTATAATTGCTAGTTCTTCATTCTACAAGATTTCATTATGAATAACATGATAGTTGACATGGCTCTTCTATGTTGGACCTCCTTGATTCTTCTTGCAGAATAACACCATCCATCCTTGAGCTCACACATGTCTTCATCAAGCAAGAAACCAACTAAAGCTAAAGCTAAAACTAAGCAGTTGGAACAAGAGATGAAGTATAAGTATCAGAGAGTCAAATTCCTAACTCATATGCAGAGTGTAGCCTCGACATCAGAGACTCTAAGCTAGGTCATATTGACATGGATGACTTCTGGGTGAGGACCAACCAGGCAAGCAGTGGCCTGTGGATGAACAAATTAGTGGGCAGTGGATTGCACTTTGCAGCTGGGCTGCCAGTAAGTGCATAAATAATGAGTTCATCATGTTGGTTGCTCGGTGTTATAACAAGGACACTAGATGTGTCGAAGACAAAGAGAAAAAGATGATCATCGACCTCATAACTCGTCACTTTGAACTGACCCTGGGCATTCCTCATCACAGGCAATATGTAGGAATAAGCATCAAAGACTGCAAGAAGGCCTAGGATGAAAATGAGGATAAATGCATGCAGATGATGAATAAGATTTACCTAAAGAAAAGAAGTTCTGAGTAGATGGCCATAAACCATCCACCATAGTGACTTCAATGAAGAGTTGAGTGATACAATCACCTTTTAAATAGAGTATTTGGGCTCCTTGATGCCCATTATTTCCACAAATGGATGTTGAGGTACCTAGAGACCATGAGCAAGAATGCACCTGATCAATATTTTGGTTGGGAAAATCATCAATGACACCATCTCCCAACAGCTTCAACAAGTTCTAACAACTAGGAAGTTCTACATGAATTCCTATGTTGTATACGCTTGCTACGTCAACAAGATATTTTGCGGGGTTAGCTCGTAATGGGGTATGGCCCCAAGTCAAGATATATGAGTTCTACCCAGAGCTAAAGCTCGAGGCTAACATCTCCCAGTTCTCTAAAATCAATGATGCCTTCTTCTATGAGGTGATCTGCTTGCTGAGACCAAACATGAGACACGGTCGAGACCAGCCTGAGTGTGATTGCTGCTATAAATAAATGGGGAGCGTTGTTCACACAATTCCCCACATTCACATACCTCAGAGCTATGAATTTTGAGGGTGAACCAACGAAGCTGCCAAGGTTTGCAGGGCCAAAGCTGATCCTGCTAGAATTGTCAAGGTAGCTAATCACGTATCATGAGAAGTGCATGAAGAGAAAGAAAGGAGGAACTCCATTCCCCCTTACAATTGGCCGATACACCTGCCCTACACTTGCCAAAGCACGGGAGATGTATGTTGAGCTAGAGTTGCTGAATTTGAAGCACAACTTCCTAGCAAGGCTGACCTTCAACTCGGAGTTGCCTCCCAAAGGAAAAAATTGATCCCATCCATGTTCCTGAGATCGAGGACATTTGGATCAACCTGACACATGAGATAGACATCAGGTGAAAGGATCACTCCCGACTGGCTCTGGAGGATATCATCCACTATGGCGTTGTTATTGTCCCAAAGGAATTCCAAGAGACTGATCAAGAAATTGATCAGGTTTACCTTGACACAGATGGTGACGATTGGCCATTCACGCGAGATCGATAGAGCGAGGCACTGAAAACCTTTCAAGAAAGGCTTAATCCTATGTTGCGAACACACCAAACATTGGTGCAAACAGAATGGTCTCACCTACCTTAGAGTAGATTTCACTACTTCTCCTTTAGGAAGAGCACCTCCAAGACCGGCCCATGTGCCGAAAGGAAAAGGAAAAGACAAGGAGGAAAATCAAGTAAACAAGAAGAAGCTCCTAAAGGCCTTCCTTCTACTTCTAAGAAGCAAGTAGTCGACACAGGTGTCTCCGGGTAAAGAATAAGAAACAACAAAGGTTTTAATGGATACATCCACTCGGGATGTCATCACAACTTCAATGTAGAAGTACCCAGGTGTCCCTTCTTCCATTTCTTCTCCTCCTTACGTCGTTCAAGCATCTATCCCTATGGATGTGTCTTCTCCTCTCCCTTCCTCCCTTCCATCTCCCACCTTTTCCATCTTCTCCTCTCTTTTGGATCTGTCACCCAGTGTTCCCTCCATCCAATTACATATCCCTTCGATTTCCATATCCTTTTCTTCTCCTGTAGTAACTCCAGGCCCTACAAGCAGCGGTGTGTTGGATTCCTTGTTAATGCCACCAGAGTGTTTTAACATACTTATCTCGAGGCCTCTACAATTGCTTCCCCTTTCACTCCCATTTCTTCTTCTATTCCCTATACTCCCACTCCCATAAGTCCTAGTTGGATTTCGACCAAGCTGGGCCAACATAAGAGAAAGGTTCTGTCGCGCCGGAAAGCGACAAGCGGCGTGGAATCTACAGGTAACTCTTCCGCGTACCCGACCTCCCGAGGTCATGTCGAGATAGGCGATGGGGATGGAATATGCATGGGATGCGAGAAAACTAGTTAGGCAATCTAATGTCTTCAATATGCACTAGTGGAATTTGTGAATCTAAGGCAAAGAAGGCCCTTCTAACCTAAAGCGGTGTGATAGATCGGTCAGAAGGATGACTACTCGAAGGCTCCAATCAATATCGAGCTGCGGCGTGATTCGATTTATGGGTTGTGGAATACGTGGAAAATGACCAGGATAGTTTCGTGTATGTCTCCGAGATAAGGTCATATGATGGGTAATGAATACAATCGACTCTACGGACGATTCTCGGCTAGTCCGAATTCTCTAGCTTTGTTAGCCGCTATATCTAGTAAGGATAAGCATTCAAGATTGTGGGTGGAAGTTAGGTAGATCTGAATACTAATATCGTAGGCGAGTGTCATGTCTGATTGACTTATGGATTCGTTAGGTTGCGGGATTTGTGGATCAAAATCGTAGACTCTTGGTTGTTACTGTTCTGCTATGGTCATACGTGAAATCAAGTCCTAATCCCTAATATCTAGTAATCATATGCTTTCTCAAACTTCTATATTTAGGATCAATAACTGCGCGATCTTCTCAGAGTATCTCACAGGTGTTCTTGCAACCTGGATTCTTAGGCTGGTATCTATATCTAGAAGAGTGTCTCCTGCATCTGGCTATGGGACCAAAGGATCACAACCAAAGGTTTGTTCTCTTTCGAACCCTTCTACAGTCATGTGTATGTTTGCCTAGGGTAATCTGTAGTTCGGTTGATTTGACCAAAACGTGTGTGCTTGGTCGTCTTCTATATTTAATCCCCTCAACTGAGAGCTGATCAGTCGTAAATTTGTTGTTGTTTGGAAGACTTGGATCCTAAGATTTTGGTCTATGTCAACTATTGCTGTGACGAGATTGGGTTGAGGCACAATTGGCTCAAATACGTATTCCCTGGGCTCCCTGGGTCCCGTGATTGTCATACAAAACAATAATGTAAATCTAACTACAACAAAGCAAATTTTAACTACGTGGAATAAATCTAGAACATATATATAATTTCTATTTTTGTATTTTAAGAAACTCTAAGAATTTAAGAAAGCAACTATTTAAACGTATCTAGAATTGACAACTAAGATAAAGCACTGAAACAAACAAAATAACCGAGTGTAGTTATTTTTAAATACGTGCAATTCTGATCTATTCTAAATAATGAAATAACTTGCTTAATTTATTTGCCGAGACTCTCGATCCTACCTCAAAAGTGAGGAATGAATCATAGTTTCTCATAAACTATCAATCCCCATGACTTCCAGGCATATCAAAAGTAAACTTAAGCGAAAAGAAGTGATTATCTACTCTATTTGATATATTTCTAACTTTATAACTTTGAAAGCTAGAACCTGGATTCTGCAGAACAGTGGCGAATCCAATGGTGTGTGTGATCTTGTCCCCTCAGTGTGATCTCCTCATTCCTTTATGTTCACGTGAATCCAGAAAAGCGTGTAATGCTAGCATCAACAGAAGTAGATATTGGGACAAAGGTAGCTCAGAATGCAGAATGAATATAACGGGAGTAGGAGAGGGATAGCGCAAGAGTACAGAGCTTGGCTTATGTAATTCCTAGCGGGATTTATTGTGAGTCATGCAACATAAAGCGTCCAGAACTTGAAACTATCCTGTTTTGAGGAGCAAAACCTGCAACTTTAATGGCTTCCTAAGCTATTCTACTCCAATGGATTGGGTGAAATAACAACACTGCCTACACAAGATGGATATGTGGCTTACCAACAGCTGAACAATGCTAACTAAGCATGCAAAGAATTGAAACTATGGCTTCTAAGCAAAATAATAGACTGAACTATTGAAAATGAGAGTATGAGAAGTGAATGAGGGGCCAGACCATTTGTTTGAGCACAAGCCATTTATTTATAGCTTTTCATTCACCCAAAGATCAAAACCAAACTGAACTCTAAAACTATAAACAATGGCCAAACACTATTCCAGGGGACCAAAAACATAAATGCAAGCCCAAGTCGGTAAAAAAAGCTGGTGAATCGTTGATTTTTACGTGAGTCGCGTTAAAAACACTTTCTGGAAAACGCGTAAAGGACCACCGCTCTGAGCAGGGCGGCGGTTACAGGACCGCCGCCCTGATCAGGGCGGCGGTCACGAGACCGCCGCCCATGCGGGCGGCGGTTTCCCTCCAAGAGCAAAAGGCCAAGAAAAGAGGGGAAAAGGGAAAAACAAAGCACGCGGGGCTAAGCGGGGCATGCAGGATGTTAACGCACACTTGGAGATCTTTTCCAGATCCCGAACACCTTGTGAGGAGACCTGTATCATCATTGGGGCACTTGTTACGTTGTTCGCGATCTGATACCTTACAATTTTGGGTACGTACGGTTCCCATCTCACCCATGGACTTCTCCGTCATTCTAAAGAAGGGACCCAAGAAGCAGAAAGCGATAACTTTCTTTTCTAAAAGCACTTTGGGGAGAGAGTCATGGAGATAGCTTACCCGGATCCCACCAAGAAAAAGGAGGATCTATCTCCCACAGAATTCATAGTGACTCAAGTCACAATGGGGACCTCATCTGAAATCCTGCAAGGGGAAGCCTTGTCTGCTGTGGATGCTCTCTACAAGAAGCTCCAAGAAGAAAAAGAGGAGAAGAGAATACTCAAGGAACAAAACAAACATCTCCTACAAGCATTACAGAAAATGGGCAACGCTCCTCCAGTAACTGTCACCGAACCTATTCAAGTTCCCAGTCAAGAGAAAATAAATGAATATGTTAAGATTGGCGAACAAGGTGCAGCAGTATCATCCTGGATTGAGTGAATCCTTAGAGATAGTGAAGAAATGATTGGGAAATTCATAGTGCTCTACTAGGATATAGCTCAAGAAAATAAGGAGCTACAAGCAGTACCAGGTTCCCTCTCCGAGGAGTTGGATAACGCCAGGTTACAACATGAAACGTTCCAAGCAATGGCTAACTACTCAGCTGACGACCTATTAAAGGTCGGCGTCATCGATCACCCACGGGAACATAATAAATCTCTCATTGCATTAGATTACCAGGTTGATCAGATGGAATATATCCTGGAGAGAATTGATAAAATCAAAGATGAAGCCCTAGATGCACAATACAACATGGAGCAGACAGTTACAAAAATGTCTCCAGGGATGCTTAGTGAATCATATAACTTGAGGGAAGAAAATGATACATTCTAGCACTTCAAGGCTATAGTCACTCAAGTTTTGGCACCAGAGGTCACTTTCGACCGAGAGTCAATCAATAACCTCTTGGCCTGTCGTGATTTCATTGGCTTCTTGATCGATGCATGCGAGGAGTTTGTCGGGTTACCTGACAAGCTCAAGAATGAGAAAGAAACTTGTGAAGTCATTGGTGACCATTTCAAAGGTCTAAATCATGATCAACTCTAGGCAATGATCAGCAAGTTTATGGAATATCGAGCGCAGTGTCACATCACCTCTCCTGATCAAAAGAAAGACACCAAGTTTGAGAAAAGGGATGATGAGGATTAATTTCTCCTCTTATGTGCACTTTGATCAATTTTGTAAAATATTTAAAAATCTTATTGGCATTTATGATGACCTCATCCATGTTGCATCATGGGATGTTGCCATCCAAAACTTTCCCAAAGTCAACTATTGACTTTTTAGATATTTTGTAAATATCTTGTAAGATATTTTGTAAGTAGTGGTTGGTTTTCTTTTGTCTTCTTTCCTCTTCTCCTTCTATAAATACTTTGGAATACTTGTTTATTCTAGGTGAACATTTTTATATGAAAGGAGAAGTGAGGAGAGAAAGAATTTGTGTTTTCTTGTAATGTAAGAAATATTAATACATATTTCGGAGACTTTGTGCTTAATGTATGTGTTATTTGCATCAGATCTTTCTTAAGTTAGATCTATGTTTTTATTCTGTTAGATTCATTCCTAATATTGTCATATGTTCATCAGTATTGCTTTAATTGTTTATGCAAGTAAGTTTGGCTTTGTTTACTACCAGCCCAAAGCATAAACCTTCTGACCTTTCTATCTTGGAATTCATTTCTTTTCTTCCTTTAGATCTACCCTCCTCCATTCCTCCCTCCTACCTTTTTGTTCATAGTTGGAACTACCTCTACTGGGATGAGATCCCAAACCCCCTAAAGTTATAATAGTGTAGATTTACACATATTCCTACTTGATAGATTAGAAATAAACCAGTTTCACTTTGTTGTCTCAAAGAGGGGCTATGCCCTACACACTGTTGGCTGTTTCCCCATGACCTACCTAACCGACAGTTTTCGGACCAACACATTTTTGTTCTCCTTCTACATCTTCTATGCAACCTATGTCCACTACATGTCATCTAGATGAACCTCAAGACATGTCATTTCTTTATCCTTTCATATTTGAGTGTAATACTAAGTAACATGACATTCTTATTGCACTCCTTATTCATCAAATGTTCACTTTACTACCTACTCATTACTATCCTTCTTATCGTCTAAAAAATATCAAGGTCATCCATATTGCAATTACCATTAAATCAATGGAAATAATGACAATGAATGTTACACTTTACAACAAAGAATAAAAATCTTGAGTGTCGAAGGCTTTATCTCATTCACTGCAAAAATCCTATTCCATGCCCATCCATAAATACTACATCTAAGTGGGCTAAAAAACTAATCCTTCTATATCTACTCGAGCATCATGCCACTATTTCTAAATTTCCTTCTTCAGTTAGTTAAGAGCCACCTAAGTAATAACTTTTCTCAAGTAGTGCTATCACAAAATTACAACACCCCGAATGGCTAGCATGTTAATGGGGCATTCGGTGTAATCTACATAACATGGGGTTATCCCTCAAGTTTGTAGGATTCACGGGCTTGAGATAACCCTTTGAAGAAGGTCGGTTCCTTTCCTAATCCTTCCTACCAAAAATACTCCTAATGAATGTAAAAATCTATGTAAACCTATTCTAACATTCCAAGGAGACAGGGAGAGAGATGCATGAAATAAAACCTACACTAGAAGCAATGATACACCAAGAAAAAGAGTGTTAATCACTTTCCCAGCCTACAAAACAATGAAGAAATGAACTTGGAGAGGGTGGTCATGCACCACATACTAGATTACACACACTCACCATTTCCATAAAAGCACAAAACATCCAAACCCCGTGATGAAACAAGGAAGTATGCACTGAGATCCTATAAGCAAAATGAGAGGCAAGTAAAAGTAACACAAATGATGCGGAGGATAGACAATGAATCAAAGAGTACCATTATATTACTCCATGAAGATGCAAAGTACATTGTTTTAGTAGAAGGAGGTAAGAAATTCCATTACATACTTTAGGAGAAATTCTTGAAGCCCCGTAAGATGGGTGCATGGGGAGGAAAATGACCAACAACCTTTATAATGCATCCCCTTTACCATTTATATAATTTTGAGAAAAGGAAGAGAGAGAGAAGATGGAAAACCAAAATTCATGCTTTAATTTACACTCAAACTCAATTGTTGATATGAAGGTAGCATGGGTGACTTGTAGGACCCATGTCTCATGTACCCTTGCTTGTAGTAAAAGGAATTGGCACCCATGTTACATTAATGGTAGTAGCTAGGTGTACGGTGCAATTGAGTGCAGGAGAAGAAATAAATTTTTTTCCATCTTGTAGTCATAAAATTTGGAATTTGAAGTTGTTGGTGTGTAGAGGTATCTCGAGACCTTTTCATAAAGTTCAATTTTGTGCGAGGAGCCTTTATAGCATTTGAAGTTCCAATTTTCTCCTATTCATTGCGGTGATTTGACCCCCTTTTTTTATTGATTTTCTCAATTTTCTTTGCTTCACTCCTTTTGTGAAGTAAAGCAGTTCATCTTCACCGCATGAATCCATTTTTCATTTAATTTCATTGCGGTGAATGAGGGTTCTTTACTACCTCGGGTGAGCTGAGCCACCACTCTCATTCTTGAAATATCTTGCATAGCTCCCTCGCGTCTCGATGGTTGAATCATTCCATGGCTTTGTGCATAAGACTTACACCTTTCATTTTCCTAATTACTTCAAAAATACTCGGTCCTCCCTTGGTGACCTTTTAAATTAGCCCCGATTCTAAGTTGAGGACTTTTGAAATGCCACTTAACTCATGCTCCCCCATTCATACATTACGATGAATAACACCACTCTTACTTGCCTCGGCCTTTGGGTTTTCCTTCACTTGCCAAGTCATCAACCTAGTATTCACCGCTTTGCATTGTTTAGCTCTCCAATTGCTTGACTCAAGTTATATATCGCTATACATTGCAGCCTTTTCACCTACTTTACTTCACTTGTTTTATGAAGTAAGAGCTTTTCAGTTTTCACTCAACTCATCCATGTCTCTCATATGCATGTGGAAATTTAAAATAAATTTACTTGTTTTTCCTTGTGGGATCCTTAAAGAAAGACTTATCATTTTGTTTTACCACTTTACACTAGGTTGAGCTAGCTCCTTTCAATGTATTAATCCCATCTTATTTTACTTCACTTATTTTGTGAAGTAAAAGCTTTATATTTCACCACATAACACTATAGTCAAAATTAGGCCTTCTCATTCATTGTGCTAAACACACTCTCCTTTACTTGCATTGTGGTGAATGCATTTATTTTTTCTCACCTATTTCTCGAGCTACTTCCTTCAAACCACTGCAATGCACCACACCTTCTCTCAGGTCGAACTAGGATCTCATCACTTGCGAAGTAAGACATCCATAAATTGTAGTAAATCTTTATATTGTTCATCCAGCCACCAGTAGAGTTATTTTTGTATAATACTCTTTAACGAACACCATATTTTGTCGCTATAGCCCTAGTTTCTTTTGTTTGCTTAATCTTAAAATCGATTAAGTATGAAGTTGAATGCAGAAGGTGTCCATGCATCCCTTTGGTGCACTCAAGGCTTGAATCGAGAAGGAATGTTCTCAAAACTATGTTGCATCTCCCACATGTCCCAAACCCCGATAAAGTTTCCTAGCATTAAAAATTCAAAAACATAGTAGACACACACAGGTTCTCCACATGTCTCCTGAGCGTAATTTCAAATTGAGAAAAAGAAGAAAGATCCCCAAATAAGCGTGTGCCCTCCACGTGTCTCTCAAGCTTAGTTTGGAAGAAAAATTCCCAAGGAAGACCCCCAAACAAGCACATGACCTCCAAGCATAAAAGGATCATCACCAACCAAAGGAGTGCAAGTTGGATGAATTAAATCCAATCAGAAATATAACCAACAAGTAGTTGAGATATTGACCCAAAAATGAAATATCTTAATAAAATTGAATGTTTTTGGTGGAAGGCCTGATTCTATACATTGAAGCGAGAGCCAAGAAGATCTATAAAGGAATGTTTTGATCCAAGAGTGAGGAGGTAATAGGTTAGAAAAGAAAACATATGAGAGCTATGAAAAGGGATTCTAGGCTTAGTTATTGTATTGGCTAGCCTTAACAAGACTCATTGTAGAAGGAAGTTGTAATATGTGTCATATCGGCCTTATGTATTATTTTCTCTATGAATAAAGAGTTCTTGTTCTATGCATCTTAGCTTTCAATATTTTGTGTCTTTCTTCTTTCACTGCTAGTAGTTTTTAGATAAATTTGAAGATCTATCATGCTATACGCCCTTGGGTTTTCTTTATGTATCTATCATCTACATATTGTTATGTTTTACACCTTCTTGGCCTCTGATAATCTAAGATACTTCTAAAAATAGTAGATCATGCTAATACGCTCTTCAAACTATTTTAAGTAGTTTCCCAAGATCCATTTCGTATCTTTTTTTTGAGTTGTTTCGGTGCATTGCCTTTAGTTAATTTTGCAATTTTATTTCAGTTTTCCTCTAACCTTATCTCACACCATAGAGAAGATCTAACTTATTTAAAATTTGGAGGTTATCTTAGGGTGCATGTCCCACTTCTAAGGTATCCTGACTCGATGATTAATCCAAAAGATAATCATCAATAGTTTTCCTAGCACACCCAAAGGGGGATGAACATCTACACATCTTGATACTCCATCGTTGAAAAACTACCAATTTTAGTAGATTAAGTTATTCTGCTCTAGTTTACAAGATGAATGTGAACAAGAGCGAGGACAAGGGAGGAAGGCATGTTTGAATAATTACATTTATCTCCACTTCATAATAGAATAGGTAGACAGATTCAAAGGTCTTTATCTCCTCTAAACCGAACTCTCTCAACACCTTCACCAGTTGGCCTTCTTACAATCAACTAGAACTCTCAGACCTATTTTAATGGCCCACCTCTAAGCTCAAACCCAAGACATTTTGTCTCATGGAATCAAGGGAGCCCGCTCATCTTACCCACACCCCAGCGGTGTAGAATCCTATTCTAGATAACTCACTAAAAGTGTTGCCAAAATTTAGTGGAGAAGACTTCAAAACTCTAGAGGAACACCTCCAAGATGTAGCGAAATATGTTGGTACATTATATTAGGGAACAAGACATCACCTTACGATTTCTAGCTTCTTCCTTTAAGGGGAAGGCTTTGGATTGGTACCGATCCCTAACTCCTAATACTATCGGCACTTGGGACCAACTGGGAAATGTATTGGTAGCAAGATTTAGTGAGAAAGGGGATAGATCCTCACTCCTACAACAACTTATCAACATCAAGAAGGGCCTACAAGAGCTTATGACTAATTTTAACACCAGGTTTCACAAAACATGGAAAAGGATTCCTACTCTAGTGAGGCCACTTGTAGGTATGGCTATTGTTTTTACTTAAAATATCTGAATTCGGATATTTTGTGATGATTCAATCATTAGAAGGGGACTCTTTACCAAAAGCATATGATATTGTGATCTAAAATGAGAAAAATCTAATAGATGTGGGTAAGCTTCCCTCGAGATCCCTTTACCAATGTACCACAGAAATAGCTCCTATCCCGTAAGCGTGCAGTCTCAAGATCTACCTAAGCCCCTGTGTCTTTGTATAATTACCTATCTTCCCAACCCCAGGACCAATTCCTAATACAACACCATCATCGTCTTCTTATGAAATGGAGGAAGTCAAAAATATCCTTAGAAAATTCTCTAATGAGATAGTAAATCTTAAAAGGAATCATATCCCTTACCCAAGATAAAATTATCAAATCTATTAAGGTGGCGCCCTCCCGATCCCTCTCAACATCGAATACTCAAAGACCATCATTTGCGCAATCGTGTAACCATCTCATCCTAGTACCAACACCACTCCAAACTATCCCACCCAATAGCGGAAGAGAAATGGTACTTGGGAAAAATAATTTGGCAGAAGATCCCAACGCATGGTGCTTCCCTTATAATATATCTCACATGCCAAGAGACTTTCCATAAGGAAATTTGTAATAAAAGGTAGCCAAAAAAAGAGCAAGAGAAGGTTATGATGTTAACACATCAAGACCTTACCAATCCGCATGGGAATCCAAAATGTGGCCTTTGTTGCGCAGATTCAAGGGATGTCCCTAGAACAAGAAGCGAGATCACACCAAAACACACACTTTTCTCTTGGATAGAAGGAGAGGAATTCATATTTACGAATGAGGCAGCTACTTCCAAGCCCATGTAATTTAATTACAACACTCTCTTCAAAAAAGGATGATAATAATGGATGCTCTATCCCAAGCATGACTAGCAAGATACAAAAGGAACCTCCAACCATCACGGTCTCACCGCCGATGGTCATAAAAGAAGCTTTGAGAACTATCTAGAATCAGGATACTCTCCATCCCATGGTTGAAGGAATAAAACACCAGTCATCATCCAAGATATCATTTCCCAGACCAATTAACGTGGTTCAACAACTCAAGAAAGCACCAGTTAACACATCCTTATGGGATCTTTTGGGAATTCTAAACAAAAGGAGTTGCTCCAAGAAGCACTTAAATCAAATGATGACCCAACTACCACTAGGAAAGAGAAGGAATGGGGAAAGGTGATTCAAGCCCCAATAGAGGCAATTTTGTTAAATCAAAAGGGAGAGGTAATTAAACCAAGGCCCAAACTCTTTTATGAATCTTATCATATACAAGAAATTATCGCATAACTCCATGATAGACTCCAGTGCAAGCACTACAATCATGCCCAAAGCGATTGCAGATGCCTTGGGAATTAAATATGAGCCCTTAAAGAAAGGATTCATGCAATTAGATGGAAATTAGTCTAAACCATAAGAGATATCAAGGGACTCCCATTGCATCCTTATTCCTTCCCAAACATAATCATTCCACAGGATATAGTAGTAATTCGATTTTCCACCGCCTTGGATTGTGTCTCTCCCATGATTTCACAACTAAAATAGGAGGTTATATGTCTCTTGATTTGTCCCATCTGATTATGCGGACCAAGTATGGATCTAAGATGAAGTTATTATCAGAAGCCCTTGCCAAGGAACATATAACAAACCAAGTAGTCTCAGGATTTGAGGCTTCCCACAATATGATCACTAGGGAAGAGGAATCATATATAGAGAGGGGTGATCTTCAAAGTGGCATCATCTAACCAACCTTCCTATGGGTGATCCCTTTAGGAACTTTGATTCCAATGGTTTGGGTACTTACATCATCTTTGAAGAAGACTCCACGATTCCAAAGGTGGTAAAAGGAAAGGATAAAGAGAAGGGAATCCCATAAGAGATTCCTAGATATGGACCCTGCATTTTGATGGGGCTAAAAGAAAAAATGGCTCAAGAGCTGGAATATGCTTATTATCCCCAATGTGAAAGAAGATACATCAGGCTTTCCACTTCAAGTTATCCTATACTAGTAATGAAGCATAGTACGAGGCCTTAGTCCATGGCTTGACCACGACACAAAAAAAATAAGGCATCAATAGTTGAGAGTATTTGGCGACTCAGAATTGGTGGTGACACAGGTAAGGAACATTACCGCCACCAAAAAAACCCAACAATGAGGTCCTATCAACATAGGGTGTGGGATCTCATCGAATATTTTGAATCCTTGAATATCAAAGTAATCCCCAAGACCAAAATATATAAGTTGATAGGATGGCCTTAATCGGGTTGCAATTCGACCCAATACAAGATTTGATAGCAAATGAAAGTACCATAAAATTAATCATCCACCCTTCTATACCTGATAACATCGACCATTGACAGGTTTTTAATAGTGACCGAAGATTATACACTTCCTCCAACAATCTAACTAGTTTGCAAACCAACTCCAACCCAAGATCAAAGAAGCATATGGAGACCATATCATTTAGTTAAAAATGAACAAACTTCCGAAAGGGTTAATAACCCTAGAAAGTCTTTTTGATTCAAATGATGCCAAGATCAGATTGAAGGAAGTTTGCAGTGGTAAAGGAGGATTATGTTGAGCTGGAAGTGACAAAAGGGAGAAGGCTAAAGGTCGGGATATTAGTCACTCAAAGAGAAAGGGAAAGACTTGTGGCTCTATGCCATAAGTATGATAAAGTGATGGCTTGGATGTATGATGACTTGCATGGTTACAACAAGGACATCATCCAACACACCATCGACCTTGAAGAAGAAACTAAGCTCGTGCACTAGAAATAAGGCATATAAAATCCATAATAGAATCCCTCACGAAAAGTGTTGATTTGTGAAGCTTAATTACTTCATTTTAGCATGTAATTGGAACTTACTAAAAATACGATGAATCGACATCGGTCGTGTATGACCAGCATCGGTCAAGTAAGTAAGGAACTAACCATGGTTAAGCGGAACCGACATCGGTTACAATGCGAGAAAGTTTTAATTAACTCTCGGGAATTAAATCTATTTTTAGCATTAAAGTAGATTTATTGGATGTAATTGCATGGCTAAGTGCCCTAAGTTTATAAATGAATATATAAGCATAAAAGATAGGGTTTAGAAGTAATGGATGTATCATAATTACAAGATAATTATGTGAGAGAGAATTCTTGGTGAAGAATCAAAAGCTTAAAGGAAGAAAGTACTGAACATCTGAGAAGTGTAGAAGATTGTAAATCTTCATTGTATATCTTGTCAAAGATTTGGATAATAGATTGGCTTGTTTCTTGGTGGACGTATCCCACACTAGGTGAACCACGTTAAATATGGTGTTGATTTATGTCTCTTGTTTTGTATAATTCTTTTGGTAGAATATCCGCTTTTATTTGCATGTATGCTTAGATCTGATATATTGTTTGTATACAACTTGTGATAACCCTAACAACTAGTATCAGAGCTTTGTTTGAGGGTTTTGTGTGTTGATATATTTACTCACAGAGGGTTTTTTGATTGAGTGGGAGCTACAACAATGACAAGATAATAAATACAAGGTAGAGAAGTTTGATGGCTGAAATTATCAATTATGGAAGATGTAGATTGAGGATTATCTGTATCAGAGAGATTTGTACTTACCATTGGATGAGAAGTCTAGACCTACAAAGATGACTAATGAAGAATGGAAGATTCTTGATAGAAAGGCTTTGGGATCTATAAGATTGAGCCTAGCAAGCATCCATGGCTTCCAATATTACAGAAGCGACTTCTATAGTAGACTTAATGAAATCTCTTGCTAATTTATATGAAAAACCTAGTGCTTCAAATAAAGTTTATTTGATGAAGAAACTTTTTAGTTCTAAGATGCATGAAGGTGAATCTGCCTCTAGTCATTTGAATGATTTCCATCTATTGTAAATCAGTTAAAATTGGTTTCAATACTATTTGATGATGAAGTAAAAGCACTTTTATTCTTATGTTCTTTTCCTGATAGTTGGGACAACTTGGTAATGGCTATTAGTAATACAACATCTGCTAATAATATTTTGAAGTTTGATGATGTGGTTAGTATAATCTTGAATGAAGAAATTCGCAAGAAAAGTACAAAGGAAACATCATCTGGAAATTCTTTGAATGTAGAAAGCAGGGGCAGGCAGAAGGAGAGATCCAAGAGTAAGAGTAATGGGAAATCAAAGTCAAGGGATAGTAGATCTAAATCTAGAAGTAAGGGAATTACTTGTTGGAAATGTGGAAAGAAAGGACATGCAAAGAAAGATTGTTGGTCAAAGAATAAAGAGAACCAACAACTAGACAAAGGTAAAGAGGTGAATCTTGTTGCATCAGAGGTAATGCAAGATGCTCTTATTCTTTCTTTAGATAGTAGAATTGAATCATGGGTTTTAGATTCAGGAGATTCTTTCCATGCAACCCCTAATAAGGGTTATTTCAGAAATTATGTCCAGGGCAATTTTGGGCATGTCTATTTGGGTGATGATGAACCTTGCAGTATTACTAGTAAAGGGGAAGTTCATCTAAAATTACAAAATGGAAATACATGGGTATTGAAAGATGTGAGGCATGTGCCAAGCCTCAGGAGGAATCTTATTTCTACAGGGAAACTAGGTGAATCTGGTTGCATGGTTACTTTTACAGAGACTCTTGGAAAGTCACCAAGGGTGCTTTTGTTGTGGCAAGAGGTAAGAAGGTAGGAATGTTATATTTATCTACCTATATTACTAATTCCTTTTCTGCATTATCTACTTCAGATTCAGATGCATGCATGTGGCATAATCGGTTGGGTCATATGAGTCAAAAAGGAATGCAAATCTTAAAGGCTAAGGGTAAGTTATCATATTTAAAAGATTTAGATCTTAATTTCTATGAGCATTGTATCTTTGGAAAGAAAAAGAGAGTGAGATTTCTCAAAGTTGGGGCAACTAAGAAGGAGCATAAATTGGAGCTTGTACACTCAGATGTGTGGGACTAGCTCATGTAGCTTCTCATGGTGGATCCCAGTATTATGTTACTTTCATTGATGATGCTACAAGAAAGGTATGGGTTTATTGTATTAAATGTAAATCTAATGTTTTTGAAACTTTTAAAAGATGGAAATCCCTTATTGAGAATGAATCAAATTCTAAGTTAAAGTGCCTTAGATCTGACAATGGTGGTGAATACTATAGCAAGGCTTTCAATGATTATTGTTTAGTGAATGGGATACATAGAGAAAGAATGGTTCCAAGAACACCACAGGAGAATGGTGTTGCAGAGAGAATGAACAGGACAATCATGGAATGTGCTAGAAGTATGAGGATACATTCTAGATTGCCCTTGCATTTTTGGGCAGAAGTTGATACAAAGTGGTTTATTTGATTAACTATGGCCCTTCAAGTTCACTAGATGGAGGAATACCAGAGGAAGCATGGACCGGAAAAGAGGTAGATCTTTCTTTTCTTAAAGTTTTTGGTTCAGAAGCTTTTGTGCATGTTGATAGAGAAAATAGAAAAAGTTGGATGCAAAATCCAAGAGGTGCACTTTCATTGGTTATGGATCTAGTGATTTCAGTTTTCATTTTTGGGATTTAGAGAATTCTAAAATTGTTAGGAGTCGTGATGTTGAATGGAATGAAAAGAGAATGTACAGGGATCAAATTTTGGTACCCAAGGATGAGAAAATTGAGAAGTTTATTGATGAAAATGAACTCTCGGGTTTTAAAGAAACACCTTCAGAAATACACAGTAACCGTGGTTAGTTAGGCCCTAACCAGCATTGGTCAAATGAACTACCGATGGTTATAGAGGAGCAGTAAAAAGGCATCGGTTAGCTGAACCAATGTTGGTTAGAGGTGACCGGCATCGGTCACTATCAGAAGTTGATACTAATGTCCAGGAGGTCCAGATTGAGCCTCCAGTACCCCAAACTCTTGTGAGAAGGTCACAAAGGGTAAGTAAACTTCCAAAAATATTTTCACCTTCTCTATTTTATCTATTATTGACTGATAGTGGTGAACTAGAAAGCTTTGAAGAAGCAATGTAGGATAAAACTCACGTTTAGTGGGAGCATGGCATGGATGAGGAGATGAACTCTTTGGAACATAACCAAACTTGGGATTTGGTTAAATTTCCAAGAAGAAAGAGAACATTGCAGAACAAGTGGGTTTATAGAATTAAGGAAGAAGAGGGTGGACAGAAAAGGTACAAGGCAAGGCTTGTAGTAAAGGGATTTACACAAAAGGTAGGTATTGACTTTGGTGAAATATTTTCTCCTGTTGTTAAGATGAATTCTATTCATATTGTATTGAGTTTAGTTGCAGTAGAAGATTTGCATTTAGAGCAACTAGATGTGAAGATGGCTTTCCTTCATGGTGATTTGGATGAAGAGATTTATATGCAACAGCCGTACTTGGGTATGAAGTCAAGGGTAAGGAGAAATTAGTGTGCAGGTTGAAAAAGAGCCTATATGGGCTCAAGCAAGCTCCAAGGCAATGGTACATGAGGTTTGATAGTTTTATGCATGAGCATGGTTACTTGAGATGTGAATCTAACCATTGTGTTTATTTCAAGAAGCTTGAAAATGGGAGCTATATTATTTTGTTACTATATGTGGATGATATGCTTATTGCAGGATCTAGTATGTAGGACATTGGTGAGCTTAAGAGAAAGCTAGCTCACATATTTGCAATGAAGGATTTGGGAGTTGTAAAAATAATTCTTGGCATGCAAATACATAGAGATAGGAAAAACAAGAAATTGTATTTGTCTCAGGAGGATTATATCTACAAGGTGTTAGAAAGGTTCAACATGCAAAATGCAAAACCTATTAGCACACCTATGGTTGGACACTTCAAATTGAGTAAAGATCAGTGTCCTTCATCACAAGAGGAGTTAAATACATGACATGAGTGCCATATGCTTCAGCAGTTGGAAGTCTCATGTATGCTATGGTTTGTACAAGACCATACATTGCACATGTAGTGGGAGTTGTGAGTAGATATATGGCTAATCCAGGTAAAGAGCATTGGAAAGTAGTCCAATGGATACTCAGGTATTTGAAAGGGACATCTAGCATGTAGTTATGCTATGGAGGTTCGAGATATTTCATTACGTGGCTATGTTGATTTGGATATGGTGGAGATATGGATGGTAGGAGGAGCACTACTTGGATATATTTTCATAGTAGGTGGAACGATAGTTAGCTGGATTTCAAGATTGTAAAAGGTTGTGGCTTTGTCTACTATAGAGGCAAAGTATGTTGCAGCTATAGAGGCTAGTAAGGAGATGATATGGATGAGTAGGTTCATGGAAGAGTTGGGAAAGGAGCAAGGTAATTGTAAACTATTCAGTGATAGTCAAAGTGTAATTCATTTGGAAAGAACTCAACATTTCATTCAAGAATGAAACACATTTAGTTGAGGTATCACTTCATACGGCATGTATTGGAGGATGGACAGTTGAATCTGGAAAATATTCATACGAGTAAGAACCTTGCGGATATGCTAACAAAGCCATTAGCAAAGGAGAAGTTGGAGCTACACTCCACTTTTGTTGGTCTTTGAGTTTGAGACTTGAAGAGGAAGAAACAAAGCCAAGGAAGGATCCAAGAATGATGTTGTACATGTATGGTGTAATAATTAAACTCCAAGTGGGAGATTTTTGAGTTGTGAAGCTTAATTACTTCATTTTAGCATGTAATTGGAACTTCTTTGAAAAATACATTAACCGGCATTGGTCGAGGCGGATCCGACATCGGTCGGTCGTATGACCGACATCGTCAAGTAAGTAAAGAACCGGCCATAGTTGGGCATAACTAGCGTCGGTTACATGTGTGAGAAAGTTTTAATTAACTCTCGGGAATTAAATCTATTTTTAGCATTAAAGTAGATTTATTGGATGTAATTGCATGGCTAAGTTCCCTAAGTTTATAAATGACTATATAAGGATAAAATCTAGGGTTTAGAAGTAATGGATGTATCATAATTACAAGATAATTATGTGAGAGAGAATTCTTGGTGAAGAATCAAAAGCTTGAAGGAAGAAAGTACTGAACATCTGAGAAGTGTAGAAGATTGTAAATCTTCATTGTATATCTTGTCAAAGCTTTGGATAATAGATTGGCTTGTTTCTTGGTGGATGTAGCCCACACTGGGTGAACCACGTTAAATATGGTGTTGATTTATGTCTCTTGTTTTGTATAATTCTTCTGGTAGAATATCCACTTTTATTTGCATGTATGCTTAGATCTGATATATTATCTATACAACCGGTGTGATAACCCCAACACAAAGGAACTAATAAAACTCCTAGAGGCCAACATAATCTTTCCTATCAAGCACACAACATGGGTCTCTAACTTAGTCCTGGTGAGGAAGAAAAATAGTGAAATTCAACTCTGTGTAGATTTCAGAGACCTAAATAGAGTCTCCCTAAAGGATAAATACCCCTTCCCTTCCATGGAGTAGATATTACAAATAGTTGTAGGCTCAAAAGTTTCTCTTTGTTGGATGGTTTTTTTAGGTTATAACTAGATATGGCTTGTGGAAAGGGACCAACATAAGACCACTTTCACGACAAAATAGGTAACCTTCACATACGCAAAAATTTCATTTAGAATCACAAACACCGAGGCTACCTTTCAAATAGCCATGGACTTTGTTTTAGAGAACTAAACAATAAGATAATTCTCATATACCTAGATGATCTCACAGTGTTTACCAAGATAGTGGTGGATCATTTTGATGCCTTAAGAGATGTGTTCAAGAAATGCCAGAATTCGGGATCTCTTTGAACCCAATTTTTTTTTGGTCCCCGAGGAAAGCTCTTGGGACACATTATTTCAAAGGAAGGGATATCTATTGATCCAGAAAGATTTTAAGCCATTCTGGGAACTTCCTTACCACCAATAAGAAAGTGGTCCAATCTTTCTTAGGAAATATTAATTTTGTCAGCAAGTTCATTTTAGACTTTAACGAGACAATCCACCCAATCATGTTAATGCTCAAGAAGGACCTCAACTTCAAATGGACCATTGAAGGTCATTAGGCCTTTGAGGTAATTAAAGGGGCTATTACATCCACCCCAGTACTACGCAACCCCGAATTCTTAAAATATTTCATCATGTATGTATACGGGGGTAAACATAGCATAGCATCTATACTAACATAGAGGGAGAGTCTCAAGGAGAAGAACATCCGATCACCTTCTTCTCAAAAACTCTCTATGACTATGAAATAAGGTATAACTTTGTTGAAAGACAAGCTTATGCTATAGTTAAGGGTTTGAAGAAATTCAGGCACCTTGTCACTCATAGTAGAATCCAAGTTATGGTGGCTCACTCTAGTGTCAAATAATATATAATAGAGGGTGAGATAACCGATAAAAGATCCAACTAGATCACTAAGATCCTTGAATATGACATCGAGGTAAAACCTACAAAGCTAGTATGGGGAAGGGGCTTATGTCAATATCTAACACATGACCCCATGCCCCTGATTAACGATGAGCCCAAAGGATAATCTATATCCAAGAAAGCGACTCAAGTAGTTGGGTCTCGGATAGGATCCACTTCATGCAAATAGGGAAGTACCCAAGCCATCTTCCCTTAAAAAGAGAAGGTACTACAGGTAACAAGGATCCCATTTCACCATGATTGATGATTTCCTTTTTAAAAGGAACTTTAATGGAATCCTACTAAGGTGCCTAGAGAATGAAGAAGTCGAAAGAGTCTTATGTGAGTTGCACCATGGGAGCTCGGGAGGCCATTTTTCTACCCAAACCATAGCCATAAAATCACTTGTAGGTAGGATACTTTTTCCCAATTGTTCACTAACAAACAAGCAAAGAAAAATAGATGTAAGTTTTTCACGTTTATATGGGTTTTCAGAGGAATGCAAAATTACCTCTTAATCCCATCCTAATAGAGGAACCATTTGCACAATGGGGTCTAGAATTCATCGAATGGTCAACCCAACTTCTAGTGCCGGGCACAAATGGATCCTCACCGCAACTAATTATTTCACCCGATGCATGAGGCAATTCCATTGAAAGAGGATAAAGAGAATGTGATCCTAGGACTCCTACGGGATATCATTGCACGCTTTGGACCCCCCATACTATTATATCTAATAATGTGAAGGCCTTTTTGGGGCCAAAGTATCTGACTTTGTGGTAAAGCATGGGATCTATCTAAAAGACATCCTCTAACTATTACCCACAAGGAAATGGTTTGGTAGAGTCTACTAAAAAAAACCTAATCAGGCTCATAAAAATAATGGGGAATGAGCATAAGAGGATATGACATGAACATATCAAAATAACCTTATGGGCTGATCGGATCACACCCAAATAGATCCTAAAAGCCTCACCATATGAGATAGTCTATGGGAAAAGTGCTGTGATGCCAATTTCCCTAGAAATCCCTATGTTACAATTGTTGAAACAAATCGAGATAGAGGAAAATGGGGTGATGCAAGTGAGACTTGCTGAGTTAGTAGAGATCCAAGAGAAGTGGGAGGCCACTCATGAAGCCATGATCAGCCGCCAATAGGTGGTGAAAACTTGGTTCAATCAAAAGATGTCGAACCAGAATTCCAAGTTGGTGTTATGGTTTTGAAATGGGATGCAAGGGCCACCAAACCTAGAAATCATGGGAATTTTGACCCCTTATGGATAGGACCCTTCAAAATCAGCATGTGCAAGTAACACAATGCTTTTGAGATTGAAACCATGGAAGGTGACCCCTTGGCAATTCCGTAATGGGATTTACTTGAAGCCTTTCATGTAAGTCTCTTCATTAAATATTGTATCATATGTATAGTCTTTCTTTTCCTTGTTTTGTTGCTTTGTTTGTTTTGTCCCTTTTAGTAAGTGTCTCGGAAATGTGTCCCTCACAAATCCCCATTACCTCTTTTTGAAATTTTGGAGGGATTGTACCTTCCTAATTTTCCCCAAAAATAATGATCCAATGACTTCCTAGGACACTTGAGAGAAAAAGATTTAGAATTGATACAAAATCTCTTGAAAAGCATAGAGTTTGGTGCTTTGGGTCATCAATTAAAAAGGGTCATTATGTGAAGTGACTCTATGTACGCATGATCCATTACTCTCCAAGTTAGGGTGGCTATTTAAGATATTTGGGAGTGTCTAACAGGTCATTTCAAAATCTAGAGTCTTTCGAATCAATTGTCAAGCGTCGAAGTAAAATAATCGAGAGATTTATCCTAGTTCCAAAACTACCATGGAGACTTCAACTCCACACACCAATAAATTCTTACGCAGGAAAACCCATGCCCCCATGCCCTTTTCAACAAAAGTTGAGATTACTCGATGGGGGTCTTGGTCACCAGTGACCATTCTATGGTTTTTGATGTCACCAAATATATCTTCGACCCTAATCTCCACAAGAAACCCAAATCTTTAAGAGAAGAAGCCTTCGCTAGGTTTCTTAACTTGGGAAATTCTGAATCTTTTGGCTCAAGAATCTAGAGCACGAAACTCACCCAATATATGGTGCCTCTTGTGTACCCATACCTTGAACTCATATAGATGTGTGTGGGTTGTTTCAAATCCAACACTAACACCATCTAGGGTAGGAACATAATGGTGGTGATTACACCTAAAGCTATCAAGGACATGTTGGCTCTAACCTATGACCTAACATCCTGTTTCTATGATATTTCCAAACTCTAAACCATCTAGGATCGGTGTCGAACAAAGATCCATTCCTTAATAGGGAATTGAGGTAGACATATTCAAGTGGTTCAAGAACCATGACTCCCCATTCCATTGAAATTACTTATGGAAAATTCTTAGATGCCTTCTCAATCTCGATGTTGATTTTTGGCCAAGATTTAGATAGGAACATCCAGGATTGGTAGATGGTGGCCTTGTTTAGAATGAGGTCCATAAAGAAAGAGCAGGCATACCACTTTGACTTCACCAAAGTCATTGTGGAATCTATCTATGAACAACTTGTTGGGTTCCTAATAAACTCCACCTTCAGGTATTATTCATATGTGTTCCACTTTATTCTATATCATAAGTCCCAGTACTTTAGTTAATCCATGACTCTAACTCTATGGGATGTGGAGGTTGATCCCAAAAATATCATTCTTTTTCCACTTGGACTCATATATTGTCTCGCTCATCGGACGTGTATGAATTTTTTAATTCCTTTGTGGAGCCCCTCCTACTCGAACTTGACCCCAAAGGGGTTAACAATAGAATGAAAAATATGTGCAATTCATCCTCACATACCCCCTGCACCCTTATGATTATTTCTTTGTAGTAGGACATTCCATGATTTGGCTGTATGGTTTTAGTAAGAAGGATCATTTATGTCCCAGGGTCCTCACGACATGGGTGGTGGGTCTCGAGATAGCCAAAGCTAGTACTCCGGATATTAAGTTCAGCTTCCAACCAAATAAAGAAGGCACTTTTTGATCTCCCCTTGAGCAAGGGAGGAATCACTGTAATTAAGAGGAAGGAAGAGCATAGCCTCACATAGAAGTTGGCCTCTTATAGTTTTTCCTTAATTTAAGATTCATGGAGATATGACCCGATGAGACAATGGACACAACTCTAATTCGTAACAAGGTTCCAAACTCCTGTAAGCATGAGTCTAGGGAATTTTTGAAGAAAGGGTCCCTTTGGAAAGATTCACCTGACATATTCATCGAGCTCAATGACATTCCAATTCCATACCGAGATCATTCCACCCAGCTTAAATAGAGGTATGATCCCACCTCACCATGAAAAAGAACTCCAAGCGCCTTATGCAAAAATACTAGAGGGAAAAGAAAATTAAGGCCTATTAGAAGTATAGGTAGGAGATCGGAAAACCACCCTCAATTTTAAGGCCATATCTAGTGATGAGAAATGGGAGGATTTTGGGATGCGAGATTGAGGATACAATAACAATCATCTCATAATGGCCCACGGGATCGATTGCAAAATCCTCCAATCCCTCCCAATAGTAATTGTTAATTCTTCCTCTCCCTCCATTTCACAGCAAGGTCCTTCGATTTAGGCACGCACTCTGCCTGCATGCATCAAATCACTTGAAAGAGAGACCTGTGGAGGGATCAATTCCAAGCCCCCTGCATAAAAATATAAATTCGGTTGTGACCCCCCGTGTCCCCTCCCCTCTACCTTCTCCCGGGCATCCTTTCAATCCCCTCCTCCACTAACATTTTCCCCTACAAGAAGTATCCCCTTATCAGTAACCCCATCTCAGACTCTCCCTCCACCCAGATCCCCTTCAATGCCTCAACATTCCTCCACCATCCCAACTTTCTCCCCCCACGTGGTGACAGGCCCTTCTTTAGCTCTGTAACTTAAATTCCTCAACCACAAGTTACAATTCCATATGGTCTGCCCCTATGGTTCCCATTTGTAGGTGGAGTTTCCCCCTCCCTCTCGAATATTTGAGTCAAGATGAAACCACTAAGGCCACCCAAGACAGTAGAAGGGTGAAGAAGAAGAAGAAATAAATGTTGGTAGGAGAAATGAAGAAGATGTGGTCATTATATGACCATCAGCAAAGCTCCTTGACTATCGCGTGACTTGTCCCCTGTATCAAAACCCACAGAGAGATGATGCAACCCAATGACTATTCCATCAACACTATTCCGGTTGACCTCTCGAGTTCCGGCCTCAGGATAAGGTCAAGTTAATGAATGAAATTGTGGCCATGGTCACAACAGACTACCTAAAGCTCAACAACCAATTAAGAAAGGCACAATCTAGCCTCCATAGGGAAGAAGCAATTGTGGCCAACCAACAAGCCAAGCTAAAGGGAAAGGGAATAGAGATAGAACAACTCCATAAGGAATTGAAGGAATATGCATCACAAGAAGCCATAGTGGCTTCCCATATAGAAGCTAAGACTATAATGGTCAAACTCGCCACATCTCAAGCCTCATCCAATTCAATATTACAAGAGAAAGGAGCCCTTCAAACAGAGGTTGATTGAATAAAAGCAGAGGTGGCTATGTTCTAGGCCAAGTTTCGTGTCATTGAGTTGTAAAAGGGCAGCCTCCGGAAGAGGTTAAAATCATATGAGGACATGGTCAAGGATTTGACCCGTAAATCGGATAATAACCCCATAAAGAGGCTTCTTGTGAATATTCCTAACATTAGTGCAAGAGTTATATGCTTCTTGTTGTGATTGGATTTCCACCACATTAATGAATTTATCCCTCAAGTGCAAGTATTGGATTTATATCCAATGCCAAGGGTTATACTCAAATTTGGAAACCACAACCTCCACCATCATATCCAATGCAGAAATTTGCAACATCCGCCAAGGTCCCCAAATCATCATTGTTGATTCTTAAATGTTATTATGTTTCGAATCTACCTGCGAGGGCGGGAATCACTAATGATAAATGATCGCTACAAAGATCAATGTGATTCTGAGCTGCAATAAAGCCTCCATCAAATGCTAGAATCTCTTGGCTCAACTCCAACAGGGGATAAAAGAATGGAAGTAGAGCATCAATGAATTAGTCTAGTTAGGCTTCCCCTCCCCTTCCTCGATGACTCTACAGTCCTATCAAAGGACCAAATTCAACAACTCTTGATCACCAAACGACAAGACAAGACTATCTTTCAATCTTTAAAAGAGAGCTCCAATGTCATCGAGGTGGAAGCCATCTTGAACCCCATCGTGCAGTTAGAGTTTCGCTTGCACACAATAGTGCAAAGTCTCCAAAAATTTTCCCATAAGGAGATAATCGAGTTAGGACCGAGATTTCCAAGCCTTGCAGAGAAGGACCTACCTACAGAGGTAAAATGACTAAGATATAGGACTGATTTACAATAGATCTGAGTGGCATTTTGTGAGCCACATTTTTATTTTTGAGGCTAGAAGATTATTAGATCCTTCCATGGCTGGCACAGAGTCCCTTGGTGAGTCACCATAACTATAGAGTTCTTTTTGTATAAGACTCTTTAATAGCCACCATATTTTGTCACTCCGGCCCTAGTTTCTTTTGTTCACTTGAGCCTAAAATTGACTAAGTATGAAGTTGAATGCGGAAGGTTTCCATGCATCCCTTTGGCACACTCGGGGCATGAAGTGGAGAAGGAATGTTCTCAAACTTGCGCACCCTCGACCATGTGTCCTAGACTGATAAAGTTTCCCTGGTGGATTGAAAATTCAAAAACATAGTAGAGACACACAGGGTCTCCATGTGTCGCCTGAGTACAATTTCAAATTGAGAAAAATAAGAAAGATCTCCAAACAAGTGTGCACCCTCCACGTGTCTATTAAACATAGTTTGGAAGATAAAGTCCGAGGGAAGGCCCCAAACAAGCACACAAATTCATCATGGCAGAAAATTATCATCACCGATCAAGAAGCGTAAGTTAGAGAAATTAAAGACAATCGGAAACATCACCAAATAGAAGTTGAGATATTTAACCAAAAATGAAATATCTTAAGAAAATTGAATTTTTTTGGTGGAAGGCTTGATTCTATACATTGAAGCAAGATCCAAGAAGACATATAAAGGAATTTTCCGATCCAGGAGCGAGGAGGCGAAGGTTAGAAAAGAAAACATATGAGAGCTGAAAAGGGATTCAACGCTTAGTTATTATATTGGCTATCCTTAGCAAGACTCTCTTATAGAAGGAAGTTGTAATCTTTGCCATATTGGTCTTATGCATTATTTTCTCTATGAATAAAGAGTTTTGTTCTATGTGCATTTTAACTTTAAATATTTTGTGTCCTTCTTCTTTCACCGCTAGAAGTTTTTGATAAATTTGAATATCTATCATGCTATACGCCCTCGGGTTTTCTTTATGTATCTATCATCTACATATTGTTATGTTTTATACCTTCTCGGCCTCTGATAATCTAAGATACTTCTAAAAATAGTAGATCATGCTAAAATGCTCTTCGAACTATTTTGAATAGTTTCTCGGGATCCATTTCCGTATCTTTTAAGATTTGTTTTGATGCATCACCTTAGTTAATTTTACATTTTATTTCATTTTTCCTCTAACCTTATCTCACACCATAGAGAAGAGCTAGCTTCTTTAAAATCTAGAGGTTATCTTAAGGTGCATATCCCACTTCCCTAAGGTATCCCATGACTCGATTTGTTCATCCGCAAAAGATAATCGTCAACACCACCTATGTTTCCTCCACCTCACCGAGATCCCGGGGAGCTCGGCCCTAGCTTAGCTCACCATTGCCTCACCCCATGGTTTACCACTCGACCCGAGTTTGCCTCTTCTTCAACCTATATGCCCTATCATGGATCACTAAGCCTTTATCATCCTTCTACCACTTTGAATCCCCACTTTGAATCCCGTGCCATTTAATTGATTTCCAAGTTCCCTCATCCCTTACTCTCCATGTCGAATGGTTTAGCTTATGGCTTCAATCCACTTCCTTCCCTCTGCTTGAGCCTTCCACCGAAATTTGTGAACATCTTATGTTTTGTTGGCTCGGATTTCCCGATCTCATTTCATCCACCTCCACACCGAAACCTAGTTTAGCTCAAATTTTCTCACCTCATCTTGTATACTATTGAGTTTATGCCCAACTCAACCATGCTAACTATGATCTCAGCCTTAAAATCCATTGTTGTGACCTCCTTATCATGATTCCTACGAGATTGGTCCTTGTTTAGCTCACCTTGTGACCTATCTCCTTATTCACCGCATTCTTTCACTCCTAGCTTGCTTCATGCCAAGCTCGTAGAGCTTTCCCCTTGCCTCCTTCGCACTAGGTTCCCAAGCTGCTCATCATTGGTCACTCGCATTCGCACTAGGTTCCCAAGATGCAACTCACCATTTAAACATTGTATTCTTGCTTAGCTTGCCCACACAAGCTCTCTAATATGCTTGAGCTCGGGAGCTCGGATTCCAAGCCATCCGCCATGTCTTTGACTCAACTTACTAAGTAGCTTACTCGAGTTACTCCGACAAGCTCACCACTTTCTCACAACTAGCTCTTCGAGCAGCTCGGTGAGATATTTTTTAACTCAATAGCCTCCCTAGGCCCTTTTGCCAAAATTTTACACTTTTTATTTTTATGAATTTTCCTACAACCAGAGAGACTAGGAAGGTATAATGGAGTGCTTAAAACTTCCTTTTTCACCCTTTCACTTATTTTGGTAAGATATGGGCCTATAGGGATTGCATTTTCTCTTTTTCAAGTTGACCTATAGGTTCAAACCCGAAGATAAAAAAATACTCTTATGGTTTCAACATTTCCAAAACACAAAGATTGCTCTTGAATACTACATGCAACCTCAAATTCACTCTAGGGGCTTACGCGGTGCCTAGGTCCTACTACCCCATTTTGTCCATTTTTCCCATGGAGGGAAAAATGGATAACAATTTTGGTGACTCATGGGGCCATCTACTTGCTAGATGTGGTAGACCAACTTCCTTGATGCATCCATTGGGCATGGAGTCTCTTATATCAAACTTGAACTGCTAGAGCTTTGAAATCCACACCTTGAATCCTACTCAAACATTACTAACCATAAATGAATTTCTACTTAATTGATTTTCCCAACTCTATAAGAAAATATGGATTTTTTTGTGAGATTGGAAAATTGTATTAAAACTTGAATTCCACCCTTACTCACAACTATGATCGTGAGGTTGAATGATGAACACTTACAATTGCTTCCTTGAGATCTAATCCTTACCAACATGATATACATCGACCTTATGATTACTAGGAAGGTATGGCACACTGCAGAGTTTGGAATAAAACACCTACTAGTTTGGACATCATGAAACTCTATTAAATTCTGATTTTCTTTCTTCTTCTAAAATTTCTATCTCCCAAACGCCGCTTGGAATGTTGGTGAAGGCGAGAAGCTATTTTCGAATAGATTGATGATTGATCTTTTGATTACTTCCAAAGCATTGGAAGTTAACTACAATTGTTCTTAAAGGAACAAATAGATGAAAACAATGAAAACTTCCCTTTAATTGATTTTAGTTTCTTTGCATTTGAATTCTCTTGAAAATTGCAACTATTTCCCACAACTATGACCTACTTTCTACAATTTCTTATGGGAACATGATGTACATCACTACTTAGAGCAATCAAAAACAAATATATGAACAAAAAATAAATCATACATGCCTCAAGTAAGACATACAGAGTGTGCAAAAGAACTTCTTATCTACTAAAAGAAAACCTACTCCTACCCTACACTAACTAGAGAAATGAGAAAATCAAACAAAACCTTACACTAGCAAGGGAAATTAGTTGCCCTTTCTCAAAAAATGTAGATATGTAGATTACTTGGCACTAGACAAAGTTGTAGTTAAGAGTGAAAAATTGATTGCAAGTTTATTTTCTACCCTACTCATCAAGGTATCAACTAGAACAATGAAATACCTCCTCTAGTTGTTCTTCATTTGGTTCTCGGAAGTATTGTAGTTGATCCTCGGAATTATGTGGCTCACGATCATGCTTAGAAGAAAACATGACTAGTTTTGGCTCCTCCTTTGGCTCTAGTGAAGCCAAGTACTTGATGGGGAAAGGTCTGATCCATTGGATCTGCCCGATGCTATGAGCTTCACATCCAATAAGGAAATATTCTTGCAGACATTCTTGAAAAAAATGACCTGTCTATGAGCTGATCTCCTTCTTATGGCTCATCTATAGACAAATAAAGTTATGCCTTGATGACTGTTATGAAATGATTGTAATCCTTTCTTTTCTCTTCCTACTTGACCACATGGAACTCCTCTTCAACATGTAGCTCAATTTTATTCCTTACAAGTGTCAAATGGAATTACTTGTGGATCATTACAATCATGTGTAACCTTGTTCTCACTGGGGAGTTCTTCTTCCTTTGCTTGAAGACAAAAATACTCTTGAATGACTTCCTCTCTAACATAAAGTCTCGATAAATCAAAATCCTCAACTAGCTGCTCTAGAGGTCTTTTTTGGGTAACAAGGTCTTCTTAGATGTTCTCCTCTACCATGGTCTAATCAATCGGATAAAATTCTCCAAATGTGTTCATGAGAAAAATTTCGGTGGAAAAACTTGTTGATTTCTTTCCAACACTATGGGAATCTAAGTCCCTCTAATTAACCATGCAACTTTTGTATATGCATGTGCGAGTGAAAGTGAGTTATTTTGGGGTGGCCTTACGACCGGGTATCCAACATGGGAACTTCACCGACCTTTTGGAAAAGATAACAATATCTTGCTAGGAAGACTTTTTCTAAAGAGTGGGAAAGGGGAGTGAGAACAAAGGTAGGAGAACTAATGTTGTAGGTAGAAAATTAGATTCCTACACACACTAGTTAGAAATTTCATCACATGCATTCATGAGAAGAAATAACTCTACAAATAACAACAAGACCAAATAGAATTTATTGATCACAAAGTATCAAGAAACCCCTTAGTCAAAGAAATCTAGAAAATCCTTCTTCTTGTATTGATTTCTTAAACAAAAGTTGTACATAGTGTGGGAATGGAAGAAATTTGAGAGTGGAGGAAAGTAGAAGAAAATGGTTATCTCCTTTGCTTTCTCTAAGTACAATGCACTCTTGAGTTTACAAGATCAATTTCCAACCTTTGAAAAGAGAATGGCTTTACAATTTATAGAATGAGAGATGACTCATCATCTACCCCCCAATGGCTTTTCATATGTCCTCGCACAACTTAAAACTTTTCAACTTCCTAGGAGAATATTAAGTCCCTTTTATAACATAAAGGTGACTTATTACATTAGGAACATTAACACATGAAAAAAGCACAACCCCAATGCAAAATTAGAACATTTGGGGGAAGATGAGAGAGAAAGAGTGAGAGAAGAAGAAGAAGAGATGTCATTCCCGATGAATTCCATCATCCTCGTTGATGGAAATCTTAATACGATGAAACTTTGAATCTTAAAAATTATGTGAAACTCCCTCCAATTGGCTCACAGATGCTTTGGAATGAGTGTTTAAAAGCACTATTGAATGGTTTGTTGATGACCGCAACTCTCATCCTGCATATGATATACCTATGACCCAAACTATGTAGTGAGTGTCAAAAAAAATTGTCCATTTCCCTAGATGGACCTCAAATTCCCTATGATCAATGCCCATGGATGATCTAGAATGATGGTATTGACATGAATGATCATCCCTCTATGTCCCATTGTGCCAAACTTGCCCTTTGAGAATAACCTGTTATTTTTAGAATATGAGCCCATGCTCTGTTATTCAGGACATATTGCTTGTCTTGCTCTAGTTTCACCTTCTGAACCTTCTACCATATTCCAACCTCCTCTATTCCCGTGATATTACTATTTTTAGCAAATTTCTATTTTTAGCAGGTTTCTATTTGGGGACCTATTATTTTGGGAAGAAGTCATTTTTTCTTACTTTTCATTTTACCCCTTTTCGATTGTCTAAGTGAAAGAACTTGTAATTCAGTGGGACTCATCATTTATAGCATGCGAGGAAATATAACATATGTTATTTTTAGTAAGTGGTGAAAATGACCTCTATTTGCAACAGAACAAATTTTTGGATTCGACTATTCATCATGAAGTCATGCTCCAATTTTCATCATGATTCACTTTCTAGAAAGCTCATAAATGAAAAATGAAAATTTATGTCTGGTAAGAGCTTTGGGTATGGAGATTATAGGGAATAATAATGATAAAAAATCAGTCCTTCATATCTCGAGAAACTATCCACTTCTTCAAGAAAAAAATAGTTTGAGAGAAACTAAATTTTTAGAGACCCTTCCCTCTGAATTTTAGATGATTTCACCGTCAGATCTTTGGAAATTTGAAAATTTCTTCGAAGAGGGTAGAATGATGATAAAAAAACACAGCCCTCCATATCCCTAAAAATAGGGAATTTATGGTATGAAAACTAGTTCATGTGAAACTATATTTTCTCAACGATCATTCCCTCCAATTTTCATGTGATTTCACCCACTGGAACCTTGAGAAGTAGAGAGGTAGCTCACTGATTTTTTCCACTACTGTGTCATGGCAGCCATTAACAAAGCTTGAAATTTTTAGGTCTAGTTTTTCCATTCACAATTAAATTAAATCCATTGCGATAGGTTTTTTCTTCTTGTCTCACTGGTGAAATTTCTCTTTAATCTGTTACTCGGTTTGACGGAAATTGAACTTTGTTCTTTATGGAGCCGGAAGTGAAATTTCTTCACTGTGAGCATTCCTTGCTGCAAATGGGAGGTTTGAATATTATTTTTTAATGGCCTTCAAGAGATAAGAACTCAGCAACAAATGGTTTGTCAATCCATGCACTGGTTTGGAAGATTTCTTCAAATTTTGATTTCATGGCAATGGGGATTTCCATTATTCTTCTTCTTGTTCTTTGTTTATTCTTCTTATCTTGATGAAATATTATTCTGAGACCTATGTATCACCATGGGGTAGAGGATTTCATTACTTTGGTGAATCTTTTTGAGCTTTGGAAATGGTGGAGTGGTGGTGAGAAGTTGCAGAGAAAGTTACAGAGCAAGTTGTGCACGGAGGAGTTAGATGTTAGAAGTTAGAAGCAGGAGGAATTTTTAAATTTTGAAAATTATTTACAAAGAGGTATGGGTGCATTTTATTTTCCCTTAAATCTCTCACCTCAAAGGGATGTGATGGACATATATTTCCATGGTAAAAAATAAGATGACACGTGGCATCGATTTGACGGCAAGGAGTGAGTGCTCCAAAATCAGCTTTAAAGCACCAAGGGGCTAGAAGCGGGTCACATGGGTGACCAAAAATATCTCCTAGAGAGCTGGGAAAAATTTTCAAGGTTTTATGTCCCTGACCTATGATGGACGTGAGGGACATCAAATTCCATGGTGGACTTGAGCCGACATGTGGCGGAGATCTAACGATAGGGATTTAAGCTCCAAATTACACCGAGGGGCTGAACTGGAAAATCCTGATGGTCACATGGGGTTCTAGAGGTTACATGGGGGTTGCGTACATTTTTACAAGGTTAATTTCCTTGACCCTCAAGGATTTCAAGGACACAAAATCCCACCAGCTCCTGGGCCGACACATGTCCTCTAAAAAATTGGCTAACTCCCGAACTTGCTCTAAGAGGACAACTTGTGAGGATGATAACTTGAGCTCCTGATGGACATTTTCTGAAAATTTGTATATGATCTTGACTTGAAATGGCATTTTGAATCCAATAGTGAGGTATCATGTCTTGATTCTTTCATTTTATCTCCTAAAAATAGAATTTTTATTTGGTACTTCACTTGTGCTTGAGAAAACTACCTACGGACCTAATGTTCCAAAGTGTTGTAAAAATATTATTTCACCATCATGTAGTTATTTTAATTATATTTCTACTAATGTTTTTTTCTCCTAACTCCATCCAGAGCTCCCAAAATCACCTTCTAAGCTCAACGGTTGTTTTGGCCTTTGTACTCATTAGGCTTGTGAACCCTAATTTTGGCAAAACTGCCCCAAATTCTCTCGAGCCCTTCCAAAATATTCCTAAATCATTTCCATGATGTCTCAAGACATTTGAATCACCTCCACATCTTCTTAGGCTCTTCTTCTCCACTCCATGGGGTTTCTCTAGCCCTAGGAAGGCCAGTGATAGCCCTTCCCACAACTGCATGTAGCTTGCAACTTTTAATGAACTCCTAAAATCACCTAGGGGGATGAATGGACTTTCCTAAATCACCTAGGGGGTGAGATAACATTAATCGGGAGGTCACTTGGACTGATTGGATAGACTTGGTGTGCTTGGGAATGATAGGACATGAAAATTTTAGCATAGGGTTATAGTTATCGTGCTCGGAAATTGTCAATTTCCTTGTTGCACATTTACACGAAAACAAAATAAAAGCAAGAAGATCTCAATGATGTCATCCTCATTCAATGTATCCAAATCTTATTTGTTTTCTTCTGTGTTCTCCTCTTCAACTGGACTTGGAGCTGATTGCTTCTCCTCCTCTTTGATTGATTATGTAGCTGGTGGATGATTAACAACCTCTGCAAGGATAATGTCATCATGCACATTGCACTCTAAGAAAATGGACTAATGATCTTCATCAACTTGTTCTTTCTCTACTTTTACTACAATCTTAGTCTTCACCACTTGTTTTTAATCTCAACATTTTCCGTAGAGCTTAACCATCAATGGCATTTTCTTGATATTGAACTTGATAGCCCACTCTTTCAAGTTTCTTGCCAATTATTCCTTTCTAAGGTCTTCCTGTTTATCCTCTCCTATGCTTGAGTTTCTAGTTTTGTTCCTCCCAAAATGGGTTTGGGACTGTAAGAGGAGGGGTGGGTTAGGGTTAAACTTTTTTTCTATTGTTTGAGGTGATGGGAGAGGCACAACATCTTGTTTCTGAGGAGGGTATGGTTTCTTGGAAGGGAAAAGGGAAGAATAATTAAGATGAGGTAGTAGACTAGAAGATGGAGAAAAGGATTCCACACTAGGGGTAGGATGTAGCAAGTTTGAATCATGACACTTCTGAAATGATGTAGATTGAGGAAGGGAAAAATAAGAACTAGGATCTAGTGGTGGACTTACCCATTGACAAGGTTGTCTTGCATTAAGCTTGTAAGCATCTATCTCTTCAATCCATTGTGCAAGTAGTGGCAACATTTCAACCATGAAGTCAAGTTGTTGCTGAAGGTTGTAATGTCTTGGAAAAGGGACCACCCATGGACAAGGTGTCCTAAAACCAATCCTAACTGCCTTCATTTGAGATGTAGCTCTTGAATGCACCATTTTAGCCTCCATACTTTGAATTTTCTCCTACAAATCATTGTTCTCCACATAACTATTGTCACCATATGCATATCCCTCTTCTTGATAGGCTCCATAGCTAAACTGATTCTAATACTTCTCATAGGGATAGGCATAGTGATCCTGAATTTGATCATAAAAATGATTTGGAGGAGTTGAGAAATGCACTGGAGGTGGATTGGACTATGCAAGTGTGAATTCCATGTAGGGAATGAAGTCATGACTACACAACTTCATGGAATGGAAGAAAGTGAAATATATGGAAATAAAATGGATGGAATGGATGGAAAGAAGGTATGTAACTCAGAGAATGGGTTTTTAGATCAATGGAGTCACCAGATGTGTTTGAGACCTTGGAGCATTGACTTCTTAAGTCTTTCAATATCTACATCTTAAAGTAATCAATTACTTGGAGTAATCACTTTACTGAAGTAATTGAACTTGAAGTAAGAAAACTTAATTCTTCTTCTTGCTCTTGTTCTTATTGATTTCTCAACCTACTTTACTTCCCTTTTGTTAATCAGTCTTTTGAACTTTATTTTCTTCCCTTTTTGTGTTAATTTGAGATGCACTTACTTAAGTCTTTTTGTCCTTTCTTTGCGGTGTTCTCACCTTTCTTTACTTCAATTTTCTTTTTCCTTTCTTTAAGGTGTTTTCAACTCGCATTACTCAAGTCTTTTGACTTGGAGTAATGACTTTACTTAAAGTAGTGCAACTTGGATGTGTAACTACTTAACTCTTTCAATTGAAGTAATGCAAAAACTTGAAGTAGTGTAACTTGAGGTGCAACTACTTAAGTCTTTCAATTGACGTAATACAACAACTTGAAGTAGTGCAACTTGAGGTGTAACTACTTAGGTCTTCTAGCTTGGGTGATGTAGAATATTTTATTTTCACATTTAACGCCTTTTATTTTCACATTTAAAGTAAGTCTTTTCACTTTTGAATTGACTTAAAGTAATGCAACTCAGCAGTGTAATTACTTAAGTCTTTCACTTTGAGTAACTTGACTTACCTTTTTACACAACTTGAAGTAAATACTTTTATCTTAAAGCAATGCACAACTTGAAACAATTACTTATTACTCCTCTTTCTTTCTTATCGGTGTTTGAGGATGAAACTACTTCAACAAAGCCAAGTGAAATCACCGATTACTTCTTCCTTTCTTTGCGGTGATTTGGGACCTCACTACTTAAACTACTCTTTGCATTGCAAAGGCTCCAAAACTATAACTTATTTTTCCAAGAACACATCAACTCAAAAAATGGAAATTGTGCAACTGCACTCCAACTAATGATTTTGAATTCTATTGATGTCCCACCAAAGTGTGCCAAAACTTTTATTATGAAATTAGAGCACCCATCGAATATCTAGCATGTGAATGGGACATTCGGTGTAATATGCATAACATGGGGTTATCCCTCAAGTCATGGGACTTGCGGGCTTGAGATAGCCCTCTCGAGAAGGACGATGTTCCTTTCCTAATCCCACCTACTACAAATACTCCTAATGTGATCAATAATCTATCTAAACCTATCCTAACATTCCAAATAGATAGGGAGAGAGATGTGTGAAATAAAACATACACTAGAAGCGGTGATATACCAAGAAAAGTAGTGCTAATCACTTTCCAAGTCTCAAAAAAATGAAGAAATGAACTTGGAGAGGGTGGTCATGCACCAAGGAATAGATTGCATATATTAACCATTTCCATAAAATCACAAAACATCCAAACCTACTGCAATGAAACAAGGAAGTATGCACAGATCCCGTAATCATAATGAGAGGCAAGTGAAAGTAACACAAATGATGTAGAGGATAGACAATAGAATCATAAAGAACACCATTATATTACTCCATAAAGATGCACAATACATTTCTTTAGTAGGAGGCAAGAAATTCCATTATAGACTTTAGAAGAAAGGTTTAAAGACCCAAAAGAGCATTGTAATGGGGAGAAAAATGACCAACAACCTTTACAATGCATCCCATTTACAATTTATAGAATTTCGAGGAGAGAGAGAGAGAGAGAGAGAGAGAGAGAGAGAGAGAGAGAGAGAGAGAGAAGATGGAAAACCTGAATGCATGCCTTCATTAAAACTCAAAACTCAATTACTGATGTGAAGGCATCACGGGTGACCTACAGACCCTTGTCTCTTCTACCCTTTCTTGCACCAAAAGGAATTGGCACCCATGTTGTATTAATGGTGGTAGTTGGTTGTACATTACAAATGAGTGTAGGAGAATAAATGCTAATTTTTTTCCATATTTCACTAATTAAATCTAGAATATGAATGTTCAAGTGCGTAGAGGACTCGAGACCTTTCCGTAAAAGTCCAAGTTTACATGAAATGAATCTCCCAACAGAAAGTTATGGTGTTTGATGTTCTACAATTTTATCCTATTCATTACGGTGATCCGACCCCCAACTACTACCTTCGATATCACTTTTCTCCATTTGATTCACTTCACCCCTTTTGTGAAGTAAATCAGTTCATCTTCACCACATGAATCCATTTTTCATTTAATTTCATTGCGGTGAACGAGGGTTACTTTACTTCCTCGGGTGGCCAACCGGCCACCCAACTTGCTCTTGAACTCACTTTCTTAGCTCCCTCATGACTCGATGGTTGACTTGTTCTATTGCTCGGTGCATAATACTTACACCTTTCATTTTCTACATTACTTTAAAAATAATCATTCCTCTCTTGATGGTCTTTTAAATTAGCCCCGATTCAAGTTGAATACTTTTGAAATGCCGCTTAACTCGTGCTTCCCCATTCATATATTACAGCTGAATAACACCACTCTTACTTGCCTCGGCATTTGGATTTTCCTTCACTTTCCAATTCATCGACCTAGCATTCACCGCTTTGAATTTTTATGTCTCTTGCCACTTGACTCAAGTTATAGCTCACTATACATTGCAGCCTTTTCCACTTTCTTTACTTCACTTATTTTATGAACCCAGAGATTTTTAGTTTTTTTCAACTCATGCATGTCTCTATGTTATGCATGCAGCGATTTAAAAGCACTTTACTTGTTTTTCCTTTTGGGCTCCTCGTAAAAGAATTCTACTTTTTTTTACCGCTTTACACTAAGCTAAGCTAGCTTTTTTAATGCGTTAATCCCATCTATTTTTATTCACTTGTTTTTGAAGTAAAAGATTTCTATTTTGCCACATAACACTATAGCCCAACTCAGGGCCTCCTATTCATTGCATTAAATGCATTCACCTTTACTTGCATTACAAGGCAAATGCATTTTTTTCTCACCTATTTCTAAGACAAACCGCCCTCCAAACCACCGCAATGCACCACACCTTCTTTGTGTCGAATCGGTTCTCATTACTTGTGTTGTAAGAGGACCACAAATGGCCACAACTCTTTATATTTTTCTTGTCGAGCTGCCTACATTTCCTCCATCTCACCGAGCTCCCAATGAGCTCGGCCCTAGCTTGGCCCACCTTTTCCTCACAACCATGGTCAACCACTCAACCTCGAGTTCACCTCTTCTTCAACCTATATGTTGTGCCATGGCTCATTGAGCCTTCATCACCCTTCCCACTCGGGGTTGACCTCTCGTCTACCAAGTAGACTCACCACATTGTTTAATTGATTGCCAAGTTCCCTTAGCCCTTACTCTCCCTTCTACTAGTTTGGATTGTGGTTTCGATCCACTTCCTTCCCCCTCACTCGAGCCTTCCATTGAATTTGCAACCATCTCATGTTTTGATGGCTTGGCATCTCCCCAAGATCCTTTCATCCACCTCTATGCGACACCGGTTTAACTCAAATTTTTCTCGGACTCATCTTGTATGATATTGAGTTTTTTCCCAACTCAACCATGCCTCCCATGAGCTCGTTCCTTTCTTAGATCACCTTGTGAGCTATCTCCTTGTTTACCAACTAATTTTAACCCTAGCTCAACTTCATGTTGAACTCTTAGATCTTTCCCTTTGCATCCCTCACTCTCATCATTGACTAGCTTGCATTCGCATTAGGTTCCCATGATGCAACTCACCATTTAAACATGCATTCTCGCTTAGCTCGCCCACGTGAGCTCTCTAATCTAATGATCTTGGGAGCTTGATTTTCACCCATCATCTCACCACTTTCTCACAACCACCTAGCTCGATAGATCTCGCCATACATTTGCATTGACCAAATAGCTTGGGAGCTACTCACCGAGCAACTGGGTGAGCTATTATTAACTCAATAGCCTCCTAAGCCCTTTTGCCAATTTTTGCACTTTTTTTTTTTTTTGAATTCTCCTACAACCAAGAGATCGGGAGGTATAATGCAGGTGCCAAAAACTTCCCTTTTTACCCTTTCACTTTCTAGCCAAACATTGGCACTGCGGGGGATCACATTTTATCTCTTTTAAGTTGACCTCTGGGTTCAAAACCCGAAGATAAAAAAAAATCCTCTTATGGTTTCAACATTCCTAAAACATGGAGATTGCTCCCGAATACTACATGTAGCCTCAAATTCACTCTAGGGGCTTATCCTGTTTGGGTCCTACTACCCCAAGTTGTCCATTTTTCCCGGGAGGGAAAAATGGATAACAATTAGTTCACCTGTCTCCTCCTACTCACATCTACAAAATTACCAAGTCAAAATGACTCATCACTCTTAATTTTTTATCTAAATCACATCCTCTTTCTAAGTCGTTAGTTCTAGTACCAAGTCAAGTTAAGCAACATCCTCTTAAGAACGATCTCAATACATCACCAAGTCATACTCAACAATCACCACCTAAAGTTAAACTTGTAATTTCAACATTCACTATAGACCCTACATATGTTGATGATTGGGACCCTACATATGTTGATGATTGGGACCCTACTATGATGATAAATCATTGGATAGTCACACTTCTCTATCTCCTCCACATCCGACCACTTTTTTTAAGGAAGCTAATCCATGCGTTGATCCACATAGTGTCTTTTGACTAGACTTTCATTGCGTACATACTTGGGGCCATAACATCTACTACATCCCCCACCCTATTAGCATTAGCACATCTATCATATTTTCATTATCATACATCTATCCCCTAACTTAGACATACTCATCACACATTTTAACGTTGTCATTACCTAATGACGTACTCTTGTGCTTCAATTCACACTTGAATGTTGAGGGATTACCACTACACTCGAAACCCACACACTTCACCATTAGGCATTACACATTGCATTTCATCACAAATCGTGCATCATATAACACACAACATATGCTTAGTCTACAACATTTCGACATTAGTCCTCATCTTACATATCCCATACTTATAACACCCACACATTTATTATCATACATTATTCATCTTATGCATTACATACCCTATTAATAAATTTATGCATAATGCCTCACATCCTATACATAGGCATATACCATACATCATACACTCGCATGCCTTCACTCACACATTTTCTATATACTATACTAGTCTTCATCACGTACGATTCTAGTATTACATCATTTCATCCTACATACTACATTCCTAGTCTACTTACACATATTAAATTGCACTCTACACTTTACATTTTATATACTACACATTCTACATTGCATTTTACACACTGTGCATTTACATAGTCTACTTATCACATGATCATCTATCATCATCACTTTTACTATCTTGTCTTATACGTGCTGCATTCACTACCCTATGACGTACTTTAGTTCCTCATTCCATACTCGACTACCAAGTGTTTAAAATCAAATGGACCTTATACTCATCATAATTTTACAAAGTAACCTATCATCATGTGACATTACTAGTTTTGTGACATTTTTAGGTTAAATTGTCTCCTAGTCTATCATCTTGTAGTGGTATATACCTTAGGTTACATCAACATTCCCTCTTTTCCTCCTATAGTGACATATTCTTTAGGCTAAATCATCACCCATTCTATCATCTTGTAGTGGTATACACCTTATGTTACATCACCACTATTTACCGTTCCTCTTATAGTGATATACACTTATGGATAAATCATCACTCATCCTTGCATCAAGTCGTGATATACGCTTCACCTATAGGGTTCACACATACATTGTTGCTAGCCATATTTCATCGCTACCCATACACATTCACCACAACACATTAGACACAACCCACTACTCAACCATTTCCTAATGATGTACTCTCGTTTACAGTTCATTCTTGACTACTGAGGGGGAAAAATGAACCTCATCAGATACACTTCCATTCGCTCGGGGGCACACGGATCCTATAATTCCATTTTAGATTCCATTCCATCCATCCACATCATACCGCATTGTCTTGGAGCATTTATTCTTGCTTGCTAGTGATTTACATGATCACTTTACTACACATGTTAGATTGATTTCTTATATGTCATTATCTATACCATCCACACATGTGTGTTCATGCCTTTGTCTAGTTGTGATCACATATACAGATCTTTTACACGCAATGTGATGCTTGCCTTCTACCCTTCCTACACTAATCACCGAGGGCATCCACATTCGATTCTTCTAGTGTTATAGTTTCATTTTGTACTTAGCACTCTACATTACTTGGTTATTTAAGCTTTGACATATTGGTTATTTCTATAACATGCTAACAGGTGTTCCATGTACAACACTTGTTTTGTAGGATTACATGTTTCCATGACTACTTGTTTATTTGTATGTACTTGTCTATCATTGTTTCCATTGTATGTAGGATTTTCCCTATGTTTGTGTGCACACTTTCTTTTTATTTGTAGCCATGATGGCCTTGCGTGTCTTGCGATATCATGAGTGATGTCCCATGTTTGCATCCCACTTTGTGTGACTTACTTGCTTTCTTGCATGTTTACATTTACTACATTGTCTCATGTAGCTTACACATGTTTTCTATATGCATGTATTGTTTGTTTACACTTGTCTTTGGCTAGCCTTCTTATTTGTGCATTTCTTGGTTTCTACCAAGCACTTTCTATGGTTCCATCATACATGTGGTTTCTCTTATTTTTGGTCACATGTCTCTTATAAAGTGATGTCCCATGTGCCCCTAAAGAGGGGGCGTCATTTGGGATTTTTGACATACTAACACAGAGACTCTATACCAATTCGGTTTAGTTTTCTACAAGGAGTGGGTTCGACTCACAGTATATGAACCCCATATATAGCGTATTTTACAAGACATGATGTTCTTAGCATTCTCATAAATAGTTATAGATTGGAGGTTACTGTGGGTGTGCCTCTCTACACTACTTCACCAGATGGCATTGATCACCCAATAAACCAGAGAATACATATATATTCACACACATTCAAATGAAGCGTTTAGAGCTTGGAGGACACATATAATTTCCTCCCTACACTTCTTTAGCCAAGGTGGCGTGAGATCACCCAAAAAACTTGCAGTACAGATATCCTCTTACACTCTCTTTCTTGACATGGATCAGTGTACACATCTTCCATTTACATTTGTGTATTTTACATTTACATGTATCTTTTACATAATTTTTTACACTTACATACATACATATTTGAATACTTGATTGTTTTCTCCTTGCATGTCCGACCGTATGATAAAAAAGCAATCAAATTGGGGGAAACAAAAACAAACAAGGAAACAACAACATTATGTGATAACACATGCTTTTACTAACCATGTAGGTACACTACACGCCACAACAACTACACACGTGTTCTCGCCTTAGGTTCACTCTCATCACTTTGTGCACTTTTCATCTTTAGTTTCCATGCTCCTCCATCTTTTTATCATTCCATACTTTTTCTATTCCTTCGGTGCGTTTTGACTACACTCTTCATGGACATCGTGTACACATCTCTATCTACTTTATGTTACCAATATTTCGCTCACCAAACATAAATTGGGGAAAAATGTAATCACAAGATCATGCACTTTAGACAATTATTTATCTCGGTCTCATACTAATATTTACAAGGTTCTTGAGAGAAGAAACTACTAATTAACCCCCTTCCTTGGCCATCTTACTTTACTTTTATTTCATCATTTCCACACATTTTCATCCACATTCCCAGTCTCTTTTAGCATTTTCTTGTAATTTTATCCTAGGTTGGGGAAAACATGGTAGTATTCGGGCACTTGTGGGTGCTCTAGTCCCACCAAGGGTGCCCCAATCCTTTTTTACTTTCCTACCACTTTTGGGCTCTTTTAGACATTTCTCATTCTTGTCTTTTGGTGATTGGCCATTTTAGGGTTAATTACAAAATTAGATCAAGAGAACCCTATAAATATAAAGTTATGAGACCATAATGAGGGACCTAGCATCATTTAATACTATCACTCATCTAGAGTTGCATCCATCTATTGCATTTGCATCCACATAGCTCCATCATCAAGGCACAAGCTAGGGAGTTTGCACCACACTTCATAGGGGGAAAATTCTATTCTATCTCATGCACACATGCTATTACATTTTATACATATATTTATTTCTCACTATTTCACAAATGTGACTAACACAAGAACACCTAGGGCAAATTATGCACACACTCACCGTAACTATGTTTGGGTCTCAAAATGTATTGCATCGCTCGGAGTATCATTTGGGTCTAAAATGTAAGTCCAATGTTGTGAAATCTGAGGTTAGTCTCGACCCTTTCATTCTACATTTTTCTTTTTAGGGTTTTGATACTTCTTTGTGGTTTATTGCAGGTCTTATCTTTAATCTCGGATTATTGGCGACATCTAGCAAGATAGACAACAAAGTTGATGTGACACACATCGAGGGTTTTAGACCACCTTCTAACCCTATAAAACCCATATCTTAATTTTTTACATAGACCGGGTGCCCAAATTACAATCCAGAGCACCCCATGTACCCCATCCTCCTCCAAGTGCTCCAAAGATAGCTAGATCCTCCAAATCTTTCCTTTTCTGGACTTCTACATAGTTTTCATCCTCCTAATTTTTCCAAATCATGCATGCACACAAATTCCGCCACTTCATCAAATCAGCTGAGTTCTTTCCTCTTCCTTCTTTTTCACATTATGGTTTAACATTTTTTACATAGTGGTTTAAATCATTTACATTTTTATGTACTTCATTTATTTATTTTATTACAATCATGCATATCTTAGATTAACTATCCCTAAGTACCCATACTAGTAAAATTTCAGTTAATCACTTAGTTAACACTCTTTCCAATTTCAATGAGACCACCTAGTAAACCATAGAGAAAAATTACAACCTTGAGACCTTTTTCTCATATGACTTGACAAAGACCTAATACAAAATTGTAAGGAATGCCTTGTAGACTAAGTCATCTTAATAAAAACCTTGAATACATTGACCTAATCTGAGACCCACAATATTTCATGACACTATCATGTTCCTATAAGATTTGATTCAGAATTTTATGACTTAGAGACCTCAAACACTTTTGGATACATGAGGACACCTTCACACACATGTATACATCATGACAAAGTGTTACACACAACATCAATTTTTTTAAATTAAATGAGAACAAGGACCTTGACAAAACAACATTTGATGACATATAAAAGACTCATAACATCATGACTAATGGGAGTAAGCACTTTGACAAACATCCTTTGAGAAATATCCAAACCACACACAAGATGTCAACATGACAAACTCGACACCTACAAGTAACCAAATCTCAAAAATGCATGGGAAGAGTCACTTTCCATACCTTATCACTCTAGAGGTATCCTAGAGACATAATTACTTCATATTTTCATGCACTAAATCATTAAGACACATGTGGTCTTCTTCAACTAGAGAAAACATACCTCTTTGAGATGATTTGAACCCTTCTTTGACAAATCTCATTGGATTAGACTATAATTCAAACTAAGAATCATTTTCTTAACCTCCTTAACATGAGCAACCTCCTTCTTAACCTTTGGATCTGATATGGAAATATTTGAATCATTCACGGGAAAACTTTTCTCTTAAAAAATATTCTATTAGATGGTTAAAACCTACTAACAACTCTTGAGTTCCACCTTGAAAAAAAATCAAGCAACATGTCCTTATTTATGACACTTATGACATATAACACCATTCTTGTTTCTTCTTGGTTCAAACATTCTTAGATTCCATCCACAATCCTTGGCTCTATGGCCATACTCAAAAAATGAATGAAATTCACCATTAAAGAACCCTACACCATTCCTAGGAGACCTCCTCTTAATCTCTAGCTCTATGACCAAAATCATGTCAAACATAGCTGATGAGACCAAAATATGTCTCATTATATCACCAAATAACACTCTTATTCTCTCTCTTAAAATAAAGCTTTCAAGTGAATTTAGATGTAGTTTTAATAACATATAACATATTTAAGGTAGAATATAGGATTTATCTTATCATCTCTTTAAGAATCTATTTGCAATCTAATTGTTGTTATTTCCTAATATTTCTTCTAAATTTGGAATGCAATAGTGTGTAGAAAATAGGTCATAAGAAACTCTACTCCAAGTTCATAAATTGCAGCTACCAAAAGTCTTCACACAACTACTGAAAGGCCCAACTGTTCATAGATTGCTGCTAGATTTCTGCTACGGAAATTCTTCACACAACTATAGAAATGCCCATCTAGTGAAAGTATTTTGTTTCATTCAAAATTAATGTAAAGGAGTACTAAACTATTCAGCCCACTCTTTGCTTCCATGTCATCAAAAACAATACATATCCAAACATGTGTTAATCTAAAGTCATGCACGCATCTGGCATTCCAAAAAGAATTCAAAGTCATAGATTAACACTCCTCCATTTTCTCTCCATATCTCAAGGATGAGAAAATAGTGGAATAGTATTAGGAATGTTTAATAAGTACTCTCCCACTTTGTGTTCCTAGATTAAAGAGATGAATTGTAAAAATATTCTCCACAAGAAGTGGTCTTTTTGTAGTCAAGTTTGTTTAGTATTTATTTCTTTGAATAAATCCGACCAAGAATAGGTAGTTAGTTCTTGGTGTGTGGACTAAGTAAACTAGGAGTAATGTCTATAAATACCTCTTTCATATACTTGGAAAGGGGGGCATATTTTGTAAATAATTTTTAAATCAATACAAGTGCGCTTATAAATTTAATTGTAGTTGCTACAAATCCAAGGGAAGAGAATGGCCAAAATCCACTCTTCCCCAAGGAGGGGATTTTTTTGTTATTTCTTAGCATAGTTTATTTACTGCATATTTATTTCAGTAATTTAGTTTTTGTGTGTTTCCTTTTCATGCATGTTTAATTTTATTATGTTTTCTTAGGAAGAAGTATTGTTGAATAATATTTTCCTTTCTCCTTTTGCATACAACTTTAGACACCACCTTGGTTATAATGACACCAACTTGTCTATGATTTGGTTAAATGACTAGTAATACAATGACCCATCATTTTTGGCGTTGTTGTTGGGGACTATGGTGTTATTAGGAGACTCAAATTTTTCTAAAAGAGTATTCTAGTGACAGTAGAATACCTCTTAGCAAGATTTGTGACAGGAGATTCTTATTCAATAACTTCTTTAGAATTTATTTTCCTGCAATTTCATTTCTTACAAATTTCTTTTCCTACAATTTTATTTCTGCAAATAGATTAAATTTTATTTTTGCAATTAGATTTAGAAACTTGATGGAGATTTCCAAAAAAACCCCCCTCTCAATAAAATGGAATCACCATTTCATATTAGTCCATTAGACATGTGTTTATGTAATTATTTATTCTATTAAGAAATATTTCTATTATATTCATATTGATCATTTCAATATGATATTGTAGCTTGTTGATAAGATTGACTACCTTAATCAACATATGGATGAAAATTCATAATATAAATATGCATTGTCATCAAATAAAACCCGTATCTAGTTCCATTTCCTATATACACAACAATTACAACAGCTAGTTACCCATGTATTTTGGTGTGATGGAATGGATACAATAGGAATCTGATGATAAGTCTTCTTAATCTTTATAAAAATTGTAAAAGAATCTATTTATGTAGGGTATAAATTGATTTAGGTTTCCTATTCTAAAATATTTCTTGTTTGCATGTATTGTTACTTCAGAAAGATTAAATAATAGTTCATGCATGTAAGAAATGCAAAAAAAAAAACTAACTTTGTGTAGGTTAACAGAGAAAAATTTTTATGGATTATTTGTGCAAATAGATTGGGAGGAAAAATGCAAAAAGAAACGGGGCATTGCAGAGGAGGTCAAAGAAAAATTCAGCTGATAAGGAGTTTTTATGTGAAAAATAGTAGCATTTTCCATATGTAAACTACTCGCAGCTCGCAAAGAAGTAGCTCAAATGATTTTTGGGTCTTGTTCTACACGATATGAGATTTCTAAATCATTTTTGTTGAGAAATGACCAAGATATCACAATTTGAATGCATGCTACTAAAAATATCTTATGATGCATGTAAGTATTATTCTAATACTCCTCATTTTCAAGTACCTGATTCATTCCATGCTACCCTCTTTGTCTCAATTTTTTTATTTTTCTAAAACTCATTTTCCCAACTTTTGGAACCACCAAAATTCCTCCGATAATACGTAGTCAATGTTAATCCTTCTCATGACTGTAGAAAATACTGGCTCAACCAATATATGCTAATTGAAATGCCAACATACCATTTGTATTCAGGATCATACCCACAACCTCTCATAATAAACCATCCATTCCCAATAAATGAAGAAGTCCTTGAACCATCTCATTTCCCATAACAATTTACCATTGTTTCTCAACTTCTTATTTTTCATGTACACCTGACTCTTCAAAGAAACAATTATAGCCAAATTTTTCTCCTATGCCAAACCATACCTCAGACAAATGAAGTTTTTGATATTTTTGTTATCTAATACATTAATATTTGTATTTCATTTTCTCACAATTTGGTGATAGCATAAGCTTCTAAGCAGTTGCTTTGTTCAAAGAAAGTTCATCACTTCATGGAGCACTCATCATATGAGGATTCCAAGGGCCAATTGATTCTCTGCAAAAGAAGACATTTGTTTCAATGGTTGTATATTGTTCTCAGATCACAAAGGTTACATTTTGAAGGAGAAGTTGAAGATTGTAATTAGATTTCTAAGTTGGTTGGATGCTTTGCAAAAATATAGAAGATTGCTTCCTAATTTTCCATCATGTTGACATTTCTCAAAAGGATAGTGATTGGTTAGAAAACTAGTTTACTGGCTGGCCAATTACTAAAAAAAAAAAACAAAAAAAAAAAATTACACTTCAAAGTCTTTCTTGGATCCATATGATTGCTTCTCTTATGCCGACTTGGTTGATGAAATTATTTTCTACTGAAAAGTTCTATGTTGCAGAGGCCTTGACTTCATATCTATTTGTTTTTTCAATTGTAGATGGAAATCAAAGTTATACAACATGATGAAAGCAAGGATAACTATTGAGTATGGTATGGTAACTTCTATTTTTATTCTTGAATAATGTTATTTTTTTAGTTACAAATAGATTCACTTCTCAAAGCTTTAAAAAAGAAAAGAGAAAAGAGAGAGAAATTTGTCAAGATATACATGTGTTGATCAAGTCAAGTAATAAAGCAAATGATGTAGATCTCGTCTTTCTAGTTTAAAGTAATTGGGATCTATAAGTTGTTTAATTAATAAAATAGTTTGCATGAGGACATGCACAAAAATAACTATGGGGGAGAATAAATCACTTCCAAATATTTTGAAGAATGCATGAGGAAACAAAGAGCTAAGTGTGGAGAAAAACTCTCTACATTGTCTAAGAAAAACTTCATGAAAAAGTTTACTTCTAGAATCTCAGTTTGTTGCTATCATGAAAAAATGAGAAGACAATTTGAAAGATGTAGAAGTATTGACAAAATCAAATTCTATAGGAAGATCAATAGCTTGCATGAGGGCATGCAAGAAGTTAAGTGTGGGGGAAATGATGAGACCAAAATATGTCTCATTATATCACCAAATAACACTCTTATTCTCTCTCTTAAAATAAAGATTTCAAGTGAATTTAGATGTAGTTTTAATAATGGATAACATATTTAAGGTAGAATATAGGATTTATCTTATCATCTCTTTAGGAATCTATTTGCAATCTAATTTTTGTTATTTCTTGATATTTATTCTAAAGTTGGAATGCAATAGTGTGTAGAAAATAGGTCATAAGCAACTCTACTCAAAGTTCATAAATTACAGCTACCAAAAGTCTTCACGCAGCTTGTTGAAAGGCCCAGATGTTCATAGATTGTTGCTAGATTTTTGCTACATGAAAATTCTTCACGCAACTACGGAAACACCCAACTAGTGAAAGTATTTTAGTTTGTTCCAAATTAATGTAAAGGAGCACCGAACTATTTATCCCACTCTTTTCTTCCACGTCATCAAACAAGAATACATATCCAAACATGTGGTGATCCAAATTCATGCATGCTTGTGGTGTTTCAAGAAGAATTAAAAGTCATAGACCTCCATTTTCTCTCCATGTTTCAAGGATGAGTAAATAGTGGAATAGTATTAGGAATGTTGAATACGTACTCTTCCACTTTGTGTTCATAGATTAAAGGGATGAGTTGTAGAAATATTCTCCATGATAAGTGGGTTGTTGTGGTTAATTTTACTTAGTGTTTATTACTTTGAATAAATCTTGCCCAAGAATAAGTAGTTAGTTCTTAGTGTGTGGACTAAGTAAACTAGAGTAATGTCTATAAATACCTCTTACATATACTTGGAAAGGGGGCATATTTTGTAAATAATTTTTAAATCAATACAAATGTAGTTATAAATTTAATTGTAGTTTCTACAAATCTAAAGGGAAGAGAATGGCCAAAATCCACTCTTCCCCAAGGAGGAGGATTTTTTTGTTATTTCTTAGCATATTTTATTTACTGTAGATTTATTTCAGTAATTTAGTTGTATGTTTCCTTTTCATGCATGTTTAATTTCAGTATATTTTCTTTGGAAGATGTATTGTTGAATAACATTTTCCTTTCTCCTTTTACATACAAATTTATGCATCTCCTTGGTTATAATGACACCAAATTGTCTATGAGTTGGTTAAATGACTGTTAATACAACGACCCACAATCAATAGCAATATCCATTAAATGATGAACCATATCTCATATAATTAGGTTGTATGATGGATTTATACCTACTTGGATGAGCCTTATTGATCACTTTTTCATCTTATTTAGTGCTTGAATAGCAACACCATCATTATCCACATGTTTTCCTTCAAACCCTAGGCTTGTTTTGAAACTAGCCACCCTTTTTTCTTCTAAAATACCGTCAAGAGCTTGAGATTTCTTCTCTAACTTTCCATAAATTTTCAACTTGTTAGAAGCATCCTCTAAATCAGATTCCAAAGCTTTCAATTTTTCTTCATACCTAGAATAAGCTTCCTCTTTCTCCTTTAGGGCTTTAGACATATTATCCACTTGAGATTTCAAATCCTTGATAGCTTGATCATGATATTTCTCCATATCAATTATTTTATCTTGCAATCCAAAACCAAAGACTTGGCAATATCATATTGTTTCTGCAAAGATAAGTTGACTTACCCATTTGTGCTTCTAACATCGCCTTCAAGATGTTAGACTTACTTCATAGGAGGACTGCTCTAATACCAATTTTGAAAGAAAATGGACTGAGTGGGGTGACTCAATCCTATAATAATTTTTACTTCATTAACCAAACCATACATTCATCAATTAGATTGTCCATACATCATTCATAACCATGTGTGCTTATTAAGATATGTAACATCAATCACAAGAGCATGAAACAAAGTACACAACACAAGAAAACCATATATAAGTGGGAAACCCTCATGGGGAAGAAAACCAATAAAACTTTGTTTATATTACACACAAAAATAAATTTAGTGAAGCACTAACTTCAAAAGGAGCACCAACCCCTAGTTTAGTAGAACACTAACCCAAAAGGGAGAACCTTGACCCCTCAATTAGTGAAACACCCACTCCACAAGGATACTACAACCCCTAATATTACCAAGAACCAACTCATCCACCTGATGATGATGATATCTAATTTTTTTTTCTGCCACAACTGATGGATATCTCTAATTTAGCTCACACACCTTTGCTCAAACCCTCATTCCTCTATCTTTCTATATCTTCTTCTTCTTCTTAGTCTTGATTTGGCTCTAAAAATTTCTCACATGCCTTCAATCAATATTCAACTTGTATAAAAAAATTTCATCTCTCAACACATGCCCTCATACAGATTTCACTCTCTCATAGGGTCACATTTTTTTCTCTCTTGCAAGACAAGCTCACAAAATGAGCTCAAACTTCACTTTTATATGCTTCTCTCCCTTATAACACAAGAGAGTTCCATCCCGCACCCTTAATTAAACCTATAAATATTAATAATATTCAAATAAACTCATTACAATAGTCACATTTAACCCATGTAAGTCATCCATGCAAAAAAACCACTCATCATACATGAACAAACCTCAAAACCCCATCACTAGGATGAGAAAAATCCAATCATACCAAAACCATTTTTAGTACAACTTCCAAATTCACCACGCATGAGTAATATATCATAACATCATCATACATGGTTGCACATTTACTTTAACCAATCAAAAAGTTCATTAAATGGACCCACTGGCTCATATCCTTCTCAAAACAATTATTTCCAACACCCCTTTGGGCCTCAAGACCTCTCAACATGAACTAAACTATGGCATGTGACCACTCTATGGAAACCTAATTTTTTTACATCACTTATATGTAATAGATATCTTTATACATCCATATTATTTAACCACAACAACTTTACTCTTCAAAAACAAGTTACTCAAACACCAATTTTTCTAATTCAGCTGGTGATTAACATCCTTTATGCCACTTTCAAGACCTCCCAAGCATTCAATAGGATTTTTTTATCCCTCTTCACTTCTATGTCATAGAAAACATCAATCATTCATCTCATGCTTAAAACAATTCATTCTTTCAAGATAAACAAACATGTCCTGAAAAATGCAACTATCTTATTATTCACAAATCAACCTAAAAGAGACATAAAATTAAATCAACATGAGATAAAACTTATACAATTGGAAATATATCTAATTCTCCTTTCCAGAACATATTAAAACTCCTTCCAAATCTAAGTGGAAGGCCTTAAACCAATCTCATCTCTATAAATTTTTGTTTATGGCTTCTAGGACTCAAGAACTTATTGTGAACCCAACATGCTCCATCACACAAAAACACACTTCCACACTAAACCAAATCATTTAACACACTTATAAATTATTCCTAAGCACTTATTACCTTCAAAAATCATGAACAACTCAAAATCATCACTTTACCTTATGTAGCCATTTGGCACCCTACTAGAACAAGCATCCTTCAAACTTGATCCTCAAATAATAACTCACAATTTTTTCATAACTTATCTAATAATAAATTTTGATATACCAATGGAAATATCTATGAAACCGCTTCACAAAAAAACTTGAATGGAGTCCTAACTCCCCTAGTAGCTCTCTGAATCTCAAATTTACCATAAGCTACTCCAAACCAGCCCAAAAACCAGTCTTCATAAATAGGGCATACTTTTAACTTTTTCTCCATCACTATGACCTAAAACATTCATTAACCTCTAGAAAACTCTCATGGGCTATCATAAACTCCAATTTATACTTTACCTTCTTTGGAGAAATTTTCCTAAACTATAACTCTTCGAAAAATCTTTTCGTGGGGTCCCACATATTGTCACATGCTCTAATTCACCTTTATGGAAATTTGGTAAAGTCCTATACAACATCTAATCATCACATTTTCTCAAGCAATAAAAACTAGGCTGGTATAATAACTTTTTGCCAAGATGCTCTTAGGGTTTCAAACCACTTTGCACTTATTAACGATCATTCATAAAAATGTGACAACAAAACCACCTCATTCTTTTTGTGAAAAATTCATAACTGAATTAAGAAGCAATGAAAAATAGCTCAGGTCCCCATGTAAAGCATACAATTCAAAACAAGCATCGAAGATCCATTTTTCTCTTTAAAAACACACCGAACTTACCCGGTTTCAACAAAACTTGCATATCTTCAAATTTCTTCAGCAAATTGACCTGAAACTTGTCATGAATCATCATGACAACATTATATACATGTACATATTCACCAAATAGCCAAAATATGTATGAAAATCTCCATATATAGCGACTTACCAATGCCAACATACATGTTTCTCACTGCTTTTTTCCCAAGGACCCCAAAACACCTCCAAACTACTGCAAACTAACCTAAAACTCACCATACACATCAAGTACAAGTGCCACAATGCTTCTATCATGCTCCACCATGATTTATTGGGTTCAAATCTCACATCTCTACCTTATTTTGCATGCTCCAAGGTTACAAACAAGTCTAGAATGACCTGAATCAACAATGAAACTTCATGACCTAACCATACCGACCACATGCAAACCCATAGACACCGAAAAACACCTCATGTACTATAATGACCTCATGACATCAACCAAACAACTAAAAATTATCATACTATGACTTAGCTCACTCAACCATGCACTAAGACAACATTGAACTCACCAAAACCGACACTACCAATCAACCTTCATGTTTGACTTCAAAATAACACCTAATCGAGAATCACATGACCTCATAACACCCTTTTCCATTAATGGATTTGACATCAATGACAATACTAACACATAATAGGAAACAATAGGAAATTTTTATTTCCCATCTCCAAGGCTAGACCTACTTTCTACCACCCCCTCCTTCTACACTAAACTTTTCTCCTTGTAGCCCTTCCTTGAGGGTTTTTAAAACTTATTTTCACACTCAGAGGGTTTCAAGACTAACTCAAGATATTTTAGGATACCCTTTTCCCTATTTCACTTGCCCAAGAAGTTTCAGGTTCAAACTCAAACTTTAAACATCTGTTTTGACTAAATTGTTCTTACAAATTAGGTCTCCTCTTGAGACAATCTTGTCTACAACAAACTAGTATAGATTTAGGTCATAAATATTATGAAAACTTATTCAATATACTAGACATTTGACACCAACCCTTAAACCATCTAAACTCCCTACATACCTACTCTAAATTTTAATTTTTGAATATTTGGACGCAATTTAACACTATGAAATGAACCCTATAAACTCTTAAGGACCTCAAGACTCATAGATTATCTTGATAGAACAATATATATATATAGAGAGAGAGAGAGATAAAATGAGAGAGAGAGAGAGATAGAATGAGAAAGAGAGAGAGAGTAAGAGGAGAAAGAGAGTGAGTGAAGGGAAATACCTTAAGACCCCTGAGACTAAAATGGAATCTCATAGCACCAAATGGAATACTCCCACACATTAGAGTGGCTCTAGTAAATTCTAGGCAAGGCTTCATCTTGGTTCCCAATGATCTTGATGCTTCGCGAATATGATGGCCGGGCATAGTCCTTTAAGAGCCCTAAGAGATAAAAATGTTATAAGTTCACTTTTTGATTTATCAATCTCCATGCAACCTTGAAAGTTCTCATTTGATCCAACCTATTAGCATTGGGACCCTCTAAGAATTACTATCTTGGTTTTCCCGTGTCGATTTGGTCTTCTCGTTGTCCATTTTTTGTAACGGTGTCAAATATTCTTTTCGAGTCGGTGTAATGTTTCCAATGCACCATTTTGCAAAAATAATCTCATGACACCAAATGAACCGAGCCCACACATCGGGGTGGTATGTTAAAAACTAGGAGAGGATTCCTTTCGTGGCCCAATAATCTTGGTGATTCATGGCTACATCAATCGGGCATAAACCTTAAGATCCCCGAGAGAATAAAGGATATAAATTTGCTTTGGGTGATTTCTCGGTCTCTGTGGTACCTTGAAATGTCTCATTTGATCCTACACCTCTATGTTAAGACCTTCTACAAATGTTTGTCTCAGTTTTCCCCATCTCAATTTGGTCTTCTCTCTTTCCTATTGTTTGAAATGATGTAAAATACTCCATTCGAGTCAATGTAAGGTCTTCCAATGCATTATTTTGTAAACGGAAGCTCGTGACACCAAACGTATTGTACCCATGCCTTGGGGTGGCCTGTAAATGTTGGGTGAGGCTTCATTTTTTCCCAATGATCTTGATGCTTACCCAATAATAAGAATTGTGTGTAAGTAGGGCTAGTAGAGGCAGGAGATAGGTGTGAAAGAAGAACTGAGTTTGACCAAAATCCTTCAATGTGAAACATACTAAAGGGTTAAATTACATGGTAATACACTATTAGAAGGGAATTTTGGTGTTGATAACCCTATAAAATTCCAAGACATTATTTTTAGCATCTAGAACAAGTACTAGGAAACATGTCAAGAAGATATTGTTCATATAATATAGGTGGTGAAATGAGAATTGTAAGAAGAGATTTTTCATACAATATAGGTGGTGAAATGAGAATTTTTATTATTATTCGTTTTCAATATTTAATTTTCCTTAGATTCTCTTAGCTTCAAGAATAAGGAATTTTCTACTAACAATTCCAACCACGTGAAGGTGGAAACATTTTTGGCACCACTAACCTACGTAAACATGTTAGTAAGCAATTAAATAGAATTTTAAAACCTACAATTTTTTTAAAAGCATTAAAGTAAATATTCAAATCAAATTCATGTAGATGCATATCTAATCTTAAGTGAACATACCTTTGGAAATTTAATCTAATGAACCGAAATGATCAACTCTATTCTTGACAATAGTGATAATTTCTTCATGATCTAATTCACAAACCTTCCACATATTCTTGGTTGATGACCTACCTCGATATTTGATCAAATGGATATTTGTTGCAAGAACCAAATTTGAATAGTGAAGCATCTTTCTACGTATTTCATTATCTTCAAATAACCAAGTATTTTAGTTTTTGATAAGATATCGTCAAAGACAAGTTCGATTACTACACCGACCCAGTGGGATACTCAAGGTTTTCACCATCAATGATTGTGGAAGTCAATTTATGTTTTCCCTCTACATAATGAGACAAGAAGTAGTATGTTCCCTCTTCATTAAATTTTTTTTGCAATAATCAGTAAAATAATTCCCTACATCACAAAGTAAAAATCAAGTCAAATTTAAAATATTTTATCATTTAATAATTTATAAATTTATAACATGACATGTATGTACCTTGTTGCACTAAATCAAAGACTTGGTCAAAGTTAGGTGATGTTGTCATATGATCTGAAGACACTATAAGTTGTAATGCTCATGGAACTTGATATGTGTCAATTAGAATTAGAGGTTTATAAGTCCATTCATCCACCCACTATTATGACTCAAATTCATTCCACACAAAATCAATGCATGATATGCAAAAACAAGTCATGCACCTAGTATGAATAGTGCAATAATTTGGATTTGAATTACGGAAATGAGTGCATATCACTTGATCTCGTAACTATCATCATACATATTCATAGCTTGTCAAATGTTGTTCCTCTCACAACCAAAATATTCTACGAACTGTTGAGCTCTCTTGATATTCATGTCTCATGTTCTTATTATACCAATCAACAATTCTTTCTACACCTATAAATTTAACACCATCTTTGAACTTTAATTCTTCTCTTACAAGGGCTCTTTTCACACATGATCCTACACCATCATGCTCTCCTTTCCCATTTCTTACCTCAACAAATAAATATATATATATATATATATATATATATATATATATATGTTATACACTTGTTGTCATGTGCATCCCGCTTAGCCAATAAAACATCCATGAATTATTAAATTGTGATACATGCAAATCATCCGACCAAATGTAATGTTGATTGTTTTTGAAAACAATGTTCCTCTCAATGAACTTCACATAAAACAACTGGAAACACCCTTGCACATATTTTGTAAAATTTTTCAATCATCACCGATGTAGAAAAGATACTCTGTTAATATTTTTTGATCTTGCTAAGTAATTTCTAGAGAGTGCATGAAAGTTATATGCACAAAAATAGAAACTTACACCGATTATAGTATTGTGGATCGAACCTCCATTTGTGGCTGCAATGAGTAATTCTCTCATGAAGTCAACTAATGAAACAATAGTACCAAGTGGGAATGTTTCCTTTCTTAATTTGAATTGTTCATCCAACCATGAAGATCTATGTGTGTGCATTGCATACTCATACAAAATTTACTATCTGAATTTGACCATATATTTTGATACAAGTAATTATTTTGTAACAAGCTCATACCTCTTAGATTCTTTTCCATATTTTAATTGATATGTCATAGATTTATATTTGTTGAAACCAACTAATTATTTCCTATTTATGGTGTACTCTCCTCATGGATACAACTTTTCAATTTTTCGCAAGTCACCACATACGTTGCTTGTTCCATCCAAACATGCTTTGTTATAAAAAAATTTCCAATTTATCTTTCACAAAAATATGATAGGAATAAATTCCCTCAGATTTTGGTGGGACATTTAATCCACACTCTTGCAACATGATATCGGTATGTAGAACACAATGTATTTGAAAAAAAAATATCATAATGCAACAAAATTCAACATGATGCCTACAACAAGTTGTACATGAGTGATTGATTTTCATATAAAAGGATTTGTTCATTTCAAAAATCTTTGGTTAATGTTAATTTTTGGGATTTTCATTCTTAAACTAAAAACAATTGTGTAAGAGTCATATCCAATAAATTTTTGCATGCACTCCACTATTACGAGAACCTATTATTCTTTTTATTGCATCTCTTCTATTTGGTGACACCCTTGTGTTCTCATTTCAAAACATTACAAGTAATTATTTTCAAATAATATATGTATACCTATCTTTCTGTGGAAGTGTCTTTGGATAATGCCCAATAGTCAATGTTATTAGTTGACTCAAGAATTTTATGTCTCTCTATTTCTTTCATTAGTTTTTTTTTATCTTCAAAGCTCTACTTGTTTTTCTAATCAAGTGTTTATTCATTATTTTATCACAAACTATATAATTAGTAAGTGCACGTCATGTAACATTACTATCTTTTGGTGTTTTTGGTGACACCTACAATATGATATGTTTTATGTATATTTTCAACAATTGTTGCATTTTGATCATTAATATTATATGTTCTTAGCCCCTAGTTCTTCATTTTAGGTCTCATCTTAATTAATTTTATCAACATAAAAAATACTTGACATATTTGTGTCTCATTTAATTTCTCAAATTAATTATCTCAAATTCCCATAGATTTTCTTCTCACATTTCTTTCAAACATTTGTTTTATTATTTTTTCATCAATTTTAATTAAGTGAATGGTTTTTCTATGCAAAATGGAAGGAGGTGTTCTTAGTGGTAAATATTCATTAACAAGGTGTTGTCATGCAAATATGGAATAGGGAAATTGACAATTTCCGAGCATGAAAACTATACCCCTATGTCGAAATTTTCATGTTTTATCATTCCTAGGCACCCCAAGTCAAATCCGTCAGTCTAGTCACCCCCTATTTGATGTCAAATTGGTCCCCTAGGTGATTTAGGAAAGTATATTCATTCCCCCTAGGTGATTTTAGGGAGTTCTAAAAAGATGTTATCTATAGGCAGTTGTGGGAAGGGCTATCACTGGCCTTCCCAGATCGGATCAACCCCCTTGGAGTAACGGAAGGGAAAAATTCAACATGGAGGTGAATTGAATACCTTAGAACATCATGGAAATTATTTTGGAATGTTTGGGAAGTTTTGAAAGACTTGGAGCAGTTTGAGTGAAAATAGGGTTCACAAGCCTAGGCAGTTCACAAGCCTAAAACAATTGTTGGGCTTCAAAAGAAGATTCGGGAGCTCCAATGGAGTTAGAAGTAAAAAAATATCATCAGAAATAGGATTCCAAGACCTACATGATGGTGAAATAATATTTTTCACAACACCTTGGCGTGCATAGGATTTTCAAGAATTTTTATCAAGCACAAGTGGAGTCTCAAATCACAAATCTGATTTTTCAAGAATCATATGGATGAATAAAGACATGATACCCATTCCATTGGATGAAAATTCCATTTCCAATCAGGATCATATAAATTTCACCAAGAAATTCCACTAGGAGCTCAAGTTATCTTCTTTCTAAGTTGCCCTCTCAAAGGCAGTTCAAGACTTAGTCATTTTTGGGAGGACACGTGTCAACACCAGAGCCTGGTGGGATTTCATGTTCCTAACATCCTAAGGTAATAACCCAACCCTTGAAAATGTGCCCAAAACCCCCATGTGACCTCTGGGACCCTCATGTGACCTCCAGACTTGACAGTTCAACCCCTAGGTGCATTTTTGGAGCATCATTCCCTACCATCGGATCAAGTGCCATGTGTCAGCTCCAGGACCACCATGGAAACTGATTTCCCTCATGTCCCTAAGGTGAGGGACATCAAACATGGAAAAATGCACCCATCCCCTATGGGGAGTCTTTTGGTCACCCACATGACCGACTTTCACCCCCAGTGCATTTTTGGAGCATCCATTCCCTGTCGTCGGATCAAGCGCCACGTGTCAACTCCAGGACCACCGTGGAAACTGATGTCCCTCATGTACCTAAGGTGAGGACATAAAACATGGAAAAATGTGCCCAACCCTCTAGGAGAGTGTTTTGGTCACCCATATGACTAGTTTCCATCCCTCGAGTGCTTTAAAGCTGATTTTGGAGCACTCATTCCTTGTCGTCGGATCGCCGCCACGTGTGTCACCATCTTGCTCATTGTGGAAATTGATGTCCCTCATGTCCCTTAGGTCAGGAAATCAAAGAAAAAAAATGTGCCCAACTCCAACTCAAAAATTTGAATTTTTTTCAATTGTTTTTTACTTCTTTTTTTTCTCATTACGAGAGAAAAGTAAAGTTGAGAGAACACCTCACTCCACCATTGCCAAATCTTGAACCAGCTCCATCATAGAAAATTATCCTTCACTCCATGATGGCACATAGGTCTTAGAAGAATAATTCATCAAGATAAGAAAAATAAATGGAGAACCGAGAAGAAGAATAATGGAAATCCCCATTGCCATAAAATGAAGATTCAAACATATCTTGCAAACCGGTGCACGGATTGATGAACCATTTATTGCTGAGTTTTTCTCTCTTGAAGGCCATTAAAAACACACTTTCAATCCTCCCTGGTGGTGCATATAAACATTCACAGTGAAGAAATCTCATTTCTAGCTCAATGAAGGAAAAATTGAATTTCCCATCAAACCGTTTGTCGGATTGAAGAGAAATTTCTCTTGAAGCATAAGAAGCAAAAACCTATCGCAATGGAATCAATTTCATCATGCAAAATGGAGAAAAAACAAGACCTGAAATTTTCAAGCTCCATTAATGGCTGCCATGACATAGTAATGGAAAAAAATCAATGAGCTACCTCTCCACTTCTCAAGGTTCTAGTGGGCGAAATCGCGTGAAAATTGGAGGGAATGATCATTGAAAAATCTAGTTTCATGTGAACTAGTTTTTAGCACCATGAAGTCCCTATTTTTAGGGATATGGAGGGATGTGTTTTTATCAGCATTCTTCCCTCTTCAATAAATTCTCAAATTCCCAAAGATCCGGTAGGCGAAATCATCCGAAATTCAGAGGGAAGGATCTCCAAAAATCTAGTTTCTCTCAAACTAGTTTTTGCACGATGAAGTCCCTACTTTTTAGGGATATGGAGGGCTGTGTTTTTTTAGTATTCTTCCCCCACCAATGAAAATATCATTTTCCCACTTGTTCAGATGAAGGAATTACTCAAAATTCGGAGCGTGGAACCCTGGAATAAAACCCAAAATTTCAAGACCCGTTTTGTCACAATTTGACATTCATGGTGCACTTACTAAAAATAGCATGTCTCCTTGCATAGGGGTTTGTTACTTTAGGTAAGCCACCATTTGAAGATTCCATGAAGAAGGTGGTGAACACAAAGGGAGTATCATAAGAAAATTCATCAAAAAGTTCATCTCACTTTCAAATCACACTTACTAAAAATAGCATGTTGTTCTGAAAGGGAAAGTTTGGCACAATGGGACATTAAGGAATGATCATTCAAGTCAACATCATCATGCAAGATCATCATAGGAATTTCTCATGGGAATTCAAGATTCACCTCAGATAATTCAATAGTGTCTCCCAACACTCACTCCATGGCTCGAGTTGTAGGAGTATCTTATGCGGGGTAGAAGTTGCGGTCATCGAAACACCATTCAACAATGTTTTTTAAACACTCATTCCAAAGCATCTGTGAGCCCATTTGAAGGATTTTTCCATGATTTTGAAGATTCGAGTTTCATCACATTAGATCTTTCAATCAACGAGGATCATCGAACTTCATCAGGGGCAACATCTTCTCCTCTTCTCTCTTCCCTCTCCCCAACTTTCTCTCTCTTCAAATGTTCTAATTCTTCATTGGGGTTTGCACTTTTTGATATGCCTTTAAGTCACCTAAAAGTGACTTTAGAAACATAATGTAAATTAAGTCACCTTGATTTTATAAAAGGGACTTAAATATTTGATAGGAATACGAATAGTCTAAAGTTAGAAATAAGGCATATGGAGGGTCATGAGGAAGATGATAAGTCACCTCTCATTCTATAAATTGTAACGCCATTCCCATTTCAAAGGGTTGGTAATTGATCTTGTAAACTCAAGAGTGCATTGTACCTAGAGAAAGCAAAGGAGATAGCCATTTTATTCTACTTTCCTCCACTCTCAAATTTCTTCCATTCCCACACTATGTACAACTTCTGTTTAAGCATCAATACAAGAAGAAGGATTTTGTAGCCTTTTTGATGAGGAGATTTTAGAAACTATGAGTTCATAATCTTATCTCATCTTGTTGCCATTTGCAGGGTTGTTTCTTCTCATAAATGCATGTGTTGAAGTTTCTAACTAGTGTGTGCAGGAATCTGATTTCCTACCTACAACATTAGTTCCCTATCTCATTTCTCACTCCCCTTTCCTGCTTTATAGACAAAGTCCTCTCTAGCAAGAAATTGCTAGCTTTTTATAGTAGGGTTAGAGGAGTGCCCTTTGTTGGATCCCCAGTCAAAAGGCCACCACAAAATCCACATTTTCAAGGGCATATACATATACGATACATGCACTGGTTAAGTAGAGGACTTAGATTCCAAGAGTGTTGGCAAGAAATCCACAATTTTTCCACCTGAAAAAATTTTCTCACCAAAATTTTTGGGACCCATTGTGGGGTAGATTTAGCAATATCTGCACCCAATATATGACCACAAGGTCTGAAAATTAAAAAAATCAAATATTGAAAAATAAAAAAAAAGGAGTTCATGAAAGTCCATTTTGCCAAAAGATACACTTGCTGATTTCTGCACATGACTTTTCACATTCCACAATGTCCTTTCGTGTTCCCACTATAAAATTTTCCAAAATCTGGCTAAAGGAAGATACACCAAGTTGAGAAGTTCAGAGGGTGTTGTTGATTCCAATTTTGAGGCTTTGAAAAATCAGCAAGAATGAATTAGAGATAATCCATACTTCTTCTCTCAAGCCTCCTCTCCATCTAGCTCTTCAAACAGTTCACTTGGCAATCCTATCAAGACTCCTATTGATACCCCCTTCAAATTCTCCCATTTTTCAACCACCATTGGTCATTGAGTTCCTAGAAGAAGAAGAATTTGTAGAAGCAAGAGAAGAAATAGAAAATGAAATGGAAGATGAAGAAGAAATACCTCAACCCATTGTTCCATGGGGAAGGAATACATGCCCGCTTGCTCTTGAACCACCTCTTCATGATCTACCAACAAGTTCCCATAAGAACTTGCCAAAGTTCAAAGGTGAAAAACACAACATCCTAAAGAACACATCACTGTCTTCATGACATCATGTGGAATTCTTGGTGTCCAACATGAAGATGTTTCTATAAGACTGTTCATGGAGTCCCTCCAAGAAAAAGTAGCAGAATGGTTCTACCTCCTGCCTTCCCGATCCATCACTTTGGTTGGGATGACATCAAGACTACCTTTGAAGAGAGATTTAAATCAATTGAAGACTATCAAGACCTCTTGGTGCAATTGGCTCAAATGAAGAAAGGATAAAATGAAACCATGAGAGACTTCATGGCTCATTTCGAATGGTTGCTTCATAGGATACCTGAAGAGGATTCACCATCTCAAAACAATGTCAAGAGATTCTTCATCAATGCTCAATCATCAAAGTAGGATTTTTGCTGTGAAATATCCCAACCAAGGAACATTGTAGAAGCAAAAAGGATGGCCATTGAACTTGATGATGATCTCATCCTCTCTGGAAAGATCAAGAATCCATCAAAGGGAAAGGCCCAACATCTTAGAGATGAGAGAACCAATCCATCACTGTAAAATTTGGTGAATGAGATGGCATCTTTGAAGAGGGAATTATTTGAATGAGTATCTTCTCAAAGAAGAAACATAAATCAGATTTGCAGGAGCACCCCAAAGGCTCACCTTGAGGCCCCACCCATGAACATAAATTGCAGATTTCAAGAAAGGTGAAGAAGAGCTTGAACAAGAAAGTGAAGGTGGTGAATTTCCTAGAAAATGATGAGTTTGAGAATGATACACAAATCAGATTTTGTGAGTATTCTAGATGTGATGAAGAAGATGAAGAAGATGCACCCAATTTCTCATGTGTGGTATTCACTCATTCTCAGTATGAGAAAGGAAAATCTCCTTCCACTTTGTGTAAAGAAAAAGAAGATTGATGATCCTCCTGTGGTGACTCCACAAAATAAAATAATCAATCGAGGATCCCCACTTCCATCTTCCATGAAGTATGCATTGTTGGAGCTTGATCCTAACCCTGTAGCAAGTAAGAAGACTCCCAATCCCAAGTAAGTCTTTCGATGTCTCTTCTAAGTCTAAATCTAAATCTTCTCTTTAAAAATCTAATACCTTGAAAGCTCCTAGTGTGTCGTTCAAAATACCGTCCATCCCTCAAACATCAAATCTTGCTCCCAAGCCTATCCAGACTCCAAAATCAGTCCCTTCACCCCCTTGTCCACATCTTCTCCTTTTGAATTCATATAATATGCAAACAAAGCCAAAGTGTAGATTACAAAACTAAATATTTGTGGACTCACCCTAAACAATTTGAAAGGTTTGTTCAATACATCAGGAGTAGTAGTTTAACACCCAATGTTGTAACTTCTAGTTCTAAAGGAATACTACAAACTCACCTACACCTCCCTCATAGAACATGCTTTCTCTAAGTGCATCAAAGACTGATAAAGTTGAACCTTTCTATGTCTCCCTCCTTGTTGGAGAATATGTACTGAATAATTACATAATAGATTTTGGTGCCTCAGACAACGTGATGCCTTTGAAGGTCGCCAAGGCTCTCAAACTTACCATGATTCCACCTAGTGGCTCTTATTACTCTTTGGAGTCAAAGAGGTCCCACTTGTAGGGAAGGTCAAAGATGCATAGGTGGCTCTTGCCAAGATTTCTAGACAAGAAAGTTTTCATGATGATTTTGGTAGTAGATGTCCTAGCCTCGTTTGGAATGTTATTGAGAAAAAAATTTCTACCGAGACTTGGGAGGTAAAATTTAGATGAATTGGTCTTCTACAACCATACTAGTGAAGGGAGACATGGAGAAATTGCTTCCCAAAAGAAGAAGATGAGGTACACGGTATGAAATTCTGAAGCCTTAGAAGCTAACATTTTGTACCAGGGTAGTAGGCAAATGAATCACTTTGTGAAAACTAAGGAGGAGGAGGATATCCCCATCTTGATAGGTCTAGACATGCCTTCCCAAAGATATTTGGACTTTGAAGAAGCATTGAGGAGATTCGAGTTACAAGAGGGCAGCCCCAAATTGCCAGATGATGTAGACCATGAGGAAGAGGAAATGGTTCTTGATGATTTTCAAGAAGAAAAATCAGCTTATATGCTTTTCCAAGATGAGGAGTTATTCTCATTCCCATTTGGGATGAATGATGATCTCAGTCAGGCCATCTATGGAGAGAAAAAATCAGCTTGTGATGAGCCTTTGAAAGGCTTGAAAGAAATCTCCATACAAGGACTGCTAAGAGTCCATAGAAGAAACAAAAGACCCTGAGATAAGTCTCGAACTCTGATGCAAGCCATGAATATGCAAGACAAGTGTGAAGCTGATTTGGAAGCCTTAACCAATGTGAAGGTTGGCTATGTTGAAATAAAGAAAGATGTGAAATATGATGTCCTTCTTGAACCAATGGTTGATGGATACAACAACGAAATGGAGATATTTTCTTTCCCATTTGCAGAAGAAGATTATTTCCATGATGAAGAAATGGAAGCAAAGAAGTTTGAGGCCTTTGAAGATGAAGCTCTTTTTGATGAAGGATTGGTAGAGTGCAGTTGATTCCCAAGATGATGAGGTAATCCCTCCAGATAGTTTCCTTGAGATTGCAAAATAAAGATTCTTCAAAGGCACACAAAGAGGAGCTGCATGAAATGATGAAGCATAACTCCGTGCAAGAAATCTTGGATGTAGTAGAAGTTGTGGAAGATCCCGAGCTGATCCTTGATCTCTTCACTCATGCCATGGACATACAAGACAAGTATGAGGTCACGTCCAATCCTCCCATCAGTACTCAAATGCCTCACAATGGAGTAGAGATAAAGGATGAATCAAATGTTTCTCATGGAGAAGATGTCAATGAGCATAGACCCAGAGAAAGAAAGTAACTCAGAATATCCAAGGAATTGGAATGAAAATCAGCTTTGGGGCAGCGATGAGATGCTTGATGGAGAATCAGCTATATGGATAAACATGGAAGGAAATTAGCACTATGAAACCGAATTTCAAAGAACATGAAGGTAATGGAATTTCCAAGCAAGGACTTGAGCATCAAGAATCTCACATGGACTCACTCCTACAAAGTAAAGGACAATCATGGAAGCACCTAGCTTCCATAAACAATTGAGGAGGGGAGGGTACTTTTTGAACCCATCAACGGCTTCACAGAACATCATCATTCAATGTTTCCTCTTCAAGGGTAACTTTTGAGAAATGAAAAGTGCTTTAGTGAAAGCGGGTTGTCCCCACCCTATACCATAGGTGATTATTAGGTGTGTTTCCTTTCTGTTGCATGTGTTTCCATTCATGTTGTGTGTGTGTGTTTCCTTTCCATTTTTTTGTGTGTGTGTGTTTTCCTTCTTCTCTCTCTCTCTCTCTTGTTATAGGTTGTACATGACTCCACAGGGCCCAATGGATAAGGCACTTGGTCAATGAATTATATGGTCTAAAATTGAGATTTTAGATTCCCATGTCATGTCTTTCACTATGCTCATTCCATGTCATGTCCCCAAGCTAGAGCCAATTGTTGTCATGCAAATGTGCAACAGGAAATTGACAATTTTCCAAGCACGACAACTATACCCATGTGCTGAAATTTTCATGTTTTATCATTCCTAAGCACCCCAAATCAAATCCATCAGTCTGGTCACCCCCTATTTGATGTCAAATTGTTCCCCTAGGTGATTTAGGAAATTATATTCATTCCCCTAGGTGATTTTAGGGAGTTCAAAAGATGCTATCTACAGGTGCAATTGTGGGAAGGGGGATCATTGGCCTTCCAGATTGGATCAACCCCTGGAGCAGAACGGAAGGAAAAATTCAACATGGAGGTGAATTGAAGACCTTAGAACATCATGGAAAAATTATTTTGGAAGGTTTGGGAAGTTTTGAAATACTTGGACTAATCTGAGTAAAAATAGGGTTCACAAGCCTAGGCAGTTCACAAGCCTAAAACAACTGTTGGGCTTTAGAAGAAGATTCCGGAGCTCCAGATGGAGTTAGAAGTAAAAAAATATTAAAGAAAATAGGATTCCAATACCTACATGATGGTGAAATAATATTTTTCACAACACCTTGCGCATAGGATTTTTAGGTAGTTTTTATCAGCACAAAGTGGAGTCTCAAATCACAAATCCACTTTTTTAGGGATCATATGGATGAATCAAGACATTATAACCCCACCATTGGATTAAAAATTCCATTTCTAGTCAGGATCATATAATATTTAACCAATAAATTCCACCGGAGCTCAAGTTATCTTCTTTCTAAGTTTCCCTCTCAAAGGCAGTTCAGGACTTAGTCATTTTTCGGGAGGACACATGTCAACACCAGGAGCCTGGTGGATTTCATGTCCCCGATGTCCTTGAGGTTAGGTACACCAACCATTGAAAAATGATCCCATCCCCCATGTGACCTCTTGGGACCCTCACATGACCTCCAAACTTGACAATTCAACCCCAGGTGCATTTTTGGAGCATTCATTCCCTGTCGTCATCGGATCAAGCGCCACGTGTCAGCTCCAGGACCACCATGGAAAATTATGTCCCTCATGTCCTGAGATGAGGGACATAAAACATGGAAAAAGGAACCCATCCCCTATGGGGAGTATTTTGGTCACCCACGTGACCGACTTTCAGCCCCCAGGTGCATTTTTGGAGCATCCATTCCCTATCGTCGGATCAAGCACCACGTGTCAGCTCCAGGACCACCGTGGAAACTAATGTCCCTCATGTACCTAAGGTGAGGGACATAAAACATGGAAAAAAGGCTCCCAAACCTCTAGGAGAGTGTTTTGGTCACCCATATGACCAGTTTCCAGCCCCTCGGTGCTTTAAAGCTGATTTTGGAGCACTCATTCCCTGTCATCGGATCGCGCCACATGTGTCACCATCTTGCTCATTGTGGAAATTGATGTCCCTCATGTCCCTAAGGTTAGGGACATCAGGGAAAAAAAATTGTGCCCAAATCTAACTCAAAAATTTGAAAAAAATTTCTAATTGTTAGTTGCTTCTTGTTGCTTCTTCTTTCTCACTCGCGAGAGAAAAGTTGCAGAGAAACCTCACTCCACCATTGCCAAAGCTTAAAACTAGCTCCATTACAAAAATTATCCTTCACTCCATGATGGCACATAGGTATTATAATAATAATTCATCAAGATAAGAAAAAATAAATGGAGAACATTGAGAAGAAGAATCTGAAAAACCCCATTGCCATAAATGAAGATTCAAACATATCTTGCAAACCGGTGCAATTGAAGAACCATTTGTTGCTGCATTTTTTTCTCTTGAAGGCCATTAAAAATACATTTCAATCCTCCCCAGGTGGTGCATATAACATTCACATGAAATAAATCTCATTTCTGGCTCAACGAAGGAAAAATTGAATTCCCATCAAACCGTTTGTTTGGATTGAAGAGAAATTTCTCCTGAAAGCATAAGAAGAAAAAACCTATCACAATGGAATCGATTTCATCATGAATGGAAAAAAAAACCTAAAATTTTCAAGCTCCATTAATGGCCACCATGACATAGTAATGGAAAAAATCAACAAGCTACCTCTCCACTTCTCAGGGTTCTAGTGGGTGAAATCACGTGAAAATTGGAGGGAACAATCGTTGAAAAATATAGTTTCACGTGAACTAGTTTTCATGCCATGAAGTCCTTATTTTTAGGGATATGGAGGGATGTGTTTTTATCATCATTCTTCCCTCTTCAAATAAATTCTCAAATTCTCGAAGATCCGATAGGCGAAATCATCCAAATTCAGAGGGAAGGATCTCCAAAAATCTAGTTTCTCTCAAACTAGTTTTTGCACGATGAAGTCCCTAATTTTTAGGGATATGGAGGGCTGTGTTTTTTTTAGTATTCTTCCCCACCGATGAAAATATCATTTTCCCACTTGTTCAGGTGAAGGAATTACTCAAAATTCGGAGCGTGGAACCCTGGAATAAAACCCATAATTTCAAGACCCATTTTGTCACAATTTGACATTCATGTGGCACACTTACTAAAAATAGCATGTCTCCCTACATAGGGGTCTGTTACTTTAGGTAAGCCACCATTTGAAGATGCCATGAAGAAGGTGGTGAACACAGAGGGAGTATCACGGAAAATTCATCAAACAGTTCATCTTGGCTCACAATCCGCACTTACTAAAAATAACAGGTTGTTCTGAAAGGGCAAGTTTGGCACAATGGGACATTAAGGAATGATCATTCAGGTCAACATCATCATGCAAGATCATCATAGGCATTTCTCATGGGGAATGCGGGATTCACCTTAGAGAATTCAATAGTGTCTCCCGACACTCACTCCATGGCTCGAGTTGTAGGAGTATCTTGTGCGGGGTAGAAGTTGTGGTCATCGGCAACACCATTCAACAATGTTTTTAAACACTCATTCCAAAGCATCTATGAGCCCATTTGAAGGATTTTTCCATGAGTTTGAAGATTCATAGTTTCATCGCATCATAGCTTTCAATCAACGAGGATCATCGACTTCATCGGGGAACATCTTCTCCTCTTCTCTCTCTTCCCTCTCCCCCAACTTTCTCTCTCTTCAAATGTTCTAATTCTTCATTGGGGTTTACACTTTTTGATATGCCTTTAAGTCACCTAAAAGTGACTTTAGAAACATAATGTAAATTAAGTCACCTTGATTTTATAAAAGGGACTTAAATATTTGATAGGAATATGAATAGTCTAAAGTTAGAATTAAGGCATATGGAGGGTCATGAGGAAGATGATAAGTCACCTCTCATTCTATAAATTGTAACACCATTCCCATTTCAAAGGGTTGTGATTGATCTTGTAAACTCAAGAGTGCATTGTACCTAGAGAAAGCAAAGGAGATAGCCATTTTATTCTACTTTCCTCCACTCTCAAATTTCTTCCATTCCCACACACTATGTACAACTTCTCTTTAAGCATCAACACAAGAAGAAGGATTTTTAGCCTATTTTATGAGGAGATTTTAGAAACTATGAGTTCGCAGTCTTATCTCATCTTGTTGCCATTTACAGGGTTGTTTCTTCTCATAAATGCATGTGTTGAAGTTTCTAACTAGTGTGTGTAGGAATCTTATTTCCTACTTGCAACATTAGTTCCCTATCTCATTTCTCACTCCCCTTTCCCGCTTTATAGACAAAGTCCTCTCTAACAAGAAATTGCTAGCTTTTCCGCAGGGTTAGTGGAGTGCCCTAAGTAGGATCCCCAGGTCGAAAGGCCACTATGAAAATCCACCTTTTCATGTGCATACATATATCAACATGATACACTAGTTAAGTAGAGGGACTTAGATTCCCATAGGGTTGACAAGAAATCCACAAGTTTGTCCACTTGAAAAATTTCTCACCAACACAAGGCTACTTTCTTCATTCGGTGTTTCCATGCAAATTTCGGGATTAACATTTCGATCCTCGTAAAGGTTAGATTTTATCATTCATAACAAATTATTTATCCATAACAACATTATCATCCAATTCATTATCAATAGTCATTGCAAAATAATTATTCTCCTCATTTTCATTATGTATTTCATCATCATTTTCTAAAATATCAAGAACATTTGACATAGTAGATGTACCTTGCCCTCCACAAAGTTTTCACATCCGCTTCACTTTATTTATTCTAATCTCTTCTAATTTCTCTGGTGTCTTGTTCTTGACCTTCTTCATGTCCTTACATTGGTTTTTATCCCCATGATTAGTAAAATATAGATAGTGGGGTAGGGGACAACCTTAAATACTAAAAATTCACGCAAGAATGTACAAGAATGTGTAGAGCAGACAGTGGGGATATGAATCCCATGAAATAGGTAGAAAATGAATTTGGAGGGTAGGGGACATAAAAAAGGAAACACGTATGCATTATAACACATACATGTTTCATTTTTATTTTTCCAAGGTAAATCTCTTGGCTTGGATCCGGTTTGGATCCCCAATCTGAGGCATGGACCTGCTAAAACACAACAAACAACTTGTTTTTAATATATGTGTCTTCCTCCATGATAAATCCCACAAAAATGATCAACAAATTTATTAAAAAATTTGACTACGAGGTCAAATAAACTTTCTTCTTTCTAAATATATGATTTTTCAATTTTTCTAACTAGTATAAGGTTTCCATACTTATTATTTTCTAACTATGTCTTTTTATAGCTCTTTTTTTAATTTATACACATCTATCTTTCATCGTGTATCTTTTGTTTCACTCATCGAAATTCAATAAAAATTATATAGTCACAAACTAGGACTAATTTGATACATTTTCCAAAAAAATTACTTTTCGATATTTTTTGAGGTAGTTAGGGGGCGTAGGGTTATCCCTTATTTTTCAAATTTTAAAATCTTTGTACTTGAAAAATCATAAAAATAAATTCTTACTAAAAATCTATAAAAAATCTATCACAAACTAGATGCTCCTATCTATCTTTCTACCAAAAGGGTTTTCAAAATACTAAATATTTCTCAAAAAATGGGTGGGGGTGGTGAGGGAATGAATGATTGTCTACTATTATTTGTTACAAAAATAAGAGCACCTATTGGCATTTTATATCTTTAACCCACTTACACTTAACCATTTAAAAAAATTAGTAGTTTAGAAACTAGACTCAAAATGCTACAATTCATGTTCTTATAACATCTTTCAATTTTGAGTCTAACTATTTCCAATAACTTGTACACATTGAATTTTTAGTTTTAAGAACAAATGTCCACTTAAGACCTCCTTTTGGCCCCCCATTTCCATACACTTACCCACATGTGAAAATGATCTAGGGAAACATCATGAGATGTATCCAAACTTGGTAACTTTCTAGTGTACTTAAAAGAAGATATTATAATGATAGTCCTTCTCTTTGTGCTTTACATGTGTGATCCCTAGATAGTCAAAATATTTGAGAGATGAGGCCCTTTTATTTGAGAAGGGTAATTTTGCTTTTATATTTAACTTGTGTGAGTGGTTTTCTCACTCAACTCACCATATGGCAACTTGGGTAACTTGTACATTCAATAAATTAATTGTTTGAAGTACTTAGAAAAAAATGTTAGCCGAGGTTAGATCCTTCGATCAATTCTATCCTTCCACGTGATTCATCCCTTGTTTAACTCAAGGCCCACTCTAAAAGTGGAGAAAGATGAGAAAGATGATAAAAAGATAAGTAACTATGTGACCTAGTTGCTATCGAGTGTTAGATTGAGTGAGATGTATGTATGATTAAGTCAATTGTCAAATGACTATATAAATGAAGGAATAAATTCCAAATGATTATTGGCAAGTTCCATTGGTCCAAATTTATGGTACTACAAGTATCATTATTCATATATTTAAATATTTGACACATTAACTCAAGAGTGTACAAGGCTCGGAGATACCTAACATAGAGATTCAAAATGGTTGAGGCCAGGATCGTGCCCTAGGTGACTTTAACGGCATGGGTGCCCCTTACTCATAGTTTTTTAAGTTGAAGGTGATCACTAGTTTAGTTGTATGCTTACTTGTAAATGTAAATCCGCTATATACTTCCTCCGAAGTATGAGCAGAGATGTCGAAAATCTATGTAATCTAGTGCCCAATGAGTGTGCACTACTCATCAAAAAAACTTTAAAAGGTCCTATAACAATGAACTGGTAAAAACAAAAATGTAGACAATGAAGATGAACACCACTAATAAAAAGAGCTATAATTTTATAAATTTGACAATATTTGTTGTAACAATATTAAACATTAAACATTATATGATATATATATATATATATATATATATATATATATATTCTAGTTCTAAGATATAAAAAAACCTAACCCATTAAAAATTAGTTTTGCTTCCCTACATTTCATGCACATTTTTATCTTCCTATGTATCAATGTTGTTTCTATAGATATTCTTTTGTTATTGTATCCTAAACCGGGATGAGAAATATTTCATATCCTACAAAAATAGTTTTTGATTTGTTTTGTCCCCATTTTGGGGTTTTATGACTATTGTATGCCCTCCACCCATTAGGCTAATTAGTTACTTTTAGTGTTAGCATATAAGGGAGAGGAGCCATTGATTTTCCACCCTAAGTTGAGGGTGTACAATAGCCATATAAATACCATAATTTTTTTAAAAAACTCTTTAATAGATTTTGTTATTTTTTATCTAAATATTTTCTTTGGAGCATTTATATTGTATGGAAAGTGGTTTTTAAGGTATTTAAATCAAGTAGTTTTCCATAGAAATTTAGGGGTGGACCATTTGTTGGACATTATGTCATGCATTTTTTCCCACTTATGTGGCATCATTTGATTGGGTGATTGTTTGATGTGACACATTTTATTGACTACTTTTTTTCAAATTTTAAATGAGAAAGTGACATGTACTAGTCCCTAACTTTACATCTACCCTCACAATTATTGGTCCATGCTCCACGATTGGCTCCTCTCCTTAATATGGTTATGGTCGGGGATGTGAAGATTATGGTTATGTTCAACCGCCTCAAGATCCATAGATGTATGGTTATGGGGCATATCTTGCCACTGAAATTATTAACAAGTAAACATAGGACCATTTCCTTACAACCGTAGCAGTCAATAATAATTCCACCATCATAGATCCGACATCACCAATGAAGAGGAGAGGGGTGAAGGAAATTCTAATTAGTGACTATTTAATGCTACGATTAAATTTGATGTTGTGGGTACCCTCAAACCTTAACACCAAGCTTAAGAAGACCAATAAGTATACTAAGTATAAAGGCCCAAATATTGAAATGAGATGAAGTCGGGGTATATACCTGGATGATTTTGATAGTGTAGATACCTCTCAAACCTTGAGACTAAAATTAAGAAGACTAATTATTTTATTAAGTATAAAGACCCATATAGTCAAATGAGATGAAATAAAGGGTTATGCCCCAACCAAATTTGATAGTGTAGACATCCCTCAAACCTTGCACCAAGCTTAAGAAAACTAGTAACTCAAATGAGTATAAAAACCCATATATTAAAACAACATAAAATCAAGATTATACCCCAAACGAATTTGATAATATAGATATCCCTTACACCTTGACACTAAGTCTAAAGAATACCACTAATTTTCTTAAGTATAAAAATCCAAATACTAAAACGCAAATGAAATTACCCTAAACAAATTTAACAAAGTAAATGTCCCTCAAACATGACATACTAAACTTAATAAAATAACCAAATAATCCAACATTCAATAAATAAAAAACAAAAAGAACATGCAAACCTTCATATTCTAATAGAGTGAAGTCTTCCAATTACTTAAACAATGAGAAGTTGACTATCTATTAACTTAAATTTTATTTACATCTTATAATAAGAGGTGGATTGAACTAATTAATTCCTAATTTTATTATAATTATTATTTTAAAGGGACAACTTGAGTAGCTATGGAATATAATTGCTACTTAAAAAAAACGAAAAATATACGTTCCAGGAAACAACCCTTCGTATTGACTCTTGAGTTTGAACAAAACTCTTTCCAAAGGGAGAAATAAGAACAATTTTCATATGATGAAATTCCATTTAAGAATAAGTTCATGGCTTATAAACCCAGAAAACTGTGCATTGACTTTTACTAAGGTGTTATCTCTGAGTAAATATTTGATTTGAATATATGCATGTATAAAAACGCGGTTTTGTCGTGGAAGTCTGCAAGTGGGTTTTACTAGGAACTTGTGCATAAGGGAGGGAAGTCACAAATTTGAATTTTTAAGAGGTGGTGTTTTATATTTAAAATATAAATATAAGTATTTATATTTTTAATTAGTTAATATAATTATTCATATTAACACAAATAAATGTGATAAATAATAATATTGGTATGTTATCGAATGGTCTTTGGTCCGTCGATGTTAATGTATGGTTTTCAACGAGTCTACTAGATATCAAGTCTTATGTAAGGCTTGGAGATACCTAACACGAAAGTCAAATGGTTAGGCCATGATTACACGTGGATGCCCCTTCCCGTAGCTGGCCATAAATATTGTGGACGCTCTTACCTATGGATGCCCTTTACTTGTAGTAGTTTGCTGAATCGAATTTGAGGCCGGGATTATGGATGCCCCTTACCCGTAGGCCGACAATGTTTGTTGTGGTTGTCCTTTCCCTGTAGTTGCTTAGTCGAGTGGATGCGCCTTCCCGTAGCTGCTTAGCTGAGTGGATGCCTCTTACCCGTTGTTGTTTCGCTAAAGGTGATCATTGGTTTAATTTTGTTCGCTTACTTTCATTGTTGGATCCATATGTTTCCCTCCAAAACTTTGATAGATACACCATCAAACTATAAAATCCAAACTACCCAAATACTCGATCGAAAAAAAAATTGATGTGTTCATTTCAACCCAAATCCAATGTCCAAATACTTAATAAAAATAAAATAAAATTTGTGTGATCATTTTTAACACAACTAAATGTGTTGGTTGTGTTTCTCTTGTCAATAATATAGTTTGTCGAGGGTAATTTTCCTCCTCCCTATAAAATTGATTACATATATTGAACAATTAAAATAAAGTTAACATTTCATAAATAAATTCGTAAAAACACATGCAATCCTATAGTTGGTTGCTTTGCTGTAATGAGTCACGTTTGACTTTTGTACAAATCAAGGTTGAGTTATCCAGTTAATGTCTATGTTTGACTTTGAATAAATTAAAGATGAACATATAATAGATAGTCATCTGAAAAGTATATTTAGAAAATTGTAAGTCAATTAATATTCATCAATCACATAATACAAACCCTTACTTAGCTAAGATTCATTCGGAAATAGCTTTAATGAATTGAATTCTGCTTAATCGTAATTACTACCTACTTAAGGCGAGAGAAATTCTAATCAATTTAAATATAATTCAATCGAGTAAATTTAAATCGAGAAAAAAACATACCCAATTTAATATAGTCTCAAACAAAGTTCAATTGTTTAAAATAATGATTTTTAGCTGTAAAAATTGGGATGACTGTAAACAGCACGTACAAAGTGAAGGTCTTATATTCTGTACCAATAGGAAAATTCAATTTGTAAAAACTTGTTGTTTTGTTAATTATATGATTGATCCATTCTGTAGGCCCCATTACATTACATTTGTGCGTGCTGGATAAGAATTGCCATTTTTTTGGTATACTTCCATCTGAGTTTCCTGAATTTTTTTCTAATGAGGATTTACGTTGTCAAGTTGCCAACTGCGACTTCTTCCAATTAATTCCCCTTATTTAATGGATGTAAAAGTTCGCAAGGCTTAAATACATAGAAATCTATATTGTATAAATGCTGCAAATGGGTCTCATGTTTTAGTGTGCCTGTTCCAATTGTTCTGACTAGTTTTGGATCCATAATTTCTAAGTTTCTGTTTTTTCATTACATTGCTGAGATATGAATAGGCGAGGAGACGCTCTGTGTTTTTGGTCTTTACTTGCGCTGCTGGTGGCTGTCCCAATCTGCACAGAAGCTGCAAGAATTCGCCATTACAGATGGAATGTAAGATACGCATATAAATCACCCGATTGTTATGAGAAACTGGTGATAACTATCAATGGTGAGTTTCCAGCTCCAACAATTCTTGCTCAGGAAGGAGATCTCATCTATGTCGAGCTCACCAACCATTTACCCACTGAGAATGTTGCCATTCATTGGCATGGAATTCGCCAGGTAGGTCATGTTAGCTTACCATTCAGAAGTCATAACTAGATTTGTTTTATATTTTTGATAAGTTGGTCGATAATTCAACTTGTTAATGTATGTGATCTTTAAGCTGAGCGATTCTATATGTATCAACGATACGTCTATTGTACATTGAAAAGAATTCAGGCCTATTGGCCTAAAACTTAATTTGATTTTCGCTGCGAAATACTTGAACCATATGATAAATTGGTTACAGATTGGGACTCCATGGAGTGATGGAGCGGAAGCAATTACCCAGTGTCCCATCGTACCTGGAGAGACCTTCGTTTACAAATTTACAGTGGATAGAGTGAGTATTCCTTTTGTATTTTGATGCCATATCAGTTTGATTGAAATTGTGAATTGACATGAATCCGTTTGTTATGATGCAGCCGGGGACATATTTCTACCATGCCCATTATGGGATGCAAAGGTCTGCAGGTTTATATGGATCTCTTCATGTAGCTGTCGCTGATGGGAAACAAGAGCCATTTTCTTATGACGGCGAGCTCAGTGTTGTGCTGAACGATTGGTGGCACAAAAGCCACGAGGAGCAAGCCCATGGCTTGTCTTCCATTCCCTTTGTCTGGGTGAAAGAACCAGAGGTAAAAACGCAATTTAAAAAAATATATATATATACCATATATAGGTACCTTGTTTAGAGTAGTCTGTTGATTCTCAATGATTATTATATAGGTAACAACATATTAAGTTGTTCTTTTTTTTTACCAAAAAATGTCGATTAATCTTATGTTGATTTGGTGGTGAGTACAGTCATTGCTTATTGAGGGGCGTGGACGTTACAACTGTTCCCTTGTACAATCTATAAGTAATTCAGCAGGAGATGGGAGCGTCTGCAACTCCACTAATCCACAGTGTTCTACTCCACATATATTAACTGTTAAGCCGGGCAAAACTTATCGTCTGCGGATTACCAGTGTAGCTTCCTATCTTCCTTCAATTTTCTTATCGAGGTAATTATGTTTAGCTTCTTCATTGCAACGTTTTGCATAATTTGCAGTTCATTTAGTATAGAATAAGTGTTTTCCTGAGCTGAAACGTTAAAACCAACGCGTTGACTTTGAGAATAATATTTCTTTAAACATGAGATACTATCACAAAGAAGGCTGGTGGAATGGAGTTTTGCACTGGGTCATGAAATTGAGGGGCAAAAATCAACAAACCCAGCCCTTATGGAATTGACATTTATTTAATAGAACACAATATTGCTTGTTAGTCAAGAAATATTCCTTAAAATGCACTCGGTCATGAGATTGACGGGAAATAATCAACAAACCCAGCTCATATGGAATTAAGATTTATTTAATATAACACAATATTGCTGGTTAGTGAGAGAGCAATAAATATTCAGTAAAATACTTTTGTTAATGTAAGTGACAAAAAAATCAAGTGAAATACATCAAAAGTTTATTAAGAAGAAATTTTTATATAGATATGAATTACACTTTGCCAATTGGTATAAAGATTTTTATCATTATTGTCATCATTATCGTCTGGACGGTTCTCATGGTCCTAGAAATCTCTAATACTTCCAATTTCATGATTATATTCCATACCTCCTATCCATTTATGTCCCTTGACCGACTGGGAGAGCATTTCCCACATATAGTTATAGGTATCCCTATCCCCTCTAAATTCAAATGGACTTCCTTGGGCCATAAAATATATTTGTCAATAGGGAAAAGCGAAGCAAGTGAAATACATTAAACTCTTATATAGAAAAGTAAAGTTACAAAAAAATAACGTAAGAATGGAATTATGGTTTATTTAGTTTGTTAATAAGAAAAAAAAAACAAAAAAAAATATCAAAATAACTTTTATATAAAAACAAATCTTCAAACAACAAAAGAAAAAAATCTTCACAAACAACAAAACTTTCACATAGAAGAAAATTGATAAATTAAATAGCAAAAACTAGGCCACACACATAAAAGAGACATCATCTTTATCAAAGAGTCCATCTATCATGGTCAACAAAACTTGAACGTGACCTCTCAATTACAAGACCAAGGACCAACCATTGTTGTAAATAGGTTTTAAGTTTTTATAAAAAATTAATTATATTGCAATATGTGATATCGTCAACACATTAACATCCTCCCGGTATCCACATAACAAAATAATACAAGAGCCATCAAAAAAAATAGTACAATCTAAATGCCACAAAATACCAATCTTTGAACTTTTCCTGAATAATCTGGTTACGGTAGATAATGTAACAACACACTTAACATTCATCCATACTAATTGAATTACAACCCTTTCCATAAGTTCAGTTTTTAGTGTCTTTATTTTCAAATTTTCAAGAAGATAACTCAAAATTCGAGACCTTTCATTTCATCACATATATCTCTTTAAATTAATTTATCTTATATGAAAAACAATGCAGGGACACAACATGACAGTAGTTGAAGCAGACGCACATTATGTGGAGCCATTTGTGGTGCAAAACCTCAACATATACTCAGGCGAGACATATTCAGTTCTAATAAAAGCCGATCAAGATCCTTCCAGAAATTACTGGGCAGCTCTCAACGTACGTGGTCGCAAACCCAACACGCCCACAGGCCGTGCAATTTTCAACTACAATCCAAATCCCTCTTCCATGCTTCCTCCCTCCACGCCTCCAACAGGACCCTCTGGAACGATACTTCTTACACCATAAATCAGGCCAAATTATACAAAGCCAGAGCAGGATATGTAGCCCTTCCTCCCCTTCAATCCACCAGGCGAATCATACTCCTAAACACACAGAACAAGATTAATGGCTACTTCAGATGGGCACTGAACAACATTTCGTTTGTGGCACCATATACGCCATATCTGATAGCTCTCAAGTACAATCTAACCAAGTCCTTCGATCGATTCCAGGCTCCAGAAAATTACACTCCTATGACATATTCAGTCCTCAAATGAACCAAAATGCAACATACGGAAACCCAATCTATAATCTCCAGTTCAATTCCACAGTGGACGTGATTTTGCAGAATGCCAACATGCTCGCCGCCAATACAAGCGAAATTCATCCATGGCATCTTCATGGGCATGATTTCTGGGTTGTGGGTCATGGAGAAGGGGTGTTCGATCCATTAAAGGACACAGAAAAATTCAATCTGATAAATTCCCAATGAAGAACACTGCACCGATGTTCCCATATGGTTGGACGGCTATAAGATTCAGGGCTGATAATCCAGGGTGTGGCAGTTCCATTGTCATGTAGAAGCTCATTTCTTTATGGGGATGGGTGTTGTGTTTGCAGAAGGAGTGGACAAAATCCCAAGACTGCCCAGATCTATAATGGGCTGTGGTGATAGCAAGCGCCTCTTCAGGCCTTGAATTTAATTTGACAATTTTTTCATTTGAAAATTTCATTAATTTTGTATTGACTGGATCCTTATCCTTAAATTATCAATAAAACCAAAGAAAGTCTCCTTTACAATTATGGTAGCCTGAGGTTAAATTGAATATTATATATTTTGGCATTTTAATAATGTAGATAATAAAAAAATGGATCAGCATAAATAGCTTACTTAATTTTGATCTTTGATTAGTTAATTGCTTTGGTGCCACTATGTTTGTGTTTAGTGACTATTTATGGAGGTCATTTGGTTAATGACTAAAATTTACCACTAAAAATCTTATAAAAATTTACACAAACATTCTAGTTATTAATCAGTAAAACCTTAACAAATATACACAATCCAATTTAAATATTCGTAAAATCCATTAATTTAGCGTAATTGGTTTAAGTTTTTATTGGTGCACATTTTGTGTGATATCATCATTTATCTTATTTCTCATGTTGTTACTACTTGTCTTATTTTTCTTGTGTCGATCCATTGCCAAATTTTTCCTCGTGTCCCTAATTGATTTTCTCTTTCCTCACATTTGTTTGGCATGGTATAGAGAAATGACTAGTTTTGTAGGATTTGTAACTTACCAATGTTTCTAGTCAAATCTCTACATTTCTCATCGCCCTATGAGTCCCTTCAATTATTTTTTTGCTTTCTTTAGGCTTTGTGGATTCTTTTGTCGGATTTCCAACCTATTGGTGTTAATTTGTATGCCAAAAGGGTTGTAATTTGAGTTCAAGAAGATTATACATAGGTGCTTTAGTGCATTTAGGAGACAACGGAAAATGAGCCATTGAATTGCTCCTTTATATAAGAGTGATATTGAAAATATACAAGCCAAAACTATTGATTTCTAAAGCATCCCCATGCCAAAATTTTAACTCAAACATATAAAAATTCATTCTAGCCTATAGTAGTTATTTCACACATTTGAAAATAAGGGTTGGAACTCATATGATTTATAGTTGACTTGTATCAAGTGTTGCTTACAAGTTTGTCAAATAACAAGGGACATGATAATAATGGAGGGATAACATAGGCCCCCTCTAATATTCATGCTTTTAAGGGTTTTGCAAGAGAGATTAATACAAATTAGGGTTTTAGAAAAGGTGATTAGATTAATGGTACTTAATTCATGACAAAACTCAATAACCTAAGAGAATTTTGAAGATTATGACACAAGTATCACATTTGTAAAATTAGATTTACCCTTGCATAAAGAACAACTTCGTAGAAATCAAATCATTATAATAGGTTTTGGATCTCCGCGTTTTTGGTGGGATTTGTAGGAAACTTGGCATCAAATTTTTGCTAGGATAGGATAAATGGATTGTGCAATGAGAATGAAAATGGAATTGTAAAACAAAACAAATTATTATTATCTATATAAAACAAGTGATCGATTTAACAAAAATAGAATTTTTGTATAAGCCTCGAATATTGCGAGTTACATATGAATAAATAAATACTATAATTGTTGAGCCCCTAAGAAGACTAAGTACCTAAGGCGCGAAGGGTTTTGTCGTGCGTCAACAAGGCGCAAAGGCTCACGCTAAAGTAACTTCAAGAAGAGCGCAGACGTTCGCGCCCCAGCGAACAAGCTCGAGACTTAGCCGCATTTTGGACCATAGTCAGAATTACAATGAGGAACACATGGAGATGCAGCCCAAATTGATTATGGATAAGGTTAAAGCATGGAGACTTGTAGCCCAAGAAAATAATACTTTAGGATATGATTATCATGATAGGATTAAGAGTTGTAAAGTGGAGTTAGTTATGGTTTAGCTGGCATTTGCATGTTTAGGGTACTTGAGTATGGTGGGGCATGATGACATTTGGCATGTGGCTTGCTCTTGAGTGATGAATAGGCGATGAAGGGAAGATTCCCACCAATTCTCTTGTTATGTATTGATTTGCACATTAAGGAGAGAGAGGAGAGAGAGATCGAGAGAGAGAGAGAGAGAGAGAGAGAGAGAGAGAGAGACGTGAGAATGCTTCTTGAGCAGAGTGATTGTAGGGTTAGAATGCTATTTTGTTGATGTATCTAGTCCGTTTATGGATCTTGTGATGTATTTGGCTACTGTAACAATGGTGGATTAATATAATGGTGTTTGTTCTAAATATCAATGCTCAATGGATCTAAGTATTTGTGTTATTTATTATGTTCATGGTTTAGATATGATTCCTACTTGTGTTCTTGATGTTCATAGTCATAATATTGTTCATATATGCTTGGATCTAGTTCTTTATTCTTGTTATAGGATGTATGCATTTATTATCATGCATTACTCTGCCATTCATGGTAACATTCTTGACAAAGCTCACATAGAGGGGTCTAGCGCCTTCGTGCACTTTGGGAGCGCCTTGCCCGCTTAGGGCCGGGTGATATCTTTGATGTGCTTGGGAATTAAAGGGTTAGGAAAAGTGACTACATCTTGGTTTCATTGCTAGGACCTCTTTTGAAGTTGTTGCAAGAATGGTGTATAATGGCAGAACACTTGACCTTGGCCAACGTGGATACTTGGCTTAAGAACACGGAGGATGAGTTTGCACAGAGATTCAACACTGGACCTGAGTTTGATGCACATACATGGGTAGAGGAGAATCATATCATGAGCTCTATGAGACATTCTTTTTTTGTTTTCCAGTAGAACTATATGAATGGTTATCAAGCATATGCATTGAGGAAGAGTTGGTATTATCGACCTCGTGTTTGGACCCAAGAAGATTATCAATGGCTTCATGATGCTGATATGATTTGGAATTGTGTTTTTGATCATTGGTGGAGTGGTGTGTTGACTAGCTACATGTTGGAGTACGCGGTTTCTACTTATTCTTTCCTAGAGGTTACTGAGTTTGAGTTCTTGCGAGAACCAAGAGGATCTTTCTTGTGTGTTTTACATTAGCCATTAAGATCTTGATCATCACTATGCATTAAAAATCATTTCCTATGGCTAGCTAAACTCCCATTGGACATGGGGCGTGAATGCGGGTGTGGTAAGAAATGGAGGATCCTATGTCAAAAGTGGAGAGAAAGGAATGACGACTCGAGTATAATGAATCGCGGGAGAAGGAATTGGTAAAACGACGTGATATTTCCTAAGCGATGGATGTATGGAGGTAGATGTTGCGAAGTATTTGAGGTTCAAGCGAGATCACGTGGAACTGAGCGGTTTGTGTTACCATATCTTAGCAAGAATAGAAGGAGAGCCCCTCGGCTTCGGATGAGAGTTCTTCATATGAAGAAAGGATATGAACTATAGGCTCACATTTGAACCCACATGATGACCTAACCCTTGCACTTAGTTTTCCAATTCTTGAGACAAGTATTGCTAGTTTGGTTGGTGTTGGTGTTGGTAAGCAAGCAACATCAGGTAGATATCATTTTTCATTAAATTCATCTATGGCCGTATAGACATTTCCTGTTTGGTGGTATTCTATCAAGCACATCATTTGGACAAGGTGTGGGCACATAGAATGCAGGTATCATGTTTGGAAGTAGTTCAACGTCGAGAATGTTGAAGCTTAGTTTTACAAAATTGTGGGAATGCGAGTAGCACTACTTTAGGCCCTATATCTTCTACAGGAGGAGGATTTGGAGGATTTGGTGGATCTAGAGGGTCAGGAGTTAGTGGAACTAGTGGATCTAGTGGTGGAGGAAACACATGAGGGAATCGGGTTCTAGATATGGTGGGCAAGGACCACAACCCCATCAATAGGTATTTTATGAGATGTCTCTTCATTTTCTTGATTATAAAGGTGTTGAGGATGCTACAGAGCATGTACACAAGTGTGAATTACTATGGCACGCTAAGGGGATCATTGTCCCGAGAGGAAGGTGAGCCGCTTTTAACTACATTGCAGGGGCGTGCGCATAGCTGGTACCAAAAGTATGACCCACATTAAATGACGGTGGATTATACTACACTACGTGATGCCTTCTTGGTAGAATTTCATATTCCTGAATTTGAGAAAAATAACATCAACATGCTCAAGGAGATTCAATAGGGTATGAAAAAGAGTGTGTAGGAGTATGATGTGCACTTTAAGAATCTCTTATCAAAGTTATCTTATGATATCCATCCCTCTCAACATACTTAGTGGTTTGTTGGAGGTTTGATAACGCCTTTCATATGATTTCTTTCACATAAGACTTTCATGGATCTGTGTGAGGCCTTGGAGGATACTCTACACACCGAGGCAGCTTAGAAGCACTTATACTAGGGTAAGTCCCTTTTTGAAGGCACAAATTGCTTCCATGGTAAAAAAATTGAAATTTTTCTACAAATTCAACACATGAGACTTATAGTGGAATTTGGTGTATAGATTGTGAAGTAGAAGGACACACCAAGGATAGTTTCCCTTTAAAGTCGGTGCACCATGTTGTTAGATTGTGAAATATGTCACGGGATCATGATCCAAGTATATTCCCATTTTTACAACATGTGCTCCATAAGAATGTGTCTTTTTATTGTAAGATTTTTACATCTACTACTCATGATACAAAATATTTCCAGTTGATAGACCAAATTCATGATGTAATTGATATTGGTGTGTGCTAGACCAACATCGCGAACAATTATAAAAATGAGGGGCATCAACATGAAGGGTGTGAAGATGGAGGAGGAAGGACAAGAAGTTTTTCATAAAGGATTCAAAGGTCATAGTGGTCATGGAGGAGGAAGGAGTGAATTCCCCCATGGAACTTATTTCAATTGTGGATCTACGAGATCACTACAAGTGTGAATGCCCAGATTTGCTACAATGCTCATGGTGCAGAAAGAAACATAAGTATGAGGAGTTCCTTGATTTGTATGATCACATGAGCCAGAATAAAAAGAAGGAAAATGGCACATGAATGGTTAGTGTGAAGCGCACTGAGCCTATGTTCATGCCTAAGGTAACACCTAATCCTAAGTTAGAACTTGTATTAGTAACTACACATGTTGAGGGTACACACACCAGAGAAGTACCAAAGAAGAGGCCTCTCATTACAAGGGAAGAAGTATTGCATGGAAAGTACCCTGATCCGACTTATCAGAAGGAGGTTTACCAAGAGACTATGGAGGTTATTAGGAGTTTGCAAGGAGAGATCCAATGCTTGAAAGAGCAAGTCGTAGAAGTTAGAGCAAGTGAAGAATGTTGAGATCCCTCATAAGGACATTGATGATGTCAAAGAGGTATGTAAGATGTTGCTTCAGAAAATATCATTCCCTTGTTAGGAGAATGGTTGAGAGGAAAGATACCACGTGTTGGAAGTGAGCGCGAGAGGTAGATCTTGCATGTTAATTTTCCCCCTCATAGTATTTATTACAACAAGGAAATCACGTTAAATGCGGTAGTTGATGGATGGCTCCTGAGCAACATACTAATTGACATAGGTACAAAGGTTAATGTTCTTACTCTGGATGCATGGAATCAGATGGGGAGACCACCATTGCAGCCATCTTCAAATGTGTTATACATGGTGAATAGAACTAAAGATATGCCCATTGGAGTTTTGAAGAATGCTTCCATAACCATTCAAGGGGCCAAGTTCATTGGGGATTTTGAATTCTTGGCACTTGCTGAGGTAGATAGTTTTCTAGCATTACTTGGATGCCTTGGTGTTATGTAATAATGTTGATTTACACTTCAACAAGGGATACATCAGTTTTAAAAAAAAGGAGTGTGTAATTATTCCACTAATATATGGGAGGTCTAGCACCTTATGTAGAGCCTTTGGGTGAGGAGGACATGGATAAAATTTATGTGTGCACCATTAGAGACCCAGAGGTTATTGAACCATCGAGAGAAGGAGTCATTCAGTGGGATGATGCTCAGTCCATGAGTGATATGACTAGCATTGCATGTGATAATTGGGCACATGGGACTTATGAGTTGGTTGGGAGAGAATTGAAGGGCACTATGACTCAAGTTGTCAAGGTGCATTCGGTTAGGCATATGAGAGGAAGATAGTTACCAAGTTACACTAGAGAAGGTAACCTTGATGTCTTTTTGTGTGCTATGGAAGTCTAGTGGACTGCAAAGTAGAATGGAAGAATATGCTTGTTTATACCTTACATGGGACAACCACGCATTGGTGAACAACCTATCGGGATAATCTTATAGAGTGGCGCAAAGTAAGAATTACGTTCTCTATTAGATTTCTCTCGGAACAATGCACCTTCAAATATATGTGACTATCATGGGAAGGAATCCGCCTCATACCACATTAACTAATATGAGAAATCCTAGATGAAAGGCCCGAAATCTTTACCCCACTCACTTTGGGTGCATAAGTTCTATTCCACCTTGCAAGGTTGTGCGCGCACATGGTATGTCTATTCAGAGTTACATCATCAGATAGGAAATTGGTAGGAGTTGATGATAGGTATTATTCAAAATTTTGAGTATCTATCTTCTAAACCATCAGTGAATGAAGCTTTAGGTAGTCAAGCACCTTACTCTGGGAGATAGTGCCAAAGCTGAGGACCTCATCCTAGATTTTCTAGGGGAACCTGATTTGGAGGCACACTTTGAAGAAGAAGAAATGGATGAAGTACAGTTTGAGTGTGCCTGCCTAGAAAAGAAAAAGGAAAAATGGTGTACCTGATAGATGATGAGGAAATAGAGAACCTATATGTTGATCATATAGAGGGTACACGTGAAGTCTTAAATAATGCATATGAGAAGGCACATGCTTACCATAATCCTTTAAATACAAAGAAGGTCAACATTGACATAAAATCAGAACCGAAAGAAGCAATCATTGGTGATTACTAGACAAACCAAGAAGTTTCAAAGATAATTGAGTGCTGCGCGACTTCCAAGATTTGTTCCCACGTGGATACCATGAATTAAAAGGAGTTCATCACTCATTGGGAGAGATGTGGATTAATTTGAAGGAAGGTGTGTGCCGATTAGGAAGAGACCTTATAGGATGAATCCTAATCTACACGTGAAGGTGAAAGAAGAGATTGATAAAATGTTGGAATTTGGGATCATTGAGGCCATTAAAGAGTCTGAATGGGTTATCCCAATGGTGATTAGTATCAAGAAATATGGGAGGATAAGGATCTATGTGGACTACAAATATTTTAATGCTGCATGTGTGATAGATCCTTTTCTAACACCTTTTACTGAGGAAATCTTGGAGGGTGTAACAGGGTGCAAGATCTACTCTTTTACAGATGGATTCTCAGGGTATCACCAGGTAAGGATTGCAAAGGAAGACTAGGAAAAGACTACTTTCACCATTGAATGGGGAAGTTTTTCTTACATGGTTATGCCCTTTGGACTTAAGAATGTGCTTGTTGTATTTTTGTGCATTGTGGTGCAAACATTTCAAGACTTTATTCATAAGTTTTTACAAGTCTACTTGGATGATTGGACAATGTATGGATTGGTGAAAGATCATTGCATGACAACTTGATATTGATGTTTGAGAGGTGTAGATAGTTAAGTATCTCTCTAAACATTAAGAAATTTGTCTTTGCTACTCCTTTTGGCACATTTCTAGGTCATATTATTTATAAGGAAGGTTTATTGGTGGACCCTGCCAAAGATCTTCTTTTGGATTTTGAAGAGCCTACCAATCAAAATGCAATGCGCGGATTTTTGGGGCATATGGGTTACTAAAAAAATTCATCAAAGGCTATGCTAGGATTGCCACGCCTTTGGAAGAACTATTGAGGCATAAGGGAAAATTTCACTGGGGTGAGGTGCAATAGGTGGCTTTTGATACATTGAAGGAGAAGCTTACCACTTGCACCCATTTTGTAATTTCCCTTTTGGGACAAGCCCGTTTTTGTGCATGTAGATGCGTCGAAATGACAATTGGAGTAATTCTAGCACAACCTGGAGAAGGGATTGCTAATCACCCTTTGTATTTTGCAAGTAGAAAGTTAACTCTAACTGAGCATAATTACACAACAACGGAGTGTGAAGCGTTGTCTATGATTTATGTGCTGCATAAGTTTAGGAAATACTTGTTGGCTACTCTGTTTATATTTTACACAGATCACATGGCACTTAAGTATTTGGTAAACAAACCTATTTTGTAGGGGCGCATATGCCGTTGGATCTTGTTATTTCAGGAGTTTGAATTTTCGTTGTAGTAAAACTAAGAAAGAGAAATTCGGACCTGACCATCTTTCAAGAATTAATTCAAGTGAGGAAACATAGATCATTAAAGACAGAATGTCAATGCACAATTGTTCAGATTACAATGCATACCCTCTAATTTAGAGGATATTGTATTTTTATGAACAAGTGTGGCACCTGATGGAATGAAGAGTATAGAAAGAAAATAACTTTTCATTCACGTCGCGCCTTATATGTTGATTGGTGGAGATCTATACAAACTTGGCCAGGATGAGATTTTGTGTCGGTGTGTACTAGAACATGAGCACATGGGTATTATGGAGGAAGCTCATGGAGGGATTGTTGGTGGACACTATGTAGGGTGAGCCACCACACGCAAGATTCTGATGGTTAGTTTGTGGTGGGAAACATTGTACAAGGATTGCCAAGAATATGCCAAGGGTTGTGATCATTTCCAATGCCTTGGGAATCCTAGGCATAGAGATGAAATGCCATTGAGGCCTATAGAAAGTGTGGAACCTTTTGAAAAATGGGCAATTGAATTCGTGGGCCCTATTTCCCCATCGTTGCATAGGATTGGGTCATGCTACATCATTACTTATACAAATTATCTTACAAGGTGGGCGGAAGAAGCGCCACGAAGGATTGCACTTTGCATCTATTGCAAAATGGTTCCTTTGGGAGAATATCATAAGCAAGTATGGATGTCCATTAAGTTTAACAAGTGATAGGGGTACTCATTTCTTGAATGAGACTGTTAGAATATTATTGGAATAATTTATGGTAGCACATCACAAGACTACACCCTATCACCCAAAATCTAATGGAACCACCAAGTTTTCAACAAGATTTTGAGCCACACATTGACAAAGATCTGTGATGTTGGAAGGAAGGATTGGGATGATATTTTTGATGTACTTTGGTCATATAGAACAACCTACAAGATATGAACAAAGCAACACCCTTTCAATTGGTGTTTGGCATAGAGGATGTTTTACTAGTTGAATTTATGTTACCATCCATGTGTATTATGTGCACAAGAGGATTGGATGATGAGAAAGCACTTGAAGAGTGCATAGACAAATTGATGCAATTGGATGAGAGGTGTGCTATATCTCAATGGAGCTAGAAGACAGAGAAAGCAAGACAAAAGGCCTGACATGATCGACACATTAAGAACAAGAAGCTTGAAGTTGGGAAAATGGTTCTTTTGTATGACTCCAAGTTTTTGTGCCATCCTGAAAGTTCCAAGTGCATTGGTTGGGACCGTATGTTGTGACTATATACTTGAATTAGGTGCTTTTCTAGTTAGAAGCTTTAGATGGCACATAGTTTCCCAGTTTCTTTAATGGGAGTAGGTTGAATCCCTACTATAAATAAGTCTTCTTGGTGTTTGTAATAAGGTAGTGTTTCCATTTAGCTTAGGTTTTCCTTTAATGTATTTTCCTTTATATGTGTTTCCTTTCGTCTTATATGATTTTTCATTTTAGTATTGTGTTGTGTTGTTCATTGGTTTCCAATAGCTAATAATATTTTAAGTGATTCCATGTGCAGAGGATTGTGCATACATTTAGTGTGGGGTGGATTGAAGTATAATGCGGAAATGGTTGGCATGTTTCTAAGGGAGGTTGGATTGGTTGAAAACTCTTTTTGGGACATTAGCGTAGAAGTAGAAAAATGGTTTGTGCTGTATGAAAGGTGTTCTGAGGAAGGTTGAGATGATTGAAGACCATGTAGGATAGAGTAGAGGTTAAGTACTTGTTGTCGTGCAAATGTGCAACAAGGAAATTGACAATTTCCAAGCACGACAACGATACCCCAGTGTCAAATTTTTCAAGTTCTATCATTCCAAGATACCCCAAACTATGTCTAGTTAATCCAATAACCTCCCGATCGATGTTAATTCATTCCCTAGGTGATTTTAGGGAGTTCTATAAAGATGCTATCTTCTAGCGGATTGGGAAGGGCTATCGTTGGCCTTCCCAGACTAGATCAACCCCTGAAGCAAAACAAGGGAAAAATTAAACATGGAGGTGAATTGAATACATTAGAACATTAGGAAATTATTTTTAAGGTTTGGAGAAGTTTTTAAAGACTTGGATCAAGAGGTATGAATAAAAATAGGGTTCACGAGCCAAGGCAATACATAGGCCTAAAACAACTACTGCGCTTGAAGAAGATTCTAGGAGCTCTATATGGAGTTAGAAATAAAAAATCATCTATGAAAATAGGATGCCAAGACCTACGTGATTGTAAAATCATATTTTTAACACCATCTTGGCGCATAGTATTTTCAGTGCTTTTGTCAAGCACAAGTGGAGTATTAGGTCACAAATCCAAATTTTCAGGGATCTAATGGATGAATCAAGACATGAGACCCCACCAATTAGATTATAGATTCCATTTCCAGTTAGGATCATATAAAATTTCACCAATAAATTCCATTGGGTGCTCAAATTATCATCGTTCTAAGTTACCCTCTAAAAGGCGCTTCATGACTTACTCATTTTCGAGAGAACATGTGTCAACACCAAGAGCCTCTGGCAGATTTCATGTGCCCAAAGTCCATAAGGTCAGTTAAACCAACCCTTGAAAAATTCTACCAGCCCCCATGTGACCTCTTGGGACCCTCATGTGACCTCCAAACTTGACAATTCAGCCCCCAGGTGCATTTTTGAAGCATCCATTCCCTGCCGTCGGAATCAAGCGCCACGTTTCAGCTTCAAGACCACCATGGAAACTGATGTCCCTCATGTCCCTAAGTTGAGAGACACCAAACATGGAAAATTTTTCCCATCCCTATAGGAGAGTGTTTTGGTCACCCATATGACCAATTTCCAGCCCCTCGGTGCTTTAAAGCTGATTTTGGAGAGCTCATTCCTTGTCGTCAGATCATTGCCACGTGTCGCCATCTTGCTCATTGTGGAAATTGATGTCCATCATGTCCCTAATGTTAGGAAAATTAGGGACAAAAATTTCACCAACTCCAACTCAAAAATATGATTTTTTTCCAACTATTGGTTATTTCTGTTGCTTCTTACTTGCTTCTAACATCCGTGTGCACAGACATCTCCATCTCCTCCTTTGTAACTCCTCACCATAATTCCTCCATTGTTGAACCTCAAACCAAACCTTCCATAGAGGTACTTCCCTTCACTCCATGAAAGCACACAGGTCCTAGAAGGAAAATTGGAGCAAACACAGAAGGAGAAGCACAAAAAGAAGAAGGAGAAAACAAAGAAAACTCCATGGCCATGAAACAAGAAGTTGAAGAAATCTCCCAAACAGATGCGTGAAACAACAAGTTATATTTTTCTATTCATTCCTCTACCCAAGGCCATCAAGAAGACACCTTCAAACTCTCCTCTCGTGTAACAAAGCATCCACAACGAAGAAATCCCACTTCTAGCTCAATGAAGAAAAAATCCAATTTCCCGTCAAACCGTTGGGTGAAATGAAGTAGAATTACACGTGAAGCATAAAAAGAAGAAACCTATCACAATGAAATTTATTTCATCGAAAATGGAGGAGAAAACCAAACCTGTAATTTTGAGGTCCATTAATGGTTGCCGCGTCTAGAAGCACTACAGTCTCCAAAATTTGAAAGTTTAAAATATCCTAGACTATTAAGCGGTGGGCCCGAAATTTTAGAGGGGTGGTATTTGAAACAAACCATATCAAAAAAATTCGTTCCATGACAATCTGACTCCTAGAAGCCAACTTTCTAAAAATAGCAGGTCTACTAAATAGGGACAACTATTCCTTGAAAGTCAAGAATAGAAGATCCTGTGAAGGAGGCGAAGACATTGGAGGTGCACTACAACTTAGAATTCACCGGAAACGAACATTTTTGACACTTAATAAAAATAGTAAGTGGTCCCACAGACACTTGCTAAAAATAGAAAGTCACACTCAAAGAGCAATTTTGGCATAATGGGACATACATGGATAATCATTCAGGGGACATCATTGTTCAGGATCATTCTAGTCATTTTTCACAAGGCATTCGAGATCCATCTTAGTTCATTCAACTTGGTGAGCATTTGTGAGCTAATTGGAAGGAGTTTCACAGTGTGCAAGGAGTTCGAAGATTTAAATTTTCACTGCATTTGGTGCTTTCCATTGACGAGGATCAACAGACTTCATCGGGAACGACGTCTCCTCTTCTTCTTCTCTCCCTCTTTCTCTCTCCTCTTCCCCCAAATTTCTCTCACTTTCAAATGTTCTAATTCTTCGTTGGGGTTTGCACTTTTTGACATGCCTTTAAGTCACTTAAAAGTGAATTTAGAAACATAATGTAAATTAATTCACCTTGATTATTTAAAAGGGACTCAAATATTTTGTAGGAATATTTATAGTCTAAAGTTAGGAATAAGACATATGAAGGGTCATGAGGAAGACGATAAGTCACCTCTCATTCTATAAATTGTAATGCCATTACCATTTCAAAGGGTTGGTCATTAATTTTGTAAGCTCAAGAGTGTATTCTACCTTGAGAGAACAAAGGAGATAGCTAAATTCTTCCTTTCCCCCACTCTCTCTTTTCCTCCATTATCATACTATGTGTAACTCGGTTTAAGTAATCAATACAAGAAGAAGGAGTTTTGAGCCTTTTTTTGAATTAGGGGTTTGTTGAGACTTTGTGATCATAAATTCCATTTGGTCTTGTTGTTTTTCGTAGATTTGTTTCCTCCTAATTTAATGCATGTGGTGAAGTTTCTAACCGGTGTATGTGTATGAATCTAATTTTCTACCTACAAAGATTAGTTCTCCTACCTCTTTTCTCACACCCTTTCCCACTTTTATACAAATTCTTCCCTAGCAAGAGATTGCTAGATTTTCCGGAGGTTCAGTGGAGTTCCCCTGTTGGATTCCTGGTTAAAAGGCCACCACAAAAATCCATATTTTCTCACGCATGCGTATACTGACAGCTTGCACCACTTAAGTAGAGCGACTTAGAATCCGAGAGTGTTGGCAAGAAACCCACAAGTTTTTCCACCCAAAAAAATTTCTTGCCAATAGTTTTGATGCCCATCGTGGGGTATATTTAGCAACATCTACACCCAATATACGACCGCAAGGTCTAAAAATTCCAAAAAAATCAAATATTGAAAAAATAAAAAAAGGAGAGTTCATGAAAGTCTATTGCCAAAAGATACACTGTTGATTTCTGCACGTGAATTTTCACATTCCATAGTGTCCTTTCGTGTTCCCACTGCAAAAGTTTCCAAAATCTAGCTGAAGGAAGATACACCAGGTTGAGTAGGTTGAGAGGTGTTGTTTATTCCAATTTTGAGGCTTTACAAAATCAGCAAGAACGAATTAGAGATAATCCATACTTCTCTCAAGCCTCCTCTCCATCTAGCTCTTCAAACAGTTCAACCGGAAATCCTGTCAAGAATCTTGTTGATACTCCCCTTAAAGTTCTCCAAATTTTCAACCACCATGGTCATTGAGTTCCCGAAGAATAATTTTTAGAAGTAAGAGAAGAAACATAAATGATAATGGAAGATGAAGTAGAAATACCTCAACCCATTGTTCCATGGGGAAGGAATACAACCCCACTTTCTCATGAACCCCCTCTTCAAAACCTACTAGTGGCTTCCCGTAAGAAATTTCCAAAGTTCAAAGGTGACAACACAAAAAATCCTGAAGAACACATCCCTTCTTTCACAACATCATGTGGAATTATTGGTGTCCAACATGAAGATATGGCTATGAGACTGTTTATGGATTCCCTCCAAGAAAAAGCAACATAATGGTTTTACCTCCTTCCTACCCAGTCCATCACGGGTTGGAATGACATCAAGGATGCCTTTGAAGAGATATTTAAATCAACTGAAGATTGTCAGGACCTCCTAGTGCAGTTGGCTCAAATAAAGAAAGGAGAAAATGAAACCATGAGAGACTTCGTGGCTCATTTCGAATGGTTGCTTTATAGGATACTTGAAGAGGATTCACCATCTCAAAACAATGTCAAGATATTCTTCATCAATGCTCAATCACCAGAAGTAGGATTTTTTCTATGAAGAGCCCAACCAAGGAACATTGTAGAAGCAAAAAGGATGGCCATTGAACTTGATGACAATCTCATCCTCTCTAGAAAGATCAAGAACCCATCAAAGGGAAAGACCCAACATCCTGGAGATGAGAGAACCAATCCATTGCTACAAAAGTGGGTGAATGAGATAGCATCTTTGAAAAGGGAATTATTTGAATGAGTTTCTTCCCAAAGAAGCAATGAAAATCAGATTGTAGGAGCACCTCGAAGGCTTGCCTTGGAGGCCCCACCCATGAACGTAAATTGTAGATTTCAAGAAAGTGAAGAAGAGCTTGAATAAGAAAGTGAAGGTGGAAACTTCCTAGAGATTGATGAACTTGAGAATGATAGAAAAATCAGATTTTGTGAGTATTCTAGAGGTGATGAAGAAGATGAAGAGGATGTGCCCAGTTTCTCATGTGCGGTATTCACTCATTCTCGCCTCCGAGAAAAGAGAATCTTCCTCCACTCGCTATGAATGGAAAGAAGGTTGATGATCCTCTTGTGGTGACTCCACAAAACAAAATAATCAGTCAAGGATCCCCACTTCCATCTTCCATGAAGTTTACATTGTTAAAGCCTGACCCTATAGCAAGTAAGAAGACTCCTGCTATTCCAAGTAAGCTTTCCAATTCCTCTTCAATTTCTAAATCTAAATCTAATCCTAGTGTGCCATTCAAAATACCATCCATTCCTCAAACATAAAATCATGCTCCTAATCCTATCTAGACTCCAAAATCAGTCCCTTCACCCCTTGTCCACATCTAATCCCTTTGAATTCGAGAGAATATGAAAACAAAGACAAAGTGCAAATTACTTGGCCGAATATTTGTGGACTCATCTTGAACAATTTGAGAGGTTTTTCTAATATATCAAGATTGGTAGTCTAACATCCAATGCTGTAACTTATAGTTCTAGAGGCATGCTATCAAAATCACCTACACCTCCCTCACATAACATTCTTTCTCTAAGTGCATCAAAGACTCGATAAAGTTAAACCTTTATACATCTCCCTTCTTGTTGGAGAATATGTACTGAACAATTGCATAATAGATTATGGTGTCTCACAAAATGTGATGCCTTTGAAGGTTGCAAAGTTTCTCAAACTTACCATTAATCCACCTAGTGGATCTTGTTACTCTTTGGAATCAAAAGATGTCTCACTTATAGGGAAGGTCAAAGATGCATAGGTGGCTCTCAACATATTTCCAGACAAGAAAGTTTCAAAGAATGATTGTGGTAGTAGACGTCTCAACCTCATCCAGAATGTTGCTGAGTAGAAATTTCTACCAAGACTTGGGAGGGAAGATTCAAATGAATTGGTCTTCTGCAACCATACCAGTGAAGGGAGACATGGAGAAATTTCTTCTCGAGAAGAAGATGAGGTACACGGTATGAAATTCCGAAAGTGCAAAAGCTAACATTTTCTACCAAGGTATCAGGCAGATGAATCAATTTGTGACAACTTAGGAGGAAGAGGATATTCTCATCTTGATAGTTCTAGACATGCCTTCCCAGAGAGATTTATACTTTGAAGAAGCATTAAGGAGATTCGAGTTACAAGAGGGAAGCTCCGAATTTCCGAGATGATGAAAAATATGAAGAAGAGGAAATGATTCTTGATGATTTTTAAACACAAAAATGGCTTATGTGTTTATCCGTGATAAAGAAATTTTATCATTCCTATTTGAAGATGAGGACTCCATTGATCATGTCACCCAAGAAGAGACCAAGCCAATATGGAATGAATCTTCGAACAATGGGAAGAACCATATGTACGGAAGTGCTAAGAGTTATAGAAGAAACAAAAGACCCTGAGCCAATGATTGATGTATGTAATGATGAAATGGAGATATTTTCTTTCCCATTTGAAGAAGAAGACTCTTTCCATGTTGAAGAATTTGAAGCAAGGAATTATGAGGCCTTTTAAGTTGAGGATCCTCTTGATGAAGGATTGATAGAATGCGGTGATTCCCAAGATAATGAAGTAATCCCTCTAGATAGTTTCCTTGAGATGAAAAATAAAGATTCTTCAAAGGAATACAAAGAGGAGCTACAGAAAATGACAAAGCATAACTCCGTGCAAGAAATATTAGATGTAGCAAATGTTGCAGAAGACTCGATTTTATTCTTGATCTCTTAACTTGTGTTATGGACATATAAGACAATTATGAGGTTACATCCAATATTTTCAAAGATTTAAGCATTTCATAGTGGAGTAAAGGAAAATGATAAGTCTGAGGTTTCTCATGGAAAAGAGGTCAATGAGCATAGACCTAGGAAAGAAAAGAATCTAGAATGTTCAAGCAATTTGAACGAAAATCAGCCATGGGGCAGTGATAGCGTGCTCAAATAAGAATCATCTATGTGGAAAAATGCGGAATGCAACCAGCACTATGAAACTAATTTCAAAGAGGATGAAGGTAATGGAATTTCCAAGCAAGGACCTGAGCATCAAGAAGCTCACATGGAATCACTCCTACCAAGTACACAAATAATTTTGAAATCACCTGGCTTTCATAAGTAGCTAAGGAGGGGAGGGTAATTTCTAGAACCCGTCAATGGCTTCACAGAACATCATCATTCGGTGTTGCCTCTTCAGGGGTAACTTTTGAGAAATGAAAAGTGCTTCATGAAAGTGGGTTTTCCCCCACCCTATACCATAGGTAATTTATAGGCATGTTTCCTTTCGTTGTGTGTGTCGTTTCCTTTTCGTGTGCATGTGTATTTCCTTATTATCTCCCTCTCTCTCTTGTTGTGAGTTGTACACGACTCCGAAGGGCCCAATGGATAAGGAACTCGTCAATGAATTATATGGTCTAAAATTGAGATTCTAGATACCCATGTCATGTATTCACTATGCTTAGTCCATGTCATCTACCCAAGCTAGAGCCAGTTGTTGTCGTGTAAATGTGCAACATGGAAATTGATAATTTCCAAGCATGACAATGATACCTCGGTGTCAATTTTTCAAGTTATATCATTCCAAGATACACAAGCTCTTTCCAATTAGTCTAGTAACCTCCCAATCGATGTTAATTCATTCCCCTAGGTGATTTAGGAAAGTCAAATCAACCCCCTAAGTGATTTTAGGGAGTTCTGAAAAGATGTTATCTTCTGGTAGTATTGGGAAGGGCTATCGTTGGCCTTCCTGTGGATCGGATCAACCCCACGGAGTAGAAAGGAAGGGAAAAATTAAACATGGACGTGAATTGAAGACCTTATAACATCAAGGAAATGATTTTGGAAGTTTTGGATAAGTTTTGAAATACTTGGAGCAATCTCAGTCAAAATACAGTTCACGAGCCTAGGCAATACACAGGCCTAAAACAACTGCTAGGCTTCAGAAGAAAATTTTGGGAGCTCCGGATGGAGTTAGAAGTAAAAAAAACATATCCGTAAAGAGGATTCTAATACCTACATATTTTTCACAAAGACCTTGGAGCATAGGATTTTCGGGCATTTTTTATCAAGTACAAGTAGAGTCTTAAGTCACAAGTCCTATTTTTCATGGATCCTATTGATGAATATGTTATCCCGTAAAATTGACAAGGGAAATTTTACAGGTAACCCTACCAAATTTTTGTTTTGGTCCCGTGACAGGACCGAAAGTGTTCGGAATGATCTTAAGATCCCTTCTCGGGAAATCCAGTTTTCCGAACTTAGTCATTTTGGTCATTTTTGGCTAGGCGCACCTTTTATCTGATGTAACACAGAATTTATCTACGCCCTCTTCATTTTATTTGGCGTACCCTTTGAGGTGTTGACACAACAATTTTTGCGCCTCCCCGTGATGTGCCTTTCCTGCCTATGCCAAGGTGCATGCACCTTCATGTCAACAACACAAAAGTTGCGCCGTGTTTTGGTGCGCCTCGGCACTCGAAATCTAGTGTTGATAGTCCTTTAAATGCGCCAAAGGCACACATAATTTCGTGTTGACATGTGTTTATCTGCGCCAAAGGGTGCAAAGTTTTATGTGTCAACACGTGTTTTGGTCCACCCTTTGTAAAAGTGGTTGGCGCATTTATTACACCTTCGCCTATATATAGGCACATCTACCCTGTCACTTTCACAATTGAAAACATGTGATAATTTTATTCCTCTCGTGCCTATCGCACGCACACATGTCGCCTCGTGTCACATTCGTGGACCCGCTTCGCCTCTCTCACGTTCTATATATTTTGGGTGAGTGGTCCTTGTTTCTCTTGTGTTTTCTTTTTTTTTGTTTGTGGTGGTAGGATATAATGGATCTATGAGGCCATGAAACCCTCCCCCTTCCTGCTGTTCTTGCAATCTCTCTCCCCAAGCTGTTTCCATCCCTCTTTCCAGATCTACTGTTAAAGAGGGCTCCGCCTCAAAAAGCCGACCTGGATCTCTTCACTGTGCCCCTTCACCATCTGAATCCCTGAAGGAAATGGCCTAAAAACACACTCAAACCCATCAGGGAGAGAAGAAAACTTAACAGTCCATTTTGGACTACTTTTTCCTCTTGGCGCATTCGCCACGCCTGTTACATAAAATACAGTCGCGCCAAGAAGGCGCACTGATCCCGCTTGCAACATGAAAATTACCCGCGCCATGTGAAACTGAGTAAATCCTAACAATGGCGCAGGCGCATCCCCTCTTACAGCAGCACAATGTCATGCAAGCCTTCCCTGCGCCGCGCCAAGTTCCCCTTTTCGCACATAAAGCCTATGTTACACACATCAACCCTGCGCCCTTCGGCGCACCAAAGTTCCATGTAACATGAAAAATATATGCGCCATTGGCGCATCCTGTCCCCGTGCAACATGAAAATTATCTGCGCCCAGTATAAAACACATATGAATGGCGCAGCGCACTTCTGCTTACAATAACAAAAATGTCATGTGCAACATCCTTGCGCCCTGCGCCCTTTGGCGCTAATTTGTTCCTTGTAACACCCTCCTTCTGTGCACCATATTATTAACCCTGCAGCCTACAGTGTCCTTGCGCCCTGCGCCCGGAGGCCTTAAAATTACTAACTCTTCATTCTGTCAATGCTTTAATGGAAGATCTGATGGCTAACATGGCTCTTTTGCGTTGGACTTCGCTCCTCCTTCTTGCAGATCAGCAACTGAACTCTGATCCACATATGTCTACATCAAGCAAGAGGCCGACCAAATCAAAGGGAAAAGCTAAACTTACAGAGGAAGAGATGAAGTACAAGTATCAGAGGGTCGAATGCCCCCGAGTCCCGTGCAGAATATGACTCGGATATAAGAGACTCGAGCTCACCACATTGACATGGAAGATTTCTGGGCCAGAACTAGAAGAGTCACAGGAAGTCCTTGGATGGACAAACTAGTGGGCAGTGGTCTACATTTTGCCGAGAGGGATCCCCGTCAGTACAATAAACAATGAATTCATGATGGTAGTGGCCCGCTGCTACAATAAAGACACAAGATGTGTCGAAAATGAAAAGGGCAAGGTTATAATCAACCTTACTGCCTGACATTTCGAAATCATGTTTGGCATCCCTCACCACCGGCATTTCGTGGCCGTGAGCCAAGAAGACTGCATTAAGGCATGGGAGGATAATGAAGACCAGTGCATGCAGCTCATGAATGAAGTGTATTTAAAGAACAAGAAGGTGGTAACCAGATGGCCACAAGTTATTCACCGTAGCGATTTCTCCGAGGAATTAAGTGATACCATCATGTTCCTAAGCAGAGTGTTTGGGCTTTCTTACACCCATTACTTTCACAAATGGATGCTCAGGTACTTTGAAACTATGAACAAGAATGTACCAGATCAATGCTTCGAGTGGGCGAGAGATCATAAGCAGCACCATATCCGAGTAGCTCCAACAACTCACCACAATGGGGAGGTTCTACATGAACTCCTATGTAGTTTATGTTGCAGCCTCGGAGAGGGATTATCCAGCATTGAGCCGATGCGGGGTTTGGCCCCAGGTGAGAATATATGAGTACTACCCAGAGCTGAAGCTGGAGAATAGCATCCCGATTTACCAAGATCAACGATGCTTTCTTCTACAACATTGTCTGCCTTTTGAGGCCAAACATGACTCACGGTCGAATGACCAAGAGCATTGTCACAACAATTGAGAAGTGGGGAGCACTGTTTACCCAATTCCCCACCTTCACCTATCTCGAGTGGCAAACTTCTTAGGGGATCCCACCAAATTTCTGAGATATGCTGGCCCCAAGTTGATCCTGTTAGAGCTGTCCAGATAGCTCATAACCTATCATGAGAAATGTTTGAAGAGGAAGAAGGGTGGAACTCCTTTCCCCCTCACAGTGGGCAGATACACCTGTGTTTCTCATCACAAAGCCCGGGAAATGTTTGCAGAGCTAGAACTACTCAATCTAAAGCACAACTTCCCAGCCAGGCCCACTTTTAATCCAAGGAATTTCCTTCCCAAGGAAAAACTTGATCCAATCCACATTCCATAGATCGAGGATATCTACATCGACCTGTACCATGAGGTCGAACTCAGAAGAAAGGACCACTCTCGCCTGGCCCTGGCAGAGATCATTCAGTATGGCGTGGCCATTGTCCCAAAAGGTTATCAAACTACCAATCAAGAAGTTGATCAGGTGTATCTTGACATGGATGGGGACAACTGGCCATTTTCTGCAATCGACAGAACAAAAGTGCCCCAGACTATTGAAGAAAGGGTCAAGGAGACATTGTGGTAGACAGAGCACTGGTGCAGGATGAATGGCCTTATCTACCTCGGGGTGGATTTCACCACGTCCCCTTTGGGCAACGCACCTGTCAGGCCAAAACATTTTCCAAAGGGAAAAGGTAAGGACAAAGAGGGAGAACCAAGCTCTGCTCAAGAAGGAGCTCCTGAGAGTCCCCTTCCACCGCACAAGAACAGGTTGTGAGCCTGTTATCTCTAGAGAAAGAAGTGGCCGAAGATGTTCCGATGGGCACATCCACTCAGGGTGTTGCCACTGCTACAACTACTGAGGTTCCTTCTCTCCCTTCTCTTCCTCCTCTTCCCCCTCCTCTCGTGGCTCAAACGACCATCCCTTTGGTCGTATCTTCTTCCCCATCTTCCACTGTTCCCCTTTCCTCTTCCTCCATCTTCTCTTCCCTTGCGGAGCTATCCCCCACCATTTCTTCTCTCATTTCTCAGCTCCCTTCCATCCCCACATCTACTTCCCCTGCAGTGTCTCCTCCTTCCGTGAGCACTTCGCTGGCCTCTCTGTCAATGCCGCCACCAAGTGTCTCTACGCACTTCCCTTCCACTACAGCATCTACCCCCTCTTCCAATTATGGTTCCACTCCCATAGGTCCAAACTTGGATCTCTCAAAGACTGAGCCAACATAAGAGGAAAGTCCCTATCACACCGATGGACTTCTCCGTCATCCCATCAAAAGGGGCTAAGAAGAAAAATCCCATAACCCGCTTCTCTCAGAGTGCATCAGGGGAGAGGGTAATGGAGATCGCGTATCCCGATCCTTCCAAGAGTAAAGAAGATCTATCTCCAACAGATTATACAGTGACCCAAGTCACAATGGGAACGTCTTCTGAAAGCCTTCAGGGAGAATCCCTATCTGCAGTCGATGCCCTTTGCAAGAAGCTCCAAGAAGCAAAGGAAGAAAAGAGGCTATTAAAGGAGTAAAATAAACATCTTCTCCATGCCTTGCAGAAAATGGGCAGTGCACCTCCTACAACTACCACCGAAACTCCCGTGCCCCGATCCTCGGATAAGATAAATGAATACACCAAAATTGACAAGGGGGTATGGCGCAAGATCCACCTAGAGAGACCAAATCCTCAAGGAAAGTGAGGGAGTAATCGTCAGGTTCACCGAATTGTATCAGAATATCGATCGGGGGAACAAGGCACTCCAGATTGCGGGACCCATCTCTCGAAGAGTTGGACCATGCTAGGCTGCAGCATGAGACCTTCCAGAAAATGCTCGACTGTTCAGTCAGAAGATCTGGTCAAGTTCGGCGTCTTCGATCACCCCAGAGCCCCCAACAAAATCCTTTCTACTCTAGACTACCGGGTCGATCAGTTGGAGTTTGTCCTAGAAAAAATAGATAAAGTCAAGGAGGAGGCCTTGGAGGCTATGCACCAGATGGAGCAGATCATCCTGAGAATGTCCCCAGGCTTGCTCACTCCTTTCACTTTGAGGAAGGCAGATGAAACTATTCGGATCTTCAAGGAGATCGTCTCGCAGGGGCTGGGGCCAGAAGTCACCTTTGACACCGAATCCATCAACAACCTTCTGGCCTGTCGTGACTTCATAGGGTACCTGATAGAGGCAGGAAACGAATATTCCAAGCTCCCGGAAAAGCTCACAGAGGAGCGGGAAACTTGTGAAGTTATCAGTGATCGTCACAAGGATCCTGCCCAGGATCAACTTCAGCCCATGATCAGCAAGTTCATGGAATATCGGGCCCAGTTCCATATCACCTCTCCTGAGCAACAGCAGAAGCAAGACACCCCTTTTCGGCCGCGAGATGACGATGAATAGTCTCCTTCCTCTTGATCTTCTTTTTGTAAATATCTAAGAGTATGTTGGCACAAATGATGACATCATCCATGTTGCACCATGGGATGATGTCATCCACCAAGTTGCCAAAAGTCAACAGTTGACTTTTAGATATTTTGTAGGTACTTTGTAATTAAGTCGTTGGTTTCTTTTTGTCTTCTCTCTTCTCCTTCTTCTATATATACTTGAATGCTTGTTGTATTCAAGGTGGTGGATATCTTTCAGATGAAAAATAGAAGTAGGAAGAAAAGACTTTGAGCTTTTGTAACAGAAAAGATATTAATACAAATATTAAGACTTTGTGCTGAATATGCGTGTTATGAGCATTTTAATCTTTCTTACGTCAGGTTTATGTGCTTATTCTGTTAAATCTATCTCTACCTTTTTGTCATTTATCCATCAGTATTGCTCTGTTCGTTTATGCAAGTAGGTTTGGCTCCACTTATTACCAATCCCAAAACATAATCCTTCTAATCCTTCTGCTTTGGAATTCATTTCTTTTCTCCCTTCGGATCTGATCTTTCTTCGCCCTTCCTTTCATTCCCTTCTTTTCACAGTTGGAAATACCCCTACCGGGATGAGATCCCAAACCCCGAAGGCAGAATATTGTGAGACTTGCACAAGATTCCTGCTGGTAGAATAGCAATAAACCAGTTTCGCTTTGCTATCTCAAAGAGGGGCTATGCCCTGCACACTGTTGGCTCATCTATCCATAGATTTGCTCCCACGACAGATTTTTAGACCAACAGTTTTTGGTGACTCTACTGGGGATCGAATAGATCTACTGGATCTATGGTAGTGGTATGTTAGAGAATTAAGAAAAAGTCAAAAATCACTACCTGTTTGCAAATTTTAAACTTTTCACCAAAATCCAAATTTTTTGCAAAAAATGCTCCAAACTGAAAATTTTCTTCAGAGATCCCTAGATCTGGACTAGATAGAGATCTTTAGTTCACTGAGTTTTTACAAAAACCCGTATTTTTCATAGATCTGAGTTTCGACGATGTTTACCAAAAATTTCAAACTCTTTAAAAAGTCAACTCTAGATCTGAAAATCAGCTTACTAAGTTTTACCATTGTTTTATCCTCGGTTGTTAAAAGAGGGATAAAATTAAATATCCAAAAAGTGCATGCTGCTGATTTTTGTCAGAAAAATAAAAAAATCAGCAAGTACAATAAAAAGAGTTCTTAAATCTGCTCCAAAAATTACAGATCTGGAAGGTACACTGGTGGGTGAACCATTTACTTGTAGCAGGAGAGCTCATGGAGAAGTTGATCTTACTTTCGATCTGCTTCAAAGGCACAACTTCAGTGTTACACCAGCACGCTTCTCGTCACTGAGCTCAGCCGACCGGTTGTCCAGGAGTGTCTCACCTCCACGAAGGAAGCATCTCTCACCAGGAATATCCACATCACTTTGTAGTGCTTTGTTGCTCAGTGGGACCATCCTCCCAACGCACGCATTCTTTTTCCGGCTATCCAAATGGCAGTACCATGGGGAAATGCTATGGGCCCTCTAGCTTTGCCACATCCTGTTCACGCGCTCCCACATGGAAACCGAAAGAATTTTCCTAAATTTGATGGGAGCGAAACCAAAGCACCGATTCACATATATCTGCATTCATCATGTCATGCAGTATCCTCGATGTGACCCATGAAGATGTGTCGGTTCACCTTTTTCTGGAAACCTTGCAAGGACCCGCCGCAGAATGGTTTCAGCATTTCTTTGGCCGGATCTATTACTAGTTGGGCCACCTTACGGGCTGCATTTGAAGACAGGTATAAGCCTTTCAAGACGCGTTCGCGTTGCTGTCAAAGATCACTCACCTAAAGAAGGAGGTCAATGAAACTATGCGTGACTTCATCACCCATTTCAATTCACTGATCAACCGTGTTCCGCCTACCATGCTTCCAACACCGAAAATCAGAAGTGTTTCTTCGTAAACGCTATGAGCTCAAAAGTAAGTTTCTTACTCCTGCAAGAACAAGTCGCTACTTTGGTCCTCGCCCAAGCTACTGCCATATGGATTGAAGACAACTTGCTAATATCTGGCGAGTTAAAGTGAGAGTCGTCCAAGCCTAAAGCTTTGATCCCTTCTCCAACTCCTTCATCTGATCCGGCATTTCAAAAGATGGTAAATGACTTGCTCGCATTAAAGAAGCAGTTAGCTCAAGCTTCCCCCAGTTCCTCGTACCGGGATATTCCATGAAGAACTTTCACTTCCAACAGCGTCCCGCATAGGCCGCATTTTCCTGCAACTACTCCGCGGTTGGCACTTGAGGCTCCTCCGGTCAACGCTTTAGCTGAGATCAAAGAAGAAGAAGAGAAAATTATGAAGAACCTTCATCGCCAGGTGAAGATGATCAAGATGTCGGTGAACCGACTGGCGACTCTACTATCGGGTATATGGAATTTGATGAGGGGGAATCTGATGAAGAAGAGGGTACCCAAGGGTATGCAAGCGGACAATCATATGTTGTTTTCACCCGCTCGCAAGGAAAAGAGGCAGAAATTGCTGCCAAGGTGTAGAAAGAGAAAGCCGTGTCAAACACTCCTCCAATCATCGTAAAAAGAGGTAATCCCCTTCCAGCTCAATCAGTCACTAGGTCTTTTTCAAGAAAATATTTTGCCCCTGTGTCTCCTCCGAATCAGCCCTCTCATGTTCCTATTAAGGCCAATAATCCTACTCTACCACCGTGAAATGAAGGACTCATTTCTTCATCAACGCAGACCCTTGGCCGCGTTTGACATTATTGATCATGCTAAAAAGACCAAGATCCAAATGTCTGAAGCCAGTATCTTCAGTCAAACCCTGAACAGCTTGTAAGGTTAACTGAATACATTCAAAGCCAGGCTGTCATAACCGCTCAGGTTTCCTGAAAGGAATCCTTTCTACTCCTCCTTTGTCCCGCATAAACGTTGCCTCGACCTCTGCATCAGGCAAGATAGAACCTTTCTATCTCTCCCTCCTAATTAATGACCACAAACTAAGCAATCGAATCATCATGGATGGGAAACTATTTCTTTTCTAACGAGTCCGACAAAATGGATGTCCTCGTCTGCAGCGAGAAGATCTTAACAAGATCTCGCACAAGATGCAGTTAATGGTAGTTGCACAACTAGTGGATGCGGCGCTGGAGCCGTGCTAATATGTCCCGAGGATGAGATTATCCCTCTCTCCTTCAAGTTGCATTTTTTCAACATGAATAATACTGCTGAGTATGAATCTTTGCTACTTGGCATGCAAGCCGCAAAGGAAAGAGGGATCAAAAATCTAAAAGTACAAGGGATGCCGAATTAGTCATAAATCAAGTAAAAAGGATATACCAAGTAAAGAATGAAAGGCTCAGACATTACCGCAATGCAGTGTGGGATAGCATCGAAGAATTTGATGCTTTCTCAATAGAAGCCATTCCAAGGGCTCAAAATGACATGGCCAATTCATTAGTTGTTTCAGCATCCCTTATGCTGCCTCACCCAGGGTTGAAAACAAACACGTATACCATTGAGGTAGTTTTCCGCCCAAGCGTGCCAGACAATTCTCAGCACTGGTAGGTATTCAATGATGACAATCAACTTATTGCCTTTTTGGAAAAGGCAGAAAATTTCAGAGAGCTTCATTTTGAAGGATCCACTTCTGCATGCCGAGAATCCGTTACTGATCAAGACGATGAATCAAAAAGGAGCGATGGCATATGTCAACTCAAAGGAAATAAAATTCCAAAAGGTTTGGTTTCTCTGGAATGTTTGTTCGACAGACATGATTGTTTTGTCAGAAAGAAAAGGTGAGACAATCCTAACTCCTCCCCAGAGACCGAGCCGGTCAATCTAGGTACTATGGAACATCCACAGTTTGTAAACATCGGAAAATGTTGCACACCTGAAGAAAAGTGGAAGTTTGTCAAATTGCTAAAAAAATACATGGATGTATTGGCATGGTCTTATGCCGACCTTAAATCCTTCAAGCCGAAGGACGTCCAACACGACATCCCATTGAAGAATGATGTCAAACCCTTTCGTCAGAAACAAAGGCACTACAATCCCAAGGTCTCGGGTACCATTCAGGTGGAAATACAAAAAATGCTGGATGCGAGAATCATTTTTCCTATCCATCACAGTACCTGGGTTGCAAATATTGTGCCAGTACGCAAGAAAAATGGTGAGATACACATCTGCGTAGACTTTCGCAACCTGAATCAGGCATCCTTAAAGGATAACTACCCCCTTCCCATAATGGATCGTGTTACTCGTAGCGAATCGGATCGAAATGTTGTCTATGCTTGATGGTTTTTCTGGCTACAATCAAATTGAAGTCTCGCCTGAAGACCAATTCAAAACAACATTCACTACCCCCTAGGGTACATTCACCTACAGCAGGATGCCCTTTGGCTTGACTAACGCTGGCGCCACCTTCCAGCGGGAAATGGACTTTGCATTCAAAGGTATAATGGGGAAGGTCATCATAGTTTATTTGGATGACTTAACTGTGTTCTCTAAACGGTGAAATGATCATTGTGATCATTTGGAGCAAGTATTGGCCAGATGCCGAGAGCATGGGATCTCCCTGAATCAAAAAGTCTGTTTTGGAGTCACAGAAGGAAAGTTACTGGGGCACGTAGTCAGCAAAGAAGGAACAAAGATAGATGCTGAAAGGGTTAGGGCTATCCAGAGCCTTACTTTACCAACAAGCAAGACCGGCGTTCACTCTTTCTTTGGAAAAGTAAACTTTCTCAGACGCTTCGTTCCTGATTTTGCTTGAGAAGACTCGCCATATATCAAACATGATGAAAGGGTCACCAGCTTTCTGGTGGAGCGAAGAAGGAAAGAAGTCATTTGAGGAGATAAAGCCTCCGTCGCCCATGCACCAGTCCTGGTATGTCCTGATTTCTCCAAAAAATTTATCATGTATAGTTATGCATCTGAGCATATAGTGTCCTCGTAATTCTTTTGCATTAGGATAGCTCCCCCTCAAGCCTCATGAATTGAAGATGTCTCAGTTGGAAAAGCATGCCTTCGCCGTTGTCAAAGCAGTCAAGAACTTCAGGTACTACATTCTAAACTCTCATACGGTAGTTCTAGTTCCTGACACGGCAGTCAAGTCCATCTTAACTCAATAGGAGTTAGGGAGTTTGCGAGGGAATTGGATCGCAAAAGTCCAGGAGTATGATCTAGATATAAAACCAACCAAGCTAGTAAGAGGCAAGGGCCTTTGTCAGCTCATGGCTGAAAACCGAGGTTCAGAAGACCCTGACGGAAAAGATGATTGCACCGATGGAGCACAAAGCCAGCTGGAGAAAGCCGATTCACTACCCATGGTTCTATTTGTCGTGACCAGCGATGAATGGTATTCTGATATTGCTTTCTTTCTCACTTATGGTGAATGCCCAGCCCATCTAACTACAAAGGAGAAGCGTGCTATAAATCTCAGAGCAGCCAAATATGTCATCTGGGATGACGGTTTATACAAACACGGAATAGATGGCATCTTCTTGCGATGTGTTGACAAACCACAACAGACAAAGTTACTTCAAATTTTTCATGATTCAGCCTGTGGTGGTCACTTCTCCTCTTCCATGATAGCACACAAGATCATCCAGCCAGGTACTATTGGCCAACGCTTTTCCAAGATACAGCCACCTGGGTAGCAAAGTGTGAGCCTTGCCAGCAATTTGTTGGTAAGCCAAAATTGGCTACTTTTCCCCTCAGGCCGGTCATCATTGATGAACCATTCAGAAGTGGGGAATCGATTTTATCGGTGCACTCAATCCCCAATCGAGTTCCAGACATAGTTATGTCCTGACAACAAATTACTTCACGAAATGGGTGGAAGCCATACCTGTCAAGCATGCCACTTCCGAGGTTGTTTGCAGTTTCATCAAAGAAAATATCATTGTCAGGTTTGGCATTCCAAGCAAGATTGTTGCTGATAATGCTTCCAACTTCTCTTCACGGGAAGTTATTAGTTTTTTCTATGAATACGGGATAACCTTGGCTCACGCCTCGATTATTACCCCCAAGGAAATGGTCAGCAGAATCCAGTAATAAAAACTTAGTGACCATTATACGAAAGCTAGTCGATAAGAATCAGCGAACGTGGCACAAGTCATTGTATGACGCTTTGTGGGTAGACCGTATTACTCCAAAGAGGTCCCTCGGTATGTCACCTTTTCAAGTGTTATATGGAATCGCGCCAGCTTCCCATTTCTGCGGAACTTCCTGCTCTGCGCTTGGCACGAGCGATTGAAGATGAGACTTTCCAAAATTCTCTTGAAAAGAGGATCATGTATCTAGTAGAGCTCAAAGAAAAGAGAGTAAGAGTGGTCGACAGGATCACCAAACATCAGAATCAAGTCAAGAGACTGTTCGATAAAAATCTAAGCAAAGAGAGTTCCAGGTGGGAGACCTCGTCCTTTTGTGGGACAAACGAAAAGAGCCAAAGGGCATGCACGGAAAATTTGACTCCCTGTGGAGAGGACCTTTCAAGATCAAACGGCTCAATGGAGAGAATAGCTTCTATCTCTCGTATCTAGATGGAACTGATCTCCCGCTTCCCTATAGCGGGTAGCATCTCAAAATATTCAGGAAGTAGAGCTTGCTCTCTTCTTTGTACAGTTTACTTTATGTCGTGTGTTTGCTTTCGTCGTGTGTTTTCTTTTGTCGTCGCCCTTGTTTTTGACTCTCTTGCCCAATGGATAGGCACATGAAAATATGGGATTCTCTACCCTTAAGTTTCACTCAAAGATAGTCCCAAGAAAGAGCCAGCTTGTTATCCCGTAAAATTGACAAGGGCAATTTTATAGGTAACCCTACCAAATTTTTGTTTCGGTCCCGTGACGGACCGAAAGTGTTTGGAATGATCTTAAGATCCCTTCGGGAAATCTAGTTTTCCGAACTTAGTCATTTTGGTCCTTTTTGGCTAGGGCACACCTTTTTTCTGTGCAACACAGAATTTATCTGTGCCCTCTTCATTTTCTTTGGCGCACCCTTTGAGGTGTTGACACAACAATTGTTGTGCCTCCCGTGATGCACCTTTCCTGCCTGCGCCAAGGCGCATGCGCCTTCATGTCAACAACACAAAAGTTGCGTTGTGTTTTGGTGCGCCTCGGAACTCAAAATCTAGTGTTGACAGTCCTTTAAACGCGCCAAAGGCACACATAATTTCATGTTGACATGTGTTTATCTATGCCAAAGGGTGTAAAGTTTTACGTGTCGACACGTGTTTTGGTGCACCCTTTGTAAAAGTGGTTGGCACATTTATTACACCTTTGCCTATATATAGGTGCATCCGCCCTGTCACTTTCACAATTGAAAACACGTGATAATTTTATTCCTCTGCACCTGTCAGCATGCTTGTCGTCCTCGTGTCACGTTCGTGGACCCCGCTTCGTCTCTCACGTTCTATATATTCCGGGTGAGTGGTCCTTGTTTCTCTTGTGTTTTCTTTTTTTTGGTTGTTTGTGTGGTAGGATACAATGGATCTATGAGGCCATGAAACCCTCCCCCTCATGCTTTCTTTTTTAATCTCTCTCCCAAGTGTTCCCATCCCTCTTCTCGGATTTGCTGCTAAAGAGGGCTCGCCTCAAAAAGCTGACCTGGATCTCTTCACTACGCCCCTTCACCATCTGAATCCCTGAAGGAAATGGCCTAAAAACACACTCAAACCCATCAGGGAGAGAAGAAAACTTAACACCCATTTTGGACTGCTTTTTCCTCTTGGTGCATTCGCCACACCTGTTACATAAAATACAATCATGCCCAGAAGGTGCACTGATCCTCGCTTGCAACATGAAAATTACCCGTGCCATGTGAAACCGTAAAAACCTAACAATGGCGCAGGCGCATCCCCTCTTACAGCAGCACAATGTCATGCAAGCCTTCCCTGCACCGCGCCAAGTTCCCCTTTTGCACACATAAAGCCTATGTTACACACATCAACCCCGAGGCCTTAAAATTACTAACTCTTCATTCTGTCAATGATTTAATGGAAGATCTGATGGCTAACATGGCTCTTTTGCATTGGACTTCGCTCCTCCTTCTTACATATCAGAAACGAACTCGATCCACATATGTCTAGATCAAGAAAGAGGCCGACCAAATCAAAGGGCAAAGCTAAACTTACAGAGGAAGAGATGAAGTACAAGTATCAGAGGGTCAGAATGCCCGAGTCCCAGGTAGAATGTGACCTAGATATAAGAGACTCTGAGCTCGGTCACATTGACATGGAAGATTTCTGGGCCAGAACCAGAAGAGTCACAGGAAGTCCTTGGATGGAAAAACTGGTGGGCAGTGGTTTGCATTTTTCTGGAGGGATCCCCGTCAGTGCAATAAACAACGAATTCATGATGGTAGTGGCCCGCTGTTACAATAAAGACACAAGATGTGTCGAAAATGAAAAGGGTGAGGTTATAATCAACCTTACTGCCTCGACATTTTGAAATCATGCTTGGCATCCCTCACCACCGGCATTTCGTGGCCATGAGCCAAGAAGACTGCATTAAGGCATGGGAGGATAATGAAGACCAGTGCATGCAGCTGATGAATGAAGTGTATTTAAAGAACAAGAAGGTGGTAACTAGATGGCCACAGGTTATTCACCGTAGTGATTTCTCCGAGGAACTAAGTGATACCATCATGTTCCTAAGTAGAGTGTTTGGGCTTTCTGACACCCATTACTTTCACAAATGGATGCTCAGGTACTTTGAAACTATGAACAAGAACGTACTAGATCAATGCTTCGAGTGGGCGAGATCATAAGCAACACCATATCCGAGCAGCTCCAACAACTCACCACAACGGGAGGTTCTACATGAACTCCTACATAGTTTATGCTGCAGCCTCGGAGAGGGATTATCCAGCATTGAGCCGATGTGGGGTTTTGCCCGTGTGAGAATATATGAGTACTACCTAGAGCTGAAGCTAGAGAATAGCATCCCGCAGTTTACCAAGATTAACGATGCTTTCTTCTACAACATTGTCTAGCCTTTTGAGGCCAAACATGACTCACGGTCGAATGACCAAGAGCATTGTCACAACAACTGAGAAGTGGGGAGCACTGTTTACCCAATTCCCCACCTTCACCTATCTCAGAGTGGCCAACTTCTTGGGGGAGCCCACCAAATTGCCGAGATATGCCGGCCCCAAGTTGATCCTGTTAGAGCTGTCCAGACAGCTCATAACCTATCATGAGAAATGTTTGAAGAGGAAGAAGGGTGGAACTCCTTTCCCCCTCACAGTAGGCAGATACACCTGTGTTTCTCATCACAATGCTCGAAATGTTTGTAGAGCTAGAACTGCTCAATCTAAAGCACAACTTCCTGGCCAGGCCCACTTTTGATCTAAGAAATTGCCTTCCCAAGGCAAAACTCGATCCAATCCACATTCCACAGATCGAGGATATCTACATCGACCTGTACCACGAGGTCAAACTTAGAAGAAAGGACCACTCTCGCCTGGCCCTGGCAAAGATCATTCAGTACGGCGTGGCCATTGTCCCAAAATTTTATCAAACTACCAATCAAGAAGTTGATAAGGTGTATCTTGACATGGATGGGGAAAGCTGGTCGTTTGCTTTGCAATTGACATGAACAAAAGTTCCCTGCACTATTGAAGAAAGGGTCAAGGAGACATTGTAGTGGATAGAGCACTGGTGCAAGATGAATGGTCTTATCTACCTTGGGGTGGATTTCACCACGTCCCTATTTAGGAAACACACTGTCAGTGCCAAAACATTTGCCAAAGGGAAAAGGTAAGGACAAAGAGGGAGAACCAAGATCTCGCTCAAGAAGGAGCTCCCGATTCCGCCGCACAAGAACAAAGTTGTGAGCTCATTATCTCCAGAGAAAAAGAAGTGGCCAAAGATTTTCCAATGGGCACATCCACTTAGGGTGTTGTCATTGCTTCTGAACTACCGAGGTTCCTTCTCTCCCTTCTCTTCCTCCTCTTCCCCCTCCTCTCGTGGCTAAATGACCATCCCTTTGGTCGTATCTTCTTCCCCATCTTCCACTGTTCCCCTTTCCTCTTCCTCCATCTTCTCTTCCCTTGCGGAGTTGTCCCCCACCATTTTTTCTCTCATTTCTCAGCTCCCTTCCATCCCCACATCTACTTCCCAGTTGTCTCTGCTCCTTCCGTGAGCACTTCGCTGGCCTCTCTATCAATGCCGCCACCAAGTGTCTCTACGCACTTCCCTTCCACTACTGCAGCTACCCCCTCTTCCACTTCTGGTCCCACTCCCATAAGTCCAGCTTGGATCTCTCAGCACCTGAGCCAACATAAGAGGAAAGTCCCTATCACACCGATGGACTTCTCCGTCATCCCATCAAAGAGGGCTAAGAAGCAAAATCCCATAACCCGCTTCTCTCAAAGTGCATCAGGGGAGAGGGTAATGGAGATCGCGTATCTCGATCCTCGCAAGAGTAAATAAGATATGTCTCCGATAGATTATACAGTGACCCAAGTCATAATGGGAACGTCTTCTGAAAGCCTTCAGGGAGAAGCCCTATCTGCAATTGATGCCCTTTGCAAGAAGCTCCAGGAAGAAAAGGAAGAAAAGAGGCTATAAAAGGAGTAAAATAAACATCTTCTCCACGCCTTACATAAAATGGGCAGTGCACCTCCTACAACTTCCGCCAAAACTCTTGTACCCCTGAGCCAGGATAAGATAAATGAATACGCCAAAATTGATGAGCAGGGTATGGCAGTATCTGCCTGGAGAGACCAAATCCTCAAGGAAAGTGAGGGAGTAATCATCAGGTTCACCGAATTGTATCAAAATATCGATCGGGGGAACAAAGCACTCCAGGCGATTGCGAGACCCATCTCCGAAGAGTTGGACCATGCTAGGCTACAGCATGAGACCTTCCAGAAAATGCTCAACCTGCTCGGGCCAAAGATCTGGTCAAGTTCGGCATCTTCGATCACCCTAGAGCCCCCAACAAAATCCTTTCTACTCTGGACTACCGGGTCGATCAGTTGGAGTTTGTCCTAGAAAAAATAGATAAAGTTAAGGAGGAGGCCTTGGAGGCTATGCACCAGATGGAGCAGATCATCCTGAGAATGTCCCCAGGCTTGCTCACTCCTTCTTTCACCTTGAGGAAGGTAGATGAAACTATTCGGATCTTCAAGGAGATCATCTCACGAGGGGTTAGGGCCGAAGTCACCTTTGACACCGAATCCATCAACAACCTTCTGGCCTATCATGACTTCATAGGGTACTTGATAGAGGCAGAAAAATATTCCAAGATCCCGGAAAAGCTCGCAGAGGAGCGGGAAACTTGTGAAGTTATCAGTGATCGTCATAAGGATCCTGCCAGATCAACTTCAGCCCATGATCAGCAAGTTCATGGAATATCGGCCCAGTTCCATATCACCTCTCTTGAGCAACAGCAGAAGCAAGACACCCTTTTCGGCCGTGAGACAACGATGAATAGTCTCCTTCCTCTCGATCTTCTTTTTGTAAATATCTAAGAGTATGTTGGCACAAAGGATGACATCATCCATGTTGCACTATGGGATGATGTCATCCACCAAGTTGCTTAAAGTCAACAGTTGATTTTTAGATATTTTGTAGGTACTTTGTAATTAAGTCGTTGGTTTCTTTTTGTCTTCTCTCTTCTCCTTCTTCTATATACTTGAATGCTTGTTGTATTCAAGGTGGTGGATATCTTTCAGATGAAAAATAGAAGTAGGAAGAAAAGACTTTGAGCTTTTGTAATAGAAAAGATATTAATACAAATATTAAGACTTTGTGCTTTGAATATGCGTGTTATGAGCATTTTAATCTTTCTTACGTCAGGTTTATGTGCTTATTCTGTTAAATCTATCTCTACCTTTTTGTCATTTATCCATCAGTATTAATCTGTTCATTTATGCAAGTAGGTTTGGCTCCACTCATTACCAATCCCAAAACATAATCCTTCTAATCCTTCTGCTTTGGAATTCATTTCTTTTCTCCCTTCAGATTTGATCTTTCTTTTCCCTTCCTTTCATTCCCTTCTTTTCGCAGTTGGAAATACCCCTACTGGGATGAGATCCCAAACCCCGAAGGCAGAATATTGTGAGACTTGCACAAGATTCCTGCCAGTAGAATAGCAATAAACCAATTTCGCTTTCTTTTGTCTTAAAGAGGGGCTATGCCTCGCACACGTTGGCTCGCCTATCCATAGATCTACTCCCACGATAGTTTTTAGACCAACAGTAATCAATACATTAGACCCCAACCATTAGATTCCAAATGCCATTTATAGTTAGGATCATATAAAATTTCAACAATAAATTCCACCGAGAGCTCAAGTTATCATCGCTCCAAGTTACCCTCTAAAAGGTAGTTCAGACTTAGTCATATTTTAGGAGGACACATGTCAACACCAAGAGGTCGGGCATGGTTTCATGTCCCCAACATCCCAAAGTTTAGGTACACAAACCCTTGAAAAATTCTCCCACCCTATGTGACCTCTCTGGGACCTCATGTGACCTCCAGACTTGACAATTCAGCCCCTGTGTGCATTTTTAGAGCATCCATTTCTTGCAGCTTGGATCAAGCACCACGTGTCGCCTTCTGGACCACCGTGGAAACCGATATCCCTTATGTCCCCAAGGTGAGGGACACCAAACATGTAAAATTTTCTCATCCCTCTAGCAGAGTGTTTTGGTCACCCATATGACCGCCTTTAAACCCTCAATGCTTTAAAGCTGATTTTGAGCACTCATTCCTGTCGTCGGATCGTCGCCAAGTTTCGCCATCTTTCTCATTATGGAAATTGATTTCCCTCATGTCCCCGAGGTTAGGAAAATCAGGGACAAAATTTCACCCAACTCCAACTCAAAAAATTTGAATTTTCTTTCTAACTATTGGCTGCTTCTTGTTGTTTCTAGCATTCGTGTGCACAAACATCTCCATCTCCTTCTCTCGTAACTCCTCATCATCATTACTCCATTACTTGAACCTCGAACCAAACCTTCCATAGAGGTACTTCTCTTCACTCTATGAAAGCACACAGTCCTATAAGGAAAATTGGAGCAAACACAGAAGGAGAAGCACATAAAGAAGGAGAAAACAAAGAAAACTCCATGGCCATGAAACGAGAAGCTCAAGAAATCTCCTAAATGGATACGTGAAACAACACGTTATATTTTCATGTTAGTTCCTATAACCAATGCCATCAATAAGACAATTTTAAACTCTCCTCTCATGCAACAAAGCATCCACAATGAAGAAATCCCACTTCTGGCTCAACGAAGAAAAAATCCAATTTCATGCCAAACCATTGGGCGAAACAAAGTAGAATTGCACGTGAAGAATCAAAATAAGAAACCTATTGTAATGAAATTTATTTCGTTGAAAATGGAGGAGAAAAACATACCTGCAATTTTGAGGTCCATTAATGAGTGTCACGTCTAAAAGCACCGCCACATTTGAAATTTGAAATTTTAAAATCTCCTAGACTATTAAGCGGGCAGGCCCAAAATTTTAGAGGGGTGATATTTCAAAAAAAGCCATATGAAAAACTTCATTCCATGACAATCTGAATCCCATAAGCCAAATTTATAAAAATAGCAGGTCTACTACATAGGGACTACTATTTTGGGAAAGTCAGCAATAGAAGAGCCTGTGAAGGAGGCGAAGACATTGGAGGTGCACTACAACTTAGAATTCATCGAACAGACATTTTTGACACTTACTAAAAATAGTAAGTGGTCCCACAGACACTTGCTAAAAATAGAAAGTCACACTCAAAGAGCAGTTTTGGCACAATGGGATGTACAAGGATAATCATTCAAGGGGACATCATTATTCAGGATCATTCTAGTCATTTTTCATAGGGCATTCAAGATCCATATTATTCCATTAAACTTGGTGACATTTCGTGAGCTAATTAGAAGGAGTTTCATAGTGTGCAAGGAGTTCGAAGATTCAAAGTTTCACTGCATTTGGCACTTTCCATCGACGAGGATCAACAAACTTCATCGGGAATGCTGTCTCCTCCTCTTCTTCTCTCCCTCTTTCTCTCTCCTCTTCCCCCAACTTTCTCTCACTTTCAAATGTTTTAATTCTTCGTTGGGGTTTGCACTTTTTGATATGCCTTTAAGTCACTTAAAAGTGACTTTAGAAACATAATGTAAATTAAGTCGCCTTGATTTTATAAAAGGGACTTAAATATTTTGTAGGAATATTTATAGTCTAAAGTTAGGAATAAGGAATATGAAGGGTCTTGAGGAAGATGATAATTCACCTCTCATTCTATAAATTGTAACACTATTACCATTTCAAAGGGTTAGTCATTAATTTTGTAAGCTCAAGAGTGCATTCTACCTTGAGAGAACAAAGGAGATAGCCAAATTCTTCCTTTCCCCCACTCTCTCTTTTTACTCCATTCTCATACTATGTACAACTTGGTTTGAGTAATCAATACAAGAAGGAGTTTTGAGCCTTTTTTTTTTACTAAGGGGTCCATGTAGAATTTGTGATCATAAATTCCATTTGGTCTTGTTGCTTGCATAGAGTTGATTCATCCTAATTTAATGCATTTGGTGAAGTTTATAACCAATGTATGTGCAGAATATGATTTTCTACCATGAGCATTAGTTCTCCTACCTCTTTACTCACTCACTTTCCCACTTTCGGACAAATTCTTCCCTAGTAAGAGATTACTAGCTTTGCCGTAGGGTTAGTGGAGTGCCCCCGTTGATCCCCGGTCAAAAGGCCACCACAAAAATCCACATTTTCTTGCACATACATATACGGACGATGCACCGCTTAAGTAGAGGGACTTAGATTCCCAGAGCATTGGCAAGAAACCCACAAGTTTATCTACACGAAATTTTTCTCACCAATAGTACTTTGACATAGTGAGGTGCACGAAGGAGGTGTTAATTAGTGAAGTAATGATAACATGCTAGAAGGTTATGATCGCAACCCACGAGGTAGGGTCATGGAAGTTTCCTTAAGCAAAAAAATACTTGATTAAAATAAAGTTAAGACACGTGGGTCAAAAGGATGGTGAGGTCATGGAAAAGTATAAATAGGGGGTGAGGGTAGTCATTTTAACTACCTTGCCTTCATATATTTTTTTCTCTCGAGCTATTGAAGTGTGAAAAGGGTGTGATAAATAATCAAATTACTTTGTGAACTAGTGGTGATTTGCAAATCCGTGATAAGACCTTGCAGAGTGGCAAGTGGATGGGACAAATGCGAGGCAACAAGGGGTTGCGTAGAAGTGAAGCTATCGACGTTGGAGAGCTCGGAAAACAAGGAGAAGTTGAACACCTAGGGCATGTAATGAAGGAACAAAAATGGCACCAAAGAAGTTACAAACCAAGAGATTAGTGATGGAGAAGGAGGAACCCGTTGAGATATACTTAGAAATGCAGTACCCCCAGGTGTAATCAAAGTAGAGAAGTGGAGTTCAAATCTATATAGGTGCAAGATTAGCAAGTTTAACCACAAAATATAAGAACATGAAAATTTGATGTGGGTGGATCTATTCAAAGACATTCCTGGCATTAGATGAGCTCTAAAACCCTAAGCTTGATAACTCAAAGCAACAGAGTTACATAAAAATGGAGTCTTATAACTATGGGAGTTATCCTTCTTTGCTAAAGTCACCCCACTCTTCAGTGGTTAATGTCATGGGTACATGAGGAATTTCTCTACTTTATAGGGATAATAATGAGAATTACAGGCCAGTTAATAAGGAGAGTGATAGGCATGCGAAACACTGGTGAAGACATAATAGTTGACCTATGTGTCAACACAAAAATTGAATAATTAGTGAAGCAACTGAATTTTGAGAAGGGGGAAGGGCTCAGTTATCACAGATCTAGAGGACATGGCATTAAGGGTAGTAACCCAACTCACCACCTGCAAATTGGGCGCATGAGTATGGTGGACATATATAAACATAAGATTCCTATATATTTTGTAAAGAGTATCAAAATGAGTGCACTATAACTTCACATAATTCATTGCAAATATTATCAATAAGGAATTGCAAGTGCAAAATGAAGCTGGAGAAAATATCACATGGGGATCCATCCTACTGTTAATCATATTTTGGGAGATTGGTGTACCAAATGGACTAGATGGGAACATGAGGTTTTACCCACCAAATAACTCATCTCATGTGGTGAAATTTTCACATTTCACTTGTGATGCATCCATAACAAATGCCTACAAGGCTTGTATGAACAAGTGGTATGAGAGACTGCGCAAGGATTTTGAGAACAATTGGCGTATTCCACATGAGTTTCCAACAATGTTAGGGGACCAAGTGAAGTTTGCAGTTATCCAACATTTTAGCTTGACTAAATTTAAATTGGCCAATGGAAAAATGGAGCAAAGGGTGATAAATTTCATTTGTATTCAATACAAAGTACTTGAAGTGTGCCATCAATCAGATGAAAGAGGTGTAAAAGTTGACCATTGATGAAGACAAAGTTAATTTTGATGTTCACACTCTTTGCTCAACCTACAAGTATGGTGTGAGAATGGCAATGTCGAAGCCTTGGAGAAATACTTCTTGGATCTGCATCTCGTAGATCAATGTCACTATTAAGGGCTTCATCCATCGAGTGTTCATGCAACTGCACCCTAAGATGCAAGGGGAGTTGAAGTGGAGGCTACAAAATCCACCTTTCCAAAGCCAAGAGAGGTGCTAATCCCGCCTATGAAAGTGGTCCAGGAAGAGGAAGGAGAGGAAGAAGAAGAAGGAAGTGAGGGAAAATTAGACACTTCCAAGAAAAGGAAGTATTATTTGCATCAAAGCAATATTGGGGGCATAGGTACATCACAACAGGGCATGTCGAGGCTTCACAACCAAAGCACTAAAAAGTTAAGCAGCCTGAGGAAGAAGATATGGAGAAGAAAAATCCTAAGGTACATGATGTCTCCAGATGTGCGGACGAAGATAGGCTCGAAAGATGACTACACAAAATTTAGAGAAGAAATCGAGGCGAAGCTCAAAGAGCAAAAGAAGAGAAGGAATGAGGCGAAGGCCAAGAAAACAATAGAGACACGGTAAAGGTAAAATGCCTACTACGGATAAACCCGTGAATATTTCTATGAGAGAAAGTTCACCTACCCATCCCACCAAACTAGAAGAGAAGGATAAAGGAGACTCCTTTGTTATTAAGGAGGATAAAGGGTTTGTTGTAGGTATAAGCACCCCGAGGAAGAAATGCTCTAAGTGCAAGGTGGAGAGGAATAGGTGGATGCTTAGGTCCCCTCATATGGAATTTATGGATAATCCTGCGAAGGTGTTATGCACATGGTTCTAGAGCACCATTTCCCTAGAGAATTTACATGCTTGGGATCTCTTAGACCAAGATGGGGCGTAATAAGGACCAAGAAGATGATAAGTTGGAATATATATTGTCATGCAGAGGAGCCTAATTTTAAGGTCAGCGATCATGTGATCGATACCATCCATTTGAAGAAAAAAAGGGAGAATTATAAAGTGGTGGATCCAGGACACCTTATAGATGAGAATACATACAATGTGCTACAAAATATGTCCTCGAATTCATAAGTCAAAGCTTAGACGAAGGGGCGACTGCTCGACCTTGGTCGCAGATCGTAAAGGGAAGGAAAAGGAAATATAAATATTGTGTAATGGATTGAAGGGAGAATATGTGTTGATAAAGGAAATATATGATCAAGTTGGCACCTTGGTTAAGAAGGTCTTGGGAAAATGTTCGACATTGGTGAGACAAGCCAAGACAGACTATAATGATGAAATGGAGTATTTGGAAGATTTAGTGGGGATATTATTGGTCAACATCAAAGATCTCATGGGACCCATATTTGAGGAGATCACAAAGCAAAAGGAAAAAACAATATTTTTGTTGAGGCTCGGATTACTGAGTTGGAGGAATTTCTCACCCAACTCAAGGAGGTAAACATATTGGCAGATAGGGGCTTCAACAATTGTCGGAAATGTGAGCCCATTATTGATGCACGTGTAACAAATGAAGAGTTTGCCTTTAAGGCCTTATAGGAGAAGGTCTCGACGAATAATATTGAGTGTGCCCAATTGATAATCAACACCACAACGTATAATGATAAGATCAAAACCAAATGTGAGAAGCCATAATTTAGGATTGGTGAACTCTGAGATTCCATCATAGAACACATGGATGATTTTGAGGGAGTTTGTGTGGAGCTGGTGGTGGTCATAGAGGAGATCAAGGGGAAATTTGAAGAGATTATATCAGACCAGGTACCTAGCATAGTGGAGGAGGCACCGGAAAAAGTAATGGATGAACTGGAGGCATGGAAGAAGTTAAAGGGGCAGATAAACAGATTTTCCTTAACTCCTCTAGTTAACAATTTAGGTTGTTGAGACATAAAATATTTTTTCCTTATCTAGTTTTGGGTCGTGAAATTTTGAATGGCATGAAGAATTGTTGAGGATGGAAATAAAACTAGTGTGGGTAATGTTGTTCCCTAAGAAGACTAAGTACCTGAGGCACAAAGGGTTTTGTCACACGCTAGCAAGGCACAAAGGCTCGTGCTAAATTAAATTCAGGAAGAGCATGGAGGTTCACACCCAGGATGAAAAGCTCAAGACTTAGCCACATTTTGGACCACAATAATAATTACAATGAGGAAAACTTAGAGATATGGCTCGAATTTATTGTGGATAAGGTTAAAGAATTGAGACTTACAACCCAAGAAAAGAACACTTTAGGATATGATTATCCGTAGGATTAAGAGCTATAAAGTGGAGTTAGTTATGGTTTAGCTAGCATTTGCATGTTTAGGGTACTTGAGTATGGTGGGGCATGATGAAATTTGGCATGCATCCTGCTTCTTGAGTAATGAATAGGTGGTGAAGGGAAGATTCTCACCAATTGTCTTATTATGAATTGATTTGCACGGTAAGAAGATAGAGGAGAGAGAGCTCAAAGAGAGAGAGATAGGTGAGAATTATTTTGAGAAGAGTGATTATAGGGTTAGAATGTTATTCTCTTGATGTATCTAGTCCATTTATGGATCTTGTGATGTATTTGGATACTATAACAATGGTGGATTAATATAATGGTGTTTGTTTTGAATATCAATGCTCTATGGATCCAATTATTTGTGTTTTTTGTGTTCATGATTTAGATCTTATTCCTACTTGATGTTCTTAATGTTCATAGTCATAATATTTTTCATCTATGCTTGGATATAGTTCTTTATTCTTGTTATAGGATATATGCATTTACTATCGTGCATTACTATACCATTCATGGTAACATTCTTGAAAAATCTCACATAGAAGAGGGTCCTGGTGCCTTCACACACTTTGGGTTAGCACCCGCTTTAGGCTAGGTGATATGCCGATGTGCTTGGGAATTAAAGGGTTAGGAAAATTGATTAACATAACACAGATTGGACACAAGCTATAAGATAAATAAATATGAAACACTAAGTGCAAGAGAGGTAGTAAAGGACTTAATTGATTTATGCCTAATGTTGGGACTAATATGGAATAGAAATCTAATGAAAAAAAGGAAGGCTATAAAAATTGTTCAAAATAAATTTTGAAGTCATCGGATGTGCATGGATCAGTGTCCTGGGCACCTAGGCACCATATTTTTATACTTTGGGAGCCCATGAATTCACAAGAGCTTAGAACTTGGTTTTTCTAATGTCACAATTTTTTTTTGTTAGTCGGTGTTGATCATCTCGCATGTCTCACAATGATCACAAAATTCACCTATAACATGCAAAGATATGTTGACCTGTAAAACCTCAAACTACATCAAATCCCAAAAAATAAATATGCAATGTGAGGATTCGATCGACTTCGATAATCACCCAATTGAGTGAACTTACTATCGAAAGCGTAACACTACATCTTAGACTCCATGTAGTTCGTGTGTGTGTGTGATAAAATAATGCCTTAGGAAGCCCTTGTGCAAGTGCATGTGATAGTGGGTGGTAGTTAGATGTACCAATGTAAATAGATATGTGGATGGGAAATGAACTTTCCTTCCTATTCTTGTATGAAAAAATGTAGTCCCTTCTCTCGTTGTATGAGTGCTAGATGGATTTCTTTGATGCTCTTATAATGCCTTTGGATGCAACCTTAGGTGATGATAATATATGCTTAGAGCTTGGTCCTTTATTTTTAAAATAGCTTTGTATTTGTATGATTCCCTTGGTTGAATTTTGTAATTGAAAACTGAAAGGCCGACCCATAAGAAATTAAGACTCCCAAAAGATAAAAGAGACCTAAAAGAAGTGAGTAAGATAGGAAAGGGTCGGGGTGCTTAGAAGGACAAGGGCATCTAGGTTTTGCATCCTATCCGGGCACTACTATTTGAAGCCATAAAATTTAAGAAAGTGAAATATCGATTGGGTTGTAGGGTGTGCAAGACCGAAAAAGACTATAAATGTTGGGTTGAAGAAATTTCCTAAGTATTGAGAGGGTGGGAAAAGGGGGCACATAGGCACGCACAAGTATCATTTGAATTCGAGTGCACCTAGTAGCGTCGAGCACTTAGATCTATCTGGATGAAGTGTTAGCACGCCTAGGAAATTATGTGGAAATAAAAGACTAAATTTTTGTTCCATTACTCAGGACCTCTTTTCAAACAGTCTTCTAAGATGTTTCATGCAGATGGCGTATCAATTTAATTTGGAAAGCATTGAAAGTTGGGTAGACAACATGCATGATCAATACATGGAGATATGGCTTTTGACCTGATTTCAATGCACGTAAGTGGGTGGAAGAACATATATATCATGATCTCTAGGAGACATTTTCCTTCCTTTTTATTATAGAATTATACGAGTAGTTGTCAAAGATATTAATCAAAGAAAATATGGGGATACAGACCGAGGGTTTGGACACAGGAATATTACCAGATTTTATTTGATGTAGATGAATCTTGGAATCATGTTGTAGATGATTGGTGTGCTAGTGTAGTGCGCAGATTACACTTTGGAGTATAATGTTTATATGTATTATTGTCTAGAATTTTCCAAGTTTGAATTTCGACATGAGCCTAAAGGGTCTTAAATATGCATTATCCCTTTGGAAATTAAGATCTTGATGGTGCTACTGAGTTTGGAGAAAGTACGTATGGCGAGCTAAACCCACTACCATGTGCAATGGCAGTAAGCGGGTGTAGTGAAATATGATAGACCTAGTGGTATAAAGGAAAATAGAGGAAATGTGGCTCAAGTATAATGAAGTTTGGTAGATGGAATTAAAAGAAGAAGCGCGATATTGAGGATTCTATGGAGTTGTGGAGGTAGATGGCTTGTAAAGGATTTGAAGCTCACATGGAAGACGTGGAGCCGGAGCATCAAGCTCTCCTAACCTTAGGAAAGTGTGGTAGAGAATCCCCTTCACTTTGGATGAGATCGCATCTCGAGGAGGAAATATTGAGGACCACGGTGGTGCATCTAATCCCACTTGGTGACCTAGCCCTTGTACATGGTGTTCTAGTTCCATAAGTAATCATTGATAAACATGCAAGTATAGGTAATCCAAAGAGCTAGAGTATCTAGTTCCATAAGTAATCATTTTCCTTTGACTATAGAAGTGCATCATATAACACATATACCTATGGAAGCACGATGAAATCATTGTTTGGAGGTCTGATTGGAGGAGTATTTTTAAGCGCATCATCAAGACAGAGTATGGGCCCGCAGAATATTAAGAATACGTCTAGAAGTACTACAACTTCATAAACTATGGGAGTTAATTTTAGGAGTGCACAATTTGGTTGAAGGAAGTACATCCACTTTTCCGGTGCCTAATACAAGTGGATTAGAAGGATGAGGAGGATTGGGATCAAGCGATCACATAATTCTCAGTAGGTGGAAGAAAGACTAGTGAGAAATCATGTTCTAGATTTGGTGGGAAAGGTCCACACCCTCATCACCACATAAATTTTACTATGAGATGTATCTCCACTTTCCAGTAGTAGTATAGGGGTATTAAATATGTGGCGATCATGTGCAAAAGTGTGAGATTATATTGTGCACTAAAGGAATCACAACCTCAGATAGAAAAAAATATTAGTTTACTACTACTCTTTAAGGGCGCACACATATTTGGTATAGAAATTATGACTCATATCCTACTACGGTGAATTATAATGCTTTCGATGTAAGTTTCTAGCTGAGTTCCATATTCCATAATTTGAGTAGAAGGGTATCAACATGCTTAAGGAAATTAAGTAGGGATTATCTCGAGATCGTAAAGGAATATGACCAATTTAAAAAAATCATCAAATTTGTCTTATGATATACATCCTAGTCAACACATATAATAGTGTGTTGGTGGATTATTGACTCCTTTCAAAAGGGCACTATCTCATAAGACTTTTGTAGATCCGTATGATGCCTTGGAAACAAATCTGTGTGTTGAGGTAGTTGGAAGTGTGGACATTGGAGTAAGCCCATTATTAGAGGTGAAAATTATAGTCATGGAAAAGTAACTAGAAAATATCTCTACTAATTTAGGTCATGAGACACAATGAAAAATGGTACACTGATTACGAGGTTTAAGTACATACCATAAAAATTTCCCTCGCAATTCAAAAGTGCGTCATGTTGTTGGATTGTGATATTTTTCATTTAGACCATGATGCGAGTAGATTCCCTCTCTTACAACGTGCGATCCGGAAGAATGTGTCTATGTATTATAAGATTTTCAAAACCCATACTCATGACATCATTGAATATAGATTGATTGATCATATTTGTGAGGCTATTAAGACTAGTGTTTGCTAGAGTAGTGTAGTAATCTGGATCTAAGGAATAAGAAGGATAACATAATGAAGGGCACACTAATGGGGATAATAGGAATAGAGGATTTCATGGAGGATATAGAGGCCAAGGTCATGGTGGTGGAAGAGGAGGATTTCCTAGAGGAACTTGTTATACTTGTGGATATCCTTATCATTATTAGCGTGAGTTCCCTCAAAATGTGGTTTTCTCATGGTGTGGAAAGTAACACAAGTTTGAAGAATGTCCTGACTTATATGAGCACATGATAAAACAACACAAGAAAGACAAGGGTGTGGGAATGATTAAGGTACAACGCGTAGTTGAAGATCAATGGATGTCAAAGATAACACCTAGTCCTAAGTTATAACCTATTTTAGTTACTATATGCGCTGAGGATGTGCACGCACGTGAAACTCCAAAGTATAAGCCAACTATAACAAAGAAAGAAGTGATAAATGCCAAGTATCTAGATGTTGCACATTAGAAAGAGGTTTACCAGAGACTATGGATGTCATCAGGGATCTGCAGGAGAGATTCGAGGCCAAGGAGTAAGCGCACATTATGGATCAAGAAAATAAATTTTAACTCCCATAGAAGGACGTAGATGAATTGAAGGAGGTTTGTCAAATGTTGCACTAGGAGAACATTGTCTCTCTATTAGAAGAATGGTTGAGAGATAAGGTACCACACATTAGTGCTTAGCGTGAGAGATAGATACTCCACACAAATATACCCCCACATAATCATGAATTTGATAATGATATTACACTTAATGCATTCATAGATGGATGGATTCTGAGAAAAATTATGATAGATACAGGTGCATACATTAATGTACTCACATTGGATGCATGAAATCAGATGGGAAGACCACCATTGCAACCTTCTTCGAATGTGTTATATATGGAAAATAGAACTAGGGATAATCCTATTGAGTACTAAAGGATGCATCTATTACAATTCAAGGAGCCAAGTTTACTAGGGACTTTGAATTATTGGAGCTTGTTGAAGAAGATAACTTTCTAACTCTGCTTGGGTGACCCTGGTGTTACTGCTAATAATGCATATTTGTGCTTTAACAAGGGGTACATTAGTTTTGAGAATAAGGAAGAGTGTGTCATTATAATTTTAGCAGATGTAAACGTTGCTCAATATGTTGAGCCTTTGAGCGAAGAGGAATTAAATAAGAAATATGCATGCATAATCATAGACCCTGAGCTAACTAAGCTATCTAAGGAAGACGTGATATAGTGGGATGATGCTCAGTCAGTTAGTAACACCACAAGTATTTCTTGTGACAACCGGGCACATGGTAGGTATGTAGTGGTTGGGCTAGAAATTAATAACAGAGTGACTCACATGATCGGGACGTGCACGCTAGGTGCTTAGGAAGAAATCAAGTACCTAGGTACACTTGGTGAGGGGAACCACGATGTATTTGTGCACATCATGGAATCCCAATGGGTGAATAAAAAGATAGAAGAAACATGTTTGTATATACTCTACACAGACAACAACATCTTTGGTGGACTGCACACAAAGGTAACTTATTAGAATGGATGGAAGTGAGAATCACCTTTACTATTAGGTTCTTAAGGAGCAATGTACCATCTGAATTATGTGAATATAATGGGGAGTCCCCTACATCACATCACATCTAGAATTATGAGAGACTTTGGATGGAGGGAGAGGATGCCTTACCACCATCACTATGGGTACATAAGTTATATGCATGGTATGTCCATGAAGAGTTAACAAGAGAAATAACTAATTAATAGGATATGACCTCGTATGGTTCATATTTTTGATTATGTTTCTACTAAGCCTCCGGTCAATGAAGCACTATAGATTATGAAGCATCTTACTTTGGGAGATAGTGTAGGGGATAAGAAACATTTGTTTAAAATGTTTGGAAAACTAGATCTAGAGGAATGCCTTGACCTTGAAGAAGAGATAATTTTAGTGGTGAATATTCATAATATGACGAATATTCTATATTTGAAAAATATGAAAAGGCAAATTTTACGGTGTGAGTCGGTGACTGTTCACCTAAAAATTACAATTTAATTTTTTTAGGGGTCGGCTTCACCTACCCTTGAAAAATATCCCCTATATAATCCTAGATTATTCACCAAGTAGAACACTTCTACTTCACTCATACCACCTAGGGGCATATCTATTATCAAGTATAGTAAACTTGCAAAGCAACAGAGGCCAATACACAAAGTGTAGTTTTATAGATATTCATCAAATTTGTAGTTGGGTGATAAGTATTGTTCTTAGACGCATGACAAGAAAGTTCCATTGACATGCGACAAGGAGAGTTCATTGACGCTTGCGATAAGAAGACTTTTTTGATGTGTGACAAGGATATTTTGTTGACGTGTGAGAAAGAGAGATTGTTGACCACTACACGGGGGAGGGTGTAGGTTGCGGATGTGTGACAAAAGATTTTTTTGTCATGTGTCGGCAGAGGTTGTTGACACACAAAAATAAACCTCCTTTCGCATGTCAACAACCTTGCTGATGTATGACAACAAATATCCTATTGCACGTCTCGCAGCCTTTCTCATCACATGTCTTGAAAATGAAAGTTTCTTTCAAGAGAAACATTAGCACACAAACCCCAAAAAATTTCCTTTCAGTGAAACCGGTTCTAGGGATATTTTCCAGGTATTTTCCACCTCTGATTTCCAAGAGGTCTCTTAAAATTAACCCTTCCTTGAAGAAACAACAGAAGAAGAAATGGTTTGTGCTTGATAAGTAAAAGAAAAGGGTGGTGATGATGAGGATCATAACCTAGATGTTAACCACATTGAAGGTACATGCGAGGTGATGGATACAAAATATGAGAAATCATGTGTGTATCATGAGATTATGAAAACAAAGAAGGTTAACATTGGAACAAAGGTAGAGCCTAAGGAGGCCATTATTGGTGACTAATAGTCGGAGAAGTAAGTGGCTAAGATTATTGAAATTTTGTGTAACTTTCAGGACTTGTTTCTGCGGGGATATCATGAATTAAATGGGGTACACCCTTCTTTATGTGAGATGAAAATCAATCTTAAAGATGGTGCACACCTAGTTAGGAAGAGACCATACAAGATGAATCCTAATTTGCGTGTGAAGGTAAAGGAGGAAATTGATAAAATGCTCAAGTCTGGTATAATTGAGCCTATTGAGGAATCTGAATGGGTTAGCCCCATGGTCATCAGCATTAAGAAGGATGGGAGGATAAGGATCTATGTTGACTATAGAGAATTAAATGCTTCATGTGTTATTGATCCTTTTCCCACCCCATTCATAGAGATGTTTGAGAGAGATGTTTGGAGTGAGATTTACTCTTTTACAGATGGAGTTTTAGGTTATCATCAAGTGCACATAGCAAAGTAAAATAAGGAAAAGATAAATTTCACCACCGAGTGGGAATTTTTCATATATAGTGATTCCCTTTGGACCTGAAGAATGCATTAACAAGTTTTTCGTGCATTTTTGTGCAAGACTTTCAGGACTTCATTTATAAGTTCTTACAGGTGTACCGAATGACTAGACAATGTATGGATTATTCAAGGATCATTGTGAGAATTTAAGGCTCATGTTTGAGAGGTGCAAGAAGTTGAGCATCTCTCTTAATATTAAGAAATGCATCTTTGCAACACCTTTTGGCACTTTCTTGGGACATGTAATTTGTAGGGAAGGATTGTTGGTGGATCCAACCAAGAGAGTTATAATATTGGGTTTGGAAGAACCTAATAATCGAGTGAGGTATGTGGATGTTTGTGACATATAAGGTATTATAGGAAATTCATTAAGGGCTATGCAAATATTTCCACACCCTTGGAAGAATTGTTTAGAACTAAAGAAAAATTCTATTGGGATGACGCGCAACAACAAGATTTTCAAACATTGAAGGAAAGGCTTATTACTACACCTATTTTATGCTTTTCTTTGTGGGAAAAACCCTTTCATGTTCATGTTGATGCTTCTGGTATGGTAATTGATGCGGTGTTGGTGTTATCAAGAGAAGTAATAGTGGACTATCTAGTTTTCTTTGTAAGTATAAAGTTGACACTGTCGAAAAAAATTATATAACTACTTTTGGGCATGAGGATTTCTCTATGATCTACGTGCTACATAATTTCAAATAATACTTGTTGGAAACACCATTTATATTATTTACAAATCATATGACACTCAAGTATTTGGTCAACAAGTCTATTTTGTAAGGGCACATTTGTAGGTGGATACTACTATTTCAGGAGTTTGAGTTTATAGTTGTTGTAAAACTAGGAAAAAGTAATTCAGGTCTGACCATTTTTCAAGAATTAATTTTGTCCATAAATCATTTAGGATATAATTCCGGATGCACAACTCTTCAGTTAAACTTCCGCCTTTCTGATTTGGAAGATATTTCCATATTTTTGCACACTAGACAAGTGCCTGAGGGAATGAAGACATTAGAAAAGAAATAACTTGCAATACGTGTGACACCTTACCAGTTGATATGTGGATATTTATACAAGCTATGACATGATGAAATTTTGTGTTGGTGTGTCTTGGAGCATGAGAATGAGGATATTATGGAAGAATCTCATATTGAAGTTACAGGAGTTCATTGCACTAGGGATGATACCGCACACAATATTTTGATGGTGAGAAACTTTGTACAAGGATGTTAAAGAGTGTGTTAAGGTGTGTGACTACTTTCAACACCTTAGGAATCTTGAAACCAAAGATGATATGCCTTTGAGGCCTATTATAGGTGTTGAACCTTTTGAGAAATGGGTTATTGAATTTGTAGGTCATATTTCACTACCCACACGTAGAAATGGAATGCACTATATTATAACTTGTACATATTATCTAAAAATGTGGGTAGAAGAAGATCCTATAAGGGATTACACAAGTGCAATATTTTTATGGGAAAACATTATCAACATGTATGGATGTCCATTGAGTTTAACTAGTGATAGAGGCACTCATTTCTTAAATGAGACAATCATGATTTTATTAGAAGATTTTATGGTGGCACACCATAAAACTATAACCTATCACCCACATGCTAATGATACTATTGAAGCCTTCAAAATATTCTAGGAAAAACACTAAAAAAATATGTGATGTTGGAAGGAAAGATTGGGATGATAAAGTCTCTATTATACTTTGGGCATATAAGACCACCTATAAGAGGTTGAATAAGGCCACACCATTTTAATTGGTGTTTGGTGCAGATTCTATCTTACTTGTAGAATTTATATTACTATCCCTACGTATTGCGTGCGTAAGAGGATTAGCTGATGAGAAAGTTGTTGAAGAGCACATTGACAAAATGATGCAATTAGATGAGCATTACGCTATTTCTGTTGGAGCCGAGAAGATAGAGAAGGTGATACGAAGGTTTGACATGATAGGCACATTAGGAAAAAAACATTTTAGGTGGGAAATATGGTTCTTTTGTATGATTCCAAGTTTGCATGTCACCCAGGGAAATTGAAAGTAAATTGGTTGGGACTTTTGTAGTAACAAAGCTACATGTATTAGGTGCTTGTTAGTTGCGGGAACTTGATGGAACTTTATTTACTTGATTACTTCAATGGGAGTAGATTGAGGCTATACTATAAATAATTCTTCTTGGTTTTTGTAATAAGGCAGTATTCCCACTTAGATTGTATTTCCCTTTTATGTGTTTCCTTTCATCTTTGCTATGCTTTTTTAATTTTGTTCAATATTTTTGTAATAAGCACACTCGCGGGAAGGAATTTGATTACTATCTTTTGAGTTCATGTGAATAAGAATGTGCATAATTTTATTGTGGGGTGGAGGAGTAGATACAAGGAAAAAGGGATATACTTTGAAATAAGATTCAAAGTGCGAGTTTTCATATAGGTATATAATTTGGGTGGAATATGAATATTGTCCTTTGAAACATTGGTGTGCGAAGGAGAAAGGTGGGTGTTTTTAAGGAAAATTTCTCATATTTAAGACCATTCATAAAAGGAGGATCTCATAGTGTAACACAAGGTAGGATACAACATGGGAAACTAATTAGTATGAGGCACATAGGTTTATGTACTTCACCACATAGAGGCACACGTAAGGAGGTCTCGGATGAGAAGTAGTAGGCACACCAAAAGGTTATGACTAGGGTGCGTAAGAAAGCAATGAAAAGCATAGAAAAAATAGAAAATCATAAGTAGAGTTGAGTATTGGGATGGCGAGGAGAAATTAATGCGAAAATTTGGAAAAATCTATAAAAGGGGTGCATATGAGTTCATTCTTACTTTGCATGTTTGAGTTTTCAAGCTAAGAAGAGTGAATAAAAGTACAATCATGTGTGAAGTGTGTGTGCTACAGCAACAAACATCGAACTAGGTGAATTTGAGCACCTTGAAGATGAAAAACTGATTTATGATGATGCTAGACACAAGACCACGGAGAAAGTTGGAGTCTTGCAGATTTATGAGTTGCCATACTTTGGCAAATCGGAGAGACTTTATCGGCGTTAATTCCAGTCCACAAGAACTTGTTTTAATTTGTAGGAAGACAGGTTTGCCTCACCACACCATTGATTGGGAGATTGATAGGGTTGAGGAGTTCAGGGACCGATATTGCCAATGACTTGGATGATGAAGTGGGTATAGAAGAGACCGCCATTGAGTTTGCTTATCAAAAAGGAGGGCACGCGATGGATGTAGCTAAGAAGGGGTTAGGATAATGGAATCGCTTAGAGGTTGAAATCAATAACGAGTGTATTTAGAACACATACTTTGATATGAGGATTGAAACAAACTAGTTATTCTTTCATTTGATTCATTCTTTCATTATGGAATAACTTATTCTTTATTATTCTATTCTTTGGAGAGATAAGTTGTAAAACCCCATTGTCGAGGGCGAAAATGAAATTAGTGTGGGGTAATGTTGGGTTGACAAAATTACCTAAGTATTGAGAGGGTTCATAAATGGGCGCATAGGTATGCACAATTATCGCTGTTGAACTAGGATGTGCTCAAGAAAGGAACAGTGTGACTTAGCCAATTTTGCATGGCATAGGCTAAAAATAGGAAAAGTGGTTGGAGTACGGCCCAAGTAAAGATAAAAACAAGAATAATTTATGGCTAAGAAAGAGCTATTTTTGGAATAAAGTGGAAGATCAAAGGTCATGCATAAACCATGCTAATAATAGGATTAAAGTAGAGTTTATTTATAGATTAATATATTATTAGCCTTCTTGTAAAAACATGCAGTTGTTAGCACATGGCTATTTTGAGCATGCAGTCTATTTTTGAGATGCATGGGAATTGAAGGGAAAGTCCCCACCCCTATATATATTAGTTGATTTACATAGTTTTGGACTCGGTGTATTGTAATATATTTATTTTGCTCTTATGTTCTAGTGCACATGATTCTCTGGAGACTATTGTGATGTATTTAACTTCTGTTATGTAATATTTTGGTTATCAATGGGCAATTGTGGTTATATTATTGCGATAGATGTATTTGATTCTAGTTTTTAAATGGTGAATATGATCTTAGTAATGGTTTTATTTGTTATTATTCCTTATTACATGTGTTTACTTATGATGGTTTTAATGATCTACATCTGAATGTATGATATGATAATGGATAATGTAAACATGCATGCTAACATATTGACAAGCTTTCACAAAGGAGGGACCTGGTAGCTTCATGTACTTTGGGTGAGAGTTTATATCTATTTGGGTGATGTGCCAGCATGCCTAGACAATCAAGTGGAAATAAAAGACTACAAGAAACAAAGAAAATAGGCCAAAGATAGTTGTCAATTAATATTTTTCTCGCTTAGGAATCATATGAATGCAAATATGATTTTAGGAATTATAAATATACCCAAGTATGTGATTTTGTGTCTAGAGTGACAATATTTATGGATATAAACCCTTGGAATGACTATAAAATTTCATATTGTTCACAAATCTTCAACTACCTATAAGAACTCTTAAACTTCCAACTATAAGAAAAACTCTCTAACACCTAGTATTATCTAATATTATTGAAATAATATTACACCCCCTTTAATCCCTAGGGGTTATGGTGATACCAATCATGCCTTTTAATTATTCAATATTTTCTCATCCAAGAGATTTTGTTAGGGTGTTTATTGGTTTTTTTGTTATAGGGAAATGTTACAACTTTACACTACCATATTTCACATAGTATTGGATCATATGCAATCTAGTATTAATATGTTTGGTTCAATCGTGAAAGATTAGATTCTTCACCATAAAAATTACATGTGTTGTCAATAATTAATGGTGTTGATGAAACATATTATACGTACAAGTCTAAAATAACCCTTATGATCCAAAAAATATTTGGTTGCTTTGAAGTAGCCACATAATATGCATGTAATCAAGAAATTGTTGGCATTCATTATTTCTCGGAATTCCAATTGATCACTGTTGTTCCCAAATTCATTAGAAAACTTGAAGTGAATTTCCAATCTTCACAATCACTAGTATATTTAGAATTGTAATATCCCACCAGCTTTGAAGTTTGTTGCATTGAGGTATTTTAGCCAAAAATACTATGTTCCTTTGAGATATCATATGAATTTAATTTCCACTACACAATGAATTTATCTAGGTTGTTGTATGAATCAAGAAAGAACAATAATAATAAAAGAAATATCTAGTCTAGTTGTCATCACAAGGATATAAATTCTAATGAGATGTCTATATTTAGTAGCTTCTACAAAATTTTGGTATATTCTATGGTCACTTCAAAATAATTTCATGTGTGTATTGAGAGGCTTATAACATGTCATTTCAAAATTTCTTAGAATTTGAATGATATACTAATGTCAAGTGATGAAGAATTAATTTGATTTCTAAAGCACTTCATTACCCAAATAGTAATGAAGATAGTCAAAATATGTCATTTCAAACCCTTTTATAAACTCTATTTTTATTTTTGTATTATATTTCTCATTAATATAATAGAGGTTTGGGACAAGAATGGACGGGAATGAAATTAGGGGCAAGTGGGAAATGATTTTTGAAATTGATGGTGCGGGAAAGGAGCGGGATTTTAGGTCTAGTTTGTCCCCTCCTCCTCGGAAGGATTTTTCTCTTTGCTAGTGGGATGGGAAAGCAAAGGGGCTAGATCTGGTGTTGCAGTAGTGGTAAGGACTTTCCCTCTAACTTGATCTCCCTTCTTGGGATGATGAGTTCCCTTTCATCTTGGTCCCTAATGAGTTTATTGATAGATTTGTAGAAATATTTGAGTTTTCTTTACAGGGAAGGTTTGTGGGCTCTAGACCGAACATTGAGGCTATAAGGAATTAGACTCGAGAGAAATTTAGGCAAAAAGGCAACTTGGTGGTGGTTTCTTTGGCTAAGGATTCTTTTCTATTCAACTTCATGCTTGAGGAGGATTTTCTTATGGTCTTACAAGAGTGCCCCTAGTTTTTGGGAGGGTGGTTTTGAATCGATTAAGTGGAGACTTGGGAATTGTTATGGATCCATTCTCGGTGATTTTCTTACGTGGGTTAGGTTTCTTACTTTTCCTTTGGCGTTTTGGGTGTAGAATGTGATTCTAAGAATTTATATAGATTTGGGGTCCCCTAGCAATTTATACAACAATAATATCTTGTACTATGATGGTGCATGCTAGGTTATGCATTAGCATGTCGTAGATAAGCCTAGCCATGCCTCTATCGTGGATTATGACAAAAAGGTGTGTGGATTCAACAGATCATTTATGAGGATTCTAATATATTCTATTTAAATTGCTTACATGCTCATTATGGTGTTAGGTGCTTCTCTGCTACAAGAACGTGGGAAAAAAAGGAAAATCCTCAAATCTTCTAGTCCTTACCTCCTTTTGGAGAACTTTGAGCTTGACATGCATTCAATTGAATATTTTTTTATGTTGTTCAATGGTGTGTATGTAATTAACCCTTTGGGGTATTCTAGATGCTCCTCCTCTATTTGGTTGATTGGTGGATCTGATCTAGGTGTGACAGATATAGATATGGAGATGGGAGTTGTCTCTTCATCACTATTTATGGTAGGGTTTGGTTCTTTGATGGAGTGGTTTTCTTCTTAGCCGGTGCCCCTTGGCTATTTCAAATGCGAGGTTGAAGTCACTATTGGGTTGATGCAAAACAACCTAAGTATGAAAGCATAGATGGATTGGGTGCATGCACATAGGGCATGTAGGAGCACGTGGAAGTATGCAAAATAGGGTGCGCCCGAGGAAGGTTTAAATCGACTTATCCATTTTACAATTTGGGGCTAAGTATAGACATGGAGTATAGTGCATATTTTTAGAAGGATTGAAGACTATGCAAATGTTATTTTGGATGAGTAGAATATCAATCACCATGCATATTTTTGAAGCTAATGATAGTATTATACTTTGTAGTTGTATTATTAGATAATATATTATTAGCAAGATTATAGGATTTTTTATGTACCATGTAAGGGCACATGAATATTATTAGCATGTAGCCTATTTTTGAAAGGTGCATGGACGGTGAAGGAAAGTCCCCACCCCTATAAATATGTATTGATTTGCATGAATTGGTATCACCACTTTTGTAATAGAGTTATGTTGTTGGTTTGTATGTGCGCATGACTCATGGTGATATTTGAATGTATGTGAAAAAATTATGTGTTTTTCATTATTTAATACAATGGATATTTGCAGTTGGATATTGATTGTAGACACATCTTTGCTATTTTATGTATGGTAAAGTTAATCTTAGTTCTTGTTTAATTGTTCTTGCATATGGTTTAGATCTAGATCTGGTTTATGTACTTAATATGATTTATTATTTGTTATGGATCTGGAATATATGTTCAATCATGATAACTCCTTAAACAAGCTGAAATAAAAGAGGGACATGAAACCTTACACACTTCAAGTGAGCACTCGGTTCAGCCGAGTGATGTGCCGATGTGCCTTGGGATTTTGTGGGTAAAATATAGGATACATTTTGGTTTCATTTTGAGACCTCTTTTTCATTTTTGGCGGATGTTGCATGATGAAGAGCTATTGGTTGACCTTGACTAGTATTGAAGAGTGTTTAGACAATTTGGAGGAAGAATATGCTAGAAAATTTAGCATTAGACTTGAGTTTAATGCGCGCGTGTTGGTTGAACAAAATATGTATGATATGGTCTTCTCCATATTTCCTATAGAGTTATATGAGTGTTTGGTTGATTATGCATCTAAGATGAATTAGAGGTTTCCAACCCTTGTTTGGATGCGGAAGAATTCTAAGCCTTGTATGATGTAGATCGACGTGGAAGCGCGTTGTGGATCATTAGTTTCGTGTTGTTACGAATAGCTATATTTTGGAGTATGTAGTTTCTACTTAATCTTATCCAGAGGTTGTTGAGTTCCATTTCATGCATGAACCCTAAGGATATTATTTGTGCAATATTCCTTTGGCAATTTAGATCTTAATTGTGACCTTGAATTAGGAAGAGAAACCTATGAGTAGTAAACTCCACCACACACAGGGGTAGGAGCGGGTGTGGTGAAAGATGGTGGACCTAGCGAGAAAAAAGACAGAGATAAGAACAAAGGCTTAAGTTTAATGAGGCACTTGAGAGGTATTTGGATAAGTAGTGTCAAGTTGTGGAGTGAACGGCATTGTGGTGAGAGATGGCTCATGAAGGATTTGGATCTCACACAGAGGACGTAGAGACAGAGCATATGGAACTCCCCATTTGGGAAAACATGGTAGAGAACCCTCTTCAACCTCGATGAGAGTGTGCCAAAGTGGAAGCTACATGGACCGCAGAGATGCACATTTGACCCCTCTTAGTAACCTAGCCCTTGCGCTTTAGTTTTTTAGTTTCTACGACAATTATCAGTAACTAAGCTAGTGTGGGTAGTAGAGTAGCAATAAAAAAAATTGATTTACATGAAGTTTAGGATTTAACTAGGTATTTTATTCATCTATTATGACACATTCATCATCTATGTTATTTGAAGGTTCATTGGAGATATCTTTCTAGTGCATCATCAACAAAAATGTGGGTGCACATAATGTATGGAAGTAACACAAATTTTTAGGCAATGGGAGTTTAGTTTAGCACAAACCTTGGAACACAAGACATTGCATCCTCTCATCTATTACCTAATTCAGAGGGGTATTAGGAGGATCAGTGCCTCGGTGTTGGTGGATCTGGTTGTTCTAGGGGTGAAGGAAACATAGGTAGAAATACTGGTTCTAGATCTGGTGGGAACTGCTCACACTAGCCCTGAATATTTATATGGAGATGTCTCTTCGTCATCCAGAATATAGAGGGATAGAATATGAATCGAGCACGTGCATATGTGTGAGATACTATAGCGTGAAAATGGGATTATGGCTCAATTGCAAGGCAAGTTAGTTTTCAACTACACCGCAAGGAGAGAACACATAACTATTATAGGAAATTTGATTTGAACAAGAATTGTGTGCATTATACCACGTGGTGGTATGTTTTCTTAAAAGAGTTTTATATACCTTAATTTGAGCATAAGAGTATCAATGCGCTTGAAGGACATTAAGCATGGTACAATTGAGAGTGTTAAGGAGTATGATGTATGTATCAAAACCCTTTTATCTAAGTTAGCTTATGATATATATTTGAGCTAGCATGCTCAATGGTTCGTTGGAGGACTAATCACACCTTTCAGAAGGGTGCTCTCACAAAAACGTATATAGATCATGCGAGGAAATTGAAGTGTTTCTATGTGCTAAGGTGGTCGAGTGTAGACACAGGAGTGAGCCCATTTTTGGAGGCCCTAATTATAACTATGTCTAAACAGCTTAGAGAAATTGTCGGCTAACTCAACACATGAGACACACAATGGGATTTGGTGTACAAATTTTGAAGTAGAAGGGAATACTAAAGATAGTTTTCCTCAAAATTTAGTGCACACCATGTTGTTGGACTATGATATTTGTCACTTGGATCATGATTCAAGTAGGTTCCCATCACCGCAATGCATGATAAGAAATAATGTGTCTTGAAACTGCAATATTTGTAGGTGTACTACTTATGATACTAAAAATTGTAGACTAATTGATCAAATCCATGATGTTATTGAATCTTGGTGTGCGTCGGACCAATGTTGTAAATAATTTAAAGGAAAAAGGTGAGAATCATGATCATGATCACAATGAAGGGTGTTCGATGGAGGCCATGGTAGAGGTCAAGTATACTATGGGATTCAAGGGCTGAGGTTGTGGTGGTGGAAGAAGTGATTTTCCTCATGGAACATGTTACATGTGCGATCCCCTTATCATTACAGAGCACAAGTGCTTGCAGAATATTATTTTTCTTTACTGTGGAAATAACCACAAATATGAAGAATGTCTAGAATTTTATAAACACTTGAGTAAGAAAGATAAGAAAGAAAAGGGAATGGGAATGGTTAGAGTATAATGCGTCATGGAAGATCAGTGGATGTTGAAGTTCGTGATGATCCTGAGTTGGTTTATGTGAAAATCAATACACCCACCGAGGCTACATGCACTAGGGAAGTTCCAAAGAAGAATCTTGTTATCACAAAGGAGGAGGTATTAAATGAAAATTATCCAAACCCTACGCATCAGAAGGAGGTTTATCAAGAAACCACAAAGGTGATTAGGAATTTGCAAGGTGAGATATAATGTTTGAAAGAACAGTCAAAGAAGCTAGAGAAAAATAAAGTAGTTGAGCTCCATCGACGGATGTTGACAATTTTAAAGAAGTTTGCAAGATGATGCAATGTGAGAACATCATTCATTTGTTAGGGGAGTGGTTAAAGGGAAACACTCTGCGCACTTGACTTGAGTATGAAATAAAAATTTTGAATGTTAATCTATCTCCTCATAGTCTTGATTATGTCAAGGAGATCACTTGAATGTTGTTATTGATGGCTTACTTTTAAGTACCATTCTGATTGACACAGGTACAAAAGTAAATGTACTCACTTTGGACGTGTGGATTCAGATGGGAAGACCACCATTACAACCATCTTCAAATGTGTTGTTTATGGAAAACAAGAATAAATCCACGCATAAAATATTTTTGAAGGATGCTAGTATTACCATTCAAGGGGACAAGTTTACTAGGGAATTTGAGGTTTTGGTACTCATAGAGGCTAATAGTTTTCCAACCCTTGGTGTTATACAAACAATGTTGAACTACGTTTCAACAAGGGATATAAAAGTTTTGAGAATAAGGAAGATCACATCATCATTCCTTTGGAAGATGGGAAATCAACACCCTATGTATATCCCTTAAGTGAAGAAGATTTAAAAATAATATATGTGCACACCATTAGAGATCTGGAAGTGCTTGAGCCATCAAAGGAAGGAGTTCTCCAATGGGATGATGCATATTCTATGAGTGATACTACAAGTGTTGCATGTGATAACTAGGCACATGGAACTTATGAGATGGTTGGGAGTGAAGTGAGAAGTGCATCTATGTGCATAAGTAGGCTATGTTGTGTTAGGAATTTGAGTAGTAACTAGGTACTAAGGTACACTAGTGAAGGAAATCTTGAGGTATTCCTATGCACTATGGAAGTACAATGGATAGATCAAGTGGAATGAAGAAATACGTTAGTTTATAATCTGTGTAGGACAACATCACACCGATGGATGGTTCATAGAGATAATCTTTTGGAATGGTGAGAAGTGAGAATTTCCTTCTCTATTAGATTTCTCCAGAGTAATGCACCTACTCAGATCTATGAATTTCATGGTAAGGATCATGTTCGACAATGTTTAGTAGTGTGAGATACTATGGAAAAAGGGCGGAAGCTTTACCACCTTTTTTGTGGGTGTAGAAAATCTACTTCACCTTGCAAGGTTGCATGTGCTCATGGTATTTCTATAAGAGTTTTATAAAGAACCCAAAATTTGGCAAGAACTGACTCTAAGTATGATTCATACCTTTGACTATTTTTCCACTAAACCTCCGTTGAATGAGGTGTTATAGGTTATGAAGTTCTTGAATATGGGAGATAGTGCAAATGTTGGGGAACTTATTCAAGAGTTACTAGGTGAGTCGACTTAGAAGTGTGATTTGAAGAAGAGGAAGAAAAACTTGGGTGCGATCGCTAGAAAAATAAAAGGGAAAGATGGTCTATACCATTGATGATGAAGAAGTGGAGCATCTAGATGTTGAGCATACAAAGGGTGCATGTGAGGTCTTTGACAATACAAATGAGAAGGCATGTGCCTACTATGAGCCTATGAAGACCAAGAAAGTAAACATCGGAATGGATGATGAACCTAAGGAGGCCATCGTTGGAGATTATTAGTTTGACTCTAATGTTACTAAGATAATTGAACCATTGTGTGAATTATAGGATTTGTTTTCTAGGGGATACCGTGAATTAAAAGGTGTCATGAATATTTTGGCGAGATGAGAATCAAGATGAAGGAAGGTATGCAACCGGTTAGGAAGAGGTCTTACAGATGAATCCTTTGCACGTCAAGTTGAAAGAATAAATTGACAAGATGTTAAACTCGGTATTATCGAGCCCATTGAGGAGTCGAATGGGTGAGCCCTATGGTTATTAGTATAAATAAGTAAGGAAGAGTCATATTTTTATGGATTATTGAGAGTTGAATGTTGCATGTTTGATTGATCTCTTTCCCACATCTTTTACTAAATAAATACTTTGGAGGGTGTTGCAAGGCACGAGATATACTCTACTTGATGGATTTTTTGGATATCATTAGGTAATTATAGATAAAGAGGCTCAAGAGAAGATAATTTTCACCACTAAGTGGGGAATTTTCACATGCACAAGTTATGCCCTTTGGGTTAAAGAATGCACCTACATTATTTTTCATGTATAGTTTTGTAAGCATTCTAGGATTTTATCCATAAGTTGTTGCAAGTGTATCTAGATGATTGGAGAGTCTATGGGCTGTAAAGGATCACTATGATAACTCAAGGCTCATGTTTGAGATATGTTAGCCTAGTTGATAATCTCTTTAAACATCAATAATTCCATATTTACCACACCCTTTGGAACTTTTCTAGGACACATCATCTATAAGGAAGGCTTGTTAGTACATCCTGTTAAGGTTGTTGTCATTTTAGGCTTGAATAAATCTAATAAATAGAAAGAGGTGCTTGGAATCTTGGGGCACACAAGGTATTATAGTTAGTCAAAGGTTATGCTGAGGTCGTTACGCCCTTAGAATAATTATTCGAGCTAAAGACAAGATTTATTGGGGTGAAGTGCAACAACATGCGTATGAGACACTAAAGGAAAGGCTTACCACAATGCCTATCCTGTGAATTCCTTCATGGAACAAACCTTTTCACATTCATGTAGATGCCCATGGCATGGCCATTGGTGTAGTATTATCCCATCTTGGAGAGGGATTGTTGATAGTTGTATTTTCTTTGCAAGTAGCAATTTGACCCCAACAGAACAAAATTACACAACTACATAGTGTGAGGCCTTGTCCATGATATACATGTGTCATAAGTTTCAAGAGTATTTTCCTGGATACCCCATTCATCTTTTATACAAACCACATGGAATTGAATTACTTAGTGAATAGGCCTGTCTTGCGGGGTGCATATTCCATTGGATTTTGTTATTTCGAATTTAAATTTAATGTGGTGGTAAAGCGAGAAAGAGTAATTTTGGTCCAGACCATCTATCAAGGATTCAATCAAGAGAGGATGTGCATAATATTCGGGATATAAAGTTGGATGCACAACTATTCGAGTTAAACCACGCACCCTTTCTCTTAGAATATATTGTGGTCTTTTTGTGAAATAGTGTGGTGTCGAGGGAATAAAGGATTGAGAGAAGAAACAACTCACTATACGTGGCGCATATTATATGTTAATCAATGGAGATTTATACAAACCAGGTTGAGATGAAGTCTTACACCATTGTGTGCTTGAGCATGAGCTTGAAGCAATTATGGAGGATGATCATGATATAAAATATAGGAGGTTAAACAAGAGTAACACCGAAAATGATAATTTTTATATCAATTCAATAGGGATATGGATAAAAAATCAAATATATAGAAGGAGAGTTTCCTATAAAATAGGAAACCTCCTATAACATCTCACTATATACGTGAAGTTTTTTTACAACTTCACTTAAAAACCATATAATGATTATTATACTTATGAGTTGTTTCTAAAAAACTCATAATATAATAACAAACTATGTTGCACACAAAAATATTAATTAAAAATAATGTTTACACTAATGATATGCCTAACATTCACCCCCTTAGTGTGAAAATTATTTACTGATATCACCCCCTTAATGTGAACACAAAAAAATGCACCATAGAACTGGAATAGAATCGTATGTCTCCGCATACTTTTAGGTCTGCATACTGTTGGCTTGGATCTTGCTGTCTGGATCTTGTTGCACATGACCAATCTACTTCACCATAGTGAACCCCATACCGAATGATCACACTTCCATTGATTCACCTACATATGTGAACTCAATAGTTCCTTCTTTCACTTCTAGTGAATGCTAGATTTCACTGGTTGATCGATGTTAGAAGTATGATAGTTGAAGGATCTCTTCATTAGAGGATCACTCTAGTTCAACTACCCTCCTATACAACTATTCTCAGCATCCAAAATGCACATCCTCCTCATTTCAATCTTTAGCAAGGAATGAAAACCATGTTTTATTTCTGCACACACCACTCAAAGAAAACAATGAAATAGTATAAAATAATGCCACCAAAGCTATAAGCGACCCTTTCATTGGTGGCTGACAAGAGGCGTTGATCACCCTCCATCCTCCATTTCCTCCAACCTCCAGTAGGTGAACTATTTACCATAAGAATTCCTCATCACTGGGACAAGAAATTTCTTCATCTTTAGAATATTCATCCCAATCAGTTTCTTCTTCAACCAAAAGTGATTTTTGATCTATTTTTTCATCAAGTAGATCTTTTTCCCTCTTTTTACAATTCAAAATTACATGTCCTAATTCTTTGCAATAAAAACATTTAACCTTTCCTCGTGAAGGAGCATGCTTTGAAGTATACTTTCCCTTTTTGATGATGAACCATATTTCCTCTTCTAGCTCGGAGGGTTCATTAGGATCAAGAAGAGTAGAAATTACTCCTTGTTAAGTCCATCTTTTTTTTTAGTAAAACTATTCAAAATATATATCATTTTTACCTTTTCATTAATTCCCACGAAATGGTTAAGAGGAGAGGAGATTTTCTTATATGATCTGCACTTTTTCACCTTTGTCCATCTTTATTCGATATAATTTTTGCTTTAGAGTCACTTGCACTTTCTACTTGTAACTTGTCTAAAGTCTCCTAAATCTCCTTTGAGACTTTGTGAAGTCCACATTGTGTAGATAAGATTTAGATAAACCGAGACAAATGATTCCCAGAGCCTTTTGATCCTTGACATTCCACTTTGTGAGATCCGTTGCACTTGTTGGTATTGTCGTATTAGGTTTAACAACATCCCATAAATCCTTCTCAATCAATGTTAGCTACATTTGGATTCTCCAGTATGGAAATATCGTCCTTCAATCATTTCAACAAGACTTAATTTCTCCATTTTTGTAAAAAATGGGCAAAATAAAAAATAAAAAGGACATCGGTAACCCCGAGAATGCGTCCATACAAGCAAAAGTTACTTTTAGTAATGATTTTAGTGTGGCCTATTAAATTAACCTCCAAATTCAATCTTATACAAAATTAATAAAACTGAAAGCATTTGAACGAAGGACGTATCCCCACAAAGGAACTTGATCTTACCACCAAAAGGCACATAATGTACACAACTTATATTATGAAGAATATATTATAATAATAAACATTCTAACCTTCAAAGTTATGTGGAAGGTTGGTGTTCTATATTTGCTTTGTAGAAATGAGATATGCTTTTACTTTGTGCACAAAGATGGAATAATAGTTGTGATCTGACCATGCAATGATTAGGTCACACAATACATATGTATATATAACGTGCGTTGAGCTATTAAAAACAAATCGAGTGCCTAAAAAAATGGACCGATCTTCACACTCTATTAAATAAAACACATGATGATGATAAGACAACTATTGCAAGCGTGCATGGAATATTGATTTTACAAATGTGCTTAGATGTTTTTATTCATAATGCAAAAATCATAATATTAATGTTTAACAAAACTACGACTTCATAATAAAGATCTGAGACATAATAATTCACTCACACGTGGATGAAAGAATAAAGAATTTTTTGGAGTCAATCTATAGTGAAGTAATAGCTTTGGACATCGATCATGTATAACTAAGATCCACACATATGCTTATGATGATTCGTTCCAAACCCCTGAACTTAATATTTTCAAATGAATAATCTAAATGCTTATAGAGACTCTCATAGGATCTATTCTATCAATCTGATACCAATGATATAAAATGTAAGATCTTAAACAATATTAGCACCATAAATGATAATTTTTATATCAATTCAATTGGGATACGAATACAAAAGCAAATATATAGAAGGAGAGTTTCCTATAAAATAGGAAACCTCCTATAACAACTCACTATATACATGAAGTTGTTTTAACAACTTCACTTACAAACCATATAATGTTTATTATAATTATGAGTTGTTTCTAAACAACTCATAATATAATAATAAACTATATTACACAAACAAATATTAATTACAAATAATGTTTACATTAACGATATGCCTAACAGTCATGGCGTGTTGCAGTGGACACTATACAAGGGATGCCACCCCATGCAAGATTCTATTGGCGGAGTTTATGGTGGGAAACATTATACAAGGATTGCAAAGAATATTGTAAGGCATGTGACCTTTGTCAACACCTTGGAAAGGTTGGGCATATAGATGAAATGCATTTGAGGCCTACTACCACCACCAAACCTTTTGAAAAGTGGGAAATTGACTTTATGGGCCCTATTTCCCCACCCACATGTAGGAATGGATCATGTTATATTATAACTTGTACAAATTATCTTACAAAGGTGGGAAGAATCAACACCTACAAGGGATTACACCATAGCTATGACAACTATGTTTATGTCGGAAAATATTATCGCAAAGTATGGATGCCCTTTAATTTTGACAAGTGATAAGGGTACTCATTTTCTTAATGAGACCATTAGGATACTATTAAAAAAATTTATGGTTGCACACCATAAAAAAACACCCTATCATCCTTAGGAAAATGTAATTGTTGAGGCCTTCAACAATATATTGAGCCATACCTTGACTAAAATTTGTGATGTTGGAAGGAAATACTAGGATGATAAAGTCCTTCTATACTTTCGGCATACAGAAAACATATAAGAGGTTGACTAAGGAAACACCATTTCAGTTGGTATTTGGTGTAGAGGTTGTTCTATAGGTGTAATTCATGTTACATTCCCTATGTATTATGTGCGCACAAGGTTTGGCTGATGAGAAAACACTCGAAGAGCACATTGACAAACTAATGCGATTAGATAAAAAGTGTGTTATAGCATGATGGATTCAAAAGAAAGAAAAGGCCAAGTAGAAGGCATGGCATGATAGAAATATTAAGGATAAGAAGCTTGAAGTTGGATAGATGGTTCTTCTTTATGATTCTAAGTTCTTGTGCCACCCTAGAAAACTTAAGGTGCATTGGTTGGGACCGTATGTTATAACTTATATACTTGATTCAAGCGTTTTCTAGTTAGAGGTGTTGGATGGAACACGGTTTCCTGGTTACTTCAACAGAGTAGGTTGAAGCCCTACTATAAATAAGTCTTCTTGGTGTTTGTAATAAGGCAATATTGCCACTTAGATTATATTTCCTTAATGCATTCCCTTTATATGTGTTTCCTTTCATCGTTGTTATGCTTTGTTAATTTAGTTCAGTGTTTTGTGTAATAAGTGCACTTGCACACCAGAAGCTGATTACTATCTAAGTTTTTTCATGCACCAAGGATTACTATCTAATTATTTCCATGCACGAGGATTACGAAACTTTTGGTGCGTAAGCGCGCTTATTACACAAAACACTAAAGTAAATTGAGAAATCATAACAACTATGAAAGGGACCACATATAAAGGGAATGCATTAAGGAAATATAATCTAAGTGGCAATACTTCCTTATTACAAACACCAAGAAGACTATGCATAATTCTCATATTTATGCACTTTTTCTACTCTATTTGAGAAGGTGGTTGAGCAACATAAAGGTGTGCGGGAAGGTGAAACTGACTATTAGGGTTTGGATTTGAGCTAGGGCACGCGAAGTTGGAATTATAGAGCTAAAAGCACGTAAAGAACACACCTTTATAGTTACTATGACACCAAAGAAAGCACCCGTGAGTAGCCACTAGGGTGAAGAAGTAGAAGAAAATCAAGGTTGAAGTGGAGGATTCCCCTAAAATCTATTTTTCGTAAATATAGTACCCGGAAAGGGGTTTACATGGGTTTTGATTAGGACTCACACTTTTCTCGAGTATAAGGTGAGAGACTATAATCATAGAACAAAGGATAACAGGGATGAATTAGATAGATTATTGGTGAAGAAGACAACAAAGTGAACAACAAATGACATGGTCATGTATGATGATGCGGGCGAGTAGTATTGAAAAGAGTGGGAGCTATGCGCTTATATGAGCTCCCCTACTTTGGCAAGCCAAAAAATTTATACCAGTGGTTGATGAAAAAAGTCCATGAGGACTTCTTCTATTTTGTTAGGTGATGATTGGGGCCCATCGTGCCCTTGATCGAGAGATTGATGTGACTTAGGAGTTTAGGAACCAAGAAGGTATAGTGGTGATGAGGAAGGTGTTGGGTTACCTCAAGGGAGGATGTGGGATTGATATAGGAAAGCCACATAAGTATCCTATGGTTTAGGTGGCAGGACACCTCCTCACAAAGCTTAATGACCAGGAACAATGGTTGTAGGTAAATACATTGTGGCTACATATAACAAAGAAAATAACTTAAGGGGTAACTTACAACTTAGCGGGTTTCATTGCTAAAACCATCATTAAGGAAGTGCATGGAGGTGATAAGATAAGTTTCTATGTGATCCTATTATCCTTTGTTTTTGTAGAAATTGGATTTCCCAATGGACCTGAAAGATAAAGTTTGGAAATATCCCGAGGTGAAGAAATCTCTTGCAAAGATATTTGAGAAGTATACTTGTGATAGGACCATGAGTGTCCCCTTTAAATAGGGAGCATAAATGTGATATGAACGAATATGTGCCGCATTTGAGGAGGAATGGACAATAACCAAGGAGTTACCTTTGGTATTGGATACAAAAGTGTAGTTTACAATATATCAACACTTTTTTACTACGCATTTTGGAATGAAGGATGGGAAGTGGAGCCCTTGGTGTAAGCTCCTTATGAATTTACCATGTGCTAATTCTAAGCATCTATACATGGGTTTTCAATGTACACCAACTTTTTTAGTGTGGATAAGGTAGATCGTGACTACCACACACCTCGGAAGACTTATGTTTATCCAAGTAAGTTTGCATATATTGAGAGGTTAATTTCAAATGATATTAATATGAAGGCTATGAGTTTGGTCATTGGGAAATTAGGGTCAACCCTTGTATATATCCAACTCAAGCCTAGATTATAAAATGGAAAACATGTGGAGAAAGAATTCAAGCTCCTTAGGCCACCTAAGGGGAAATATACAATTGGCACTCTGAAAGATGAGGAACTATCATCACCAATCCGGCACTATGATAATTCTTCACCAGGAACTCCTCGTGCTATGATTATTTACTAATGCATAGCCTTTAGTTTGGTGGATGTAATCTGGAAACACAACAACAAACATAACACAAGAATACCATAGACTATGATAAAAAGGAATGATGATAAATCTAAAATATCAGAGTAAATTATAATATTAGCATGAAATTGTTACAATCTCACCCATGAGGTACTTCAAGTGTTATTGAATTCACTTGCCTTCCACCAATACTATGGGAGAAACTTCACAATTACACCTCTTAATGGCTTCTTCAACACACCTTTAAATTGATGGCTTCCTTTACACACTTATACAATATTTCACACTACTTCCTTCTATACTAAATGAGGGGGTGGCCTCTTTATTTATAGAACTTCCAGCTTATCCATCTTATCTCTAAGATAAGATAAGAAATCCACTCGACGAATCATATTCTATACCTTAACTCTTATCTCGTACATGTAAGCTTATCTTTTAAGATAAGATAAACCTTATCATTTCACACGGGTTCCACATTTTTAGAATTTTTACAAATAAAATACACAAAATATTTATGACCTCACTCCTTGTCCTTATTACCAATATAATATTTCTAATTCCTAATCATGTAGACCCTACTTCTCTACTTACCCCAACTTTGACATTTTAACATTACTGGACCACTTACGAAAACTATTTACTTTTTACCACAACATTCCTATTGTACTTTTGACTATTGCCGTACTATACATTATTGGCGGCATCGTACTGGCAGCGTCATTATCTTCTATCGAACACTACTACTAATTATACTTAACAACATCCTATTCCTAATACATACATTAATGAAATAGAAATTACGGAGGAAAATTTTAGTGTCGACATCTTCCCCCTTCCTAGCTTCTACTCCGTCCTCGGAGTAGACTATTCTGGTGCTTGGAAAATATTCAACTTGTCGTGGTTGACCCATTTCGTAATGGGAGTGCCATCCAATTCCTCCAAATTAGTACGGACCATGTTCATGCACAATGCCTAATATTTTGTAGGACCCCATCCATTTTGGAAGAAATTTTCTCTGTCTTTTTTTTTTATATCTGGAATCATATACTAGAACCAAGTCATTCACATGAAATGGAGACCACTGGATCTTTTGATCAAAGTATTCCTTCTGCTTCATTTTCTTCTTATAACTTGTATCCTTAGCTATTTCCCTCATTTCCTCTAGCAAATGAAGATGTACCAACCTTTCTTTTACTGAATCACTTTCATCCATTCTTTCATTTTCCATTACTCTGATGTGGGAATATCAAACTCAATAGGAAGAACTGGATCAATGCCATAAGCCAACTAAAATGGGGAGTATCCTGTTGCTGACTTTGATGTTGCCCTATATGCCCACAATGCTGCATGAATCCTCTTATCCCATTTATGTACCTGCAAGGCTGCATCTTTTGCTAGAATTTGACACAACACAAAATTTGTTCGTTCCACCTGTCCATTTGTGCTTGGCTTGTATGTTGTTGCCTTCCTGTGCTTAATAGAAAACTTATTGACTAGGGCTTCTACCACCTCATTAATGAAGTGGCTTCCTTGATCTGCTACAATTTCTAATGGACAACCAAATCTGGTGACAATGTGTTCATATATGAACCTTGCCACTTCATCCATGGAAGTCTGTTTTCAATGGCCTAGCTTCAACCCACTTGGTTAAATAATCATGGCAACTACAATATACTTATTTTGGCATGAGGTAGTTGGAAGTGGACCTTAAATGTCTATTCCACACTTTTCAAAGGGACCAAGAGGAAGAATAGGGCATAATGGAGCCGATGAAGTTTTACTTACCATGTGTTTGACAAATATCACATGTCTTACAATAATTATAACAATATTTAAAAGAGTGGGCCAAATGATAACCTACATCCAAGATCCTTCTTGTTGTAAGTTGTCCAGAGAAGTGCCCTCCACATGTACCATTGTAGAATTCTTCTAGGAGTTCCTTCCTTGATCATGTCCAACTCGCCCTCTTTATACGTCCATCGTGTCCTATTCGAAATAATACTCCATGTAGAATAGAATATAAGTGACTGCTTGAGTAATCTTTCTCTTAGTCTTTGCATTAGCACCATCAGAAACTTGAATTCATTTAGATAATTCCAAATATCTATGTATTCACTAGGGATTGTGTCAAGGGATAACATTACTGCATCGGGAAATCATCATCATCACAAGATGATCCTAAACCATCATAGGATCGAGAGAGTGCATCTGCATTGACATGCTTCTTTCCTGGCCTATCTATAATATCAAATTCAAATTCTTGTAGCAAAATTATCCATATTACTATCCTCCTTGATGGGTTAGGCTTATTGACAATATATTTTAGAGCTTGATGATCTATTACAACTATAAATTTCTGCCCTAGAAAGTAATTTCTAAACTTCTTTACAACAAAAATGATAGCTAGAGCCTCTTTTGCGATTCAAGATAATTTACCTCAAAGACTGCTCATTTGTCTGCGCCCAAAGTAAATTGGATGTTCATTCCCATTTTCATCATTTTGGCTCAAAGTACTTCCTAGTGCTGCATCTGAGGCATCAGTGTACACAATGAATGGCTTGCTCCAATATGGATTCTTTAAAATAGGTGAAGACACCAGGGCTTCCTTCAGTTGTCTAAAAGCTTCATGCGCCTTATTTCCTAGTTCATAAGTAACATCCTTCTTCAAGAACTGGGTTAGTGGCTGTGCAATCTTTGAGAAATTCTTGATGAACCTTCTATAGTAACCCACATGGCCTAAAAATGATCTCAACTTACTTCTATTCATAGGAAATGGTAAATCTTTGATTTTTGAAACTTTATCAGGATCAGTACCAATACCATCTCTGGATACAACATGCCCTAACAAAACGCCTTTAGAACATCCAAAGACACACTTTGTAGGGTTTAGTGAGGCTTGTGATTCATCTAACCTTTGAAATGTTGTCTCCATCTGGTGCAGGTGGTCCATCTTGCTCCCATAGATGTAAAAATCATCTAGAAATACTTTGATGAAGTTCCCAATGTAGGGTTCGAACACCCTATTCATCAAACGCTGGAATGTTGCTGGAGCATTACACAACCCAAAAGGCATAACTCTATAGGCAAATGTTCCCTAAGGAGTGGTGAACATGGTCTTCACCGATCTTTCTCCACTATACGGACTTGGTTGTATCCGCTATATCCCATCAAAGAAACTATAACACTCCCTGCCAGCCTACTTCGCCTAAGATCTGATCTGAGAATGGAAGAGGGTAATGATCCTTCTTTGTTGCCTTATTGAGCTTCCTGTAATCAACACAAATGCGTAGCTTCCCATTCTTTTTATTGAGATCACAATGGGAGAAACCCATTCTGAATTCTCCACAACAAATATGAATCCTGCATCAAGCAACTTATCTATTTCTTCTTTTACAGTCTTGGAAAAATTAGGATTCATTCTATATGGCATTTGCTTTATAGGCTTAACACCATCTACCAGCTCAATAGAATGTTCTACCCAAATTACTTGATGGAGTTCCTTGTAATCAAAAGTGAATATGTGTATGTACCTTCAAAAGAGCTAGAGGTAGGATTCCTTCTCACTCTCCATCACAACATCACCAATCTTTATTTGTTGGAGACGATCATCAATTTCTTCTTCAGATAATTTTATGGGGTCATGAGTTGGTGTGACTGGAAGGATATCCATGACTGAAACATCAACCTCACTTTCTTCATCTTCGGTGTCCACTTCACTGGTACTAGAGTAATCAGAGGATGTCCAATCATCATTTTCATCACTTGAATCCACATGTTCTACCTTATGATGTCGAGGATCACGTTTATCTTCACCCTCTCTCTACCACGTCCAAGTGTCATGAAACCTTCATTCCAAAGAGTTTCTTGCATGAACTCTCCTTAGCCATGGTCTTCCCAAAGAACATTGGGTACGCAAAAGTACAAATTTTCATCACCTCGAAAGTCTACCACACATACAACACCCATAACAGATATTGCCACATTTGAAACTACACCTTATGGTTTAGTTTTTCCTTATTTAATGACCTTAACATAAGTGTTGAAGGGCAATCAATTTTTAAACCCAACATATTCATTACAGACTCGGTCATTACATTAACTGTAGCACCTCCATCAACTAAGACATCATGAATTGAAATACCATTACATAATACCTCAGCTTGTGGAGCATAGGGATCCGCCTCGCCTCCAAAACAGGGACCTCAACCTCCTTCCTTCGCCGAGAAATGAGTTCACTTCGCAGCTCCCACCTCTTCTCGAAGACATAGCTAAGAGTTGACCATATGTAATATTTGCAGTGCCTTTTGGACATATCTTCCAAGATGGAGTATGGTCCTTGCCCCGTGAAATCGAAAATCCCGCACACCCAACTTTCTTCTCCTATGTTTCTTACTAGTTTCTCCTTTCATCTTCTTAGGATCATTTCCATCTTGATTATATTTTTCTTTCTTTCTTTTTGTTACAAACACATCTACTTCATTATTTCTGCTCTTATCTACTACATCAAAAGAATTCACAGTGTGTTTTCCCTTTATCATTATCTCCTTTGCCGGATGTAGAAGCTCTATCTAGACAATTATACTTATAATAACCCTTTTTATAACAACCATAACATACAACTTCAAATATTTCTTTTGAACCTCTATCTCCTCCCCGAGAACTAAATTATTTTCCTTGAAGAAGATTAATAGCTAAGCGACCCATATTTTTGAGCAGATCTTCATACTCAGTAGATGTACTAGGAGAAAGATTTGTGCTCACCGAGAGTGGTTGTGGATTCTGGACCAAAGGTGTTGGTGTAGGATCTACTTTAGCAACAATTTCTTTGGGCTCCTCTTCCATGCTTTCTTCTTGCCTTCTTGTAATCTCCTTTGCTTGTTCAATGGTAGTTGGGCGGTCATACTTCACTCGTTGTCGATCTCTGGCTTCATCCCAAGAATGAAGTGCTTACATAGGAGATTATCCACGCCATTCATCAACCCATCTCGCTAATCCTTCCTTCCGGATCTGGGCATCGAGCTTCCTCCTTAGCTCTAGAACACGAGCATGATAATCCCTTATCTTCTCCTTCTCTCCTTGGGATAGCTTTGTGATATCGATCATGAGATCTGCATATCTCTGTTGTTCACCAAATTCTTCAAGAAAACTTTTAGTTAATAAATCCCATGAGTTTTTCACATTATCACCTAGTGTTTCAAACCACCTAAGGGTGGAACCATCCAAAAAGGTAGGAAAAAATTCAGTCCATTGTTCCCTTCTTATAAGGCCATTACAAATACAAGATCGTTTAAACTCTTGAATGAAAGAGGAAGCATCTTCATTAGATTGGGTTGAAAAAACAGAATCTTCCCCATTTTCAAAAGTAACCACAAAGAAATACCAACCCACAAGTACAATCAACAAGAATTATGTGCACAAATAATTGAAATCACTATAATAGAAAATAGAAATGACCACGGTAAATTATGGTAAAACTTGATTTATCATGGTAAAATTGATTTTACCGTGGTAAACACTATTCATAGTAAAAGTGAAGTTATCAAGTTATCCAATTTCACCCTCCCCGTGGTTGAATTGATAACATACATCAAAATTCTCAAGTCCCGTAAATTGATTGATCCAGGCAAAAATCATGTTTCTAGGGTCCCTTCGAAAAATTTTCTAACTCTCCCGTCCAAAGGTTGAAAAGAACAAAGCTCGAGAAAATGCGAGGAAGTTGCGGGAAAATTCACGAAAAATGGCTAAGTCCTAGTCCCGGAATGCAATGGGACATTTGGGACGAAAAGGTGTGGATCGGCCGAAAAGCCTCCAAGCGCGCCCAAACAGAAAAGGGACATCTCGGGACAAATGGACACGAAGGATGCGGATAGCCAAGGAGCCAAAGCCAATCGAGATCATGCCACGTGTCACCAACAAAAGGGATGAGGAAGCCCATTTTGGGTGGATCGAGAGATTCTATCCCGCTAAACACTGGGACATCCGGACAAGAGTACGCGGTGGATGTGAAAATTCGGTAGGCCGTGGACAAATCACAACATGATGCGTGTCACCAAGGAAAAAGGTCCAAAAAGTCAAAGGGGCGAAGTTTTCGAGCACCGATCCGAACCAATGAAACAAAGTGCCACGTGTCCAAGTTTAAGGGGCCCACAAGAAAAGCCAATAAAAGGTGGAGAGAGGGAATTACTCGGCGAATCAAGGCTCCGCCACGTGTCGTCCGGATGGCGAGCACGGAAAAGATTTTAAAACCTCGTTCTGCTGTTTTGTGCCCTAAATCTTCGTGACCTTCGTATCTTCGATCCAGAGCTCGGATTTGCACGTTCCTTATATCAACGAAAAGTCATGAAATTCTCTACATGATTCTGGGATCAATCTCACATTTTGGTGTAGTTTTTAGGGAGAAAATTAAGAAAACGTCTCTGACGCGTGGTGATAGACAAAGTGACGTTTCAACGACCAACTTTAATACAATGCAGACGGCTCATTTGCTCTTGCTAGAGTTCTCACCCACCGCCGTAATGAGATAACTAAAACACGACCTAGAAGTGGTTGGGGCAGATTCGAATTTCCTCTCTCTTCTCTCTCTCTTTCTTCCTATAAATTGTAAGGGGGAGAGACATTACAGTGGTTCATCTGTTCGGCTCGGCCCTCACCCCTTTTTCTTCTCCAGGGTCGAAAATGGAGTTCGAACCTCCTCCCTACTCTGTAATGGCATTTTTGCCTTTTACTAATGGAATGATGTTCTGTGCAAACTTTTGAAGCAGCAAAAAAAAAAAGTGTTTTGTGATGCATCTGTCCATCCTTGCCCGTTTTTGCTTGTTTTCCTCTTGCCTCTCTTCATAACAGGTATTTGTGCATGTTTGAATGTTCATTGCAGGTTTGGAGCTGTGTTCATGGAGTTTTGGGACATTTTCTGTGTGAAATCTATCCTTGGGTTTGTGATGCGTCTATCCATCCTTCCCATTGCTCACCTCTCCTTGTTCCATGGTAGTTTTGATAGATGTTCAACATTCTCCTTCTCTGGTGTATCACCGTTTTAGTGTAGGCTTTTGTTGTTTTTCCCTTTTCTCTCTCTCCCTATCTCCTTGGCATGGTTAGATCAGGTTTAGATTAGCTTTCCTGCACTGGAATAGCTTGTGGCAGGTAGTTTAGGAGCAGGAACCAGCCTTCTCTGGAGATTCCTTTCTCATTTCTACAAGTCCCACACTTAGAGAAAGGTTTCAATGTTGTGCGATCACACTGGATGCCTAAAGATCAACTTAGAAACCCGATTAGCATCCGTGGTGCTTGTGATTCTCGCATCACAGCTTTTTGGCACGCCTGGTGGGACCTTAGAGGTCTTTCACTTTATCTTTGACAGTTGGTGTGTTCTTGTTAAAGATTCAACCTTTTGAGGCACTTTCAAAAGCACATCCGCGACTCCATCTAATCACTAACTCATTCTCTCGAGTTGCAGCACTGCTTTTCATCCATTCCCACCCATCTTTCTTTCCATCCCTTTCATTCTTTTCCATTCCATGAAGTTGTGCAATCATGACTTCATTTCCATCATGGAAGTCACATCAACAACAACAGTATATTCCACCTCCAACATGTTTTACAAATCCTCCAAATCAGCATTTTGAGCAGATTCAAGATCAGTATGCATACCCATATGAGCAGCAGTGCCAAAGTCAGTTTGGATACGAAGCACATCAAGAGCAAGGGTATGCTGGTTATGAAGACCATCAGATGCAAGATGCTGGTCTGCTAGAACAAATCCAAAAGATGGAGGTAAAGATGGTGCAGTCCAGAGCAATAGCTCAAATGAGAGCTTTCAGAATTGGTTGCAGGACTCCTTGTCCATGGGGAGGCCCTTTTCCAAGACACTTCAGCCCTCAGGAGAAGCTGGACTTCATGATAAAGATGCTACCCCAACTTGCACAATGGACAGCAGAAATAGAGGCCTATACATTTGGTGCTAAACAACCTTGTCAATGGGTAAGTTCTACACCATCATCTGGTTTTTCTCTTCCCATTACTCAAGCAACATCATCTCATTTGGACTTGCAAATTCTAAACTCTCCATCTGCTGTCCCAAGTGTTGAATCCATGTCTCCACCCCCTAGTCTTCCACCTCATCTCAATTCTTCTTTCCTTTTTCCTTCCAAACAGTCATCCCCTCCACGAGAGCTAAAAGAAATCCCCCCTCCTCTAAAGAAACAAGAGATTTCATCCCCTTTACCACCACAAAAATTTCCAAATCAATTGAGTTGCAACCCACCCCTCCCCTTGCATTCCCAATTCCATGTAGGGAAGAAGAAATTGCAAAAATCAGTCATCAAGGACAGCAAGAGGAAGAGCCAAGAAAAGAAGAAATGATTAAGAGCTTAGTAAGTTTGGCTGCCAAGTTTGGTATGACAAAGATCCCCTTGATGATGAAACCTACAGAAGAGGCTAAGGTTGAACAAATGGTGGTCAGGGCTGATTTTGTTGCAGCAGAAGAAGAAGTTCTTGCAGTCCCAACTTGTCCTCTAGAGCAGCAGATTGAAGAGTTTGACTTGACAAACTTCATGCTGGAGGAAGAGTTCTATCAAGAGCAAGATTGTCTTCAAGTAGTAGAGGAAGGAGAAGCTGCTCCAAATCTAAAAGAAGAGGAGCACATTCTAGTTGTGGAGGAGAAAAGTGCAGATCCGAGAGCTTTGAGCACAAAGCAAAGGCTCTGAGAGAGCCTTCAGTCCTTTCTACTTCACCCCTCTCAAGTTCTAGTACTAAAGAGGAGTTTGATCTCTCAAACTCAATGCTGGAGGGTGAAAGAAACCATGGTGGTCAAGTTACAGATCAAGAGGACACCATGGAGGAAGTTGAACATTTGCAGCAGGACAGCCATGAGGCAGTTTATCTGTCAGATTTGGAGGACTGTTTTGATGGAGAAGAGCCGGTTGAGTTTCCACCATTCTCTCTTTCATCATCCACATTCCAAACACAAGAGTCTCATTGTCATGAAGGAGAACATTCATTTGTAGCAGTGCCTCTCGCATCATATAACAGCTCTTTGGAACCAAGATTGGAAGATTTTAGTCTTTCATGTTCTTCATTGGAGAAAGAGAAAGGACAGAGGAACTTCACCATTGCTTCCACACCATCCATTCAAGAGGGTCTACAAGAAGACTCCACTTTTGGAGTTGAAAATCAGAGCTATGGGCATATCAAACGGATCAGACCTTGCCCAATCAGGTATTTGGCTTCATTGGAGCCAAAGGAGAAGTCACAACCAGTCATGCTTGCTTATGAGCATGAGGGTGAGCTACAAAGCAACAAGGATCAGCTGTCATACCTCTTCGATCCGAATGCAGAGCAACTAAAAGAGGTATTGGGTTCGCCTTCAGCTGATACCTTGATGATTTGGGTGGGAGACCAGCTTCTTGTTGATTTTCCACTCATCCCAACAGCCATGATCAGCTCCAAATCAATTGCATGGCTGCCACTTTTGAGAAAGGGAAGCTATTTCTCACAACCAATTGCAGGGTTTGTTTAGCTTGCCCTTTGCTCCCAGTTAGAATAGAGTAGATAGGTTTGCTTTCAGCAGAAGAAGTGCTTGTGCACACTCGCATGTTCCATTTGGAACATGTATGATTTTCGTTTTGTACATAGTTTTTGGTGTTGCTGGTTTTGCTCGGCACGCTTCATTTTAGTGGCATTTTGGTGAGGACAACTCCATGTCCGGTGGGTTTCAAGTGACTCAGAGGGAGGTTTTCAAAGTTTAGATCGGGCCAGAGTTACAACTCATGACTCCATGCCCAATGGATGCTTCAGGCAACTGGTAACTTCATCTAGCAGGTAGATGACCCCGCTGAGTCGCCAAATTGTTATCCAATTTCACCCTCCCCAGGGTTGAATTGATAACATACATCAGAATTCTCAAGTCCTAGGCAAATTGATTGATCCAGGGCAAAAATCATGTTTCTAGGGTCCCTTCAGAAAATTTTCTAACTCTCCTGTCCAGGTTGAAAAGAACAAGCTCTGAGAAAATGCGAGGAAGTTGCAGGAAAATTCACGAAAAATGGCTAAGTCCTAGTCCCCGGGACAGTTGGGACATTTGGGACGAAAAGGCACGGATCGGCCGAAAAGCCTCCAGTGCGCTGGTCCAAACAAAGAGAATAAAAGGGACATCTAGGACAAATGGACGCCAAGAAGACGCAGAGACAAGGACAAGTAGCAAGGAGCCGAAAGCAATCGATCATGCCACGTGTCACCAACAAAAAGGGACGAGGAAGCCCATTTCGGGTGGATCGGAGGATTCTGTCCCACGAAACACTGGGACATCCGGGACAAGAGTACATGGTGGACGTGAAAATCCGGCAGGCCCGTGGACAAATCACAGCATGACGCGTGTCGCCAAGGAAAAAGGTCCAAAAAGTCAAAGGGGTGAGTTTTCGAGCACGATCCGAACTAATGAAACAAAGTGCCACGTGTCTAAGTTTAAGGGGCCCACAAGAAAAGCCCGTGAAAAGGTGGAGAGAGGGAATTACTCAGTGAATCAAGGCCTGCCACATGTCATCCAGATGGCAGAGTGTGGGAAAAGATTTTAAAACCTGTTTTGCCTGTTTTGTGCCCTAAATCTTCAGACCTTCGTATCTTTCGATCCAGAGCTCGATTTGCACGTTCCTTCTATGAACGGAAAGTCGTTGAAATTCTCTACATGATTCTCGGATGAATCTCACATTTTGGTGTAGTTTGTAGGGAGAAAATTAAGAAAACATCTCGATGCGTGGTGATAGACAAGTGACGCTTTCAACACTAGCTTTAATACAATGACAGATAGCTCGCCGCTCTTACTAGATTTCTCACCCACCACCATAATGAGATAACTAAAACACGACCTAGAAGTGGTTGGGGTAGATTCGGATTTCCTCTCTTCTCTCTCTCTTTCTTCCTATAAATTGTAAGGGGGAGAGACATTACAGTGGTTCATCTGCTCGCTCGCCCTCCCCCCTTTTCTTCTCTCCGTGGTCGAAAATGGAGTTCGAACCTCCTCCCCGCTCTGTAATGGCATTTTTTTCCTTTTACTAATGGAATGATTTTCTCAGGTAAACTTCTCAAGCAGCAAAAAAAATGTGTTTTGTGATGCATCTGTCCATCCTTGCCCGTTTTTGCTTGTTTTCCTCTTGCCTCTCTTCATAACAGTATTTGTGCATGTTTGAATGTTCATTACAGGTTTGGAGCTATGTTCATGGAGTTTTGGGACATTTTCTATGTGAAATCTATCCTTGGGTTTGTGATGCATTCGTCCATCCTTCCCATTGCTCACCTCTCCTTGTTCCATGGCAGCTTTGATAGATGTTCAACATTCTCCTTCTCTGGTGTATCACCGTTTTAGTGTAGGCTTTTGCTGTTTTTCCCTTTTCTCTCTCCCTATCTCCTTGGCATGGTTAGATCAGGTTTAGATTAGCTTGCCTACACCGGAATAGCTTGTGGGGAGTAGTTTAGGAGCAAGAACCAACCTTCTCTTGAGATTCCTTTCTCATTTCTGCAAGTCCCACACTTGGAGAAATGTTTTAATGTTGTGCGATCACACTTTGGATGCCCGAAGATCAACTTAGAAACCCGATCGGCATCCGGGTGTTGTGATTCTGCATCAACAGCTACTACTATAGTAAATACTATTCACGGTAAAAGTGACTTTAATGTGGTAAATACTATTTACAACAAAAATGAATTTACCACAGTAACTACTATTCACGGCAAAAATGACTTTACCATGGTAACTACTATGCACAAGAAAAACAAGGTTACCCTCCAATTGATTTTTGACTAAGTGGGAATATCTCTCCGTAAAATCCACCAACGAGGAATGGTCCCAAAGCATGTAACCAAAATGTCATCACCAATCCGACTATGATAATTCTTCACCAGGAACTCCTCGTGCTATGATTATTTACTAATGCATAGCCTTTAGTTTGGTGGATGTAATCTAGAAACACAATAACAAACATAACACAAGAATACCATAGACTATGATAAAAAGGAATGATGATAAATCTGAAATATCAGAGTAAATTATAATATTAGCATGAAATTATTACAATCTCACCCATGAGGTACTTCAAGTGTTATTGACTTCACTTGCCTTCCACCAATACTATGGGAGAAACTTCACAATTACACCTCTTAATGGCTTCTTCAACACACCTTTAAACTGATGGCTTCCTTTACACACTTACTCATACAATATTTCTCACTATTTCCTTCTATACAAGATGAGGGGGTGGCCTCTTTATTTATAGAACTTCCAGGCTTATCCATCTTATCTGTAAGATAAGATAAGAAATCCACTCTGACGAATCATATTCCATACCTTAACTCTTATCTATACATGTAAGCTTATCTTTTAAGATAAGATAAACCTTATCATTTCACATGGGTTCCACATTTTTATACTTTTTACAAATAAAATACACAAAATATTTATGACCTCACTCCTTGTCCTTATTACTAATATACTATTTATAATTCCTAATCATGTAGACCCTACTTCTCTACTTACCCCAACTTTGACATTTTAACATTCTTGGACCACTTACAAAAACTATTTACTTTTTACCACAACATTCCTATTGTAATTTTGACTATTGCCATACTATACATTATTGGGCATCGTAGTGGCGGCCCCATATCTTCTATCGACGCTACTACTAATTATACTTAACAACATCCTATTCCTAATACATACATTAATGAAATAGAAATTACGGAGGAAAATTTTAGTGTTGAGAACTAGTCTCGTCCCATTGTTATAGAAGAAGGAGAGGAAGAAGAACGTAAGAAGATAGTGGTGATTTAGAGCATAGGGGAAAAATAACCTACTTGTTGGAGAGAAAAAAGAGCGTGAGGTAATCAAGTTGATGTGTAATCACAACACCCCTAAATTTTTGCAATTCAAGGATTGAAAGTGTAAGTGTGATTGCATAACATAGTGTTATCCCAAAGTGTGGGACTTTACAATCGTGATAACCCTCTAGAGAAGGCCAAATTCCTATCCTAACCTAGTGCCAACTACTCCAAAGTGTAGAGAGTTGCAAATCTAACCCTAATCTAAAGCTTTCCCAAGGAGATAGAGTTAGAGAAAATGCATAAAATTAAAACCTACTCTAAGGAAAGTTGATGCACCAGAAGGATGTTGAACAACCTGTATGATAAACACAAAACAAATATAAAATTGTAATGAAAACACAACAATACACAATAACCTTGTATGTAATGAAAGATCAGAAATATGTAATAGAACAAAAAAGAGGGTTTGAAACATCCATAGATCTGATTTTATTACTCTCAAAGTTGATACAATACATCACATTTAGGGCCAAAGGAATATATTTTTCATTACAATGTCTATTAAGGAGGTTTGGAATCTCCAAAAATATCTTATGGACAAGAAGAATAAGGGAGGGGGATATATAAGGTGTCGAACCTCGAAAAATGCCCCTCCTTACAATATATAGGAAGAATGAGAGAAGGGGGAGAGAAGAATTCAAAATATTGCTTCAACCACCCTAAAATGCATTGAATTCACCTGTAATAATGATGGGTGCCACTGCAAAATCCATACCCCCATGTACCATTCCTTATTGGGAAATAAAGGAAGCCCATACCTCATCATTGTGGTAGGTGAGAAAATTGGAATATTCCTCTAAAATGGAGGACTGCATTTCTTCATTTTGAATAACTTGCTCTCACTTTAGAAGACACTGAGATCTTTCCAAAAATTCATGTCTTGTGCAAATCTAAGCTCCCAGTCAAAAGTTATGGCCGTCTAAATATTTGGGTGCCATACTGCATTAATGGTGAGTGGTTGACCTTCTCCTTTTAGATTTTGAAATTACCTTGTAACCTCCAAAATCTAAAAATTCAAACTTTGGAAATTTTGAATTTAGAGGTTGATGTTACTTGTTCATCCGATAATTTGACTTAAGAGTTCGAAACTCGAAACCCAAACCTATGAAACCACGAAGTCTGAAATTTGGACTTTAGGTTTCAAACCTTGTGCCTTTCAAACCTTTGACACTATTCATCTCATTAATTCTTCTTAAGAGTTCCAAAACTCCAAACCCCTAACCTCCAAAACCTTGAAGTCCGAAAGTGTAAAAATTAGGACCTCTCGAAATTCAAAATTGGGACCTTCAAAGTTCAAAAATCCCCACCACTTTGACCCCCAAAATCTGAACCGGCATTTGGTTGTTGTTTTCCGTTTTGTTTGTTAAAGACTCTAAACCTCTAAAGTATTAAATTAATACTTTGGACCCTACTATCCCTAAAAATTCCAAAGTCGTTAATCCCAAAAAAAAAAATTGACCCCAAAATCCGAACCCTTTCGGACTTCGACTATTGGGATTTCATACATTTCTCCCATCCCATTTCAGGCTTCTCATTGGTTCAACCCGAAACAAACCCTCAAAATTCGAACGCCCGAAGTCAAAAATTCTAGCTTGAGCCTCCATTTTTTCTCAAGCTCGATCTCCTTCGATGTTCATTTGGCCATTCCTTTATCAACCTTGCATTTCCATTTGTGAGCTCGCCTACAACTGATTATTATCGGAATCGAAATGTGAGCTCCCATGATTGAATCAACCTCTTCATTTCCTTTGCATGCAAGGTCATGTTTATCCAACTTTGCTGAGGGGGAAAATTGGAGACAAATTCGGTGACTTGCGGGGATACCTTCCTGCTAGGTAGAAAGACTAGTTTCCTTGAAGTATCCATTAGGAAAGTAGTTATGAACAATATCCCGATAATGATCTTGTATTTGAATGTTTCTCCCGACTATTTTCTAATTATTGACCATGAACCTTATCTCATTGCCCACACTCTCAATTTTCATAAGAAAATCTTGAAGATGAGATTTGTGAGAGTAGAAAATTGTGTTGACCTGGGGCTTTACTCGCTCCTCCTCGAATGGACTATCCCAAAACCTTTTTTAGTTACTCTCCATTTTTTTCTTTGAATTTGGCAATTATTTCCCATAAGTATGAACTTATTTTCTATTACAAGCATTCATCGGGAGGAATACCGAATGCAAAATGATACAACATAGGAGAAAAATAGCATATGCCGATCACTTAGAGGAAGGAAACCTAAGCTACAATAAGACAATGTGCATATCACTTAGAGGAATTAAAACTCTAGGCTAATATTTACAAGGGTGAGACTTTTTCTTTTCAATAACAATGTTTGAGATAGATCCCGTTCTTCGGAATCGAAGTTCTTCTCCATTGAAAGTAGAGAGATGGAAGGATTTGTTATTCTTACATCCTGTGACCATATATGGGCCACTCCAAATAGCATCAAACTTGGAATGCCTTCCCAATTTTTCCCAATCTGCATCCCATTTTAGAACTAGTTCCCCTTCCTAAAAGGTCCTTGCTCTTTCTCTCTTATCAAAGGACCTCTTAACTACGGCCTGATTTCTTTCCATGCTTTACATTGCATGTTCTTTGATTTCTTTCAATTCCATCAATTCCACATACCTAGCTTCCATAGGATTGAACTTAGACAATTATAGTTGTTTTATGAGCTCCGGGCTAGCAACTTGAGTGATATAGGCAACACTACCTCATTCCCGTAGACTATCTTGTAAGGAGAGTTTTTCATTGACACCTTTGGTGTGATCCTATCTACTAACAAGGATGATTTGAGCTTGGTATGCCATGTCCTTTAGTTTTCATCTAGAGTCCTTCTGATGATTCTTAGAAAATTATTGTTTGTAGACTCTGCCTGTCCATTACCCTAGGGGTAATAGTTAGAAGAGGTTCTTAAGTAGATCCCATTCTTAACAACCCATTCTGTGATCTTGGAACCTATGAATGCCAATGTATTGTCTGATATGATAGTGGCCTTACATCGAATCTTGTAAATATTTCTTCATAGAAGTCTAGTATGCTAGACTCATTAGCTTGTTTGAGTGTTACTTTGCCTCGGTCCACTTGGTGAAATAGTCTGCTGCCATGAGAATCCACTTGTGACCCCGGATTGAATTAGGATTAATGACTCTGATGAGGTCCAATCCCCATTACATGAATGGCTGATTAACTAAAATTAGATGTAATGGAAGTGTTAATCTTTCCTTGCCTATGAAGAATGCACGTTTATTACACTTTTTGATCCAAGTACAACAATCACTAAACACTATGGGCCAATAGTATCCCATTTTCAATATTTTGAGAGCTATTACACTGTGGGGAAAATGACTTGCGACCTCTCCATCATGAAAATATTGTAACACCTTCTCAATTTGACCTATTCTAATACATCTCGTGGAACACCATTGACATCTTTCTTGAACAAAACACCATCAACAAGCACATATGGGACAGCCTATAATCTGAAGTATATCCTCTTTACTTTGCTCATTTTTGGAGGGTATAGTATTGTTTGTAGGAAGTTTTTCATGTTCGAGTCCAACAAGGAATAAGCATATTGTTGTTCACTTTTTCTTGACTATCATGTAGTACCAAGACAACTTATTTTCCATCACCTACTTCATCATGTTGACTAGAAGCCAATTGTTCACATAAACCCTTTCCGTAGTCTAGTTTGGTGACCTTAATATTAATGTCGTATTCCATTCTACGAGTGACCATCCAACACGTTTCTCATTCAAATCCTTATTTAGAAGGAATTCCTTGATTCTCGCATGGGACACCAACAACTAAATTTTATTGTTTGAAACTAGGTGTTTGAACTTCTTAAAACTCTTGATCACTACAAGGACATGCTTCTCGATGAAGGAGTACCTAGTTTCATATTCCTTCAAATCTTGGCTGAAGAAGGCAACTGGTTGTTCGAGATCCTTCTTTGTTACGTTGCACTAGGTTTGCAGAAATTGTCTCCCTACCACCAAAGGCATAGAGCATGAAATCCTTGGAGAAATATGGATTGATGAGAGTTGGGGCTTGATATATAGCCTCTTTGAGAGCCTTAAAAATTAATTTTTCCTTAGCAGTCAGTTAAATTCCATGCTCTTATTTAACATCAATGTTATCGACTTCACAAGAGTGGGAAATTTTGGTACAAACCTATAAAAAAAAAACGATCCTTTCCAAGAAGATTTAAAGATCCTTCTTATGACTTGGCAAGGGAAATTCTTGAATTGCTTTAACTCTTTACGGGTTAGTCACCAATCCTTCATTTGACACAATGTGGCCTAGGATCTTTCCTTCATGAGCCAGGAATATGCATTTTTTGGGATTCAATGATACCCCAAATCTCCTACACCTTTGAAAGACCTGTCTCGGATAAAAGACGTATCTACTACATTTTTAGATAACACACCGATATCATCAAGATATATCAGTACTATTTTGTTGATCAACCCCTTAAATGCCATGTCTATCACCCTTTGGAAAGTGGCTCTAGCATTGGACAATCTAAATGGAATTTTCTTGTAGGCATAGGTGCCCCATTTGGTGGTGAAGTCCGTTTTCAATTGATCATCTTCTTTCACCATTATCTCGATTATACCCCGAGCATCCATCTAGGAGAGATAATATTTTTGATCTGGATACTATCTCTGTAAGATTTTTCCTTCGAAGGAAGTGGGTAGTGGTCTTTGAGAGATGCTCTATTTAGGTCTCAAAAATCAAAGCACAACCCGATTTCCCGTTCTTCTTTATGATCGAACCAAGTTGGCAACCCATATTGAATGTTTGATTGAAAATATAATGCTTACCTCTATAAGCTTATTTAGCTCCTTCTTCATAAGAGGCTCAATGTGTGGGTTGACTAGTCTTTGATTTTTCTTGATGGGCTTAGCATCTGGATCCAGTTCTATGGTATGTTGTGCCAACTTTGGATTGAATCCTTACAGTCCTAATAGCTCCAGTGCGAAGACATCCATAAACTCTTGGAAATGTTTTACGAACTCATATCTCTCCTTCTCAGTAGCTACTTTTCCAATTTGGAGTGATTTTCCTCTCCAACCAAGATAGGTTTTGAATCCTCTCCTTTGACGTGTATGTAGGCTTTCTCTTTACAAAACTAGTCATTAGGATTGAATATTGACTCTAGTGTTACTAAACCTTCTGGAAGATTTTTTGTTTGTAGCTACACTACTTGATCCCCATACTGTTGCTCTACTTTTTGTTGATTCCTAGCTGATAATTCAACCTCCTCTTTTAAGAAATTAATGATCTGTGATCGTTCTCAAACACCTACCACTTCTATTGTTATCCCACACGCTTGGCCTTATAATCACATGGATATGTGGTTGTGTTCTATCTCTTTTTATACTATCCACCACATCAAAAGTTTCTCCAACTACTGCAAGCTGTCCATGACTTCATTTTTCTTCCTGGGTATGGATTCGATGTTGAAAGCTTAAAAATCCTCGATAAGGTCCCATACCCTATTATTATAGCTCTTGAGTAGGTCATTCTTTGTGGCATGTTGTCCCCGACTTGATTGATGATTATCTTGCTATCACTAAAAACTTGCACATTCCTTATGCCTCTTTTCCGGCCCAATGAAGTCTAAGAACTAAAGCTTTGTACTCGCTATGTTGTTTGAACATGCAAATGTTGATTAGATTTTCTTGCTTCCTATCCATATTAGTATACGAGAAATCAATAAACATAAAACAATATTGAATATGCAAGGGATTAGGTCCTTGGATATGGTGATGACTGATACAGGTGCCAAATAGATGATGAGATCCTAATTGGGATCTCAGTAAACCTGTAACTCAAAGACACTAGAGAAAAATTTCTTAAATATTTTATGCGGGGCTTCCCAACAAAGCGGACCTAAGAAGCGTTCACTTCCTCGATTGGCTATCAACCCCGTGTGATAAAGAATAATGATAAAATGCAAGATAAATGGATAAAATGCAAGTTGATGAACAAAGAAACCTAAAGATGCTAGTATGTAGATGGAGCTATTGATCTGATCCAAACACAACATGCAACATGAACCAAGCTAAGTGAACCACCAAATCATGAGCAAGAGTATTGTGGGGATTCCAGTGTCATTACAAGGACATTATGAGGATACTATGATAAACAAGAGGCTAAAAATTCAAAACAACATTTCCCAAAATTTTCAACTTGTTTGGATGAGGGGGGAAGGCCCATATTTATAGCCTAAGGGTGAGGTTATACTGTGGGTTATTAGGTAACCTAGGTTGGGTAAATTAAACCTGGTTAAGAGACATGATGTGATCACGCGCGGCTCACAATTTGAATTATGAGGTTAAATGATAAAGAGTGGGAACATGATGGACATGGTTAGGTGTAATAATGCATTATATTTTGAATTTAGGAGTGGGGTGTTGGATGGGTATATTATTTTCCATAAATTTAATAAATTTAGGATATGTGAGATAATTTCAAATTTTAATTATCAAATGGGACCAAATGGAGCCCATTTGATAATTAATTAATTAAGGGTGAGTAAATAGATGGAATTTACTAAAATTTAAGAAAAAAAAATAGTGAGAGGGAAATTTGAATGAAGGAAAATGAATGCGGGATTAAGGAGGGGTGTTACACAAAAAAATGGTGTCTACATTTGCCCCTTTTTGTTGAGTGGTTTGCGATAGCAAGCCACAAGACAAAAAAGGGTTAGATGAAATATGTGTCCGTAAAAGGGATGGGGATGAATAAAAACATGACCAAAGGCAAGATTCCCGTGCAAAAAGGATCGCAATAACAATGAAAAATATGGTGATGACTCCAATATCACATCGGTAGAGGACAATTGTGGTCTCAATGGAGATGGAGACGACAACATTCTACGGACCAGTGAGTGGGTGAAGACCACTGCAGTATGGATGTAAACCGCGATGACCAATGAGTCATAGGAAAACATAAAAATATGCGTAATTGAATGCGAAAGGTATGTGAAATCCTTTGTCTGTGAGGAATCAAGCAAAAAATCATGCATTCACAAAAGGGATGAGGATGAAAATAATGATGCCCCAACATAGGGCATGAGAAAAACAAAAAGTGAGTTATATGCATCCACAAGTACAAGGATGAAAAGGTGCCCCAACATAGGACACAAAAATGACATAATGGGAGATGGATGTTGAAATAAAATATCCCAAGGGGGAACGAGTATGGCCATGAATGTGGATATGAAGAATAGATTGGATAAATTCCCCAAGAGGGTGTTAAATAGGATGTTGAAAACATGTTTCTTAAGAAAGGTTTGCAGTTGAAGGCAGATGAATAATGGGGTGAAGAAAAAGGAAAGCAGTCCCACTTCTTTGACAAATAGGAAAAGGAGTCAAGATACTTTTGCAAAAAAGTAGAGAAAATATTTGTGGAAAAGAACAAGGTCGAGATAGGTGATGGTCATTAATGTATCCTCTAAGACAAAAATGTCAAAGGAATATGGGATGAGGGATGTGAGGTGATAGATGATAGAGATAAGAGGAAGAGGACATTGAATGGAGTAGAGTGGACATGGTGGAGGAGGAGAAGAAAATGAAAGAGGATAAAGGGGATGAGGTGTAATAGGATAGAGAAACCATCATCCATGGATGATGAGGAGTGTGAACTGTGCTTGATTGTGATAGAAAGAAGAGGAAGATAATAATAGAGAAGGATGATAAGAGAGGTGAGAAGATAGATGAAAGCATAAAAGAGAGAGAAAGATAGGTAATATGAAGGTAGTGGGAAAAGATAAGAGGAGAATAAATAGAGAAGGCATGATGGACTTGGAGAAAAATAAAATAGAGAAAGAGAATAGGAGAAGAAGGGAAGGATGAAGAACAATCAAGAAGAAGATGAGATGAGAAGAAGGAAGAGATTAGAGGAGATAGTGAATGCATAGAAGAGAAACAAATATGTTCCATAGTAAAGAAGCGAGAAGATATAATAAGGAGGGGATATTTCGGAAGAAAGAAATGATGAAGGACAAAAAAGAAGAGGAAAAGAAAATGATAGAGAAGATGGTGAAGGAGAAAGGAAAAGTAAAAGGGAAAGAGAAGAGAGAAGAGGACATAGTCGAGGGTGAAAACTAAAGAAATATGTGCAATATGAAAGTAGTGGAAACTAAGAAGTAGACAATATGATTATGAGAAGAGCAAGAAAATTCAAGAGTGAAGGAGACAAAGGATGAAAGATGGAGAAGGATATAAGAGATAGGGATGATAGGGAAGAAGAAGAGAACAAGAAGAAGAAAATAAAATGACAGAAGAGAGGGTTAAAGGGAGATGGAGATCAAAAATGAAGGGAGAGAAAGAATGGATCACAAAAGAGATGACAGAGCTGAGAAAAGGAAGAGGTGAAGAATATTAGAGAAGGATGATAGGAGATATGAACAAGAAGACATGATGAGGGCATTGTATAACATCGGGAAAGGAAGAGAAGGATGGAAAGATGAAGGGGATGAAGAAGATGAAGAAGTTAAATAAAATGAAAGAGGAGGTAGAATAGAGAAGAGAAAGAAAGAAACAACGAAGGGCTAGGAGGTTGTAGGGAAGATGATAGAATGGAAGAGAAACTGAGTACGTAATGATGGAAAATATAGGGGTGGTAGAGAAAAAAAAAAGAGGTTTGGTAGACCGCATGGAAATGCATGTGGAGAATGGGACGATAAAAAATATGGGACAAAGTCAGAGCCGAGGTTATTAATGGGGAAGTAAGAAGGAAACACAAATTAAAAAGGGGATGAAGATGATACATAGGAAGTGAAAGAAAATCAAGAGTAGAAATGAGGAGAGGAGAATAGAGAAAATGATGTAAAAGGGAGGAAACCAAAATGGGAGATATGCAGTGGAGAGTGAGTAGTATAAGGAATGTAGAGAAAATATAGAAAGGAAGAATGATATGGATTGGAATAAATGTAGAGATGCATGAAATGAGGATAAGTTGATGACGAAAAAAATAGAGAAAGGATGTATGAGGAAGATAGTAGAGATATTGAAGAAGGTGAAGGGAAGATGGAAAGGCAATGCCAATGAAGGGCGTAAAGATAAGTCCACCGACAATCATTGGTGGGGATGGCCGAGGATGAAGAGGTGGTGAGGAAAAAGGGGAATGGATGATATGGAAAGTGACGCCAACGAAGGGATGTTAGGAGAAATCCTCCGATAATGATCAGAGGGTACAAAAGAAAAAAGGAAGGAAGAGAAAATGGAGGAGGTAAAAAGGAGTGAATAGGGATGTGTAGAATGGGGATGAATGAATTTTAGGAGAAGTCCACCGATAATTATTAGTGTGAAAATGGAATATGATGATGAAAGAATGTAAAGGGGAATATTAACAACAATGACAGGTAAAAAAGGTGTAGATATGTGGGAGAACTCGAGAAGGTGGAGTGGAAAGAGTAAATAAAGGAGGGATAACGATTTGTGTGGAGATGAAGATGAGGAGAGGATGTAATGGATGAGGATGTGGATGAAGATGAAGGAAGTAAAGATGAAGGAACGAGACATAGTAAGAAATGGTATGAAGTGGTTAAGTTAGATTTCCAAATGAGGGATGATGGGGATGATATTTGGGGAAGTCTGAGATATTTTGTGTGAGGAAGAAAGAGGAGGGAAGAGGATGTGTTTATGGGGAATGAAGAGAAAATGTGGATGGTGGGAATGTGGAGTGATGGGGAAAGGCAAGGAGACAAATCATCCTTAAGAGAGACTCTTAAGTAAGATTGCCATGCCACAGGAATGGTTAAGTAGGATCGCCAAGACGAAGAAGAAGAAGAATGATGAAAAGAAGTGGATGATTGGAAAGGTTGATGGTAAGAGTGTATGAAAAGATGGACTGAAGGGGAACCCTTAAGTATATTTTCCATACTGAAAGTGTGTAATTAAGGTGACCGAGATGAATATGGATACTAGGAAGGATGAGAAAAGAGTGAGTGGTGTATACCAAAGTAAGACAAGAGGTGGGAAGGGGCGATAATAAGGAAATAAGGAAACAAAGGAGTGTAACATAAACAGATGGAGGAATGTATGTGGTGTAGGATGGAGAGTGTGAGGGGAATCCTTAATTGGGATGCCCATGTTGTGAGAACGATGACTCGGATTGTTAAGTAGAAGAGATAGAGTGGGAAGACATTTGTAGTGGTGATTGTACTTTGACAAAATGTAAAGTGGTGAAGGATTTTCTATAGTGGCGGATCTTTAAAATATGATATATTTCAATTACAAGGCCTAAATGCAATGGGTGATTAATTAAGATTTGCAAGCTGAAAGTTGAAAGAATGAAAGAGAAGCAAATTGATAAAATAGAAGCTAGTAAAAGGACATTAGAGGAAAAAAACAACAATAATTATCTAGGTGGAGGATGGGTGAAGGATCAAAGAAAAAAAGAGAAGGACAAAGTGGGTGAAGAAGAAGCGTGGAAAATGAGATGGGGTGAATATTAGGAGAAAATTGGGTTGACATAGGGGACTAGAAGGAAGGAATGGTCAATAGATGCAATTATGATTAGACCATGTCCAAAGGACATGTCTACTTTGAGTAGGAATTTTGTGTTGCATGGGTAGTTACGTATACATGCCAAGATGGGGATGAAAAGTTTGGAATGATGAAGAATATGATGTTTGTGCTAAGAGCGATGAGAAGGGTAATGGGTGGATAGTGGTGAGAAGAGAATGACAGTGCGAGAGGATGGATGGAAAAAAATAACATTATTCATGGTGGGGATGAGGAGCTGCTAGATAATGAATGTTACTTGAGAGATATCCTCAAGTAGAATTCCCAAACTAAATAGTGCATTAAAGAGAGTGTTTAAAAATAGTAATCGATTTCATGATTTTATGGATGATGCTAATAGGGAAATCTTTAAGAGTAAATATATGGATGTAGATTTATGATTTGAAATTTAATTTCAAAGAATGCAATTGTGATAAAAGATGAATTTGATGAGATTAATATCACATAACCATAGCAAAGGGACATGTAAGAAAGTTATGCTTTAAACCCGATAGGAGGTAAACAAGAAAAGGTACTACTTAAGGCATTGCACCAGTAGCCAACAACAGGTGTTAATATACAACCAATGAAACTTGACTATACCAAAGGACCACGAAGGAGATATAAATGAAATATTATCATTAACCTAATGTTGACATGACAAAGGGGTTTAAGATGTATCTTGTATGAGGAAGAAGGATATCTAAAGGTGGTGTTCCTTAATTCTATGCCCCACTTTAGGAAAGGGAAGAACATAATAGAAGAAAGTTGATCAACGTAGGAAGCTTTACTCGAATGTTGATAAAAGGAAGGTTGATCAATGTGAGAAGATTTCCGGGAATGTTGATAAAAGGAAGCTTGATTAATGCGGGAAACCTTCCAAATTCCATAATAAAAAAGCAACCATCCTTCTATGGTATGGTCTACTTTGTACATAATATGGATGGAAAGAATAATATATATGATAGCCATCCTTCAAGGGATTGGTTTATTTATTTTGATTTTCACTTGTATGCTTTTATTTTTCTTTCTTTTTGAGCAATTTGTCCTTCGAGGGATCAATCTCTTTCTTTGATAAATTTGATTTTGCTTATTGCATGCATGAATTTTAGCTTTACATGGGGAAAGCTGGGAATAGTTAAATAGACCACTTAGGATGGGATGACGAATGATGTACAAGAGACACTCTTGGACCCTTTGCATGACTTTGTAATAGGAGAATGAGAGGGGTACGGATGTAATGATTATGGGATCCTCACCAAATGGGATAACTTATCCACAATGAATATGTTATGAGTAGAGCCGCGGTACTCATATTCAAGGTCATATCAAAGAAGTGGAAGTAGACCACATAATTTATATCATTACCATGATAGACGGAAGGGGATAATGGTGGAGAAATGGTCTAAGTATATGAATATGCTTATAGGTGCATGTAATAACAATAGAATGTCTATAAGTGCAATGTATTAAGAGGTTCAATCTCGGTTTACCATCAAGGGAAGTCAAGTGATAGATGGTCCGATCCAGTTGGGAGAAAAATTTCCCTGTTAGCTCCTAATCAATGTTGCATTTGAAACAAGATAATAACTTGGTAGGATGGGATGTAATGAGATAGATGAGTGAAGGTAAAAATGACTATGCACTACCCTTTAAGGAAGTAAAAATATGTGTCCTTAATGAGACGAATCGATGGTGCTCCAAGGAGGGGTAATTATGACCACAATGGTGGATTTTAGATAAGATGGAATGGATCGAGATAGAATGACGTGAGATAAATGAGACCAATTATGTGTTTCTTTTAAAAGTGAATAAACAAGAAAAATATATGTGTCCCATCGAGACGAAACATGGCCATAAGGGTGGGCTTAAGAGAGACACAATCATGGCCACAAAAGTGGACTTTGGTGAAAAATATGGTCCCTCAATGGAAGTAAAAATATGGCCTCAAAAGTGGAATTTGGTGAAAAATATGGTCCCTTATTGGAAGGACAAACATGGCCTCAAAGGAGGACTTTGATGACACAATTATGGCCACAAAGGTGGAATTTAATGAAAAATATAGAAATATGGTCCCTTAATGGAAGGAAAAACATGGCCTCAAAGGAGGACTTTGATGACACAATCATGGCCAAAAAGGTGGACTTTAATGAAAAATATAGAAATATGGTCCCTTAATGGAAGGAAAAACATGGCCACAATAGTGGGCTTAAGATGAAAATAAATGGTCTTCGAAGGGATAGATGCATATGGCCACAAAAGTGGGCTTAAAATGAGATGAGATTTAGATTGGATGGATTTAGATGTGGTAAATAAAACAATATCAACGAGTAAATCCCCAAAGATCAAAGGAGAGTTGTTTAGATATGAAATGAGTTAATACAGATGATATGCTTAAGGACGAGGGGAGGCTACTTCCCCAACTAAAGATATTATATCACTAGGAAAATTAGATGTGGATAATATAAAGAGATTGGATGATGATAACCTTAGATTTGTATTAGGTAGATGAGTTGGGAATCATAGGAAAAACAAATTGATGAATAAGGGAGGACCTTCAGTATAAGGAATAACATGCAAAGGAGAGATGTTAATGGAGGGTGGAGGAGAATACTTAGAGACTTTGATAGATGTGGATTTGGTTATAGATAAAATGGTAGAGGGACAATCCTAAAAAGGTCATCTCTTTCAATGAGATCATAGATGACATTCAAGGGCCTTACAACACTTAGTACCATGACCGGGTACGATGATAGGAACAAATGATGTGGGGATCAAACAATGACGACTTATTACTATTTGGGTTAAATTCCTTGACAGATGGGAGCATGATGTCGGAAATTTGTAATAAGTGTTGAAGGGATTCCGTATAAGATTTAATTGATACGTTTGTATATGTATTTTCTTTGGACTCTTTAGACTTGGATTGGGAGGAAATTTCTTGGGATGTGGTTGTATGAGCTTTCTTGGAGGATTGCATCATGTCATTCCACAGTTTTGATTCTGGTTTAGTGACACTTGAAGATTTAGAGGAAGATTCGAATCTCAAAGGAATGTTGGATGTTTTTGATTTTGGTTGGTGGAGTGATTGTGATTCCTTAGATGGAGATTGATGTTGCCCCAAAATATATGTTGCATTTGTTGGTAAAATTCCTATCTTCTTTTGGGGATACACAAGATATTGCTGTGGAAGTGTACCAAGTATCTTGGATTTGGATTGCGAAAGGATCATTCTTGGAAGGGATGATACTGATTTCAATCAGAGGGTCTAAAGGTTGTGTCATAGTTGATATGGATGGAAAGATTAGTGTTTTCATGGTGATGTCCAATGAAGGTTGGTTTGTTGTGGAAGCATTTGTAGATGAGATGAGAGGGTTATTTGAAGTTGTTGTAAGTTGAAGTGCTTTCCAATATTCTTCAAATGATGTGGAAGAAGAGGATGATGTGGTAACAGTCACACTAGTTGATGTGGTTGTACGAGTAGAAGTGTGGAAAGAGGAACTGAGATAGAATCAATAGATGGTATAATAGGTAAAGGTGGAATATATGTGGATGGGGAAGTCTTAGGAAACCTAATGGATGGGGATGTAGAAATATGAGTTGTATTGGTTGTGGAAGGGGAAGGATGTTCCCCCTGAATGAGGAAATCATCTTCCTCAATAAGGTCATGGACGATGGTCTGAAAGGCCCTACAATGCTCAATTTCATGTCTTGGAACACGATGATAGGTGCAAATGCAATTGGGATTGAACCATGGAGGTTTCCTACTATAAGGATCCCAATGTCTAATGGGAGGAAGCATGATCGCAGAAGTTTGAATTAGATGTTGAAGGATATCTGCGTAGGACCTAATTGAAGTGTCAAAAAGAAGATAAATCTTATGGGTTTTAAGATGATGTTTTGGCTTGGATTTAGACATGGAAGTCTGGGATTTTGATGTATGAACTGGTATAGATGTCGAGGATGGGGATGGATTGCATTGTGGTTTTAGTTTTAATGTTAGTTGATGATTTAGGGTCATGTGGACTGGATTGAGGAGTTACTTGAATAAATTTCACGGATAATGAAGGATCCTTTTCAAAAGATTCTTCATTTGGAGGTGATATGGATGTGGAAGTTTTTGAAGAATGAGAGGACCTTTGCATTTGGATAGATGAGGTCAAAGGTGCAGAAATTGAAGTGGAAGGAAGAGATTGATTTGATATGGGAAGGATGTATCCTCCTTAATGAAGTCATGAACAATGGCTTGAAATACTCTGGAATGTTCAATATCATGTCCAGGGGTATGATGATATGTGCAAACAAGGATGGAATTAAACCACGATGGATTCTTGCTACTAGGGTCAAAGGCCCTAATAGGCGGAAGTGTGATTGCAGAAATTTGTAACAAGTGTCGGAAGACCTCCATACATGATTTGACCGAAGCGTTAGGAGGTGATTTTTCTATGCAGAATCTCTTGGTCTTTGGAGAAGGAGTGGATGTTTGAGATAATTCAGATGTTGAGGAAATTTTTTGAGCATGTTTATGTCTTGATGGCTGGAAGCCAGTTGTGATTTTCATAGTGTTGGATGATTTCGGTTTTAGTTGAAGGGGTGTGGGGTTGGATTGTTTAGAAGAAGGATTCATATAAAATTTTTATATAATGGAATTTTGAGGAAATGTTTGATAGGTTACATCCTTGGGAGGAACGAAAAATAATTTCTCTTTGAAGGATCTAGAGGTGGTACCGATAGAGGTGTAGGAAGGAATATTTTTTTGTTTAAATCTAAGGAAGGTGGAAATTGATTTGTTTGCAAAGATGAGGTAGAAGGATTATTGGAAGTTGAATCCATTTGAAGTTTTGTCAAAGGTTCTTTAAATGGAATAGATGTGGATGATGGAGTGGATGAGGTATATTTAGGTATGGAGTCAATGGTGTATGTGGGTATGGGTATTGAAAGAGGTGTTAGATGTATAATATTAATTGAATAAGAATCAAAATCGTGTGGTGTGGAAGGTAGAAATGGATTTTCCAATGGTGGATTTGGGTAGGTTTGTTGGAAGATATCCAAGAGTTGAGATTGAATTGGTTGGGAAGGCCCAGGTAATGTTGGGAAGTAGGGACATAGTGGGATGGATGAGATTGTTGAGATATATGAAGTGTGGGAAATGATGTAGTAGGGGAAGATGATGTGGATGTGGTATCAATGACTGATGTGGTAGGTGCAGGAACTGGGATTGGATCTATGGTTGGAATTATGGGTAAACATGGAATAGATGTGCATGATGGAGTGTATGAGGTATATTCAGATGTGGAATCAAAGATTGATGTGGGTATGGGTATTAAAAGAGGTGATAGATGTACATTATTAATTGAATAAGAATCAAACTTGTGTGGTGTGGAAGGTAGAAATGGATTTGACGATGGTGGATTTGGGTAGGTTTGTTGGAAGATATCTAGGAGTTGAGATTGAATTGGTTGGGAGGTTGTGTAATGTTGGGAAGTAGGGACATAGTGGGATGGATGAGATTGTTGAGATACATGAAGTGTGGTAAATGATGTAGGAGGGGAAGATGATGTAGTATTGGCATAAGGTGACAGGGATAAAGTAGAACTCTGTGGTTGAGAACTAGAGTTATGGTGAAAGTATTTGTAAAGGGGGCTAGACGGAGACAAACATGAGGTATTGATCATGCTAGCTATCCGAGGAGTAGCAGTAATTGATGTGGTAGGCATGAAGGCTGTAGTTATGGCTGGTGTGTGTGTAGGATAGGTATAAGATGGTCTTGGTTGTACAACACAAGGAGTGGATAGATAAGGATATAAGGAAGCTTGGTATGTTAAAGCTAGAGGAGATGTTTGATAGGATTCTTGAGGTTGGATTAACATATTTGATTGTGGGTATATACAAGAAGTGTGAATGTTGGTAAATTGTGGTGATTGGTACATATAAGAACTATTTAGGATGAAGTTTTGTGCCATTTGAAACAGACAAGTTAAGAAAAAAATTATTTTTATGTGTTTGTTTTTATTTTTATGAAGAACATGTGTGAAAGGAAAAAGAAAATGGTTGTAACAGGACCTATAAGAAGGTAAATTATGTTTGGTTTTAGGTAAGTTGTGGTTGGGAAATGTCTAAAATGGTTTCCTGTTGGGTGATCAAATCCCAATCAGTGAACCGGTGAAAGGAATGTCTCGGTGTGTTGATTAATTTGTGAGGTTTCAGGAAGTGTGTGGTAAAATGTGTGATGTAGAGAGTTAAACCCCTATTTAAGCTATGTGAGCAGGCAGGATGCACGGGGTTCATTTTAGACCAAATTCGAAATATGAAGTTTGATGCAGACAATTACCTAGGAAGGGAAATTACAATGCAGAAAAAAAGGAGAAAATAGGGAAAAAATGAGGAATACCTGAGAACGCTTTCCCTGTTATTTGATTATATTTGATAACATCGTATTGGAAAGAAATGGTTAGCGGAGCCAGAATGTATAGGTACCCTAAAATTGTAGAAGAGGTTGGTGAAAGAGATGTGTGGAATTTTTATGTTTCAATAATTGGCTTTGATGACAATGTAATATTGTGGTTGCATGAAGGTCGTAGATGTTACCCCGTAAAAAGAAAATAAACATAATTAGTTGATGTGGTTAAAATGACATAACTATCATAAAAATGTTGTTTACAAAAAGTACCTCCGTAGGAAATAAAAATAAAAATAATTAATCTAATGGATTAATAAAACATTATAATGAACTAACTATAAACTAACTATAAACTACGAAATAGATGTATGAGATAAACTATTAAATAAAATTATGAAAGCATATGATACAAATTATTAAGGATGAAGTGATACAAAATTATTAAATGAACTATGTTATAATAGGAAAACCTATAAACGAAAAAAATATTAATGTATGCATTTGGATTGTGAATTATAAATAGAAATAACTATAAAATGAATGATAAAATGACCGAATGTTGACTTTAGGAGGACAAGACGAAAAGTGGGTGGGGAGAATAGACTTTTAGGACAGGAATATGGACTTTGAGAGGACAAGACAAAAAGTGGGTGGGGAGAGGAGACTTTAAGGAAGATGACAAACCAAAAAAAGAAATTTTAATCTACATATGATGGTGATGTCCTAATGTTTGGATAGGAAGAATGACAAATTTAAATTGAGTGGAAAATTCTAGATGGCGATAGGATATTGACTAAGGCAGTGGTGGTAATGGAACTTAAATGGACAACATTCTACTTACTATGCACTATTTCCACTTGTCTCGACAATTTATGATGGTGAGTCAAATCTAGAGATAAAACTCTCATGCCCACAAATTTCTCATTTTATTCTCGATGATTACAAGGAGAGTAGTTTACCCAGCTGTATTCTTTTACATGCTAACAAATATAGGAAAGCTAATGCAAATGGATGCTATGGGTGATACCAAAGGGCATGGATTCCTTCCTACATTTCAATTTTTGTTTACTCGACTAATTCAATAGGTGAAAATTCGGGGATCTTTGGTGGTCATACGCACACACGTGTCCTTTCACATGTACAATGATATAGTGAGAATTACATAAAATATGAATGAGAAATATATGATTGTGTATGGTATTGCATGTTATGTGTAAATGTGTTCAAAGAATTGGGTGCTAATTACTATAATAAGAATGTATAGTCACTTCCCATAGATCTTGTGTGAATGGGAAACCGGTAGGAATCATTAAGCATCAAATACAATGGATGTAGCTCTACAAATGTACAATGATATAATGAGGATAAAAAAATCTAAATGAAAAATATATGATTTGTTATGCTGCCACGAGAATTATTTATAAATGTATGCTATCAAGAATTTTGCAAAGCGCTTGCTATGCAAAAGGGACCGCATGCACACATTGTTAAAAAAATTGGAGATGTATTCTATATAATGGTAAACCAATCGTTCGACAAAGATACTGCGTGGATTTGAAATTGAGTTGGGAGTTAGAAGCATCACACATTGGAATATTGAGTCTGCATGGATATTCCTTTCTACCACTTGAACACTCTCTCGTTCTCACAAGGGCATTCCTTTCTATAGGTGGGTCGAGGCGAGTCGAGGAAGATAGGAATTGGCCGAGTGGCTCAAAGAGTTGAGTGATATGGAATAGCTCGGGAAGACTCGAGAAGTGGAGAGATGGGAACTTAGGGTCGACAGTTTCGGTAATGTGGAGGACTCGGTGGGAAGTGGGATGGCGATAAGAATTGAGGAGTTGGGTGGAGGGAGTTAAGGGAAAGATCTCACATGTGAGGATGTGGATGAGCTCGGTTGAGGTCCTATGGCTAGGCCAAGGTGAGGAAGAGAGAGGTGAGTGGAGTCGAGTGGATTCGTGAGTGGAGGGGTGTTGAAAATAGAGCTTGGGCAGAGAAGCAGAGGTAGCTCGGTGGGTCGAGGAGAGTGGAAGAGCTATGTGTGTGGAGGGAGTTGAACGGCGTGTTGGAGGTGGGAAGTAGCTCGGGTAATCGTTGGGACTTACAGAGAGAAAAGTGGGATGGGTGGAATTGGGGATGAGTCGGTAGAGTTAGGAAAGGGAAAGGCTCGGTGAGGAGAGCCAAGTGGGTTAGTCGTAGAGGGAGTTAGATAGAAAGGCGAGTAGGGAATTTTTAATGATGTATGTGAGGTGAAGTGGCTAGCTCTACGAGTTGAGTTGAGCCAGGGGAACTAGGGGCTAGGTAGGGTGGGGTAATTTAGGATAATTTTTTTAATATTATTATTATTTTTAATTAGTATGGCTATTAATTTATGATTAATAATAAAAATACACTCGATACTAACTATAAATGACCAAATAACAAGCCGATTAAAAACTATAAGCACTTACCTCCAAGACGACCTACACCACTGAATGTAAAGATGACACCACACAGAGGAGATAATACTAAACATCCTACAAGTAGGTGAGTCTACAAATGAAATATTCGTAACATATAGCTAGATTGACAAGAACTATGAAACACAATAACTATTAAATGTACGACACCTAAACAAGGTGAGCAAAAAGAAAAGTGACCAGAACTTGGGTTTGGTCCCACCGGGCATGCTGAATGTTGATCGGAGTTTCTGTTTCTGTCCGTTAGTGTACGAAAAATTAGAAAACATAAAAATACATTGAATATGAAAGGGCTTAGTACCTTGGAGATGGTGATGACCGATACGGTGCCAAATAGATGATGAAATCCTTGTTGCGATCTCAAAAATTACAACTCAAAGACACAAGAGAAAAATTTATTAGATATTTTACGCGGGGCTACCCGACAAGGCGGACCCGAGAAGCATTCACTTCCTCGGTGGCTGTCAACCCCCGTGTGATAAAGAATAATGATAAAATGTAAGATAAATGGATAACATGTAAATTGATGAACAAAGAAACCTGAAGATGTTGGTATGTAGATGGAGCTACCAATCTGATCCAGACACAACATGTAACATGAACCACGCTAAGTGAACCACCAAATCATGATCATAGTATCGTGGGGATTCCAGCGTCATTACAAGGACATTATAAGGACACTATGATAAAAAAGAGACTAAAAAATTCAAACAACATTCTCCCAAATTTTTTAACTTGTTTGGATGAGGGGAGGAAGGCCCATATTTATAACCTAAGGGTGAGGTTAGACTATGGGTTATTAGGTAACCTAGGTTGGGTAAAGTAACCCTAATTAAGAGACATGATGTGATCACGCGAGGCTCACAATTTGAATTATGAGGTTAAATGATAAGGAGTGGGGAACATGATGGACATGGTTAGGTGTAATAATGCATCCTATTTTGAATTTAGTAGTGGGGTGTCGGATGGGTATATTATTGCCCATAAATTGAATATATATAAAGTATGTGAGATAATTCCAAATTCTAATTATCAAATGAGACCACATAGAGGACTTTTGATAATTAATTAATTAAGGGTGAGTAAATAGATGGAATTTACTCAAATTTAAGAAAAAGAAAAGTGAGAGGGAAAGTTGAATGAAGGAGAATGAATGCGGGATGAAGGAGGGGTGTTACACCAAAAATGATGTCTACAACAAACTGAAATTTGAAAGTCTGAATAATACTTGAAGTTTTGTGGTGAAACCAAAATTACACCCCCTCCAACACCTTGTTTAATTCTTGAACCATCAAAAATAGTTGTGAAACTATGTTGTCATCCTTATTTTTGGCTTGGTGACATTAGGAATGCGTGAATTTCCTTCGTGTACACAATACAAAACCAATTCAAATTCTTCCATTTCCTTGTATGGGTCGAATGCATGCCATTTGTTTTTGCATTCATCCAAATTTAAATCTAGAATACCCTCAACCTTAGTACTATCTATAAATCATTTGACCACTCCTCTTGATCAAAAGCCGATCAATTTGCATAGATAGAACTTGGCACATGAGGCTCAATGTGAAAGTTTACAATTGGTTCTTATATGATTGTTTCTTTGGTCTCATACCTCGTCCCGAAAAGCATGTGTGACCAATATGTTGATAGATATCCACCAATCTTGTTGTGAAGTCTCTTGATATACATAGTGCAAAGAGTGGTGGCGGGTCAATTCTGACCACATCCTGCGCAAGACCGTGACATTATGGCATGCACGTAGTGTTAAACTTAACCCTTTGATGATTCCTCCTATTCAAACTAGTGTCTCGTCTAGTTGCATAACTCCTTTCGATCGGCTCATAATTCAAACCCAATTGATCCAATATTTTCTTTTGCATCACCGAGATACTTGCCCCCAAATTGATCATGCGATTATGTACTAAGTGACTCCCGAAAATGACACATAAAATGGTGGAGGCTTCAAATTATTGCCTCGGTTGACCCCATCCTATTTACTTGTATTAGTGATAACTTTATCATTTATTTTGTTTAATCCATTCGAGACAAAACAATTGGCCATTGCAGCTTGCAACAAATCTCACTCTCCCGGGATTTCCGGTGATTCCCACATGGAAATGTTCACATGTGTTTTATTCATTTGTTCTATGATGTTAAAGGGAGATGGATTAAATTTTTGTTTCCCCTTACTTGGTAAAAAATTTTCTTGAGCATGAATAGGCACATATGCTACCGCAATAGGAGTCTTAGGTTGATTTTATATATTTGGAGTTACATTTGGTCTACTAACTCCTTGTTGTGTAAGAGTGGGTTGAGAAGCTATAAGGTTAGACAATTTTCCTTCCTCAATGTTCCTCTTCTTTGACCATGTATTATCAGCTACACCCTGAAAGGAGGTTGATTAATTCCATAGAAGTATTATGTTTTCCAATTGACCAATGTGGTTTCGTTAGAGGTGCCTCTTGTCAAGTTTCTTGTTATTGATTTCCTTCTTGATCTGGTTCTTGGGACACATCGATGGTTTGCACCATTAGAGCCTAATTTAGTGCACCATTGAAACATGTTGATTGATTGTGAGGTAGATTACGGTGGTAACACCCGATCGTACACATGTGCCATGTTATTTTGTGTCGGAACAAAGGCAGCTTGAGGTTGTCCCTAGTTCTGATTTTGATTTGCCTTTGAGTTGGTGGTCTATTTTTATGATATGGGGCCCTAGCTTGATACATATTTTGAGGTAGATATAGTCTATAACTCGATATTTTTGTCTCTTAATAGTCACCACTCATTTCCTAGGTTACCAGTTATTTTATAACCTCATATAGTTCCTTGAAGTAATAGAAGAAGTAGAAGCCTCACTATTGCTTTGACTTCTAGGGAGTGGAATGGGATTCAAATCTGGTGTTTGACTAGTTGTAGGAGTTTCCATATCTGGATAGAGAGGCACTTTGGTGGCCTTGGCGTAAGATTTCTTTCTGGATCAAGCAGTTTTCCACCTTGATAGCTATATCGTAGGCCTTAGAAAATGTTATTCCTCCAATTGATTGGATCATCATGGTTATGTCTTAATTTATAGCCTTGAGAAATCAAGGAATTATCCCTTGGTAGTTGGTCGACAACTATTGAAATCATGTCCCATGTCTATTGGAAACGGAAATTAAAATCTTTCATTTGCTCATGAGGAGACCTTTTGATTGTTTTCAATTGTTCCAATAAAGAATGATTATGCCCCCTCTCTCCAAACTGATTGCAAAGAGCTAAAAACAAGCGGTTCCAATTCTAAATAGACCCTACTATTAGGATCCTAAACCATTATAAGGCCTTACCCTTGAAAGATGAAGCCAACAACTTGATCGCAACATTCATTTCATTGATTTCACGAATTACATAGAAATTGGTGATGTCTTAGATGTGGTCAATAGGAGTAGTATGATTTTCTCTTGTGAAGTAGGGAATGTTATTTAGTGCTACAACCGGGACTGGTTTTGAGCATTTAGGGTAAGTGGGCTAATGGCCGTGATGTTGACAAAGGGATTCGGTGGTGGTTGTTATAGATGTGCCATTATGATTGGCCTAAGAACCCTAGTTGATGCAAGAAAAGGTCTACCAAGTGGATGTGTAGACAAAGACCATTAGGTGGAGATGGTGATCTTTGTGTTCTTCTTCCTCTCCTTCCTCTTTTTGGTGATAGCTAAAATTAGACAAGTAGTCCCTCTTCTCGAGTATCAGACCTAGTTTGAATTCTTCTCATGTACTTGGGAAACCTATGCTACTACACCACTGAATTCTACCCCTTCGGAGTCACCAGATGTGTTGGGGAATGAGCCTCAAAAGGCTAGATTTTACGAAGTTACACACCAAACTTAACAAGATAGAAATGAAAAATTTGAAGGATCTGTATGTTCAATATTCTGGAGGTTGGAATTTGATTTGGAATGATAGTCCCAAAAATTGAAAGTGAAAGACCTCCGAATGTCTGAAACCCCCAAAATTTGAAGTTTAGAGAACCTAAAATCCTGAAACCCAAAATTTAAAAAATTCCAAAATTTTGAAAATCAAAATTTCAAAAAACTAAAAATACCGTTTTGAAGATTAGCCTCCAACCTATCAACCGATGAAATTTGGACATTTTTTTAGTAAGTTAAGCCCTTGAAAATTGATTTCGTAGTTCACCTAAGAGGTGAAATGTCTGAAATTAGAAATCTGTAGTTTTCTACGTTCAAATTTTTGAAAATGGCTTCAAATATTGTGGAATGACTTCCTCATCCCACCAAGCATGCCAACATTGTCGTTGTGTAATCACAACACCCATGCATTTTGCAATTCAAGGATTGAAACTATCGTGTGATTACATAACTTGAAGCTATCCCAAAGTGTGGGATTTTGCAATCAGGATAACCCTATGGAGAAGGTCGATTCCTATCCTAACCTAGTGCCAACTACTCCAAAGTGCAGAGAGTTATAGATCTAACCCTAATCTAAAGCTTTCCCAAGGAGACGAGTTAGAGAAAATTCATAAAATTAAAACCTACTCTAAGGGAAGGTGATGCACCAAAAGGATGTTGAACAACATGTATGATAAACACAACACAACTAGAAAATTGTAATGAAAACACAACAATACACAATAACCTTGTATGTAATGAAAGATCATAAAGATGCAATAGAACACAAAAGAGGGTTTGAAACATCCACAAATCTGATTTTATTTCTCTCAAAGTTGATACAATACATCACATTTAGGGAAAAAGTCACAGAATTTGCATTACAATGTCTAGTAGGGAGGTTTGGAATGACCAAAAAATATCTTACAAACAAGAAGAAGAAGGAGGGGCATATATAAGGTGTCCAACCTCAAAAAAGTCCCCTCCTTAAAATATATAGGAAGAATGAGAGAAGGGAGAGAGAAGAATTCGAAATATTACTTCAACCAACCTAAAATACATTGAATTTTCCTGCAACAATGATGGGTGTCACTGCAAAATCCATACCCCCATGTACCATTCCTTGTTGGGAAAGAAAGGAAGCCCATACCGCATCATTATGGTAGGTGAGAAACTTGGAAAATTCCTCTAAAATGGCGAACTGTATTTATTCATTTTGAATAACTTAGTCTCACTTTGGTAGACACTCGAGAGATTTCCAAAAAGTCCTTTCTTGTCCAAATATGAGCTCCCAGTCCAAATTTATGGCCGTTTGAAGATTCAAGTGCCATCTTGATTAATGGTGAGTGGTTGACCTTCTCCTTTTGGAGTCCAAAATTACCTTACAACTTCCGAATTAAAAATTTAGACTTTTAGACATTTTGACTTGAGAGTTGATGTTATTGTTCATCTGTTAATTTGGCTTGAGAGTTCCAAAACTCTAAAACTGAGCCTCCAAAACCTCAAGTCTAAAATCCGGACTTCGGTTTCAAACCTTGTGCCTTTTGGACCTTTGACACTATTCATCCACTACTTTTGTTTAAGAGTTCAAACTCGGAACCTCGAACCTCTGAAACCCCGAAGTCTGAAAGTTTGAAAATCATGACCTCTCGAAAGTCTAAAAATTAGGACCTACGAAAGCCCGAAAATGCACACGCGTTGACCCTAAAACAAATTTTGACTCCTGAAATTTGAACCCTTTCGGACTTCATACTTTCCCATTTTGGGCATTCGGTTGTTGTTTTCCGTTTTATTCAGTGAAGACTTTGAACCTCCAAATTGAAACCTCGAACCTACGAATCCCTAAATTCAAACTTCGAACCTTGTTGTCCCCAAAATTTCAGTGTCGTTGACCCCAAAACCAAGTTTGAATCCTAAAATCCAAACCCTTTTGGACTTCAAACTTTCAGGATTTCGACATTTTTCCCATCCCATTTCGGGCTTCTCGCTGCTTCAACCCCAAACAAACCCCAAAATGTCGAATGCCGAAGCCCAAAACTTCGGGCTTGGGCCTCCTTTTTTTCACTCAAGCTCTGATCTCCTTCGATGTTCGTTTGGCCATTCCTTTTCCAACCTTGCATTGCCATTGTCGAGCCCTCCTACAACCTGATTTTGAAATCAAAATGTGAGCTCCCATGACTGAATCAAACTCTTCATTTCCTCTGTGTGCAAGGTCATGTTTATCCAACTTTACCTGAGGGGAAAAATTGGATAACAATAACCCCTCCACCGGGAACCTAATGTTGAAGTGTTGAATGCGACACGATGGGGGTGGATATAGAACAAACTATTGAGGGACCTCGGTTTATAATAGTTCTAAGGAGAACAAGAAATGAGAGCGCGGGGACATCCCAACCCCTTAGGAGGTCAAATATGACTTTTCCAATGAAAGTTGAACCTGAAAATAAGAAAAGGTGCAAGTATATCCCATGGTAGGATGAATAAGAAGAAAAATCTAGAGACATCATGCCAAACTCTCCAAAGGTGTAACTTGAGGATACAAAAGAGCCTCAAGAAGAGGAAGTGAAGAAATATGAAGAGGAGTTGAAGGAGAAAAACATAGATAGTGGGGATATTGGTCCTAGAGATAAGTGAAGATAAGGGCGAGCCATCATGTGCACCCCCTCTTGTGCAGACGAGGAAGGACCAACTTATCGGATTCAAGCACCCTTATTCCAAAAGGTAAACGATATCGAATGGGGAAGGAGGAAGCGACATATGAGACTCCATCTATTGGGTATGTTGATGACCTAAGAAAAATCATACGCACGTGGTTCCAAAGCACTTTGGAGCCCAAGGACTTGTATGGATGGGATCTTATGGATGTAGAGATGAAAAACACATGCATAAGGAAATAATTATCATGGACGATGTAGAATCATATGGATGATCTTGAATTTGATGTATGTGAGGAATCCTGTGTCGTGAAGGTTGAATAACGTTCCCCATTCACGCCATATAACTATTAAGCCCACTAACATGTCATATGAATAGGTAAGCAATGCCATGACTAGAATATCTCCTTAAGTTGCACGCTGGGAACATTAATAAAATAGAAACCATCGTGGACTTGTTGGATGATAAGAAAGATAAGGACACTGAAATTAGGCACCTTACAAAGGAGCAAGATAAACTTGAGAAAGAAGTGCATAAAGTTCTTAAAATGGAAGAGAAAATTGATGATGAGATCATGGATAAGAGGCCATATTTACATAATAAGGTTGCAAAATAATTTCCATCCGTTTGTGCATTATCTACACATTACAGTTTACCCTCTACTAGAGGAGGGACCCATGTGCATGACAGAACCAAAGGATTTCGTTGCATAGGTAGAAAGCGTCGGGGTGGATATTGCAAGAAAAATTACAGGTTATGAATCTATTCTACAAGATTTGAAGGATGAGCTGAAGAAGACATAAATGACATTGAATATCCGTGCGACACCTGATGTGATAATCAATACAAGGACCATGGATGAATAATATGATGTCCTTCAAGCAATGAAGAATGAGATACTTGAATGTGTGGAGAGGATTACTTTGGTAAAGGTGAAGTGCGGTGCGCTTGTAGTAGCCAGAACCACATAAGGAACGAATAAAGGAAATTGGGAAACTCATCGCGTAGAAGATGGATTTCTAGAAGGAATGGTCTCTAGCATGGCTAATTTTTTATAATATTGTAGAATGAAAGTGGAAACATGACTCTTGATGAGCTAGAAGTTTTGGTTACATACGTTCTGATAAAACTAGTCGGTCGTTGAGTGACTGGAGTGAGTTGGAGGCACATATCCAAAAATAATATCCATAGCTAATTCTTCTTGTAGATGTAGAGGGTGCCTAAGTATTTCCTCATTCTTATGGTATATTTATTATTTTGATCATTATTCTTTGTTCTTGGAGAGATAAGTTGGGATTTCCCATTACCAGGGGATGGAAGTGAAATTAGTGTGGGGTAATGTTGGGATGATGGAAAAAATCCTAAGTATTAAAGCGCAGAGGGTTTGTGGTCATGGACATAGGGCATGTAAGAGCACGTGGAAGTATAGCAAAAAAAGGTGTGCCCAACGAAGGTTTGAATCAAGACTTAGCCATTTTATAGTTTGGGGCTAAGTATAGACATGGAGTGCAGTGCACATTTTGTAGAAAGCTTTAAGCCCATGCAAAGGATATTTTGGACAAGTAGAATATCAAGTGCCAAGTATAGTTTGGGTGCTAATAATAGGATTATACTTGTATTTTTATTATTAGATAATATATTATTAGTGAGCTTGCATGCTCTTGTATTTACCATGTAAGGGCGCATGACTATTATTAGCATGTAGCCTATTTTTGAAAGGTGCATGGGTGGTGAAGGGAAAGTCCCCACCCCTATAAATATGTATTGATTTTCACGGATTAGTATCACAACTTTTGTAATAGAGTTATGATAATGGTTTGTATGCATGCAAAACTCATGGAAACACTTGAATGTATGTGAACAACTTATGTGTTTTGTAGTATTTAATATAATGGATCTTTGCGGTTGGATATTGATTGTAGACACATCTGTTACTAGTTCATGTATGGTAAATTTAATCTTGGTTCTTGTTTAATTATTCTTACATATGGTTAAGATCTAGATCTGGTTTGTGCACTTAAGTATAATTAATTATCTGTTATGGATATGAAATATGTGTATAATCATGGTAAATCCTTGAACAAGCTAACATAAAAGAGGGACCAAGTACCCTTGTCAATCTGAGTGATGTGCCAACACACCTTGGGCTTTTGTGGGTAAAATCTAGGCTACAGCCATTGTTGTTTACATGTGGTTTAGGCCGTTGGATGTCTCCCTTAAGAAACAGATGGTTATGTATACCGATGGAGCATGGCCTATGTGTGACTCGTCTATGGTGGAGGACTATGTGAAGATGGAGGGGGCTTGTCTAGGTTTGAAACTGAAAATGTGTCACAATTGGAGAATGATTCCACAAGGGTGGAGGAATATAACTCCATTGATGACTCTCATCTCTCTATGATGGTTGTAGAATTGCCATGAATTTTGAAAGCTTTGACTACCCTATTTTTGGGCCTTGATATGGGGAAGTTATCTTACCTTTGGCCCATTCTACATCATCATTCCAATATTCTAATAGAGATTCTTCTATGGTGAAGGCTTAGTTGTTTAACGATTTGATTGTGGAGGCTAAATCCGATGAGTCCTTTGAAGAATCAAGACTACAATTGGAAGAAGAACACTTTTGAAAGGTAAATTAGAATTTGTCTTGAATTTTGAATCTTTGAATATACCCAAACCACTCTTTAGGTTTGATGGTATTTACTTTTAATCTCTTAATGTACCCATACCACTCATAAGGTTAGCGATGGGTCAACCCATTTCCATTGACCTTAGTTCAATCAAAATACTTAGTGTTTGGGAAGGCCCTAGGTATAAGGATTACTTAAGGATTACCTTTGACCTACAAGAGGATCTCATGGTTCCATATGAGGAAGATGGTTGGAATCGTGTCCACCATAGGAAGTCTAGACGTAAATGATTATATGGTCCTTGGTTGTGTTCTTGTTGTTGCAGCTAGGCTACTTATTTTTGTTGGTTTTCTATTGGTCCTCATTATTTTATCTTAGCTCTCAGCCTTTTTGTTCCTAGGTAGGGTCCTAGTCAAAAAATCTTTATCCTTAATAAAAATATTTCTCATTAATCCTTATTTACGAGTAGATTATCCACATATACCACTAGAGACAAATTTATTTTATCAACTATTTTTACGTTAAGAGTTTCATCTAAAACTCAAATCACTTGAAATTCATGTGCAAGAGATTCTTAGTAATATTTTTATGCCATTCACGGGAGATTGTTTCAAACCATACAATGATTTTTCTACTTTGTATAATTTACGCTCTTTTCCATCAACTGAAAACCTTTAGGTTGAGTCATGTACACTCTTTCTTAATGATCACTATTTAGAAAATTATTTTTCACATCCATCTTATGAAATTTCCACCCTTTTGAGATGTCAAATACAAAAATTCCGAATGGTAGTCCACTTTGTTGTTGTGATTTTTTTGTTTGTAGTCTACGCCTTTTTATAGAACAACCCTTTGTGTCAAGCCTTATTTTATGTTAATCAAGAGAGCCATCAACCTTGTATTTGTTATAGAATACCTACTTACAACAAAAATGGTCTACAACAAATTTGAGGATCAACTAACTTCCAAGTCCCATTTTCCACCAATGCTTCATACTCATCTCTCATGGATTTTTATAGTATTAATCCTTTTTAACTTGTTTGAAACAAGTTGGTTCATAATCAAATGCAATATTGAGTTCCTATCTTGGAGAATCATATAAGGTGATATTTTCAATATTCTTTTGAGTTTCTTCTAGAAATTTTTCTATTGATTGTAAATTTTGTTTTAGTAGTTTTTAGGGTTTGATTCTTTTACATGGAGAAAACTACTAATACCCATAAAATAATAGGGTTTAATGATACCTTCATCAAAAATGTCGAGATGTATGTATCCAAAAGGGTGTAAGAGACTCCTCTTCTAGGGAATGAGAAATCCTACATATAAATAGACAACTTGACAAGAGAGATGTTAGATAATAATATGACGAGTTTTTAGGAAAAGACCACTCCTAGGAACCAAAGGGATTCCTTTGCAAGTGTCAACTCATTTCAGAAAATTAAGTTAGAAATCAAAACTAGATTACAAATGATATATAAAATGATAAGTTTAGGGTGTAGTGTTTATATGGAAGGACTCAATCAATTTCCTCGATGATATTTTGGGAGGTTTGAAAATGTCTTCGCAATAACGGTTGGCATTTTCACTTTGTTAAAAGATAACTTCCTATTCTTCGGTAATATCATCTAGATTAGGTGTGAAAGTGATGGTGCAAAGACTTAATTTTTAGTCGATATCTGATTTCTCCCACATGAATAGAGGTTACATGATCTCGTAAGTCAAAGATGGTGTTTGATTCATACCCTTCACTTGGAATGGTCATCTATGAGACGAGATGACACTTGAAACACAAGGATTAACATAAAATAGATCTTATAAAGTGGATTAAAAACATGTGATATGTGACTAAATGGATTAGAAGAAGAAATCACTATCGATTCAATTAAATTTTCTCGGTGATTTAAGGGAATTGCTAGTAATTTCATGTGTAATTAGCTAGTTTGAATAAAATTCAAATTTTTACTTGGAATATGTGATCAAATGGCTGAATCGTTGTTAAAATGATGTGTATCTAAAAGGTGGATATAAAGATAAAACAATACCTTTCCTATAATGTGAAATGTGGATGATGAATGTTGTAGAGATATCTTACGATGTTGTGGGATCTCCAGGGTTTGGGTTGGCTCCATAGGGTGCTAATATGTCATGAATGATGTCGTCTAAATCTCCAAAATGTCATAGTTTCAATACAAAGGTCTAGGATCTTTATTCAAGGAAGCTTGGTGGGTTTATATAGAATCGTCGTTGATTTTAGGAGTTCTTTGGTGATCTATAAAAGTGGGGAAAACACTTGTAAGTGGTCATCTTGAATATCCAAAATGTAGTTACTATGCCAATGGTGACATGTTAATTACATTGGTAGGTGTTCCCTTTTGTCATATGATGGGTCTCCAATTCTAATGAATGATATTACATTGATGGCTAAGGTAAGATAAATGTGTTGATGTATGAATTAAAATCGATTGGCCACGTGTGGGACTCTATAGGTGTATGTTTTATGTTTATGCAAATAATTTATCGAGGATCACAATGACATTATGGGAGTTGAACCATTACTCATGCACCCTAATATCACATCTATATGACAATTAAATAGTGTTACATTAGCATTTGAAGTTTTTCTCACAATTGAGTCAATATGTGTTCAATAATTATTTTTATTTCACATGTTTAATTGGAGGAAAGTCACATTTTGAAATGATTTAAAATAGAAAATTTGAAATATGCTAGAAAAAGCGTTAGAACTAAAAATATACACTATATAACTCAACATCATAAAAATGATGTTTCAATTTTTGATTGGGTATTTTACACCACTATTTGGTACAAATTGTACAATAATAAGTAAATTATATAGCTATTTTCAATTTACGTTTATTTCTATACCTAATTGTTATTTGAGTGGTTATTCTCTATACAACACGTCTTTATGTCTAAGGCATGCATTCAATACAAAAACCATACTTAAGAAACTTCAATAACCACTTGAAATAAAACATTTAATTATATATATTTGAACTTATTTTGAGAATTTACACTGCTTTTATTTTATTTCTTTGTTACAAACCCGCATAACATAAAAGAAAACATAATGATGACATTAAACAATAAATAAACATAAAATAACTATTAAAAACACCAAAAACATACACAATAAAAAATTACACTTAAAAAAGCTTATGTGCATAAAAATAGGATTATATATCCTTTATAGGTGAAGCATTTTGATAAGGATGACCATATGAAGATAAAACGACCCATTTAAGATTTTAAAATTGAAAGATATATTAGAGAATGTGAAGGGGTATGACCATATGGGTTTTCCAAGATGGACCTCACATCATGACCCTTCCCTATGTTTTCAAACTAGAGATATGAAAAGAAAAATAGAAAGTTGTGTCATGAAGAATAGAGGTATTATGGTGGTTTGATCGAAAAATATTATCATGATTGATGATAGAGTAGAGTGTATAGATAAGTACATTCAAATATAGATGGAGAGATGAGGTGATTGGATCCCGAATGTGAGCAAATTTCTTAGCATTTCGAGAAAGGAAATTTGACAAATATTAGTTTCTACAATTAGAAAATTCCCTAAACTAATCACTACATGTTTTGATTCATATATAAATAGATAAACATCAAAATATCAATTCTAATTTCATAAGTAAGGCAATATGTATCATAGGGGTAGTTAAAATATTTAAAACGAAAAAAAGGGATTTAAAGGATACTAATGGATTTTATATCAATATACGAGATAATATTTAATCAAAGGTGGAATGAATATAGTATAGTCGATGACTCAAACCTAATGATTGTAATCCAAAAATTGATGATTGAAACGTAATATGATGAAATAAGTAGAGATTATGATTTTTGTAGAAATCTATAAAAGTGGTAGGTACTAAAGAACATGGAAACAATGATTTTGTGAATGCACATTCAGTCCTAATCTATGTAAACCATTATTAATTTCTCTAGTTTTGTCACGATGACTAGATAGATCGTATATTTTTCCTTGAAATCATAATCTAACATATAGATTGAAAAATGTGTAAGTAAATTAAATTTGTTTCTGAGCTTTTACTCAATTTTGGAGATGATAAGATTACTTTATATATATCGAGCCCCTCAACTAGAAAATGAATTGTAAATCGACACACAAAATTATGCATTGAAGAAGCAAAATGTGTAGTGAAATTATCCTAACCTTTAAATTTTTAATGTGTGTGATAAAATATTGCATTTTATATGCTTGGATAATATCTTTTAGTATAAAGGTGCTTCAAAAACATAAATGTTCCTTATATAGTCAATATGAATATTATGTGTATACTGCATTTTCCTAAATGCACTAATGTAACTTTGTATTTATATAATATTCATATTTAAATTAAGACCTGTTTGTGCATCAACTAACATATAATGAGTGATAAATCATATAAAGAAAGTTGTAATTTCCCCAATTTCTTCTCCCCTCTCCTTTAACAATGACCCATTTCGATGATCATTATTATAAAAAAATTCAGATAGATAAATTAAATAAATAAGTAAGACAAATAAAATAATAAAATTAAAAAATATATGTGAAGTGGTGGGTGTATGAGGAGTAAAGGTGAGTGGGTGAGTAGTTGGGAAGGAATGTTGGAGACCTGGTGTATTGGAGGAGAGGCAACCTGTCAGGGCTTTCAGCATGCAGCAGGGCATGAGAGCCCTTACAAATCCTAAGAGGCCTTTGACCTATCATTTTATTTGCATAATAATACAAACACTCTATTTGAGATCCAAAGGCATTAACCATGATGAAACCCAAGTTAATGTTGTAAATTTAGCAGTAATTGGATAGTTGCAACGAGTGCAAAAGTTAGAGCTCTGTTTTACCAAAAATGGTATTGAAGGGTTATATACTCTCTTAATTAAAAAACATTGCAAGGAACTGTGTTAACGAAGCTCTCGCTAATAGCCATCCTAAAATCAGTCCCATTATGGGTTAAATCAGCCCTGCACAGAGATAAATTTGTAACCCAAATATCTCCTCATTTTACTATATACAAATTGATTGATCTAGATTTGTATCTATATTTGAAGCAGTTCAAATTGTCTGAGAGGAAAGGAAACTAATTCCTAGTGCCATTTTGTTTATTGTATGTAGAAGAAGAAGATTGAGGATTATGAGGCGCTTCATTCAGGTGTAACATCTAGCTGTATTGATTTTACTTCTTCTGCTTCTGAGCACCTGTGCTACGTGCACTGTAACCTTTGCAGCACCATTCTCAGGGTAGTCTACGGATAACACTTCACTTTTCGCGCTCTTTATATATGTTATTTCGAGTAGTTATTGTATTGATTAAGACATTGAAAGTTCCCTTTCCTGCTATCCCACTTATGTCTCTGCAAGATTTGTCTCTTTCACTCTTCCTTTACGTGAAACCCTTTGTTTGACAAAATACCTCAAAATGCGTGGTTTTTCTTCATGGAATGTGTTGATTTGCAGTTTGTGCACAAACTGGTGTGCTTGAAGGGGTTGTTGGGCTCCTCAAATAAATGCCTCAGCCAATGCCTTCTCACGGACTGCCACGGTTGTAGGTATGCACAAAATGGAGCTATTGAAAAGAACGTGGAAAGGGGATTTTGTCGTGTTTGGTTCATGGATGTTTATGATCAGTTTTCATTTGTTGTTTTATCTTCCTTTGGATAACACCCAACCATTCTTCCCTTGTTGAATTCCTCCTGGGCTATCCCATCCCCACCAATGAAGCATTCACATACAAATATGGGAAGCATTGATTGGTGTGGGCGTATACTAAAGGAAAATAGACACTTTGGCAAAGGCACGAGGATTATTTTGTGTATTATTTGTTTGTTTTTCAACGGGACAACTTAGGGAGGAATAATCTGCCCCTGTGCTAGGCATGCAAACAATTTGATAAAAATGCTTGGAATAAATTTACTCCCGAGACAACAAAGTTTACATGGTGCGCACCCATCAAAGTATAATAGAAAGTGATATTTTTATGTTCTAGTTTCCATCACCGTGGTAGAATGCATGTAAAGGGGATTGTCAGTTTCAGTAGATGCTATTGCTTTGATTGACATGCAAAAAATGTAGAAATCTTATCTAAGCGTGTAAATTAGTTGAAAATATCCTAAGGAGTTCAATCACATGAAATGTTATGGTTGCATCATGTTCACACAACAAGTTTGGCAGAAAAGATATGGATCTTTCAAGAAAGTGCATTGTGGACGGAATGCCTAAAAGATATTTGGAGTCTCATGGAATGCGATGGACCCACCTGTAGCACCTCATACACCACCTTGCTAGATAACATGCATGGTTCTCATCCTTTCTCATAAATGTTTCTTTCGTAACTTGTATTTATAGTTTTTGGGTTGAGTACAATCAGTGAATGGCTAGCTAAAACATTTAGTTTGATTTCGTGTAAAACGTTTTAGATCGAAAATTACGCCAATTAATCATTCCACAAAATACCTCTTTTGATGTCATTATAGTCCAATTTCATTGTGAACCAAATAAAATGAAGTCAAAATCTTGTTGCCATGCATTTTCCAGTTGTGACAATCAATCGAAAAAAATGTTCCCTCTCAAATTCAAAACAACCCCCTTCAATTACAATAAACACCTTTCGAGATCAATGAGAAAAGAGTATTTCTTAAACACGTTTCTTAAAATTAATTGATGCAACTCCTTCCTTGTATGAGGTTTTCATCCCAACCTTGAAACACTACCAACACAACCATCAACCATGTTTTTCTAAGTGGTTTTCGAGGCCACTTCTACAAATTGCCTATCGGAGGTATCTTCTTGAAAACAACATAACCCCTCCAAAACTACCTCAGGTTTGGTACCCATCATCCCCAAAAATGATATGTAAAACATCAACCTCTTCTTTTTCATATACAAAATTACATCGCATGCTTCATTTGAACCATACTCTGAAAACAAACTTTTGCGTAACCATTTCATATCCAACTTGGCTTAGGATGTTGTTGAACAAATATTAAATTCAGCCAAGTGACCCTAGAAAAATACTCCTTGTTTGAGCATTGCTTATCGTTAGTGTAAAGTGTCATTGCACTATTTGCTTTCAAAAAAATATCCTTGTCATGCATGAAGTTTTAATAAACTTGTAATTATTATTTGATATCAAATCTAAAGAATTATCCTAATTTTACTAAATGTTCTTCTTGATTTCATTTATAGCTACGTTATGAAACTTACTTCATGTATGGTAGAAAGGAGTATCTCTATATGAATTAAGATGAAATTGTTAGTGTTTTAGGGTGTTTGGAAAATGAACATGTGGTCATGGGTGTTAACCTAATTTTGAAATATGTATCGTTAAGGGGGTAGATGTATATGATAACTGGAAATGAATTAATCTTTATAGTGTGCTCCAAAGGTCTGAAAATTAACAAATAAGCCTCTTGTGTGTGTTGTATTAACTACATTGGAAACTGTAAGAAAAAAACTAGCCTTAGAGTAGAATTTTTCTGACTTACCCCTCGTCGCATGATCACCTTCATGACATAGAAAACTAATATTTTAAGACAAGCCTATCTCCTCATGCTCATAGGTACCTCCTAGCTTACGGGAAATAAGATTCCTAATTTAGGCTACCATAGCAACATGTACTCATATCGGAGCTATTGTGCAACCACTTGTAGGATGATAAAAACCTTGCATATAATAAATTGATAAATTACATAAGATAACACAACACAAGATATATGGGTGGGCCATGATGCCAAAATATGCAGAATAATACCCTTAAGGTAGGGCGACACCATACAATGCTCCTTAAGGAAGGAATAACTCCACAATCTCCCAAGATGGGAATCCACTTCGAGGGGGACACCTCCAATATACCTCTACCAAGTAGAAGACTCAACTCATACATACCTTCCTCTCATAATGATACTCACATCCTTTAAATAGGATGGGTAACACCTAATCCCAATGTAGGCCGACCCATTACCCAATATAATTAATTCCTATGTGAGCCCATATAACTAACTAAGGCAATGTGTGCCACATGTTGGCATCTCCATCAACCCATATACCTCATAACCACAATTGTTATTTAATATTGACTCCTTTTAGGTGACACCTCATAACCAAGGTTGTTAATGGTTATTGAGTTGTCTTAATCTCACTGCTCATTTGTATTAATCTCACCGCTGATTTTCAACGAGAGTAGTATATAAGGGTGTCATTGGGTCATTTGTAACAAGGAAGATTTTAGAGAAACTTGTAGTGTTAGCAAGTAGTCTTGCAGTTGTTAGCAAGGGGCGCAGTGATAGCATTGAGATGGCGGTGGAGGAATATCGGAAGAAGGATTAGAAGATTGTCGAGCTCTCGCCACAAGAAGAGGCAAGCAGTATTTGTATCTCTTGATTTGCTGAAGTTTAATATATTTCTCATATGTAGTACTGGTTTTCCCTACGGGGTTTTTCTAGGGACAATTGTCTGAAAATATTGTGTTCACCTTGTTGGGTATTTTTATGTGTTTGTATTTGTGAAGTTACAGTTGTGTTATTTTCCAATATTTGTTGATCAAATAATCTTACAAGATAGGAGGTTAATAATCAGTAACTGTAATAGATTTTTCACATGGTATCAGAGCTAAGTTCGGGTAGAAGAGATTTACCCTAGGTGAAAGAAAGTGAGGGTTTATAAAACCCAGTTTAACCTCTTCAAAATTATTATTATTATTTTCTTTTAAGATGGCCTCAGTAGGTTTAAGAGATCAGGATAGATTGGATGGAGCCTCAAATTTTGGTGTCTGGAAAGCCAGAATTTCTCTATTGCTGGAAGAGAATGGTATCAAGGAATATGTGACCACTGTTGTACCTGTACCTACAGATGCAACACAACTCTTAGCATATAAGAAGGAAGATGCCAAGGCGAGGAGGTTGATTCTTGATGGTGTCAAGGATCATATTGTTCCGCATATTGCAGAGTTAGATACAACAAGATGATGTGGGATGCCATTATGAATCATGCACTGCAATGCTACCACTAACCTAAGCTGATTCTCGAGAAAAGTTGAGGAATACCCCGATGAATAAGGGAGAAGACGTCACAAGTTACCTCACCGGACTTAGACTTGTCAAGGATGAATTGGCAACTGTTGGAGACAAACCAAATGATGACGAGCTAGTGAGAATAGCCCTAAATGGGTTTACTAAGCAGTGGGATGTCTTTGTTCAAGTCATCAATGGATGAGACACCTTACCGAGTTGGGATCGACTATGGAGTGATTTCACTCGGAGGAGCTTAGACTAATTCTTGTCAATGGAGCCAACAATAAGAGTCGAAAATTGAGGTGGAATAGGAAAATGTTGCCTCTAAGCAGTAAAGGGAAAGCAAAGAAGGGGTCTAGTAAAGGATCAAATTCACAAGGTGAAAAGAAGAAGAAAGATTCTTCAAGAACAAGTGCTATGGTTGTCATGAGTTTGGCCACTATGTCGAGAATTGCCCGAAAAGGAAGAAGAATGAAAAGAAAGGTAAAAAGCAAGTCATGCGGCTTCAAAGCAAGTGCAGATGAGCTCTCTAGTAGAATGGAAGATGAGTTTACACTCATAGCATGTATGGTTAGCTCAACCTCACAGAGTGTTTGGTACATAGATAGTGGGGCGTCATATCATATGACAGGAGTTAGAGAATACTTCTCCATTTATAAGGAAGAGAGCACCAGAATCTAGATCTCTATGGGGAACATGTCCAAACTCAACTCAGTTGGGAAAGGGACTGCTCAGGGTCAGAGGGAGAGTGGTAAGATGATTCCCCTTCATGATGTGTTGCATGTTCCAGGCTTAGGGATGAATTTGATTTTTGTATCTGTCCTTCAGGACAAAGGGTACAATGTACTCTTTAGAGGGGCACATGTGTTGATCAAGCACAAGGATTGGAAATCACCCATAGCTATTGGAGTTAGGAGCGGTCGGCTTTATAGGCTGCAGTTTGATATTCCTAAGGCACTCATGAGCAACAGTAATCTTAGAGATCAGGGAGAGCTATGACATAGAAGGATGGGCCATATCCATCATGGAGCCCTTAAATTACTTCATGAGATAGTGATAGGTGTTCCTGAGGTGAGCACAGAGCACGATGATGTATGTAAGGGATGCGTGTTGGGGAAGTTTGCTAAAGCATCTTTTCCAAGGAGTGACACCAGATCCAAGGGTGTTCTTGATCTAGTACATTCAGATGTATGTGGACCAATGTCGATGAAGTCTCTCAGAGGGTATGAGTACTTTGTTACTTTTATTGATGATTTCTCCAAGAAGACATGGATATACTTCTTGAAGACCAAGGATGAGGTTTTCAGTCACTTCCAAGAGTTCAAAGCTCTTGTGGAAAATTTGACAGAAGAAAGATAAAATTTCTTCATCGGACAATGGAGGTGAGTACAAAAGCAATGAGTTCTAGGAGTTCTATACCAGAGAAGGAATCAAGAGAGAGTGGACTGTTCCTTACAATCCACAACAGAATGGAGTTGTTGAGAGGAAGAATTGGTCTATAATGGAGGCATCAAGGGCTATGTTGCATGACCAGGATATACCCCGTTATCTGTGGGCAGAGGCATGCAATACAAAGCAATATACATACATAATAGAGTTCCACATAAGGTACTAGGGAAGATGACACCAGAGGAAGCATTCACAGGGAAGAAGCCAGATGTAGATCACTTTAGGATCTTTGGGAGTTTGGCATATTGTCATATTCCTAAGGATACACTTACCAAGTTAGATCAGATTGCGGAGAGAGGGTACTTTGTGGGGTATAGTGAAACCTCAAAGGCATATCGAATATTCATTCTGGGGACCAGGAGGATTATTGTTTGACATGATGTCAAGTTCAAGGAGGACAAGGCATTTAGAAGGTCTAGAGATTTGCCAAGTAGATGATCGAGTGAGCAGCCAATAGAAGCTCCAAGGATCACTCAATCGAGTCAAGGGCAAAGAAAGCTCGAGTACGCATTAAGTACAAGCATAGACTTAGGAGGAGAGAGTTTTCAAAGTATGGAGCAACAGTGCAAGAAGATATGCATCAATAAGACATGGAGGTTGATATTTCATCCTCTCTACGGTTGGCGAAGAACCGTGAGGTTCAACGCATACGTAAGAATACTCGGGAGTTAGTGGGTACTCCTAGGAGGAGTGATAGACAATGAAAACCACCACCAGTATGATGACTATGTTGCATTAGTTAGTATGTTGGTAGATAGTGATCCTTCTAGCTATCGGAGGCTACACAACATCGAGTGTGGCAAGAAGCAATGGTTGAGGAGTATACTTCAATTATGTAGAATGATGTGTGGGAGGTAGTGCCTAGACCAACAGATAGGGTAGTGGTTGGATCATGCTGGATCTATAAGATCAAGCACGGTGTAGATGGTAGCATCGAGAAATATAAGGCAAGGTTCATGGCAAAGGGCTCTCTCATAAAGAGGGAATAGACTACGAGGAGACATTTTCTCCGGTTTCCTGTGTATACTTCTATACAAGTCAGTAATCTCAATTTCAAAGACAGATGGGATGGCGAGATCCATCAAATGGATGTCAAGACAAAGTGTTTCTTAATGGTGAGTTGAAAGAGGAGGTATACATAGAACAACCGAAGGCTTTGTAGCACACAAAGAAAAAGAGACCCACGTGTGTAGATCAAGAGAGCATCATGCACTCAAGAAGGCTCCCAGTGTGGTATGAGCGCATTGATAGTTACTTGCAGAAATGGGCTTTGTGAAGAGTGAGGCGAGATGTTAATCTCTCGCTACTTGGTAGTTGGAGGTGAGATTCTCATTCTTATCCTATATGTAGATGACTTGTTTCTTACAGGTTCACTGGGGCTCATAGAATAATGCAAGAGGGATCTTGCAACGGAGTTCGAGATGAAGGATTTGGGACTTATGCACTACTTTCTAGGCATGGAGGTATGGCAGAAAGATGGAGAGATTTTCCTTGGGCAAGGGAAATATTGCATGGAAATCTTGAAAAGGTTCAGGATGGAAGATTGCAAAGCCATGTCTACACCCATGATCATGAATTGGAGGAAGGTAGACACATCCAGGGAGAAGGATGTAGACCCCACCTTATATAGGCAGTTGATTGGTTCTCTCATGTATTTGGTCAATACCAGGCCAGATATAGCTTTTGCAGTTAACTCTCTTAGTCAGTTCATGGTTGAGCCAAAGAGAGTGCATTGGACTGTGGCAAAGCATGTGCTGCGTTATTTGCAAGGTACAATCGAGTATGGAATTAGATATGCTCGAGGTGAAGGAATCAGGTTGATGGGCTATACTGACGCAGATTGGGCAGGTAGTACAACGGACAAGAGGAGCACTTCAGGGTGTTGTTTCAGTCTGGGATCAGGAGTTGTATCTTGGTTCAGTAGGAAGTAGAAGTCTGTGGCTCTGAGTTCAGCAGAGTCAGAGTACATAGCAGCTAGCATGGCAACATGTGAAGCTATATGGCTTCGGAAGTTGCTAGTAGCTTTGTTTGGTCAGAAGGTTGAGACTACAAGTGATACACCGCGACAATCGAGTTGCATCAAGTTGACCGAGAATCAGTGTTTCATGAGAGGTCAAAACATATAGATATCAAGTATCACTTCATCAAAGATTATGTACAAAGTGCACGGGTTGTTAAGCTACATTTGTACCTATAGATCAACAGGAAGCGAGACATTCTGACAAAGGCATTGGGAAGGAAAACTTCATCTTCTTCAGAGAGATGTTTGGTGTCATGCAAAATAGCTTCCTTGCTAAGAGGGAGTGTTAATCTTAGTAGCTTGACACCGTTTGTCCTCACCCAATATAAAGCAAAGATTAGTTATGGGTAGTTTGGACAAATTGCTCGTTTTGGCCTAGAATTTAGAAAAATAGTTGTTTTTGTCAAACAAATTGTTATGCTAAAAACAATTGTTATTTAATATTGACTCCTTTTAGGTGACACCTCATAACCAAGGTTGTTAATGGTTATTGAGTTGTCTTAATCTCAGCCGTTCATTTGTATTAATCTCGGCCGTTGATTTTCAACGAGAGTAGTATATAAGGGGGTCATTGGGTCATTTGTAACAAGGAAGTTTTTAGAGAAACTTGGAGTGTTAGCAAGTAGTCTTGCAGTGTTAGCAAGGGCACAGTGATAGCGTTGGAGATAGCAGTGGAGGAATATCAGCAGGAGGATTAGGAGATTGTTGAGCTCTGCCAGTAAGAGGCAAGCAGCATTTGTATCTCTTGATTTGTTGAAGTTTAATATATTTCTCATCTGTAGTACTGGTTTTCCCTACGGGGTTTTCCAGGGACAATTGTCCGAAAATATTGTGTTCACCTTGTTGGGTATTTTTTATGTGTTTGTATTTGTGAAGTTATAGTTGTGTTATTTTCGAATATTTGTTGATCAAATAATCTTACAAGATAGGAGGTTAATAATCAGTAACTATAATAGATTTTTCACATCAGCGATAAATTCTTAACCAAACAGACTACTATAATGGAAACAATTTGGATGACCACGAAAGTAGCCATAGTTATTTTAAAAGTTTAGTATTATAGCTTTAATATTGAGATGTATGTAATTTTATAGATTCTCTAATCTTAACAGTTAGCAAGTTGAAAATAAAATTGTAGCACTTTAAAAATTCTAAAGGTACTTCAAAACTAGCGGGTAGAATAGTGCTTTTATGGGGAAGTGTTACTACAATCTAATAATTCCCTGACATGAGGATATTTTTTTAATTTTTATATTTACAAATGAAAAAAAGAAAACTTAAAATATGAATATACGTGGCAGAATCCGGAGTGACTATGGAAAATTAAAAAAACCACTTATAGCACGCTAATCGTTTCAAAATTATAGAGTTTCAAATTTGATCAAACAAACCAATGTTGTTTTCAGTTTCAGTTGAATAAGAAAAACTATGTTGTTCTTCCTTTATTTAGATGTATTAAATGACAAATTAAAAGAAAGGAATGTCAGATGAGTTGTTGAGAAACACAGATGGCCACATGTATCACATATGCAGACCTGCAATCATCAACATGCAATGCCAAAACTTTAACTGATAATAAAAACAATGACATACGTATCTTAAATTTCTGAATAATATAATTTATGCTAGACCTTCGTTATCCAGTAAATTTGTGATCACTGCTGCGGCATGTAAAGAAACCTTCGCCTTGGGTTCCCACGCTCCTATCTGACAAGTCCAAGATTTTAAATCGAAAATATCATATAACTTGTGCAATATCTTGGAAAACACAGTCAATATGTTTGGTCTCCAAAGAATAAATATAAATCTGCACATTTTATAACTTTTATGGTGGTATTTCATATAGTATAGGTAATTGGAAATGTGCCCGACTATTGTGGATCTTAGAGATATTCAAGAGCGTTAAAAAAGGCAGTCTATAACAATAATCAACATGTCAATATCACTCACTAATTCTCCTCCACCTAGCTCGCAATGATTGAGGTAAACTTATCCCATTGCATTCCACGTTTACACATTGGATGGTATTCATTAGGTTAGTGAATTAACTACATTTACCAAGCCACGTGCATCATTAAAACTAGGTGGAGCTAGGAGGAAATTTTATAATTATTGCATTTGCTTAATGTGAGTAAATATCAAATTGCCCCATTTATTTTGTCAAGGTAGTTTTAGTATTTTTTACAATTTCACATTTTAATAATAAGCTCCCACTCATGATAGAATTGTTGGAATGTGAGATTTTTTTTAAAAAGAATTAGTTTATTAAAAATATATTTTAAATTAATTTTTTATATGTTATAAATGAAAATGTGGTAGGCATTATTTATATTAAATTTAACATTGTGAAAAAATTGTTAATGTCTTATTTCTATGGCAATTTCACAAAGATCATAATTTTAATGTAATTTGATATCCACGGTATTTTAATATAAATTTTCTATATTTTTTCATAAAATATGTAAACAATATAAAAATATAAACAATATAGTTTTAATATTAATATAGATATATTTATATTATTCTTGTAAAAGTATCTCATAGTTCTCTAATTTGATTATGTATTTTATCATACATTTTAATTTTATTTTCAAAAAATTGTAGATTTTCTATGAGAAAGGGTAGCATATGTAAGTTTTCTACACATTATTAACATTATGTGTAAATTGTGGAGAATCCACAATACCTAAAATCAATAAATTAAATTTTCATATAGACACCACACTATTTTACAATTATTCTAAATTGTGGAAAATTTGTGGTAAAAAAGCATATATGTTGTAATGACTACTCGACACCACTTGATAAAAACCTTGCATATAATAAATCAATAAATTACAGAAGATAACACAACACAAGATATATGGGTGGGCCAAGATGCCCAAATATGCAGAATAATACCCTTAAGGTAGGGCGACACCATACAATGCTCCTTAAGGAAGGAGTAACTCCACAATCTCCCAAGATGGGAATCCACTTTGAGGGGGACACCTCCAATATACCTCTACCAAGTAGAAGACTCAACTCATACATACCTTCCCCTCATAATGATACTCACATCCTTTAAATAGGATGGGTAACACCTAATCCCAATGTAGGCCGACCCATTACCCAATATAATTAATTCCTATGTGAGCCCATATAACTAACTAAGGGGATGTGTGCCACATGTCGGCATCTCCATCAACCCATATACATTATAATATTATATCCCATGTGAACCCATACATATAACTAAGGGGATGTGTGCCACATGTCAAAGATCTCCATCAACCAATATATATTATATTACCATATCCCAAGGTACATAACATAGAACGGTAATGGTTAAGCACTATCTTAAGTATAAGGTCTTCCTCTTAGGAATTGTGTTTGTGCGTGTGAATAGTAATAAAATATTATGGTGTGTGTCACATACATGCTAGTGATGAATTGGACCTAGAAAACCTTTGTTGTGCTAAAAATACTTAAGACTACTACCAGTTTTTTTCCTTGTTTATACGTGGGATAAGCCCTACAAGACCATATTCATAACCTAGGTATGTTTGTGTGAGGAAGGGGCCGCATTATGTGAACCCTATCACATTGGATGTGAGTAAAATCATCCCTAGGTGTCGCAATTATAGTCTCCTCTTGAGCAAGCTATCCTTCATGTGTGTGTTGTCCTTGGTGCTCTAGCAGGTAGCCAAAGCCTTATGAATATTATTGGGGTATTTCACCTTCAAATGATCTCATTAAAGAGATTTATATGACACGAGTGGAACCTGTGTCGTAAGTTACCTATGTATGAAACTATTGAGTTGAAGCCCTCATTCTCTTCACAAATAGAAGTGTTACCTTGGCAAGAAGTACCTTTGGTTGTGCAAAGGATGTGAGGTAAGGATATTTGGTTTCCCTAAGTTTTTCCTATTAGTTTGGTGTGGACTCCTTTTGGTGTTAATGAAATTAGTCTATCGTGGACCTCTCATGAGAATCGGGGTGAATTAAACATTAGTATATGTTCAACCAATGAAAGGGGTAGTGCAAGTGGCTAGAAGGTAATAGGGTGTACAAAACTATAATTGAATGTCTCCTCAGTAACATGTATTTGATACTTAGATTCCCAAGAGTAATATAAAATTTGTTATGTATGAGATCATACTCCTTAGGATATTGTTGACTAAATAAAGGACAAGTAGTACATGAACCTACAGCTTTTCTAAAAGTAAGTCAATATGAATTCGGTGTAATGACATAATGGTTATGAGAACATGATCAAATGAGAGGAAATTTTGGAATGATCGTTAAATGTTGCATACACCTTGAATGATACCAAGATGACTAAGATGACTAAGATGGTTGTTAAAAAAGGGGGGCCTAATTGGTGATTGTTCAACCTAATAAATGGGAAACTTACAATACTTAAGGGATGAACATATTCACCATACCCCTCATCGTGGTTTAAACAACAATGTTAAATGATTAAAATTATAAAAGGGGAATTTAATACTTGTTCTTTCTGACTCGATGCAAACCCTCTACTGCGAATCATGAATGATGCAAATGACTAAGTATTTAGGTTAAGTAGTTAGAATACATAGTTAGTTATAATAACTAAAAAAGAATAGAGTGTAACCTTAGTATGTATATGCTACTATGATAAGAACATGGAATACGTTTTCTCTTGACCTAATAAACTCACTTTTATTTCATGTGAATGTTCCTTATTGCAATGAAGGTAAATTACAAAACCATGCAAGCATGCTCCCTTGTAATGAATCTCTAGAATGAGTATTAGCAGCCTCATGGGTGTTTAGATGTTCCGCTTAACAATCAAAGCTACACAAATTAAATGTGAAAATAGAAATGATAAAAACTAAATGGAACCATTACATGTTAAATGTTAAACAAAATAAGAAAAAAAGCAAGATAGTTTAAATAAGTATGAAGGTTTACATGTTAAGTTTAAGGTCAAATGATGAAAATAGAATTGTAATAAATATATAACCATGAAAACGATGTGTCGTGGAAGGTGCCTAACTGTAAATGTATATTGTTGTTGGATTGATCATAGTGTACTTTGTCATTTGGGGAAAAGTGGCTTTGATGTGCATCATGTGTTTTCATGTTATCTATGTGGGTTCATGTTTGTGCAAATGTCTCATGTGTTGTGTGTTATCCTAAGTGATCTCATGTGGTGTCATGTATACAACAATGTAAGTAAAAAATATTTTGGTTTTATTGTTGTAGTATTTGTGTGTCAAAATTGTGGGCATTACAAAAGTAGAAAACTTGGAGAAATATAAATAAATACTCAAAGGTTCCTAAAAAAGTAATATATGGAAATGCACTAGTTAGGAAACTGGTCAAATGGTTTTCTACCATTTGAAACAAGTCTTTTCCTTGTATCATGCAATAAATGGTAGATTGGGAGAAAATAATGAGACATAAAGGTAACAAAAGAAAAGAGACAAAACAAGGCCCATGTGAAGAAGAATACAAATTTGATAAGAGAGCAAAGTGAGATCAAAGGTGTTAAAAATGTAAGAAAATAAGTTAAGGTCAATTATTATAAGGAAATTGCACTAATAAAATCCAAATTTGGAGCAATGATCTATACGTTCATGTTATGAATACAATAGCACCATAATAATCAACTAGTCCCATATTAAAATTAAGTGTCTAGAGATTCTTTGAATTCAAATTTAGATCATATATGTGTATACATAAATACATATCGAAAAACGAACGCGATAAAAAAATATAGAAACCAAGATAAATTAGAAAACAATGAAGAAATGGTGCACATAAATAGGAACAATAAAAGTAACACACTTCAAAATCAGGCACTACAATGAGTCTTCTATGTTCTAAAATTAAATGATATTTTACAAGAAACAATATGAATGAAATAGGTAAAAGGATGCTTAATGATACATAATAGTTTTATCCCCTATTTTGAAATTAAGAAAAATTTGATTCCACCATAAAAATTTGGTCACATTCAATCAAATTAAGACAAAAATTGATTGTGTTAAAAATTCATATTTTTTAGAATTATAAAATTCTCAAGCACATTTGCAAGCTAATTACAAAACACTCCCCAAATTTTGCAAAGTATTTCTCAAGTGTTAATGAAACTTATAAAGTTTTGGTGCAAATTGTGTTTGAACTTCTAATTTTTGAAATGGCCTTTTTCCTTTGTATTTTAGACATTCAAACTTTCTTGCACATTTGCAATTTTCATGCAAATTGACAACGTGCTTTTGTATCCTAATTCTTCACCATATTATTGGGTATACTTTTTTATGAGAAAAAGCATGTCAAAAGTTTAATAAAAAATTGGGCATATGATTTGTGTGCAAAAGCATGGAAAAAAATGAGCCAAGACTTAGGAAAAAAATTGTGTGCAAAAACACATTAAAAATATGACCAAGACATGGGTGGAAATTTGAGGTGCAAAAGCACATGAAAATCCCACTTATATTTTTAGATGATATTTTTATGTAAAAATATCTCTAGAATCTCGAATTCCAAAATGTAATGGATGTGAGAAGCTCAAATTATACTTGGCTTTGGGTCGTTCATAGTCATCTTTGCCATGTACAACAATAGGAACAAGGCACTAACACTGCACCCAATAGTGGTGCTACCCCTTGATGTCTTTAGGGACTGTGGACTATAAAACACCACTTCTACATGTAAAAACGAAAAATATAATTATTTAGGGAAACCGTGTACAATCAAGAAGGTCATAAATTTAAAGGAAGAAGTTTACTAAGAGAAAAAAACCATGGCAAAATTTTTAATTTATAAATGTATATTGTCAAATTCAATGTTGCAATTCTTTGGATGTGCATTTTCATGTATGTAAAATGTCATTTTATTATGAAATTTTTTTGAATCAAATTCAAAGATCTCAACTTTTGTAAATTTACTTAGTTGAATTTATAGGTTGTGCAATTTGAATTTTTCAACATGCACTTCTCTATATTGTGCAAAATGACTTTGTCAATGTGCAAGTCTCTATGGTGTGCAAATTGACTTTCTCAATTTACTAGTTTCTATTTTTGGAAGATTGTCACGTTCAACCTTGCATGGATTTAAAATAGGGACGATTTCCTTATAAATATTTGTTTGTAAATCATTTTGCATGACTTTTACCAAAAGCATGTTCATATTTGTTGGAGGAACTACTATGAGAATCTTATGGAAGGGATTTGTTCTACAAACGTTTGAGAGTCTTTGTGTTACTAGGGACTTGGAGGAATTTTTGTCAAACTCTATGTTGCCCATGATTTTTATGAGAGGAAATCGTATGAAACGCCATTTTCAGCTTTCAAAAGGAAAAAAAAAAATGTGAACTATGTCATGATTTCTCTAATAATAGCATGTGTTCTTATGTCATGTGTTTATCCTTCTTCATTCCTTTCATGCATGTAGAATCCTTATCAGAAGTGTTTATTATATTAAACGATATGTTTACAAACTAAAATATGATATGTGTTTGCTTATTTTAATTGTAATTTTTCTTTGGTTATTTATGTCACTCTAAATTCTCCTTTTCTTTATTCTATCTTTTCAGCTTATATTTCTTTCTCGGGATGTAAAATCCCACCCCCGCAAGTTAGTGTAAATATTGTACATATTTTTTTCCTCATCCTGGATTTCAATAAAGGGTGTCTCCCCTCACATTAAAAAAGGGACTTTATCCCACAGATTGTTGTGAAATCACCATATTTTACAACAAGTTTGAGAGAATAATTTTCATCCATTAAAAATATACACTTAGATTACACAAAATTGGTCAATTGTGTGGTCTACCTCACTTGCTACTCTATTAGAAGTTGATAGGCACGGATGAATTGCATCCTAATTTATTTTTGACCACCAAAACATCTTTAAAAATATATCTCCCACATACAAAATCCAAACACCCATTTAAAAAAAAAAATGTAGTTAGAAAGGCAAATATTGCAATACATGTCGACGAAGGCCATCCACAGTGATAATGAGAGCTGACCTATGTGACGGATCTAGTCTACATAATTCTGTTTTACCATTTATTTATGCAAGGGTCGCTCCATCGTCTCTAATTTGCATAGAAATAAAAATTTCATAGTTTGGTGGTAAAGGCACTTAAATCTTGTTTGGGTGTTGTAATTATAAAGACCATTGTGTTGAGATTCTGACTGGGATTAAGACTAGGAGACTGGACACAAGGATTTACAAGACTTTATTAAACCGTCTCTGTTTTGAATTGATATCTGCAACCATTGCTTGCCCAAGACGGATTGGAATATGGTGTTAATGATAAGCATTGCGTACCAACCTACAGAAGAACAATCGATTAATTCTGTGTATATATACTCCCACAGCTACATTCTTTCCCAGTTATAAGTGCAGATAAGGGTGGTGGGAAAAGAAAATTTAAAGAGTGAATATGGCAATGCCAGCCAGTTACAGGATATATGGCGGCCTCCTTTTCCCACTTATGGCATTGTTGTTCGTTACTAATTTTGTTGCCGCCAAAAACTCGGGGATTACACGACACTACAAATTCGACGTGGGTTATACACTGTTTAATGAATGGTTACAGGAGATTTAATTTTTTAAATTATGTTTTCATTAAGTTCGTTCATGGCCTCATTTGGAGGGAGATTTGATTGTGTGTGTTATGTGCAGATCCGAATGAAGAATGTGACTCGTCTTTGCAATACGAAATCCGTGATAACTGTGAACGGGCAGTTTCCAGGGCCCCCAATAATTGCTCGAGAAGGAGATCAAGTACTAATCAAATTAACGAATCATGTCACCAACAACATCACAATTCATTGGTATGTCTGTTAATTATGTTATATGTAAGGATGCCAGGGAATTCAACCTCTTCCGCTCCTGCACTGCAATTTTTCATATTTCTGCAATGTTAGCAAATAAGTTTTCCTACTCACTGAATTGGAGGACGGTGTCTTAATTATATTCATTTTTCAGGCACGGGATTAGGCAGATTAGATCTGGGTGGGCGGATGGTCCTGGATATATCACCCAGTGTCCAATTCAAACTGGACAAAGTTACGTATACAATTTTACCATCAAAGGGCAGAGAGGAACACTGTGGTGGCATGCCCACATTTCATGGCTGCGAGCAACCGTATATGGCCCCATTTTCATCTATCCCAAAAAGCACGCTTCTTACCCATTCCCTAAGCCACAGCAGGAAGTGCCTATTATTCTGGGTAACTTAATTACAACCACCCATCTGGATTCTAATACTGCTGCTCTCATTGATTATCTGTTCTTGATAGCTCTGCCTAAACATCACATATGTTTATTCTTGGTTTTCCATATAATATCTCAAAAATGTGTTGCGAATTGCAGGGGAATGGTGGAATGCAGACACTGAGACTATTATCAATCAAGCAATGCAAAGTGGCGGGATGCCTAATGTGTCGGATGCATATACCATTAACGGACTCCCTGGACTCTTGTATAACTGCTCTGCCAATGGTGAGGAACTAGGCAAGCTTTTGATTCATTTATATAACAGTGCAATGAAACATTGAATGTTGCTATTTGCTGGTTGCTGTTTTGTATGAATATAATACGCCTTTGGGTGTGTGAACAGATACATTTAAGCTGAGGGTGACCCCTGGAAAAACATACATGCTTCGCATAATCAACGCTGCCCTCAACGACGAGTTGTTCTTTGCAATTGCTAACCACACGGTGACTGTGGTGGAAGCGGACGCTGTGTATGTTAAGCCTTTTCAAACCGATGTTGTTCTTATAACTCCAGGCCAGACCACCAACGTGCTCTTCACAGCCAAATCTGAACCAGTACCAAATGCCACATTTCTCATATCTGCACGCCCTTATGCCACAGGCACAGGAACATTCGACAATACAACAACCGCTGGAATCTTAGAATACTATTCAAATTTGAGAGCAGATAATTCTTTTTCATCCTTTCCTCTCATGAGACCAACACTTCCAGCCTTCAATGATACCTCCTTTGCTGCCAATTTCAGCCAAAAGTTGAGAAGCCTGGCCACTCCTAAATTTCCAGCCAACGTTCCCCAGACTGTAGATAGACAATTCCTGTTTACAGTGGGTTTGGGTCTGAACCCCTGCCCCCAAGGACAAACATGTCAAGGCCCCAATGGCACCAAATTTGCAGCCTCCATTAACAACATATCCTTCATTCTTCCCACCACCGCTCTTCTTCAAGCGCACTTCTACAAGAAGTCCCAAGGAGTTTACAATTTCACTTTTCCCGACAATCCTCCCTTTCCTTTCAATTACACGGGCACACCTCCAAACAACACGGCCACTCTGAACGACACCAGGGTGAAAGTGATTCCCTACAACAGTACCATACAGCTGGTTCTGCAAGACACCAGCATTGTAACGGTGGAGAGCCATCCTCTGCATCTGCACGGCTTCAATTTCTTCATAGTGGGGCAAGGTGTGGGAAACTACAATGCAACCACCGACCCCTCTAACTTTAATCTGGTGGATCCGCCTGAAAGAAACACGGTTGGAGTCACCAGTGGAGGTTGGGTGGCTCTCAGATTCCGAGCTGATAATCCAGGTAATCCATAATAATTCGTTTCATTGAATCGTATACTGTTAACTTGTTTCCATATTCGTTTGATTGAATCGTATACTCTTTAACTGTATATATTTATGTTTGTTTCACTGCAGGAGTATGGTTCATGCATTGTCATCTCGAATTTCACACAAGCTGGGGATTGAAGATGGCGTGGGTTGTTCCGGATGGAAAAGGAAAATCTCAATCTCTTCCTCCTCCGCCCAAAGACCTTCCTCCCTGCTGATCACTTCGCATACAAATTCCTTCACCTAATAAGTTACACATACACCGGCGTGTGCTTGCTAGTTTTTATAATGAGCTGTCTACCAGTTTTGTGCTCTCCAACTATATAGAGTTTGAACAAGGAACATTGTGTCTGTCCCTGCTTTGGATTGTTTATTCTGTTGACTTTCTCAAACAAAGTACGTTGAGATTATTCTTTAACCAATAAGATGGGCATTTCGTCCATTTCCTTTTGTTGTGGTGCCAATTGCCAAAACTTTGTTTGTTATGTACAGTTTCAACTACTTTCATGCTCACAAATTGCAACCAACCTTGACACGATGATATTATAATGCGAGATAAACATAGCTTTTGGACACCTAATAATGCACAATTCCACAATACTAGCTATTCAAAAGAACATCAATATTTGGGACATGGATAGGATTTTTTTGTTAGATAAAGTGTAAAAGTGAGTATTTTATTTTTATTTTAACGAAAGTGTAATGGTTAGGCGATATAAATGGCATAAGAAAAAGAAGTGTTAAAACAACACCATGCTTAAATATTTGGATATGGTATTTGATTGGATAAGAAAAAATAATATTTTAATTTTTAAAATTTAGAGGTTTAATGGAAAATAAATTATTTTATTATATTATAAGGTATTAAATAATGTATTAAATTTTAATAAAATATGTAATTATAAAAATGAAGGGAAAATGTTAAGGGACAATCATGTCCATTATACAAATTTTGAGTGAAAAACAAATTTTAATCTTGACTATCAAATTGAGTACAATCATATTTTACATTTGCAAATTAGCTAAGAAAATGATATTAGAAATTGATAAATATTTTACGGCTTACAACACAAAAAACATATAAACATGCATCAAATTCAAACCATTTTGGAACTTATTCTTTGGATGGTAATTTAGTATTTGATTCCCTTATACATGGTAGGACAAAAAGGTGAAGTGGGTTACAAAGGCACAAAGTATAAATATTAAAGGTAAAATATGAAGGGGTGAGATAGAATGGCTTAGGCACCCCTAAAAATAACAAAAAGTTATGGAGAGCCATAGAAATAAATTAAAAGTATAGGGATGCAGACAAAAGATGTGAATTGTTTAAGAAAATACTATTATATATTGAAAACAAGTTAACAAATAAAAAATATAAAATTATGTATTGACATACACATACATGGTGCAATGCGTATGTTGATAGTGTAATATATGAAGGCTCAATACAATGATGCACATCAATAACAAATCAAAAAATAAAATTATGTATTGACATACACACACATGGTGCAATGCGTATGTTGATAGTGTAATATATGAAGGCTCAATGCAATGATGCACATCAATAGAAAAACATTCAAGGAGGCCAAAATTTTATTGCCAAAATTTATTGTCAATCGCTTAAGGTTCTAAGATGTATGTGAATCTGCAATACTTGATAAATTTGAGAGTGAGCAAAATATAACAAGAGCATTTTGCATTTGTAAATGAATTATCTCGCAAAGCGTTAAAGGGTTTTTATCAAAGAAGGAAATTATGTTGGATTAAATATTTCATTGTCAAATTCATTATAGAGATCTAAATTTGTGTCATGATGTCCTTAAATTACACTTCATGTCCTTCAATAAAAGAGACTGATACTTTATAGCTGAATTTCGTTATTATGCACCAAGGAGAATAGGAAGGAAATGACTGTTGCTGAAATGAACTGTCATCTTACCATATTTTAGAAAGTAGAAATTCAAGATTATTGGAATAGTTCACCAAGTGGAAGCATTGTTATATGGAGTTGTTTGATTGTGGCAAGTTGGCAACTAGTGACAGGTAAGTATTGTTTTTAATTTGACCTTTTTATTAACTTTAATATTCAAAAATTAAAGTATTGAAAATAAAATTGTCAAATTATCTCTTTTAACATATTTTGTAATTCATTTCTAATTGCTAATTTAACATATAGAATTTCCTATATGTGTTAATGTATATGTTTAAGATAATAAATTTAATACAAAATTATTTAATATAATAAAGATTTTAAAGTTGTAGAAAGGATTGTGAAATGTATTAAAGAAACAAAATCTGGATTAATATAGAAGAACTACATATTTCAAAACCACTTCAAATTCAATATATATTTTAATGACAACTAAAAATTAAGAAGTAAAAAGTTGATATAACATAATTCTTTTAATTTATAAATTCACATAAATGGGTCTAAAATTGAAATTTGGAAGACAAAAATATGTGATTGACTTTAGCTGATAGATTTATATAGTGAAGATTGTGGCATAAAAGTGAACTTTTGAAACACAAAATCCAATAACAATATATACCTAAAATTAAAATTACAAATATTTCTAAACAAAATGTAGGTAGCCCATGGGGAAACAATTTTGGTGCATACCCAAGAAAGAATTTAAAGGTGCCCTCTACTCATGCAATCCTTTGGTAAGACCACATCCCATGGTGGGTGCAGGAATCGTTCCTAGTCTGTCTATACCCTCTGCAAAGATTATGCCCATTCCCATAAAGAGATGAGCTTCCAAATGGCAGTGAAAAATCCATGCACCAGGATTATTTGCTCTAAAGCGGAGGGCCGTCCATCCATAGGGAAACAGAGCCACTGTATTACGAAGGGGAGGATTCACCAAGTTGTATGTTTTCGGGTCCCTCTTGGAATCGAACACGCCCTCTCCGTAACCCAGAATCCAGAATTCATGACCGTGCAGATGCCATGGATGGATTTCCGAGTTATTGGGGTCCAGAGTATTGGCATTCTGCAGAATCACATCCACCACAGAGCTGAAATTGAATACATAGACGCCATTTCCTTCTCGGGCGTTGGGATTGGGAGGAGGAAGAAAGATATTGTAGTCGGCTGCATTGTAGTTTTCCGGCGGCGGAGAGGCGTCGTAGGCGTCGGGGATTTTGTATTTCATGGCGGCCAAATACGGAGTCGGCGGCGGAACCAGCGAGATATTGTTGATTGCCCATTTTGTCACTCCGTTAATGCCGTTTTGCGTGTTGAGAAGGATGAGCTGCCTGTGGGATTGAAGAGGGGGAAGCTCTTCGTATCCTTTCAGGGCTACGAACTTTTTGGCCAGAGCTTTGCTGTAGGCGTAGTCGTTCCACAGGGGGCTGGAGGGTGGCGGCCCTGCTGGAAGTTTTGTGGATGGGTTCGGAAGATAATTGAGGATGGATAGTCCCGTTTCCGCCCTGGATCGCCTGCCTCTCACATTCACACCCGCCCAGTAATTCTGAGAGGGATCCTGGTTTGCTGTTATCAGAACGGAATATGATTCTCCAGAGTAGACGTCCAGATTGTCCAACACGACTGGCTCTACGTAATGCCCGTCTGCCTCCACCACCGTCATGTTGTGTCCCTGGTGCACAATGTCATTTCAGTTTCAGGAAATTGAAAGAGGACATAAGGATAAGAGTTTGGAGAAATGAATAAGTGGGCATTTGTGTTTGTGTGTTGTGCCTCAAAATTCGTAAGGGATCTCCTTACCTGGATGAGGAAATTGAGGGTGGCTAAGGAGGCCACACTTGCAATGCGAAGACGGTATGTGCCACCGCTCTTCACTGGAAGAATGTGGGCTGAGCATTGCGGATTTGTGGCGTTGCAGCGTCCGCTGTTTGGCTTCGAACAATGATATTTTCCTCTTCCCTCCATTAAGAGAGACTGCCATTTATGGAATTCTCAGTTCAACATATATATAAAAATCCTTATCTAACACTCACTTGACTGGAACAGACTTCCTTAAATACCTGAGCTTCCCCGACCCAGAGGAAGGGATTAGAAGAGAGGTCATATGCCTGTTGATAAACGCTCTTGTGCCACCAGTCATCCAACATGACTCTCAATTCTCCGTCATACGAAAAGGGTTCCTTCCCCGCCGCCTCTACTATCAACCATCCATACAATCCGGCCGCCCGCTGCAGACCGTAGTGCCCATGATAAAATATGTCCCCGGCTGCATCCATCAAAAATTCAGTTAATGCTACCGACTGATAAAAAAACGAAACAAAAAAAAATCTACTTAATAATCAGTCAGTCAATAGTAACTCACTGAGTCTCTGAACTCTTCTGTTGATGTTTTAGATTACATTACGTTTGTGATCTATATAAAGATGAGAAATATATACCTGATCTACAACAAAAGTGTAGTTGTATTTCTCTCCGGATAAAATGGGACATTGGGAAATAGATGCCGTTCCATCATTCCAAGGAGTTCCAATCTGCAAGATATACAAATGGCAATCAGTAAAAATATTATGTGGAGTCCGATGATGGGGATAATTTGGTAGAGAAGACATAGTACCTGATAATGATGGAAGGGGAATTATGAAAATATATGACAGTGGCTTGATTCGATCGAGTCTTAAATGGCGGTCTACAAGATGATATGTCATTAAATGGAGGTCTACATACCTGTCTAATGCCGTGCCAGTGAACGACAACATTTTCAGTGGGCATTCCGTTCTCGACTTCCACAATGATGGTGTCTCCCACTTTGGCCGTAATGACGGGACCAGGGTACTGTCCATTGATGGCAATCACCGTTTCCTGCACACAGTCAGGCGACCACTCAAGATAATTGATTTTCCACTTGTGTGTGAGCACTGAATAACCTTCCCGCACCTCGCTGATATAAACATCACCACCACCGCCATTGACACCATCCATCCCATATACAAATCCATCCTCGTCTTCTCAAACTTTTTTTGCGGCCTTCGCCTTCACCTCATTCCCGTTCTACAAGTACAGGAGCTTTCTTTTTATAATAAACAAATTCCACATCGCAGGAGCTTTAAAAATTTCAATAAGTTAGATGCAAGTGAATAGGAGAATCTTGCGCGTGGGGATGCACATCCAACAGTTCCAATCGTGTTTGTTGCCACACCACCATCCAAACTGCACTCAATTATTAATGTCGATCGTTTTCTTGCACTGAATCCAGCGCCGAGCTCGTGCTCGTGCAACTAAAGAATACCACTGTAGGTCAGCTTCAGTTTAATTTTTGGCGTTCCAGGTGGCACTTCTATTTCAAACTTCCTAGCTTACCACGCGAAGGGTTTCAAATTTTCATCTCTCCAAACATAACATATTACTTAGAGAAGAATCTAACTTCTAACTTAGGGTGTGTGTTAAGATAATGCAAATATAAATAATATTATGAACACACACAAACTCACAAGAGAAATATAGAAACAAGGTTTTGTATTAAAAATATTCGAGAGCACTTTGGTGCCTTCTCTTGCTTTTCTTGCTTATTGAATTACAAAGGGAAACCTCTTATTTATAGAAGTTTTCCAACCTTCTAGCTTAGAAAATATCACATAATATCTTATATTATATATTCTAGAGTTTTTTGATATTTCCAGATATTTTTAGATATTCTATATAATATCTCTTGATATTTTATACAATATCTTTTGAGATTTTGTAGGAGTTAATATTCACAATAAAAGTGAATATATTTTTATATAAAATTGAATTCCATAAAGTTGGAATTTATCTATCAAGATTAGATATGTCCAACATAATCATATGGAATATATAAGTTAGAGAAGATTCACTTCATGAGAGAAAATTATATTGGGGACCTTTTATAACAATTCAAATATGAGCACCATTACAATATATTGATATTTTTTTGTTCGACTTTCTTCTCTTTTTCTTTGTGGCTTCGTCATCTACACAAATCTTATTCACTTATTTCTAAAAATATCTTATGATACTTCAATTTGGATTTTCCTCTTCGATGTGGATTTTTTCAATTATGAAAATCCTCATTCAATCAAAAAGTTAAACTTGTTTAATATGCTTGGTCCATAGTTACAATATAAACCTCAATATACCATGATTATTATGCCAATAAGGGTGATGTCGAATGGAATTGGTCCTCCTAATAACAAAATGGTTGATTTGTCAGAGGTGGTGTATGCTTACTTGCTTCACCTTCCTATCTCTTTGGGCTTCATAATCCCAAAATTATAAATCAATCTCCTCTAAATACATGTCTTACTCCCCCAAGCCCGACATGCCTCTTCAATACATTTTATAATTTCTTTTGAAGCTTTAATAATCCTCATTCATTCATAAAATCAATTTCAAATTAGGTTGTATGTTTGGTCAAGGTAGTTACATATAAACCCCAATATACCCTAATCTTTATAATATCAATGGAGGTGACACCAAAATGGAAGTGACCCTCCTAACATAATATTTTATTAGTTGTTGGATGAGTATGTTTACTTTTTTAGCCTTTCTCTCTCCTCATCCATGGCTTTATAATCCAAAAGAATACCATCCAACTTCCTCTAAATACATGCTTTATTACACCAAGCCGTAGATGTCTCTTCACTACATCTTGGAATTGTTTCTTTGACTCTAAAATTTTTCATTCATTTCAAAAATAACCCCAATAATGGTTGGTAGATTAGCCCACAATCTCATGATATAAAACCCAAATATGCCATGATCATTATGGACCCTCCTACTAGTGTAATGGTGGATTGGTTGCAGGAAAAGTATGTTTTCTGCAGTGCCCACTTCCCTTTGAAACCTTTTTTGATATTGATCATGATACTATTATTGATTATATTATTGTTGTCATGCAAATGTGCAACAGGGAAATTGACAATTTCCAGGCACAACAACAATACCCCAATGTTAATTTTTTCAAGTCCCATCATTCCAAGACACCCTGGGTCTATCCAATCAGTCCAAATGACCTCCTAAATAATATAATCTCATCTCCCTAGGTGATTTAGGTAAGTCTATTCACACCCCTAGGTGATTTTAGGGAGTTTTGAAAAGATACTATCTTCTGGCAATATTGGAAAGGGCTATCGCTAGCCTTCCCAGGATCGGATTTGACTTCTAAATGCAGAATGGAAGGGAAAAATTCAACATGGAGGTGAACAGAATACCTTAGAACATAATGGAAATGATTTTTGAAGGTTTGGGGAAGTTTTGCAAGACTTGGAGTAGTCTGAGTAAAAACAGGTTCATAAGCCTAGGTGGTACACATGCCTAAAACAACTTGTTGGGCTTTAGAAGAAGATTTTGGGAGCTCCAGATGGAGTTAGGAGTAAAACAAAATATATCCAAAAATAGGATTACAATACCTACATGATGGTGAAATAATATTTTCACAACACTTTGGTGCATCAGGTCTGCAAGTAGTTTTTCTCAGGCACAAGTGGAGTACAAAATAAAAAATATGATTTTTTAGGGATCAAATGGAATAATAAATACATGATACCCAAACCATTGGATTTAGAAGGCCATTTCCAGTTAGGATCATATAAACATTTCCCAAAAAGTCCATCAGAGCTCAAGTTATCATCATTTGTTACAGTTCTTGACTTAGCCAAACTTTTGGGAGGACACGTGTCATCACCAAGAGCCCGGAATTTTGTGTCCCTCACATCCCCAAGGTCAAGGACACCAAGGTTGGAAAAGTGTGCCCAGCCCCCTCAAGCCCTCTCAGCCCCCTCATATGACCTCTTGGGTCCTCATGTAACCTCCGGACTCGACATTTCACCCCCAAGTACATTTTGGAGCATCCATTCCTTGTTGTTGGATCGGCGCCACGTGTTAGCTCCAAGACCATCGTGAAAACTGATTTCCCTTATGCACCTGAGGTGGGGGACATCAGACCTTGAAAAATGTGCCCATCCCCCATAGGGAGTCTTCTAGACACTCACGTGACCGCAGTTCAGCCCCCAAGTGCTTATTTGGAGCATGCATTCCCGCCGTTGGATCGGGGGCTACGTGTCACTCAAGACCACCATGGAAACTGATGTCCCTTATGCACCTAAGGTGGGGGACATCAAAACTTGAAAAATGTGCCCAGCCCTATGGGAGTCATTTGGACACCCATGTGACCAACTTTCACCCAGTGCATTTTTCAAGCAAATCCTTCTACCGTTGGATCAAGACACATGGCATCACCTTGACCACCGTGGAAATTAATGTCCCTCACATCCATGAGGTTAAGGACATAAAAATGTGCCCAACCCCTCCATGTGCATGTTTTTAAAGTTTAAATCCAACACTAAGTCATTTTCTTTGTCTCATCTCTCGTATATAACTTCCCGCTCTACGGACGAAAAATTCCCTAACAAGAGATTGCTAGCTTTGCCACGGTGGTCGAAGTGGAGTACCCCTGTTGATCTCCGATCGAAAGACCACCACATAAATCCACACTTTCTCGTGCATGCACATATGGCAGCTCCACCAGCTTAAGTAGAGGGACTTAGATTCCCGAGCATTGACAAGAAATCCATAAGTTTGTCCACCCGACAAATTTTCTTGCCAATAATTATGAACATGATTACAGACTTTATTATAGTATGATGTTAGATGTTAGATCATGGATTATTGTTGACTTGATTCAGTTATGATGCATGATGATTATTAGATACATTTTAGATATTGATGGTGATATACTTGTTTGACATAGTTATACTATGGATGTTGTTCGACATGTGATATTTGGATATTGTGAGTAGACCTAGAAATGGAAATTATTTGATGATGATATAGTTGTTGAGTAAAATTGCAAATGATCTTGTTGGTTGCTTGGATGTTGTTGTGATCCATATATCTAGATGATTTTGGAATTTTATTTATATTATTTTGGATGTTCTGATATGGCCATGAGGCTGAAGGAGGTATTCATGTTTTGTAGGTTAAAATATCACAACAAACATCAGGGGATTGGAGACCAACCACATTGGAATTCTAGATGAATTCAACAAGGTCACCATGGAAACTAGTATTTGTTTGTGTGTGTTGTGTGTGTTAGATTCCCATGGGGGATCACCTTTAAATGTGACCAAGGGGTTAGGTGTATTTATTTATTAGTTCCTTTGTTTATGTTTGCATGTGTTTATTTTGTGGTGCATTGACCCTTTCATTATTCATTAAATGGTGTGTAATATTGTGAGTAATCATGTTGTTAAGTTAATTAATTAAAATATGTCATAAGAAATTAATTAATAGAGTTGTTGGCCTTGAATTAAAGTGTTGTAAGAGATGTGTAAGTTAACTTTTGAGTGTGAAACACTTCATCTTCTTGGAAATTCGAATTTGTCCTTGAAGGCTGATTTTGGAGGCTTGTGGGACAAGTTAAACTTGTCCCATACCTCTTAAATTCATTTACCAACCGTACCTATGGTTGGAGGGTTGATTTTAGACTTTTATAATGCATTTGTGTAAGTCAAATTGTAAGTTTTAATTGCACTTTTCTTACATGGTTTAATTTCAGTCCTTTGGGGTGTGGGTTGGATTTGAGTATGTAAGTAAACTATCATATTATTCACCCACCTATTTATTATGCATTGGAGAATGAAGTTGAATTTTGGGGTTGGGGTTGATAATGTATGATGCGGCATCCTACATGGATCGACCTCATCCTCTTCCCTTCCCTCTTTTATAAAATTCAAATTCCTTGCCTTGTTTTGGGTTGCTTCACTTTGGAGACTTCATTCTTGGGTGAATTCCTTGCTATTTTGGGAGCTTTTTCTTTTGGAGAAGTTTGAAGATTGTTGCATGCTTGTTGTTTGGTGGATTTTTGGATTGTTTCTTGGAAACAACTATTATTTGGAACTTGGGAAACTCCATCATGAGAGGTAAGAGCTTGCGCTTCAAATGCTCTTCTCTTATGAATGTAAATGTTAATGTGTGAATGTTTTGGCATGTTTGTGGGTTGTTGGGTAGATGGCCTACGAATGGTGTAGGAGAAGACTATGGGGTTTATTTTGTGGGAGGCACAAGTGTGTTTTAGGGAGGTATTAGGGAGGTCAAATAGTATATCATCATCAATACCCAAAATGTATCTAATAATCATCATGCATCACACCCGATCAAGTTAACAATAATCCATAATCTAACATCTAACATCATACTATAATAAGGTCCATAATTCGTTCATAATATAATCAACAAAGATCATGATTAGTATCAAAAGGTGTCAAAAGGAAGTGGGCACTACATCCCCTCCCCTTAGACTTGACTTCCTCCTCAAAGTCACCGGAACAAATGTGGAAACTAAACTCATAAAGAAAGTAGCATCCTCCCATGTAGTTGCAGCCTCATCATATATGTCCCACCGCACTCGGATCTCGATCAACCTCTCTACCTCAAGGCCCGTGGTCTTGCGATCTAGGATGCGAACAGACTCCACCATCACCTACCCTTGATCCTACACCTGTAAAGATGTCCAATATAACACATGAGAAGGATCTATAACATATATCCTAAGAACTAAAACACGAAACACATCATGTATGCAAGACAAGTTAGGTGGTGATGCTAGATGGTAGGCCAAAGGGCCGATACGCTCTAAGATCTCAAAAGGACCCATGAATCTAGGAGCTAACTTAGAACCTTTTCCATAACGAATAGGGATCTTGTGTGACCTAACACAAAGGAACACCTTCATGCCCACATCAAAACTACGGTCGGTCCTATGCTGATATACGTACTTCTTTTGGCTTTCTTGTGCCTCTTGCAGCCTCTGTCTAATCAAAACCACCGCTGCTCCAAGTCCCGCAACAAATCTGGTCCAAGAGAAACCTTGTCCTCTAACCGGTCCCGCTAAGAGGTGTCCCGCACTCTCTCGCCATACAAAGCCCGAAAAGGAGCCATGCCTATAGAACTATGAAAACTATTCTTGTAGGTAAACTCCACCAAGTACAGTACTCCTCCCATCTAGATTATTGATCCATCACGTACACCCCGAGCATGTTCTCTAAAATATGATTCACCCACTCCATCTATCCATCTATTTTAGGGTGATATGACGTACTGAAATTGATCTTCTTCCGAGGGCATGCCGCATGGTAGTCCAAAAATGGGAAGTGTATAAAGGATCACAATCACTTATGATATTCTCGTGGAAATCTCATGCAACCCGACGATCTCATCTAAATATACCCATGCCACTACACTAGCCGTGTAAGTGGTCTTCACCAGAGAAAATTTATCCACTTTAGTCAATTTGTCAACAAAGTGACCATGATGGCATTATGTTGATATCTCGACATCGATAGCCCAACAATGAAGTCCATAGAAATGGTGTCCCATTTCCACTCCGCATATAAGCATGAGGAAAGGTAAGGCCAGCTAGATGTTGATGCTCGGACTTCACTTTCTAGCACTCTAAATATCGTGACATGAATCGGGCCACGTCTCTACAAATTCCTCTCCATTGATAAAATTTTCTCAAGGTATCCGACATCTTTTTCACCCCAGGATGGGTTACATAGGGTGCATGATGTGCCTCTCACAATATGTCCTACTTCAATCCTCCATCTCTAGGAACATAAATCCAACCTCTCGTGCCTAATAAGGCCATCTCGCCTCTTGTGAGAAAACATCGACTTCCCTCGATGGGTCTTTGAGACTCGATCTCTACTCGAACTACAATGTAGAAGCCGGCAAGAGGAAGCTACATAAGAATCCTCGCTCCTTAAATTTGTTCCCACCGAAGTAGCCATAACCACATGTTTCCGTCTGAGAGCATCTACCACCACATTCTCTTTCCTTTCACATGTCCTATCTCCATATCATACTCACAAAGCAACTCCATCAAACACCGCCGACAATCATTGAGATTGGGCTGCATGAAGAGGTGTCGAAGATTCAAGTGATGTGTCCCGAATGTGAATATTCAACCAAGAAGAAAGTGCCTCCATCAAGCAAAGCGTGCACAACTCGCCGCGCAAGCTCAAGATCATGAGTCGATAATTAATCTCGTAATATTTGAGTTTGTGAGACTAAAAGCCACTAATCTGCCCTCCTACATCAACACACCTCCAAGCTCGCTAAAGAAGCATCCATGCAAAAAAAAAAATCACCCATGGATCCGGCACTGCAAGAATAGCTGTTGTAGTGAAACATTCCTTCAATGTACTGAAGGCCTGCTCACACTTGTCTGACCAAACAAACTTCTTTCCTTTCCTTTAAAGGGAAGTGATGGGGTGTGCAATGTGAGAGAAGTCCTTAACAAATATCCTATAAGTAACTCACTAGTCCCATAAAGTGTGCACCTCCATCACAAGAAGGGGTGCTAACCAATCCATAATGGCTCTTATTCTCGGGAAGGATCGATGACGATACCTTCCCCGAAATGATGTGACCTAAATACAACACCCCCATTTGAAAGAATGCACACTTCTCCAAGTTCCCGTAAAGTTGTTGCTCCCAAAGACACTGAAGAACCTGCGAAGGTGCCCCTCGTGCTCCTCACACATATGTGAGTAAATAAAAATGTCATCAAGGAAGATGAGCATGAAACAATCTAAGAAGGTCCTAAATACCCCATTCATCAAACTCATAAATATTGTGGGGGCATTAGTCAAACCAAAAGGCACCACTGTGAACTCATAGTGGCCATATCTCGTACGGAAGGTGGTCTTATGAATGTCTACCTTTGAAATCCTCAGCTGATGATAGCTTGACTTAAGGTCTATTTTAGAGAAAGTTGTGGCTACCTTCATCTGATCAAACAAATTATCAATGCGTGGAAGGGGATAACAATTATTGATCATTAATTTGTTTAGTTGGCGGTTATCAATACACAACCGCAAGGATCCATCCTTCTTGTTCACAAAATCACCGGTGAACCCCAAGGGGATACACTAGGACGGATAAGGCATTTCTCTAAAAGGCCCCGTAGCTGCAACTTGAGCTTGCAGAGCTTTGGGGTGGTCATCTGATAAGGTGCTTGTGAGATAGGCTCTGCTCCCGAAAATAGATCTATATGAAAATCAATCTCACACGGGGTGGTAACCCCGTAGCTCCCAGAAAGACATCTCGTAAAATCTCTCAAAATGGGGTGATTGTCTAGCGATGGTCCAAAGAGACCCATCCTCCGATCTTTCACCGACGATAACAACATACATCCGACAACCCTATCGCACACATTGCTTAAGCAAAGCATAACGTAGATGGTGTGAATAGAAATGGGTCTCCTAACCCCGAAATCACCGACTCAACTCCCAATCATCTACACAGATATAATCTTGTGGTAATAATCCTCTCTCGCCCAATGTGCGATAACCAATCCATACCCAAGATGACTCCATATGAGCCCAAAGGAAGTATAAGAAGATCCGAGGTAGTGGTGAAAGGTCCCAAATCCACCACACACTCTTTAACTAAGGAGTCTATAGAGATCTTGGCTCCAAAAGCTATCTCAACATCCCAACTATGACCATGCCTAATCGCATCCAAATTCTACATCGTTCTTCTAGAGATGGTGTAATAAAAGAATCAAAAGAACTGAGATCAAACAAAATGGAGGTAGGAATACCACCAATGTTACCTGCAGTCTCAATAACTATACTTTGATGCTCTACCTAATGGTTCTCAACCACTGCATACATCCTATGACTACACCCCATATCACCAATAGTAGGTTCTCGAGATCTCGTGTCTTACCCTTGTTATTAGGGTTCGTAGGCGCTCTCAAAATGTCGCAACACCAAAAACAATGTCTGCTTCTCCCCCAGTGTAATGTATGGCCGAGACTCTAGAGGTTTTTGTGTGGATCCCGATGATCCAGCCATCTGTCTCTACTAAGTTATATGTTGGTGAGATCCTATCAATGAGCTCCCCGTGCACCTCGTGTCCCGACGGACCCCTAGGAGGAGGCCCCATACTCCAACCCTCTATGCATCAAATCTCTGTGGAGGTCTATAAGGTGGGCGGCACCGATGTTGCTGCTGTGGTCTAAGAGATGATTGTGTTGAACCTTGTCCACCACAAGGAAGAGGTACTGACCCCCTCGATCTCGTTGTCCCGCATCTACCAGATGCGGCTCTAGACTCGATCTCTAGCCTCGCTGGGTCTTTCCCCGAGTCTCCTCTACTATATAGACCTTCTCAATAACCTCGGCTAAGGTCCGTGGACAATGGATCCGCACCGCATCTTCAATTTCTAGATTCAAGCCCTAGGTGAACCCGTGGATCCACACCTTCTCATCCTACATGTAACTAATATACCGGAGTAGATCAAGAAATCTACTCTCATACTCACCACTATAAGGCATGCCGCCGTCTTGAGGTCATGGAACTCATCTATCCGTTGCTATATGAACCTCCATGACAAATATCTACTCTAGAAACATTCCTCAAAGAGCTCCTGTGTAACTTTATTAGAATCAACATGGAGCTTCCGCTCTTCCTGTCTACCACCGAAACTAGCTCCTCCTTCAAGATGGATCACAACATGAGCTTTCGTGTTGCTAGAATGAGGACAGAGCTTGAAGCATCCACTCAAGCTCACCAACCGTGCCTCTGCCTCGAAATCCACCTATGTCACCAGAATATTATGATGGCCAAAGCTTCAGTGATCTCCCGATGTGATCTACACTATGGTCCGACGGCCTCTAGGCTTCTCTGTATGCTCATCCCTAAGCCTAGGACTCGAGACCTCTCTCTATTTCCTGAAACTTGGTCACCCCGTCCCTCTCGTGGTGACTCTGCTTTGGCCGACTCTACATGGGAGTTCTCTCCTCCATGTTCCTTGTTGGTTCGAGGAGATACATGACCCTCAAAGTGGAAGGGACTCTATCATGTCCTGCTACATGTCCTCCTACCGATCCTCCGCGTGGAGCAAGATTAACATCCCAAGAGTCTTCAAAATCTGGGGTAGGATGGCTACTACAAAGTATGATCTAGTGGTGGTTAGTCTAGGTCTATGTGAAAAGACCCTCATCCCGTCTACGCCTCCTACACAGACCAAGGTGAGAGGTAGTTCATCTTTTTAAGTTTTATTCAGTTCTCATGTTTACTAAAATATGTAATTTTCTAAACTAAATTATTTTCTAGATTTAAAAGTGTGCTAGGTTTAAGGTTCATGTCTCAACTTTTCTAGTGTGCCCAATGGCCCAAGCATTTGAACCACTACTCGATACCAAGTGTAGCACCCACTAAAACAACCCACCCGAGACCCAAGAACAACGTAGGATTAGTTAGGAAAATTATGGAATAATTTTTTTAAAAGAATCTACAACTGGGTTACAAGACAACATTTGCCACTAACAGGTTCCAGAACAATTCTTGTCTACTAGAATATACTTTTCTCTTATTAACAATTATTAGAGGTCATAAGGTCCAAAAACATTTAGGGTTAGAAGGTTCAATTAGGTTCAGAGGGTAATTCCTCACCATACCCACTCTCTAACAAGCTTAAAGGTTCAACTTGATTTTTCTCAAACTTAATGCATTCAAAATTTCCCTAAATCATTCCCATTGGATAGGAAATTTCCTCACCTTTCCATTGATATAAAGAATTCCTCCTAACTCATATTTTTTAAGTTATGGACCGGCGGGCCTTGGGGTGAAATTTTTCCCTAAGAGTGGGTCTCGGACCCAAGGGAGAAATTTTTCCCAAAGGGCGGGTCAGGTGGGCCATGAGGAGAATTTTTTGAAAAATTTATCATGTGAGGGGAAAAAACAACTTTGCGCCTACACACTCATGGATCCGCAAGTCCACAAGGGAGAAGTGACACCTCCCAAGTCAGTGCGGGAAGAGCGGGGCAGCGGGAGACATTTTAAAAAATCTTCCCGCACGGGCGAAATGCCAAATTTTTGCCCGCACTCCCATGAATCCACAAGGGACACATGGCATCTCGTAAGCCAACATGGGGAAGGCGGGAAGTGGGGATAAAATTAGTTTAACGCCCAAAAGGGCTAAGAGGGTAACATTCACCCGCACCTCCGCCAACACCTCACGATGCCACGTGGCGGCAGCCCCGATTGGGTCAGGGGCCGGCGGGGAAAATTTTGAAAATTTTTTGAAACGTAAAAAGGAAAAAGGGATTCTCTCCTCTGCCAATGCCTTGTGACACCATGTGGCATCACCAGATTGGTTACGGGGCGACGGGAAAAAATTGGAAAAGTTTTCGAGAGCGCTAGGTTTAAAAGGGGATCTGCCCCTCCACTGATACCTCATGGTGCCACATGGTAGCCTATGATTGGCTGCATTCTCACGGGGTGGAGGGAAAATTTTTGAAATTTTTTTGAAGCTCTAAGGGAAAAATTCAGGCCCGCGGGCCCACCAAGGAATTTTTTCCCAATTTTTTTACGCCAAGTGAAGAAAACGTCAGAAGGCCATAACTTTTGATAGAGAGCTCGGTTTGGGAAAACGAGCACTTTATGGAAATCTCTCGATGTCCTATTTACTCAAGGATTATTAATTTTTATTTTGTTAAAGTTTAAGGGGTCAACTTCAAGAAAATGACCTGCAAGCTTATACAAAAGGCGAACTGGTAGAAATGAACTTATTAAATTTGCTCAATTTGTTCTTGTTCCTCTCTCAACATGTCAAATAGACATGGAGAGTTGTTCTTAGGTGGAATTAGGATAAGTTTGTGAGGTAGATTTTTTTGATTGAGTTCCAATTTAAAAATTTGTAATTTTGACAAAGAAACAATCAGTGGAAGCTTTAAACTCGGTTTGTCGTTTTGAAAGATTTCCTTTAAGTATTTTTGTCTAATTGGATTCATTTAAGGAAAACTACTTAAATTTAATCGTTTAGATTTTTATTTCACTATTGCATGTCCGATCTCAGGCATTTTGGATTAAATAATTACCAATTGAAAATAGAAGACAAAGATCCAATTTATAAAGGGTTTATTTGCCATTTTCTTCTTCCAAGTATTATAATATGTTCCAATTCTAATCTAATACATTTAGTTGATTCAATTCAACTATTCAAAAACTAAAATACATCTCTGATTTCCAATTTTCACATATTTCAAAAGACAGAGTATTACACTTCCTTTATACACATTTCTTCCTTTCAAATAGAGATTACAACTCACATCTAGATGATTAAATTCAATACAATGATACAATTTGAGGAAGGTTATGCAATCCTTTATCTATTCCAAAAGACAACTTTACAACTTCCTTCTTTTATTCTTTCCAAAAACATATATTATATACAAGGTAGACTAATACATTTTCTCCTCATGTGTTCTAATTTTCCACTTTCTAAACAGAATTTCATAGTGCATGTTAAACACAAATTTCCAATGGAAATAATATAATATGAACAAGGCATACACTTCCAAAGAATTCAAATGAAGCTCTTACAACCTCCTTTCCATTTGATTTCAAAATTCAACATACAAAATACGTATCATCCTTTTACATTCTTTCCAAAACAGAATACAGAGTATAACTCTTTTACATTTCAAATTTCAACTTTCATTGTCAATACAAAGTAACTTTCCATTATAATGAATATATAGATCTTCCATCAAGAGTGGTAAAGGGATACAATAGGATTTATTTTCACAAGGGGCTGCCAAACTATCTTTATCTCAACTCCGAACAACAACATACGATTCTCATTCATCTAATTTGATCACAACAAGAGTAGGGGAAAGGCAATGCTCTCCACCCAACCAAGACATCCAATGAAGAGGAGAATCCATCCTTCTTCATTGGCCCCCGAGCCCCAACCACAATGCAATAAAGGATGTGATCCAACTCATGACAACAACAGGCTTCCACAAACACACAAACAACACTTTCACAATAAAAACACAGTCAAATAGAATGTAGTTTACAACTACATTAAAACATGACAACCATTACTGAGGCTTCATCAAGCAAGCCAAAGGAGCAAGAAACTATGGGGGATGCTGCTTATGCCTCCCAAAGGGGAAATGGGTATCACCACCTGAGAACAAACCACCAATATATATATATATATATATATATATATCATTTCAAATCCCGAAATGCCGCTATGCCTCCCTCAAGTACCCCTTATTCCTCACATTTCTTTATGCCTCCCCAACCTCTTATGGCAGCCCATAACAAGTAAAGAAATGCAAGCTATTTATTTGTAAGGTGGAATACAAATCCCAACTCCCCTACCTTATACCTCCTTAAAACACACTTCGTGCATGCCACAAAATAACCCCATAGTCTTCTCCTACACCATTCCTAGGCCATCTACCCAACAACCCACAAACAATCCAAAACATTCATACACTAACATTTAAATTCATACGAGAAGAGCATTTCAAGAGTCAAGCTCCTACCTCTCCATGATGGAGTTGTCCCAAGTTCCAAAACAAAGAGCTTTATCCCAATGCAAGCAATCCAAAATAGCCAAGCACAAGCGTGCAATAACCCTTCCAAAACTTCTTTAAAGCAAGAGCTCCCAAAACAACAAAAGAATTTTCCCAAGAATGAAGTCTCCAAAATGAAGCAACCCCAACACAATGCAATGAATTCAAATTTTATAGAAGAGGGAAGGAAAGAGGATTTAGTAGATCCACGTAGGATGCCATATCACACATCTTCAACCCCAACCCCAAAAGTCAACTTCATTCTTCAAAGCATAATAAATAGGTGGGTGAATAATATGATAGTTTACTTACACACTCAAATCCAACCCACATCCCAAAGGAATGAAATTAAATAATGGCCAACAAATCTCATTAATTACCTTCTTAAGACATTTGATTTATTTATTTTAATCAATATGATTACTCACAATATTTACACACCATTTAATAATTAATGAAAAGGGGTAAAAGCACCACAAAATAAACATATGAAAACATGAACAAAATGGACCAAAATAAAAGAAAAACATAAAAACCCTTAGTCACATTTAAAGGTTATCCCCCATGGGAATTCCTAACACACACACAAAACAAATACTAGTTACCATGGTGACCTTGTTGAATTCATCTATAATTCCAATGTGGTTGGTCTCCAATCCCTCAATGTTTGTTTTGATATTTTAACTTGCAAAACATAAATACCTTCTTCGGCCTCGTGGCCATATCGAACATCCAAAATAATATAAATATAATTCCCAAATCATTTAGATATATGAATCACAACAACATCAAAGCAATCTAACAATATCTTTTACAATTTTACTCAACAACCGTATCATCATCAAATAATTTCCATTTCTATGTCCACTTATAATATCAAAATATCACAAGTCCACACAACATCCATAATATAACCATGTCAAATAGTATATCATCATCAATACCCAAAATGTCTCTAATAATTATCATGCATAATAACTGAATCAAGTCAACAATAATCCATGATCTAACATCTAACATCATATTATAATAAGGTCCATAATTCTCCCATAATATAATCAACAAAGATATCATGATTAGTATCAAAAGGTGTCAAAGGGAAGTGGGCACTACATCCCCCTCCCCTTAGACTCGACTTCCTCCCGAAGTCAATGGAATAAATGTGGAAACCGAACTCATAGCAAAGTAGCATCCTCCCATGTAGCTACAGGTCTCATCATATTTTCCCACCGCACCCGGACCTCGATCAACCTCTCGCCTCGAAGGCCTGTGGTCCTACAATCTAGGATGCGAACGGATCCACCATCACCTACCCCTAATCCCGCACCTACAAATATGTCCAATCTAACACATGAGAAGGATCTGCAACATATCTCCTAAGAAATGAAACACATCATGTACGTGATACAAGCTAGGTGGCAATGCTAGATGATAGGTGAAAGGGCCGATACGCTCTAAGATATCAAAAGGAACCACAAATCTAGGAGCTAACTTAGAACCTTTTCCATAATGGATAGGGCTCTTGTGTGGCACGACACGAAGGAACACCTTCATGCCCACATCAAAACTATGGTCGGTCCTATGTTGATCTACGTACTTCTTCGGATGTCATGTGCCTCTTGTAGTCTCTGTCTCGATCAAAACCACCGCTGCTCCAAGTCTTGCAACAAAGCTAGTCTAAGAGAAACCCTATACTCTAACTCGTCCTAGTTAAGAGGTGTCATGCGCTCTCTACCATAAAAATCCTGAAAAGGAGCCATGCCTATAGAACTTTGAAAACTATTATTGTAGGAAAACTCGCCAAATACAGTACTCCTCCCATCTAGACTATTGATCCATCATGTACATCCCGAGCATGTCCTCTAAAATCTTATTCACCCGCTTCATCTGTTCATCTATTTTAGGGTGATATGCCGTGCTGAAATTGATCTTCATCCCGAGGGTATGCTGCATGGTAGTCCAAAATGGGAAGTGTAAAAGGATCGTGGTCACTCATGATCTTCTCAGTGGATCTGTGCAACCCGACAATCTCATCCAAATATACCCATGCCACAAAAATAGCCGTGTAAGTGGTCTTTACCGGAGAAACGTGAGCCACTTTTGTCAAATTTTCAATCGTGACCATGATGGCATCGTGGTGATATCTTGACATCGGTAACCCAACAATGAAGTCCATGGAAATGGTGTCCCATTTCCACTCCAAGATAAAGCATGAGGAAAGAGAAGGCCAGTTGGATGCGATGCTCATCCTTCACTTTCTCGAACTCTAAACATCATGACATGAATGTGGCCATGTCTCTATGAAGTCCTCTCCAGGTGATACAACTATCTCAAGGTAGTGTGTAACTTCTTCACTCTAGGATGCGCCGATTAGGGTGCATGATGTGCCTCTGTCAATATGTCCCGCCTAAATCCTCCATCTCTGGGAACATAAATCTGACCTTTGTGCCTAAGAAGACCATCTCGCCTCTAGTGAGAAACTATCAAACTTCCCCGAGGGGTCTCGACACTCGATCTCTGCTCAAACGTAATGTAGAATCTATCAAGAGGAAGTTGCATAAGAATCCTACTTCGTAAATCTATGCCCACCGAAGTATCCATAACCACATGTCTTCGTGTGTTAAGAGCATCCGCCACCACATTCTCCTTTCCTTTCACATGTTGTATCTCCATATCATACTCACAAAGCAACTCCATCCAATGCCACTGACGAGCGTTGAGATTGGGCTACGTGAAGAGGTGGTAAAGACTCAAGTGATATGTCCTGAGTGTGAATCTTCAACCAAGAAGAAAGTGCCTCCATCAAACCAAAGCATGCACAATTGGCACAAGCTCAAGATAATGAGTCGATAATTAAGCTCGTAATTTTGAGTTTACAAGACTCAAAAGCCACTACTCTACCCTCCTAGCATCAACACACCTCCAAGCCCTGCTAAAGAAGCATCCGTGCAAATGAAAAACTCACCCTGTGGATCCAACACTATAAGAATAGGTGTTGTAGTGAGACATTCCTCTAGTGTATTGAGGCATGCTCACACTTGTCTCGACCAAACAAACTTCTTCCCTTTCGTCTCAAGGGAAGTGGTGGGAATGCAAATGTAAGAGAAGTCCTAAACAAATATCTTGTAGTAACTTGCTAATCCCATGAAGTTGCGCACCTCAGTCACAGTAGTGGGTGCTGACCAATCCATAATGGCTCTAATCTTGGAAGGATCAATGGTGATACCTTCCTAGAAATTATGTGACCCAAATACTGCACCTCCGTCTAAAAGAATGCACACTTCTCCAAGTTCCCGTAGTTACTTTGCTCCCGAAGAAACTAAAGAACTCCTGCGAAGGTACCCCTTGTGCTCCTCACGCATACGTGAGTAAATCAAAATGTTATCAAAGAAGATGAGCACAAAACAATCTAAGAAGGTTCTAAATACCCCATTCATCAAACTCATAAATATTGTGAGGGAATTAGTTAAACAAAAAGGCACCACCGTGAACTCATAAAGTGGCCATATATAAAATGGAAGGAGGTCTTATAAATGTCTCGCTCCGAAATCCTCAAATTGATGATAGCTTGACTTAAGGTCTATTTTAGAGAAATTTGTGGCTCCCTTTATCTCGATCAAACAAATCATCAATGCGCGAAAAGGGGATAACAATTCTTGATCATTATTTTTTTCAGCTTGGTAGTAATCAATACACAACCACAAGGATCCATCCTTATTCTTCACATAAATCACCTGCACCCCAAGGGGATACACTAGGATGGATAATGCCATTCTCCAGAGGCCTTTCAGCTACAACTTAAGCTCATAGAGCTCGGGGTGGTAATCTGATAAGGTTCTCGTGAGATAGGCTCTACTCCCTAAACAGATCTATATGAAAATCAATATCACATGGGGTGGTAACTCCCGTAGATCCCCAAGAAAGACATCTGTAAACTCTCTCAAAATGGGGTGATCGTCTAGCGATGGTAGACTAGACCCATCCTCTGATCTGTCATTGATTGTAACAACATACATCTGACAACCCCATCGCACACACCACTTAAGATGCATAACGGAGATGGTGTAAATAGAAACAGTTTCCCGACCCTTGAAATGACTGACTCAAATCCCAATCATATGCACAAGATATAATCTTGTGGTAACAATCCACTTTGGCCCTGTGTGCAGACAACCAATCCATACCCAAGATGACTCCATATGAGCCCAAAGGAAGGATACAAAGATCTAAGGTAGTCGTGAAAGGTCCCAAATCCACCACACACTCCTTAACTAAGGAGTCTACAAAGATCTTGGCTCCAGAAGCCATCTCAACATCCCAACTATGACCCTGCCTAACTGCCACCAACCTACATCACTCTACTAGAGATGGTGCAATAAAAGAATCAAGAACTAGAATAAAACAAAATGGAGGTAGGAATACCACCAATGTTACCTGCAAATCCCAATAAATGTATGCTAATGATCTATTTGACAGCTTCTTGACCGCTTAATACATCCTATGACTACTCCCATATCACCAACAAGTGAGGCTTTGAGATATGTTTCTCACCCTTATTATTAGTTTTTGTGGGTAGTCTCTCTAAAAATGTCCAAGAATACCACAACCAAAACAACCACCGATCCTCTCCCCCTGTGCTAGCAGTCCAACCGATATTATGAAGGTTTGTGGTGTGGATCCCGATGATCCGGGCGTGGTATGCTTTGAGGTCTACAGCTTTGGTGAGATCCTCGTTGAGTGAGATCTCTACACACCTTGTGTCCTGATGGGACCCCTAGGAGGAGGCCCCATACTCCGACCCCTCTATGCATCAAATCTTTGTGGAGGTTTATAAGGTGGGTGGGACTGTTGCTATGGTCTAAAAGATGACTATGCTGAACCCTATCCACCATGAGGAAGAGGTATTGATCCCTCGATCTGTTGTCCTGCATCTGTTGTATGCGGCTTCGGACTCGGTCTTTAGCATGCTACATCTTTCCCTGAGTCTCCTATACTATATAGGCCTTCTCAATGGCCTCAGCTAAGGTTTGTGGATAATAGATCCGCACTGCACCTCTAATGTCTAGATTCAGGCCCCAGATGAACCTATGGATCTATACCTACTCATTCTCGCATGTAACCAACATACTAGGGTAGATCTAGAAATATACTCTCATACTCACCACCGTAAGGGATGCCCGCCGAGGTCATAGAACTCATCTATCCATTGTTTTATGAACCTCCGTGACAAATATCTGCTCTAAAAATGCTCCTAAAAGAGATCCGAGCTAACCGTCTCAAAATTAACATGGAGCTTCTTCTCTTCTATCTCACTAGACACCAGCTCCCTCCTTCATTAGATGGATCGCAACACAAGCTTTCATGTTACTAGAACAAGAACAAAGCTTGAAGCATCCGCTCAAGCTCACCAACCAGGCCTCTGCTTGAAATCCACCTATGTCACCGAGAATAATGTGATGGTGAAGCTTCGGGATCTCCCTAATGTGATCTACAAATGTAGTCCGACGGACTCTAGGCTACTCGTATGCTCATCCCTAAGCCTAAGACTCCGAGACCTCTCTCTATGTCCTAAAACTTAGTCACCCCGTCCTCTCTATGGTTACTCTACTCGCTAACTCTGCGCATGGGAGTTTCCTCCTCCATGCTCCTCACTGGGTCGAGGAGATACGTGACCCTCAATGGAAGGGACTCTATCATGTTTGGCTACATGTCCTCCTACTGATCCTCCACGTAGAGTGGCATTAACATCTTAAAGAGTCTACAAAATATGGGGTAGGATGGTTGCTTGCAATGATTTGGTGGTGGTATTTCTAGGTATATGTGAAAATACCCTCGTCCCGCTTGTGCCTCCCGCATGTACTCAAGGCAAGAGTTAGTTCATCTTTCTAAGTTTTATTACGTTCCCATGTTTACTAAAATATGTAATTTTCTAAACTAAGTTGTTTTCTAGATTTAAAAGTGTGTTAGGTTTAAGGTTCATGTCTACGCTTTTCTAGTTTGCCCAATGTCCCAAGATTTTTAACCACCGCTCCGATACCAAGCATAACACCCGCTAAAAAAATCCACCCGAGAGCCAAGAATAACCTAGGATTAGTTAGGAAAATTATGAAATATTTTTTTAAGAATCTACAACTAGGTTACAAGACAACAATTGCCACTACTGTGTTCCGAACAATTCTAGTCCACTAGAATATAATTTTCTCTTATTAACAATTATTAGAGGTCATAAGGTCCAAAAATTTAGGGTTAAAAGGTTCAATTAGGTTCGTGAGGGTAATTCCTCACCATACCCACTCTCTAACAGGCTTAAAGGTTCAACTTGATTTTTTTCAAACTTAATGCATTCAAAATTTCCTAAATTATTCCCGTTGGATAGGAAATTTTCTCACCTTTCCATTGATATAAATAATTCCTCCTAACTCCTCATATTTTTTGAGTTATGGGCCGGTGGGCCTTGGGGTGAAAATTTTCCCCAAGAGTGGGCCTATGGACCTAGGGGAGAAATTTCTCCCCAAGGGCAGGTTGGTGGGCCGCGAGGTTGACGTTTTGGAACGATTTCCCACCTGGGAAAAAACCAACTTTATGCCCATGCACCCGCAGTCCGCAAGTCTGCAGGGACACGTGGCACTTCCCAAGTTAGTGCGGGGGAGAGCAGGGGTGACGAGAGATATTTTGAAAACTCTTCTCGCGGGGCAAAATGCCAACTTTCGCCCACACTCCCCGCGAGTCCATAAGGGACACGTGGCATCTCCTAAGTCAATGCAGGAAGGTGGGGCAAAGTGGGGGATAAAATTAGTTTAACACCCCAAAGGCCTAAGTGTGTAGCATTCACCTGTGTGTCTGCCAAAGACCTCGTAATGCCACATGACAGCTCTTGATTGGTTGAGGGCCGGTGGGGAGGCAGAGAAATTTTGGAAAATTTTCCCAAAAATTTTGAAAACATAAAAAGGAAAAAAGGGATCCACTCCTCTGCGCTAATGCCTCGTGACGCCATGTGGCATCACTAGATTAGTTACGGGCACCGGGAAATATTTGGAAAATTTTCCTAGGAGCGCAAAGTTTAAAAGGGGATCTCGCCTCCATCGACACCTCATGGTGCAACGTGGTAGCCTCTCGATTGGTTGCATTCTAGTGGGGTGGAGGGGAATATATTTGAAAAAATTCCAAATTTTTTTTGAAGGTCTAAGGGAAAAATTTGGGCCCAAGGGTCCTGCCAAGAAAATTTTTCCCAAAATTTTTTTGATGCCAAGTGAAGAAAAAAATTCAAAAGGCCATAACTTTTGATAGAGAGCTCAGTTTCAAGAAAAAATGATTTTCTGAAATCTCTTGATGTCCTCTTAACTCGGGATCATTAATTTTTTATTTTGATAAAGTTTAAGGGGTAAATTTCAAGAAAATGACCTACAGTGCTTATACTTTGCTTAACCGGTAGAAATGAACTTATTAAATTTGCTCAATTTTTTCTTGTTCCTCTCTCAACAATTTCAAATAGACCTGGAGAGTTATTCTTAAGTGGAATTAGGATAAGTTTGTGAGGTAGATTTTTTGATTGAGTTCTAGTTTGAAAATTTGCAATTTTGACAACAAAACGATTTGTGGAAGCTTTACTCTCGGTTTCGCTGTTTTGAAACATTTCCTTTAAGTATTTTTGTCTAATTGAATTATTTTAGGAAAACTACTACAATTTAATTGTTTAGATTGTTATTTCAATTTATTACAGGTGTCTGATCTATGCATTTTGGATTAAATAATTTCCAGCTTGAAAATACAAGACAGGGATCCAATTTATAAAGAGTATATTTGTCATTTTCTTCTTCCAAGTATTATAATATGTTCCAATTCTTATCTAATAAATTTAGTTGATGCAATTCAACTATTCAAAGAATAAAATTCATCTCTCGATTTCCAATTTTTACATATTTCAAAAATAGAGTATTACACTTCCTCTATACATATTTCATCCTTTCAAATAGAGATTACAACTCCCACCTAGATGATTAAATTCAATACAATGATACAATTTGAGGAAGGTTATGCAATCCTTTATCTATTCCAAAAGATAACTTTACAACTTCCTTTTTTATTCTTTCCAAAAACATATATTATAGGCAAGGCGAAATAATACATTTTCTCCTCATGTGTTTCAATTTTCCACTTTCTAGGGGAGAGGAGCCAATCATCGTGAATCATAATGTGGGAGGTTGTTAGAGCCACTTAACAATCATATTTTTTTTTAAATACCCTTTTGGAGAGCATGATTTTTTTAATATACAGATTTTCTTTCAAAAAATTTGAGTATGTGGAAAATATATTTTTAAGGGATTTAAAATAAGTACTTTTGAATACAAAGGAATTTAAGGCAACCCATTAGTTGTGAATAAAATCACCTTTTATGGGTTGTTTATGTGTCATCATTTCATTGGTTCATTTATTGATGTGACTTGATGTGACTTACTTTATTGGCTAGTTTTTATTTCATTTTTAACTTTAATTCAAATGGTCATTGGCACTTTGTTTCACATAACTACTAACAGTCATTGGGCCATTCACGGTCATTGGCTCCTTTCCCCTAAACAGGATTTCATAGTGCATGTTAAAACATATTTCTAATGGAAATAATATCATATGAACAAGGCATACACTTCCACTAATTCAAATGAAGCTCTTACAACCTCCTTTCCATTTGATTTAAAAATACAACATACAAACTACATATCATCCTTTCACATTCTTTCCAAAATGTAGATACGAGTATAACTCTTTAACATTTCAAATTTCAACTTTCATTATCAATACAAAGTAACTTTCCATTACAATGAATATATAGATTTTACACTATAGAGTGGTAAAGGGCTACGATAGGATTTATTTTCACAAGGGGCACAAACTGTCTTTATCTCAGCTCTAGAACAACAACATACAAATTTCTCATTCTTCCAATTTGATCACAACAAGAGTAGGGAAAGGTAACGCTCTCCACCCAACCAAGACATCCAATGAAGAGGAGAAGCCATCCTTCTTCATTGGCCCCAACCCCAACCAAAATGCAATAAAGGATGTGATCCAACTCATGGCAACAATAACCTTCCATAAACACACAAGAACCACTTTCATAATAAAAACACAGTCTAAAATAGAATGTAGTTTACAACTACATTAAAACATGACAACCATTACTTAGGCTTCATCAAGCAATCCAAAGGAGCAAGAAACTATGGGGATGCTTCTTATGCCTTCCAAAGGGGAAATGGGTCACCACACAGGAACAAACCACCATATATATATATATATATATATATATATATATATATATTATATAAATCTTTCAAATCTCCGACATGCCCTTATGCCTCCCCCAAGTACCCCTTATTCCTCACATTTCCTTATGCCTCCCCAACCTCTTATGGCACCCCATAATGAGTAAATAAATGCAAGCTATTTCTTTGTAAGGTGGAACCCAAATCCCAACTCCCTCCACCCTTAGACCTCCCTAAAACACACTTGTGCATCCCACAAAATAACCCCATAGTCTTTTCCTACACCATTCCTCGGCCATCTACCCAACAGGACCACAAACAAGCCAAAAATTCATACACTAACATTTACATTCATACGAGAAGATCATTTCAAGAGTCAAGCTCCTACCTCTCCATGATGGAGTTGTCCCAATTTCAAAAACAACAAGCTTTATCCCAATGCAAGCAATCCAAAACAGCCAAGCACAAGCATGCAACAATCTTCCAAAACTTCTTCAAAGTAAGATCTCCCAAAACAACAAAAGAATTCACCCAAGAATGAAGTCTCCAAAGTGAAGCAACCCCAAAACAAGGAAAGGAATTCAAATTTTATAGAAGAGGGAAGGGAAGAGGATGAGACAGATCCACGTAGGATGCCATATCACACATCTTCAACCCCAACCCCAAAAGTCAACTTCATTCTCCAAAGCATAATAAATAGGTGGGTGAATAATATGACAGTTTACTTACACACTCAAATCCAACCCACACCCCAAAGGACTGAAATTAAATCATGGCCAACAACTATCATTAATTACCTTCTTAAGACATATTTGATTTATTTATTTTAATCAATACGATTACTCACAATATTTACACACCATTTAATAATTAATGAAAAGGGGTAAAAGCACCACAAAATAAACATATGCAAACATGAACAAAAGGGACCAGAATAAAATAAAAACATAAAAACTCCTTAGTCACATTTAAAGGTGATCCCCCAATGGGAATCCTTAACATATGCACAAACACGCACAAACAAATATTAGTTGCCATGGTGACCTTGTTGAATTCATCTATAATTCCAATGTGGTTGGTCTTTAATCCCTCGATGTTTGTTTTGATATTTTAACTTGCAAAACACAAATACCTCCTTCGGCCTCGTGGCCATATCAGAACATCCAAAATAATATAAATATAATTCCCAAATCATTTAGATATATGAATCACAACAACATCAAAGCAATCTAACAATATCATTTGCAATTTTACTCAACAACTATATCATCATCAAATAATTTCTATTTCTAGGTCTACTCACAATATCTAAATATCACAAGTTTGCGAAACATTAATAATATAACCATGACAAACAATAAATCATCATCAATATCTAAAATGTCTCTAATAATCATCATGCATCATAACTAAATCAAGTCAACAATAATTGATGATCTAACATCTAACATCATACTATAATAAGGTCCATAATATAATCAGCAATATCATGATTAGTATTAAAAAGGTGTCAAAGGGAAGTGGGCACTATAGTGATACCCATTTCTCCTTTTGGGAGGCATAAGAAGCATCCCCATAGTTTCTTGCTCCTTTGGCTTTCTTGATGAATCCTTGGTAATGTTTGTCATGCTTTAATGTAGTTGTAAACTACATTCTGTTTTAGACTGTGTTTTATCGTGAAAATATTGTTTGTCTATTTATGGAAGCCTATTGTTGCCATGAGTTGGATCACATATTTTATTGCATTGTGGTTGGGGCTCGGGGCCAATGAAGAAGGATGGATTCTCCTTTTCATTGGATGTCTTTGTTGGGTGGAGAGTGTTGCCTTTCCCCGCTCTTTTGGTGATCAAATTAGAAGAATGTGAAATCTGCTTGTTGTTGTTCTAGAGCTGAGAAAAAGATAGTTTGATAGTTCCTTATGAAATGAAACCGTATTGTAACCTTTCCCACTTGAAGTGGATGAACTTGTAAATGTTTGTAATGGAAATATGTTGTATTGATTTGAAAGTTGTATATTGTAATGTGAAAGAGATAAACTTTGTTTTCAACGTTTGAAGGAATGTGAAAGAATTGTATTCTATATGAGGAATTTGAGGAATGAAAGAAAAGTTGTAAAGTTGTATTTGAAATCAATAAATGATTGCACTACCTTCCTCAAATTGCATCATTGTATTGAATTTGATCATCTAAATGTGAATTATAATATCTGTTTGAAAGAAAGAAATGCGTATGAAGGAAGTGTAATACCCTATCTTTTGAAATATGTAAAATTTGGAAATCAGAGATGTATTTTAGCTTTTGAATAGTTGAATTGAATCAACTAAATGTATTATATTAGAATTGGAATGAATTCTAATACTTGGAAGATGAAAATGACGAATAGATCCTTTAAAATTTGATCTTTGTTTTGTATTTTCAAACTGGAAAATACTTTATCCAAAAATGCACAGTTTGAACCCTCAACAATGAAATAACAAATTAAACAATTAAATTGAAGTAGTATTCCCTAAATGAATTCAATTGGACAAAAATACTTAAGGAATTCCTTAGAAAACTTAGCAAAATCGGGCTCAAACCGTTTTGTTGTCAAGGTTGTTTTTTTAAAATTGGAGTCAATAAAACAAACTTACCTTCCAAATCCATCCTAAATCCATCTAAGAATAGTTCTCCATGTCTAATTGACATGTTGAGAGAGGAAGAAGGACAATTGATTAAAATTTCATAAGTTAAAATCTACTAGCTTGCCTTTTAAAAGCCTGCAGATAGTTTTCTTAAAATTGACTCCTTAAACTTTATCAAAATCAAAATTTAATGATTTTTGTGTAAAGAGGACATTGAGAGCTTTCCAAAAAGTCCTCGTTTTCTCAAAACTAAGCTCTCTATCAAAATTTATGGCCTTCTAAAGTTTTTCTTCATTTGGTGTCAAAAATAATTCTTACTATTAGAAAAACATTTTGGGAAATTTTTCCTAATTTCCCCGCCAGCCCACAACCAATTAGAGGCTGCCACATGGCACCACAAGGCATTGGCGGAGGAGTAGATCCCTTTTTAACTTAGCGCTTCGAAAATTTTTGGGAAAATTTTCCTAATTTTCCCGCCTCCCCGCCGGCCCACAACCAATCAGAGGCTACCACGTGGCACCACAAGGCATTGGCGGAGGAGCGGATCCCTTTTAACTTAGCACTTCAAAAAAATTTGGGAAAATTTTGCTAATTTTCCCGCCTCCCGCCAGCCCGCAACCAATCGAGGATGTCACATGGTACCACGAGGCGTTGGCGGAGGAGCAGATCCCATTTTAACTTAGCGCTTCAGAAAAAAAAATTGGGAAAATTTTCCTAATTTTCCCCGCCGGCCCATAAGTAATCGTGAGATCAACACATGGTACCTTGGGCATCGATAGAGGCATGGACCATTTTGAGCCCTGGTTCTTTTTAGCTGAAAAGACATAATGTCTTATATCGCTCCGACGACCCGATTTTCCGTCGGGGTGTTGTAAAGCCGACACGTGTCCTCTTCGAGCTCGCGGGCACATGGAGGTAAATCACACTTTTTCCTTGAAGAAGGAAAAAGTGATAAATTTTCTCCTCGCTCGCCGGCCTACGCATGGGAAAATTTTGTTCCCTAGGCCTACAAGCCCGCTCTTGGGAAAATTTTCCTCCCAAGGTCTTCTCGGCCTATAACTTGAGAAATATGAGGAGTTATGAGGACTTCTTTATATCATTGGAAAGGTGAGAAAATTTCCTATCCAATGGGAATGTTTTATGGAAGTTTTTAGAGTGTTAATTTTGAGAAAAATCAAGTTGAAGCTTTTAAGCCAGTTAGAGAGTGGTGTAGTGTGAAATTACCCTCCTAACCTAATTGAACTTTCTAACCCTAAATTTTGACCTTGTGACCGTTAATAATTGTTAATAAAAAAATACAATCTAGTAAATTATTATTGATCTGGAACCTTTTTGTGACAACTACTATCTTGTAACCTGGTTGAAGACACTTTTAAACAAAAAAATTATTCCATAATTTTCCTATCTAATCCTAGGTTGTTCCTTGGGTCTCAAGTGGGTTATTTTTACGGGCATTACACTTGGTATCAGAGTAGTGGTTCAAAAGCTTGGGCCATTGGGAACACTAGAAAACTTGAGACATGAACCTTAAACCTAGCACACTTTTAAATCTAGAAAAAAACTTAGTTTAGAAATTACATATTTCAAGAAACATGGAAACCGAATATAACTTATAAAGATGAACTAATTCTCACCTTAGTCTCAGTGCAAGAGGCGCAAATGGGACAAGGGGTATTTTCACATAGACCTAGACTTACCACCACCAGATCATGTTGTAACAACCATCCTACCATAGATTTTATAGACTCTTCAGGATATTAATGTTGCTCTACGTGGAGGATCAGTAGGAGGACATGCAGCAAGACATGATACCACACATACATGCAAAGTCAATCGAGAAGAGTAGCCATGAGGGGACAAGGTAACCAAGTTTCGGGACATAGGGAGAGGTCTTGAAGCCCTAGGCTTAGGGATGAGCATATAGAGAGGCCTAGAGGCCGTCCAACCACAGTTGCAAATCACATCAAGGAGATCCTCAAGCTTTAGCCATCACATTATTCTAGTGACACAAGTGTATTTCTGTACAGAGGCTTGGTTAGTGAGCTTCAGCGTGTGCTTCAAGCTCTGTCCTTGTTCTAACAACACAAAATATTGTGTTGCGATCCATCTACTAAGCGATGGAGCTGGTGTATGGTGGCGGATAGATGAGCGAAGCTCTATGTTGATTCCGAGACAGCTTACCCTGGATCTCTTTGAGGATCATTTTAGGAATAGATACTTATCACCGAGGTTCATACAACAATGGATAGATGAGTTCCATAAACTCGACATGCATCTCTTACGGTGGTTTAGAGTATGAGAGTAGATTTCTAGATCTACTCTAGTATGTTGATTACATGCAGGATGAGCAGTTCAAATCCATAGGTTCATATGGGGCTTGAATCTAGACATTAGAAGTGCAAGCGAGATCCATTGTCCACAGACATTAGCTGAGGCCGTCGAGAAGGCCTATATAGCGAGAGTAAACTCGGGAAATACCTAACAGCTAGAGACCAAGTTCGGAGCTGCATATAGCAGATGCAAGATAGAAGATTGAGGGTGTTACTACCTCTTCCTCATGGTGGATAGGGTTCAACAAAGTCATCTTTTAGACCATAAAGCAACAAAGCAATGTGAGCCTTTTTCCCACCTTATAGACCTCTACATAGGTTTGATGCACAAAGAGGTCAGAGTATGGGGCCTCCTACTAGGGGTCCCATCAGACATATGGTTCCTCGAGAGCTCACTCGGTAGAGAGCTCACCAGCATAGACCTCGGTGAGACTGTGAGCCGGATCATCAAGATCCACACCACGAGACCTCCGCAGTACTTGTCGACTTGTTACACAGGGAGAGGATCGGGTGGTTGTTTTTGGGTGTGGTGTTATCTTGGACATTTTGGAGAGAGTGCCCACATAACCCTATAACAAGGGTAAGACACGAGATCTCGAGCCTATTATTGTTGATATGGGGCGCGATCATAGGATGTATGCAAAGTGGTCAAGAACCGTAAGGAAAACATCGTAGTATAGTTATTGAGACTACAGGTAACATTAGAGGCATTCCTACCTCCATTTTGTTTGATTCTAGTTCTTCTAATTCTTTTATTGCACCATCTTTAGTAGAGCAATGTAGGTTGGTGATAGTTAGGTAGGGTCATAGTTGGGATGTTAAGATGGCTTCTAGAGCCAAGATCTCTATAGACTCCTTATTTAAGGAGTGTGTGGTGGATTTAGGACCTTTCACCACTACCTCGATCTTTGTATCCTTCCGTTGGGCTCTTATGGAGTCATCTTAGGCATGGACTAGTTATCTACACATAGATCCAGAGTGGATTGTTACCACAAGATCATATCTTGCACAGATGATCTAGGAGTGGAGGCAGTGATAGTGGGGGTCAGGAGACCCATTTCTATTCGCACCATCTCTACTATGCAGCTTAAGTGGTGTGTGTGATGGGGTTGTCAGATGTATGTTGTTACAGTCAGTGACAGATCAGAGGATGGGTCTAGTGGACCATCGCTAGATGATCATCCCATTTTGAGAGATTTTCCGATGTCTTTCTAGGGGAGCTACCGGGTTACCACCCCCACGTGAGATTGATTTTCATATAGATCTAGTTTCGGGAGTAGAGCCTATCTCACGAGCACCTTACCAGATGACTACCCTTGAGCTCTGTGAGCTCAAGTTATAGCTTGAGGGCCTTCTAGAGAAGGGCCTAATTCATCCTAGCATGTCCCCTTGGGGTGCACTAGTGATCTTTGTAAAGAAGAAGGACGGATCCTTATGGTTATGTATTGATTACCGCTAGCTGAATAAGGTAACGATCAAGAATCATTATCCCCTTCCATGCATTGATGATTTGTTTGATCAAATGAAGGGAACCACATCTTTCTCTAAGATATACCTTAAGTTAGGCTACCATCAGCTGAGGATTTAGGAGGTGGACATTCATAAGACCACCTTCCATATGAGTTATGGCCACTATGAGTTCATAGTGGTAACCTTTGGTTTGACTAATGCCCCCATGGTATTTATTAGTTTGATGAATGGGGTATTCAGTACTTTCTTAGATTGCTTCATACTCATCTTCCTTGATAACATTTTGATAGACTCACGTACACATGAGGAGCACGAGGGCACCTTCGCCATGTTCTTTAGTGGCTTTGAGAGCACCGCTTTATGGGAACTTGGAGAAGTGTGCATTCTTTCATACGGAGGTGTAGTATTTGGGACATATCATTTCTGGGAAAGTTATCACCGTCGATCCTTCCAAGATTAGAGCTATTATGAATTGGACAACACCCACTATTGTGACAGAGTTGCGCAACTTCATGGGACTAGCAGTTACTACAAAAGATTTTTTCAGAATTCTCTCGCAATTTGCACCCGTCACTTCCTTCAATGGAAAGGAAATAAGTTTGTTTGGTTGGATAGGTGTGAGCAGGACTTTAGGACACTTTGAAGGAATGCCTCACTAGAGCACCTATACAAAGGTCGGATCCATAGGGTGATTTTTTTGTTTGCACGAATGTTTCTTTAGAAGGGCTTGGAGGTGTGTTGATGTAGAGGGTAGAGTAGTGACTTATGTTTCCAATCCTTCTCATGTGTTAGATTAGACATCATTGCGGGTGCAAGATCGGGGGTAGGTGATGGTGGTGCCCATTCACATCCTAGATTGTAGGACCCTGGGCCTTTAGGCGAGAGAGGTGGATCAGGTCCGGGTGTAGTGGGACATATATGATGATACCGCAACTACATGGGAGGATGCTACTTTGTTACAAGTTTAGTTTCCACATTTGTTCTAGTGACTTCGGGAGGAATTCGAGTCTAAGGGGGGGTGTAGTGCCCACTTCCCTTTGATACACTTTTCGATACTGATCATGATACTACTTATTATATTATGGACATGATTATGGACTTTATTATAGTATGATGTTAGATGTTAGATCATGGATTATTGTTGACTTGATTTAATTTTGATGCTTGATGATTATTAGAGACATTTTTGATATTGATGTTGATATATTGTTTGACACAATTATATTATGGATGTTGTTCGGACATGTGATATTTGGATATTGTGAGTAGTGCTAGAAATGGAAATTATTTGATGATGATATAGTTGTTGAGTAAAATTGCAAATGATCTTGTTGGTTGCTTGGATGTTGTTGTGATCCATATATCTAGATGATTTTAGAATTTTATTTATATTATTCTAGATGTTCGATATGACCATGACCATTTGAAGGAGGTATTCATGTTTCGCAGTTAAAATATCACAACAAACATCGGGGATTGAAACCAACAACATTAGAATTATAGATGAATTCAACAAGGTCACCATGGCAACTAGTATTTGTTTGTGCATGTTGTGTGTGTTAGGGATTCCCAGGGGGAGGGCACATTTAAATGTGACCAAGGAGCTAGGTGTATTTATTTATCGGTCCCTTTGTTTATGTTTTCATGTGTTTATTTTGTGGTGCATTGACCCTTTCATTATTCATTAAATGGTGTGTAATATTGTGAGTAATTATTTTGTTAAGTTAATTAATTAAAATATGTCATAAGAAAGTAATTAATAAATTTGTTGGCCTTGAATTAAAGTGTTGTAAGAGATGTGTAAGTGATGTGTAAGTTAACTTTTGAGTGTGAAACACTTCATCTTCTTAGAAATTTGAATTTGTCCTTGAAGGTTGATTTTCGAGGCTCTTAGGACAAGTTAAACTTGTCTCATACCTCTTAAATTCATTTACCAACCGTACCTATGGTTGGAGGGTTGATTTTAGACTTTTATAATGCATTTGTGTAAGTCAAATTGTAAGTTTTAATTGCACTTTTCTTACATGGTTTAATTTCAGTCCTTTGGGGTGTGGGTTGGATTTGAGTATGTAAGTAAACTGTCATATTATTCACCCACCTATTTATTATGCATTGGATAATGAAGTTGACTTTTGGGGTTGGGGTTGAGGATGTGTGATGTGGCATCCTACATGGATCCACCTCATCCTCTTCCCTTCCCTCTTCTATAAAATTTGAATTCCTTGCCTTGTTTTGGGTTGCTTCACTTTGGAGACTTCATTCTTGGGTGAATTCCTTGTTGTTTTAGGATCTCTTTCTTTTGGAGAAGTTGGAAGATTGTTGCATGCTTGTTGTTTGGTGGATTTTTGGATTTTTCTTGGAAACAACTATTATTTGGAACTTGGGAACTCCATCATGGAGAGGTAAGAGCTTGGCTCTTGAAATTCTCTTCTTTTATGAATGTAAATGTTAATGTGTGAATGTTTTGGCATGTTTGTGGGTTTTTGGGTAGATGGCCTAGGAATGGTGTAGGAGAAGACTATGGGGTTTATTTTGTGGGAGGCACAAGTGTGTTTTAGGGAGGTATAAGGGTGGAGGGAGTTGGGATTTGGGTTCCACCTTATAAAGAAATAGCTTACATTTCTTTACTCGTTATGGGGTGTCATAAGAGGTTGGGGAGGCATAAGGAAATGAGAGGAATAAGGGGTACTTGGGGAGGCATAAGGAATGTCAGGGTTTTGATATACTATATTTTCATGGTTTGTAATTTAGGTGGTGATACCCATTTCCCCTATTGGGAGGCATAAGAAGCATCCCCCATAATTTCTTACTCATTTGGCTTGTTTGATGAAGCCTTAATAATGTTTGTCATCCTTTAATGTAGTTATAAACTACATTATGTTTTGGACTGTGTTTTATTTTGAAAATGCTACTTGTGTGTTTTTGGAAGCCTGTTGTTTCCATGAGTTGGATCACATATTTTATTGCATTGTGGTTGGGGTTTGGGGGCTAATGAAGAAGGATGGATTCTACTTTTCATTGGATGTCTTGGTTGGGTGGAGAGTGTTGCCTTTCCCCTACTCTTGTGGTGATCAAATTAGAAGAATGTGAAATCTACTTATTGTTCTAGAGCTAATAAAAAGACAGTTTGATAGTTCCTTGTGAAATGAAACTATATTGTAACCTTTCCCACTTGAAGTGGATGAACTTGTAAATGTTTGTAATGGAAATATGTTGTATTGATTTGAAAGTTGTATATTGTAATGTGAAAGAGATAAACTCTATTTTCAGTGTTTGAAGGAATGTGAAAGAATTGTATTCTGTATGAGGAATTTGAGGAATGAAAGAAAATTTGTAAAGTTGTATTTGAAATCAATAAAGGATTGCACTACCTTCCTCAAATTTCATCATTGTATTGAATTTGATCATCTAAATGTGAGTTGTAATCTTTGTTTGAAAGAAAGAAATGCATATGAAGGAAGTGTAATACTCTGTCTTTTGAAATATGTAAAATTTGGAAATCAGAGATGTATTTTAGCTTTTGAATAGTTGAATTGAATCAACTAAATGTATTAGATTAGAATTGGAATGAATTCTAATACTTGGAAGATGAAAATGGTGAATAGATCCTTTAAAATTTGATCTTTGTTTTGTATTTTCAAACTGGCAAATACTTTATCCAAAAATGCACAGTTTCAAACTTGCAACAATGAAATAACAAATTAAATGATTAAATTGAAGTAGTATGCCCTAAACGAATTCAATTGGACAAAAATACTTAAGGAATTTCTTAGAAAACTTAGCAAAATCGGGCTCAAACCGTTTTGTTGTCGTTTTGTTGTCAAGGTTGTTTTTTTAAATTGGGAGTCAATAAAACAAACTTACCTTCCAAATCCATCCTAAATCCATCTAAGAATAGTTCTCCATGTCTAATTGACATGTTGAGAGAGGAAGAAGGACAATTGATTAAAATTTCATAAGTTAAAATCTACTAGCTTGCCTTTTAAAATCCTACAGATCATTTTCTTGAAATTGACTCCTTAAAATTTATCAAAATCAAAATTTAATGATTCATGTGTAAAGAGGACGTTGAGAGATTTCCATAAAGTCCTCGTTTTCCCAAAACCGAGCTCTCTATCAAAATTTATGGCCTTCTGAAGTTTTTCTTCATTTGGCATCAAAAAAATAATTCTAACTGTCAAAAAAAAATTGGGAATTTTTCCTTATTTTCCCCGCCTCCCCACCGGCCTCGCAACCAATCGATTTTCCACATGGCACCACGTGGAATTTTCAAAGGAGCGGATCCTTGTTAACTTAGCGCTTTGGAAAATTTTTGGGAAAAATTTCCTAATTGTTGGCCCCTAATCGAGATGTTGCCATGTGGCACCATGAGGCGTTGACGGAGGAGTGGATCCCTTTTTAACTTAACGCTTTGAAAAAATTTAGGAAAATTTTTCCTAATTTTCCTTGCCTCCCCACCAGCCCACAACCAATTAAAAGCTGCCACGTGGCACCATGAGGCATTGGCGGAGGAGCGGATAGCTTTTTAACTTAGCGCTTTCGAAAAAAAAATTGGGAAACTTTTCCTAATCTTCCCCATTACCCCGCCTGGCTGCAACAAATTAGAGCTCGACACGTATCGCCTTGGGCATCGATTGAGGTGTGACCATTTATAGCCCTAGTGCTTTTCAGCCGAAAAGACATAATGTCTTAAATCGCTCCGATGGCCTCGATTTTCTGCTAGGGTGTTGTAAAGCCGACACGTGTCCTCTTCGGGCTCGCAGCTCATGTAGAGGTAAATCGTGCTTTTTCCCCAAAGAAGGAAAATGTGCCAAATTTTCTCCCCGCTCCGTCGGCCCACGCATGGGAAAATTTTCTTCCCTAGGCCCGCAAGCCCACTCTTGGGAAAATTTTCCTCCCAAGGTCCGCCGGCCTATAACTTGAGAAATATGAGGAGTTAGGAGGACTTCTTTATATCATTGGAAAGGTGAGGAAATTTCCTATCCAATGGAAATGTTTTAGGGAATTTTTGAGAGCATTAATTCTAAGAAAAATCAAGTTGAAGCTTTTAAGCCAGTTAGAGAGTGGTGTAGTGTGAAATTACCCTCCTAACCTAATTGAAATTTCTAACCCTAAATTTTGACCTTGTGACCGTTAATAATTATTAATAAAAAATGCAATCTAATAAATTAGTATTGATTTGGAACCTTGTTTATGACAACTCAAGTATCTTGTAACTGGTTGAAGACACTTTTAAATTAAAAAAATTATTCCATAATTTTCCGATCTAATCTAGGTTTTTCCTTGGGTCTCAAGTGGGTTATTTTTACAAGCGTTACATTTTCTTATTTAGCCTTTCGCTCTCCTCATTTGTGGATCTATAATCCAAAAACATTCCTTCCTATCCCAAGTTGGATATGTCTTTTAGTACATCTTGGAATTACTCGTACAACTTAAAAAAATCATTAATTTGAAAAACTAAGCCTACAATGGTTAGTAGAATTGGTCCCCATTATTTTATGAACCCAATATACAGTGATTTGTATGTCAATGGGATGACACCACAATAGAAGAAGTGCTCTACTAACATAATGGTGTATTGGTTGTGGAGGAGTATATTTTTTTCTTAACCTTCCCCTCTCCTCCTCTATGGCTTCACAATCCAAAATATCCCTTTAAATTTCCTCTAAATACATGCTTTACTACCATAAGTTGGATATGCCTCTCGATGCATCTCATAATTCGTTTAATAACTATAAAAATAGTCATCCATTAATAAAACTAATAAACATAATAGCTATTAGACTTCATCCATCCTTACATAAAAACCCAAATAAAACATTAACCATATTCTAAAAGAGTTGACTCGCCATTGAAAGTGGCCCTCCTACTCTCACACACTACATTTTGTCTAAGGTACTTGACAATATCAACAATTACACCATTATATATAAATGGACTAGTAGAACTTAATTGAATAATTTTTCATACATTTTCATCTTTTTTATTAGTCTCAAGTTTAGTACATCAACCTCATTTTCTTCATATCCTTTACCAAAATGGATTACATTATAGATAAAAACCTCACAAACACCTACAAAAAATTCTTCATAGCATTTTTTATCCTCAATTTTCAACATCAAATATAGTTTCTATAGACGTGTTCAAATTTGATAATCTATCATTTGAAAATGCTAATCTTGACATTACACACTTGCATACACAAACACACCCTCCTCATTATTGCTTAGCACACCCTAATAGATATTCCACTACTTCTTAGCTTTGGACACCTTTATATTTTCCTTTACTAAAATTTTGTAACATAAAATGCATCTAAAGATATCTATCCTCTGACCTAGAAACCTAAAGTATCATTTTCCCCCCGGTCGAATCATAGTTTTTGGTCAAAATTGACACATGTCATTCCCGACCCTACCATATGGTTTTGGACTAACATGTTTTGGGTTCAAAATTTCAATTCCATCATCTTCATATGAGATAATATCCCCTCTCGGTCAACCTTTCAGAAATTAAAACCATCTCGAAGCCTATAAAAGAAAGTCAATCATACCTCATTTAGGGTCCTTGAACTTTGTGTTCTTGTAGACACAAAATCACGCACATACTACTATTTTACCATGTCATCGTATGTTATTTATATGCATGAATCTTAAGTAAGAAAAGTATTCATAGTAACACAATCCTTTGTCGGTTCATTTGTTTTAATTTTTTTCTCTTTCTCTTTCACATTTTTCATTTCTATACCCAGTTCTAGTCAAGTCGCAGGATCCTTGTTTGTCAGTTTTTTCACATCTATTTTTATTTATCCCAGAACATTAGCACCCAAACACTCATGTCCATTCTAGGAACCGATGTCCTCTTTTTACTTTTATACTTGTTGACATTTATGGTCGGCCTTTCTAGTTTTTTATCCTTATCCTAAGCTCATATTCGGTCTTTCGGTCACTAGTGTCGAAATTCAAACAAGAAATCCATATATACACACAACATATACTCTATTATTTTGGTTGGAAATTCTAAGGGGCAATCTCATATACATACTATCACTACCATTATAAGGGACAACATTTTTGGGATGCATACATTACATAAGAAGGGGAAGTGCTCAATTTCATATGACACATTTACATCTTATCTAGCTATAACCTATTATCTTGGCATCATTGGCACAAGGGAAAACTAAGGACGTTATTACACACATAAGCACCCAAAACTACATGGATTTTGGAATGTAGTGCAACGCCTTCATAAGTTCACTCATCGGGTGACTTTCAAGGTCACCCAACTTCACATATTCCATTTTCATTTCAATTTGATATGTTTTTTTGTTGGAGATAACAAGCACCGAGGGGGTGAATCGGTGCATATTTAAAAATAATTTTTAGAGTTATACCAATTCACTATTCTTTAATTTATACATTATTATATCATATGAATTATGTCAAATATATACCAATCAATAAAACATGAAACACAGATTTTATAGTGGGAAACCCTTTCGAGAGAAAAACCCACTTGAAACCATAACTTTATTAGGAACACCAATTCCAAAGTCTTATAATGGTTTCAGTTGAGCACCCACTCAACTTGTGAAGCACCCAGTCCCACAACTTCAAGAACCCACTCAAATATTTTCTAAGCACCCACTCAGTAAATTTTAGCAATCACCAACTTGCAAGTAGCACCAACCCCTAATTTAATCAGCTACAACTAATATTTTGCAGGCACCTACCCACAAGGAGAGGTTGTTGTGTGCATTGTTTGATTTAGCAAAGTTAAGAAAGTAATAACTAACACCTAGTAGTCATATAGCCAAATTAAATCAAATTCAGTAAACCATCATGCTTAGAGCTTAAGAAAAACTAATATACTAGCATCCTTGCATTATAACATGAACAAATATTCAAACTAACATGTTAATCTATTAATCTCTATCTCTATTAAATGATAAAAATGAAATGAACCTACTTAGATCTTTAGCAATCAAACGCGTTTGATTGTATGTTTGATTCCCAAGGTTTTCAAGAATGAGTCTTGTCAATCCATGGCTACAATACCATTTGAAATATCCCCATATGACTTCAAAACTTGGATGGATGAATACAAGAAATGAAATTAGCTAGCCTCTCCAATGAAGAATGCTCCAAGATGACAAAATGGCTATAGTGTATTTGTTATATGCTTCACTTTTGTTTCTCAAGGAATAGGTGTAAGTGTAAAGGTAGGAGGAGGGCTCTTTATATAGCCCAATGGATAGAGGAATCTCTACATCCCTTTGTATGTGGGATAATAGAGATGTTGAGTTAGTTGTGGATAAGGGGGTTTAGAAAGGGTTGAGTTAACTTTAGGAGAGTTTAATTTGTCCTTTAGTGACTCATGTGGATAAAGGGGGTTTATTAATTAACCAAAGTGATTAATTAATAGGTGTGCAAGCTTATAAAAGCTTTTTAGAGGAATATTAGCATGATTTAGACTATAAAAGGGAATTAAATCAACTAAATAATGATTTATTGGTTTAATGAAAGGGGAAGCTAATTAATTAATAATAATTAATTAGTTTAGATAGAAGGAAGGATTAATTAATGGAAGGTCGTTAATTAGGGTATTTGTTGAATAGAAGACTTAATTAATTAACGCCATGTAATTAATTAATGATGATAGGAGGGAAGATGAGAATTATTGATGATATGTCACCAATTTGTGGGAAGGGGATAATTAGCACAATTTAAGTATTTAAATTGTTCAGGCTAAATTATAGGTGTCTACATTTGCCCCTCTTTGGGGTGGCGTAAACGACACCACTTCAAAGATAGTAGACAGATAAAATTTTGAAGGGGTAGAAGAAAAATTAGTAGAAGTGAGAGATGCCCCCTCAAGTGTCAATGGGGTGATGAAGGAAGACGATTGACGATCGAAAAAGGTGAGAAATGGATAGAAGAAAGGAGAGGAGCAGGATGCCCCAGGTGAAGTAGAAGAATAGTGTTGATAGGAGGGTGATGTAGAAGAAATATGGGGGAGCAGAGAGAAGAACTAGCTTTCATCCTTTGCATTGAAACAATTGTATTGTCATCATATTGCCAAAGATCTACGTCATCGGTCCTTATTAAAAATATAAGCATACGACAAAAGTAGAATGACATGAAAATCCATACTATGAACAATTGTCCATTGCTAAAATGCCCACCCAATGCAACATACAAAAATAAATGCAATATGAGAAGGAAACAAGATCATTTAACAGGGAAAACAAGTACAAACACACATATTCCAACCAAAAATGGTCAAGACGGTTGTAAAAATGTTTTTTTATCAAGTGAAAATGTCCACATGGTCATGATTGATGACAAGGGTTAAAAATGATGCCCCGAGAAAGGATACATGCAAGGGAAGATGATGAAGGACACTAGATCCAATGAAAAAGCATAGTGCACTACGAAACAAGCATGCAGAAAACTATATGTGCCTGAGTGGATGAAGCAAGAAGGCTAGCTTTGAAAAATGGTTGCAAAACCGATGATCCGCAAGTCATGTGAGCAGGGATAGGAAAATAATACCATGCGCAAGACACAAGTTTTAGCCACTATAAGTGGGTTTTACCTATTTTGTAGGTTTAATAATTTTAAGGATTTGTTGAAAAATTGAACTTGTTTTTGGATTTTGGATGGATATACACATTTTTTTCCTTTTCAAATTTTCCAAATGGGTGGATGTGGGACACGTAGAAGAAAGTAGAATAATTAGTATGAATCACCCAGACGCAAGAAAAATGCCCAGGGGGAAGAAAGAAGAAGTAGGCAACAAATAATTTCCTCGTACAATGGAAAAAATAATAAAATAATTATTCGATAGAGTGTGGATAAGAAGAAAAATCACCTAGGAGCAATAAAAATTGTCCTAGTGAGAAGAAAGGGTACTGTCTAATGGAAAAGTGACATGCGAGCATGGAAATCTACAAGTACCTCTTCCTCATACCTGACCTCCCGAGATTGTGCTGAGACAGCCAGTGAATGTTGAATATGAATGGATACAAACAAGCTAATCGAGTAATCTTATATCCTCAATACGCAATAATGGAATCTATGAATCTAAGGCAAAGAAGGCCCTCCTAACCTAAATTGGTGTAATGGATCATTTGGATATAATAGTTGTTCTGGAGGCTCCAATCAATGTCGAGCTCTGTCGAGATCCTATTTCTTGGTTGTTGGATACGTGGGAAGTGACCTATGGGAGCTTCGTATATATCTCCAGACAAGGTCATGAAAATGGTGGTAGGAGGCTTAGTGGATTTGTAGTGAACTATGGGTGGTTTTCTGGTCTAGCCCAGAAAATATTAGATTGATTGGCTTCTATATTTAATACGGAGAACTGCGTGATGATATCTAGCGGGAGTGGTGAGGATCTAAATACCAGTGTTCATAAATTGGTGTCAATGCTTAACTGATTTGTAGGCTTGTTGGGTTGTGGGACTTGGGGATCACAACCATGAGTTCGTGGTTGTTGTGGACTTGTTATGGTCATGTGAAGAATCAATCCCTTCTTCTAACTATCCAGTAATCATACGCCTTTTCAGCCTCTATGTTTAGAACTAGAAGTTGTATAATTTTCTTAGAATACCTTACAGGTGTTTTGGCAACTTGAATGCATAAGCTAGTATCTATGTCAACGAGGATATCTCCTACGTCAGGTTGTGGAACTAAAGGATCGCAACCAAATTCTTGTTCTCTTTCAAATCCTTGTACGGTCATTCGGGTATTTTATCAAGGCAATCTATAGTTAGGATGGTTTGACCAAAATGTGTATGCCTTGTCGTCTTCGATATTTAACCCCCTCAATTGTTCACTAATTACTTGTAGGTTTTCCGTTGCTCGAAAGACCTGTATCCTAAGGTCTTGATCTATATCAGCTAATGTTGTGGGTAGATTTGGTTGAGGCACTATTGGTTCAAATATATATTCTCTAGGCTCTCTAGGTCTTGTGATTGTCATACAAAATGATTCAACTTTTAAAAATAATAAACTGATTACGAAATATGTATTTACACTATGCAAGCATTCTTCTATTTTTGTATTTTCGATGACGTATTTCAATGAATTTAAAGAGCAGCTACTCTAATATATTTAGAAAATGGAAAACTAATCTAGTAACAGAATTAAAACAAACAAAGTAGCCTGGTGTGGCTATTTGCCTATGCAGTTGTGATTCTATCCTAAATATATAAGCAACTAATTACTTTAAATTTGAAAGACTCTCGATCCTACCTCAGAAGTGAGGAATGAATCACAGTTTCTCAGAAACTATCAATCCCCATAGCTTCCCTGGCGATATCGAGCGAGCTTTTGACTCGAAATAAAATAATTCACTATTTTATTTGATACGTAAATTAGAACTTTGATAGCTCAAACTTGGTGTTTACGGCAATGTGGTAAATCCAGCTTGTGTGTGATTTCATCCCCTCAGTGTGATCTCCTCATTCCTTTGTGTTCTCATGAATCCAAAAAGCGTGTATATGATAGTATCAACAGAAGATGGTATTCGAACAATGGTAGCTTTGGATATAGACCGAATACAATGTGAGTAGGAGAGGGATAGCGCAAGTGAACAGAGCCTGACTATGCAATTCCTAGCAGGATTTATTATGGGAATACAATGCAAATGTACCAAGAGTTTTAGAATCTATCCTTGTGACAAAACAAAACCTACAACTTTAATGGATTCTAATCTAGAAATGAAACTATTCTATGCTAAGCTGACTTGCATGGCACAACAATGAAGCAAGACTGAAACAAGAAGATCGAATGACCTCTAAAAGACCAAAAATGGAGGAAAAACATGAAACTGATAGAATTCTAAGCAAGAAATTCAAAGACTGAATAATAGAATTGAGAAGGTGAGGGGCCATTTGTTTGAAAACAAGTTGGCTATTTATAGAAAATGCATTTACCAGAGGGTAACTCCCAATTGAACTCTTTTACTATAAACAAAGGGAAAACACTATTACCAGGGAACCAAAAACATTAATGCAAGCCAAATTGGTTGAAGAAAGTGGGTGAAATATAATATTTATGTTTGACACGATTTTCGAATGAATCTAGAAAACACGTCTGGGACCGCTACCCCTGGCGGTGGACACAGGAGCGCGTTCCCGGGCGGGCGCGGGTTTCGTCACTCAAGGCCAAAATGCAAGGAAAAAGGGGGGTAGAGGGCAAAACAAAACATGTGGAGGCTGAGTGGGGCATGAGGGATATAAATGTATACCTAGTGAGCTTTTTTTGGATTCCGAACACCTTGTAAGGAGACCAGTATCATCATTGGGGTATGTGTAACATTGTTCCTGGCAGTGGCAAGACTCTACAATTTCGGTACGCGTACAGTACTAGATGGCAAAAAAGCCCCATCCGATGAAAAATGAAAGAAAAATAATAATTTAATTAAAATAATTATTGACGACAAATAGAAAAGAAAACAACGGTCAAAATAAGCCTCTAGGTATCACAATCAAGGTGAAAAATGGTCGTATATACCCCACCTTGGGGGGGTAAATCACTACGACCAATTCATTTGTTACCAACCACCACCGAATTTTTACCACAAGACCCTGAAAGTGACGAGGATGATGGTGAGAGCACAAGACCATCCGAGACAAGCTAACATAATTCAAGGGTGCGAGTGGCATGCCGATGATGGTGTCTTTGTGAGTAGCTTAACCCTCTTTGTCAATTATTGTAATTAATGCCCTTAATTAATGCTAGAATAGGGGTTAGAGTAGGGTATGGTGTAGGTGCGAGGGCGCAGGTGTCCTAATGATAGTATAGGCACCCTTTAAGCACATGTGTGCACACGTAGGTGTCCTAATGATGGCACAAGAACCAAGAGGCATGTACGTGCATGCACATGTGCCTTCAATGCATGCACACGTGAATGCACCAAAATGATATCACATACACCACATATATACACATGCGTGCATGCATAGGCACATAAAAGGGCAAAACCACCCGTAGGGGATGCGGGCATGCATGCATATCAAAAAGAGAGTGCCCAAGCCATGGGGTGCATACCGCCTAAAGGACATGCAGGCACATGGAGTAGATGAATGAGAGAGGAAAAATGTTAAAAAGGATGACACTTAGAAGAAAATTAAGATTTGTAGATGAATCTTAAAGAGTGATAGGCAGGACTTAGAAGAAATGTTAGTAGCTGACATATGGAATAGTTTTGTTTTGCAGAGATAGTTTCCCATGTTACAGATGCGAGAGCGACACACCCGCATAGCGGAGCTAGAGGGGAGCATGTTTCGACGAGATCGATATGCGATGGTGATATTATTGGAGGTGGTGGGCCTAGGCCCTATTTCTCATATGCCCTCCATCACACTGGACCATGGGCTACTTACTGCATTGATTGAGTGGTGGCACAATGAGAGCCAATGCTTTAGGCTCCCGATAGGAGAGATAACAGTTACTTTAGAGGTCATATAGCGGATCCTTCATGTACCTATTATAGGCTCGATGATCGAGTACATAAATGACCTTGGGCGAGATCGGGGTAGCGGTCGGTGACTGTTTGATCGTGATGAGATACCCCATGATGGCATGACAGTTTTGTTGCATGAGTGTATAGCTGATCCGACATTGCACCGGGGGCCACTTTACGTGATGGCACTTATCAGTGGGTTTTTTCTCACTGATAAGACAGGGACATCCTTTCCGATGGGTTTGATGATGTTGGTACATGGAGTATTCAGTGGCGAGTGATACTGCTAGGGCTAGTGCATACTGACACATCTATACTAGGATCTACATTTGATTACCTACCACCGTCAGAAGATGGTGGGGCCAACCTCCCTACTATAGATTTGGTCTTGGGATCATATAGCGATCGAGGCACCTTGTAGGTTCATTGTATGCCCGAGCTCTATAGGAGCTGACATACATGGCTTGGGTTTCTGTAGGTAATGACATACAAGGGCACCTAGCAGCGTGTACCATTATCAATGAGAGTTCAATGAGTTGCTAGACAGAGATATCATATGGAGGCCTTACAGGAATATACAGTGGCTCGAAGACGGAGCAGAGCTCGGTGTCCGTGCAAAGGAGCACTTTCTTCTTGTAGTCATAGTTGCATTATAGAGTTGTAAATAGTAGACTAATGTCGGCGACAGTGGAAGGGTGCGGGGGTTCCTCACCAAATTTGTGGTATGCCTATTGAGATGCAGAGAGAGGTAGACTATGGGGTCGTGCATACAGTGGCTTAAACCAAGGCTAGCTTTTTACAGTGATACCACGGCATGAGACCCACCAACAAATCAAATACCTAAGTACTACGGTGACTACATGGATTGGTATGCCACCGGGTTTACCTCAATTCTAGAATATTCTAGATGAGGCATGGGCAAAGAGCACTCGAATATCGCTAGAGCTCCCCTACATTGGTGATGAGGGGGAGGGTGCAGCATCCTGCTACCCAAATGATCCATTTGATGGGTAGCCACATGATGGGTAGGGTGTAGCACAAGTGCAGGGGACAGAGGCGGTAGGGACCAAGATAGGAACATGCCTAGGTTCCTAGGCTTAGATTATGAGATCAGGGAAATTCCTCTAGACCAAGGAGAGCATAGATATAGGGACATGCCCTTGTGGTGCATCTAGTGGTACAGATAGCTTCCTATAACAGCAGCTACAAGAGTTATAGTACGAGAGATCGGGCCCGATCCTATATTTTTGTAGTGATAAAGCAGTGTGGGACTAAGCTAGATCCCAAGCCATCCATGGAGGAGATGGATCTGTTCACTTTCAGCAGATATGGTAGATGGCAGCCTAGATCACCTAGGTGCCGAGCTCTTCTACAACAGACGTAGGCTTAAATTCTACAACCCATGATACTTTGGAGAGAGATGTTTTGCGAGTAGAGCAGCCGTGGGTCGGCGCAGAGGTTGCTCTACTTTAAGCAGAGATAACATCCTTCCGACGCACAAATGGAATAGTAGTGATGGCCTCAGTACTCATAGAGATTTGGTGACAGAGAGGGCGAGCTTTGTATTACCAATCCTTGTACTATGAGGCCATTCCTACTGAGCGGTGGGCATCTTTGTATAGCCATGAATCGAGAAAAGTGACAAGCTCGAGAGGCCTCGGGCCTTAGTAGAGCAGCCATGGGGAAGTCTGCAGGCTACCCAGAGATCATAGCCTATGAGTCCTCCATAGGCGACAAACTAGCCCATCCGAGGGCTCCAGTCATCCCTGATTGATCAATGTATTGATACATTTGCCTCTTGATGAAGGCTATGAGCATCATGTGCTCGATGTACAACATTTTTGATGTACGACATTCTTTGATATATGCCTCTAATGAAGGCAGTATCATTCTTTGATCGATGTATAACATTTTTGATGTACGCCTTAGATGAAGGCATTTTTGATGTATTTATGATGTATATCTTTGTTGAGACAGACATACTACACATGTGTTATGAGATGATGGATATTATTTGTTGTTTTGATTGATTACATGGATATATGGATGTGTAATGATGTTAGCTGATTTGATTTCACATTTATATGTATCTTGATTTTTTATGTATCGCATGCGCTTTGATTTTTAGATGATAGATCCGTAGATGATATCAAACTGTATTTCTCATGTGATGTGCTAGATTTAGTGGACGAGATGATATGATTATATTGGGGTGGGGGGGATAGATTGTGGTATTTGCGATCCCTCTTTCCCCCATTTGATGATATGATATGTGATGATTAGCTTAGCATTCATGTATGATGTATACTTAGCTTTTTATTTATATGATGTATAGATGATGTTAGATGTGATGATATTGATGGAGATATGATGATGTGATAACAAAATGATGCACATGCAACAAGAAAACACAATCAAATGCTAACAAAGAACACAATGAATCAACACAACAATGTACCATTATACACCAACATGCAAAAACACACTTTAATATGCACAAGTAAGAATAGATCTAATCTAAGCAAGAAAAGATGAATCCTAACAAAGTATGTCTAAGCAACAAACTATACAAATGTACAAACATGAAGCAACTATACAAGCAAACAAGCAAAGAAAGAAACAAGATAATGGAAGTAAACTTAACTTGAATGTTTTTGTAAGATTGTTTTGTGAAACAATTTTCTATTGTTTAGAGTGTTGTGAAACAATTTTCTAACATATTTGAATGTTTTTTTGTTTTTCTAACATATTTGAATGTTTTTGTGTTTTTCTAAGATATTTGAATGTTTTGTGTTTTTTTAACATATTTGAATGTTTTTGTGCTTTTCTAAGATATTTGAATGTTTTTGTGTTTTTCTAACATATTTGAATGTTTTGTGTTTTTCTAAGATATTTGAATGTTTTTGTGTTTTTCTAACATATTTGAATGTTTTTGTGGTTTTCTAACATATTCCGAAGCTATGCACAGGTAACCAAGAAAGTGTGGATGCCCTAGCGATAGACGGGGAATATATAAGGGCCAGTGCCACATGCTTAAAAATAGGAAAGGTGAAGTCATAGAAGTGCCCTAGCGTGCGATGGGGAATAGACAAAGACCATCCCTTCATAGACTAACAATAGGAGAAAAATATGGATCAAGGTTTGACAATCATGAAAATGCACAAGTTTGCACAGTGCAGAAACACCAAATATATTATTCACATTATTCTTTATATTCCTTCAAGATTGATTACACATATATAGGAAATATACTCCCTAAATAATAGGAAGTAGTTTATAACAACTCACTAACTTACGTGAGTTGTTTCTAACACACTAACCAAATATAATTGTTATTGTTGTTTTATATAACAACTAATAACAATTTACTAACACATACTTACAACATAATAATTACTTCACGTAATTATTGTTTACTAATGGAGCACTAATTAAATATTTCCTAACATTCCCCCCCTTAGTGCGAACATGGGGAAAACCTACCTTTGTACTTGCACCTGCTCATGATCTGGTGATTTTCACAGGATGATCACAAACCTCAGGGATGGTTTTACAAACGGTTGACCACAAACCGAGAATGGTGGTTTTGCAATTGGTTTACCACAAACCACAAAGTGATGGTTTTGTGAATGGATTACCAACAACCAAGAATGGTGGTTTTGCTATTGGTTTACCACAAACCACAAATGAAGGTTTTCAAGTGGTTTACCTACAACCACATCATGATATGCAAAGTACTATCATCGGCCCTCATCACATTTCACTGTAGGGAATAACATAGGAAATTCTGCTGACATCTGTTGCTCATACATACATAGAAAAAAGCTGACATACTGGAAATGGAACATTGGAATGATGTTCCCCCCCTCAATGTGAAATTTCCACTTATTGAAAACAAGATCACTGCAAACTGAAGCAAACACACAACTGAAAACAAATGCCACCAAATCATCTGTGCGGCCCCGTCATTGGCGACTGACGAGAGGTCGCTGAATGACCTCCAACCTCCGTTTGCCTCCATCCTCCAGTATTCTGCTACTTACTTAGCGGATATGGAAATGAGGCTCATTTACAAACTACTAGGTGTCGTTTTCCACCGAAAATGCACCCCCCCACTTGGACGTCGCGTACAAGCGATAATGCGTCCAATAGTTGAAACGTGAGGCAAAATTTTTTTATTTTTATTTTTACAATATTTTTTGACAATTTTCCTAATAATCACCTAAATGACGATAAAAAACTGACACAAATATATTTTTGACACTTTGACTCTGACTATTTTGACACTTAACATGACTTCAAAATTTACTTTGGATAGGAATATAGACCTAAAAGATACACGACACGATTAATTAACAATATTTTAAAAATAATTCTAATAATTACTTTTTAAATAATACTCAATGTCAAATGTAAAATAAAACTTTGATACTAAAAATAAAGAACTTAGAATAACAACTCAAATCGACTCTATTGAAGAGACATTACTTGCCATTATGATGTACCTAAGACTGTTTTTATAAAATATCTAAACATATCCTAAACCGACTATCTAAGACATTTATACTATTAAAATATGGAACTCAATAATGGAAGAATTTGAGAATGCACGGTTTATACCATTCACGACTACATAGTCAATTTGTTGGTGGAAACGTGGAAGGAGTTAGACACGGCTGTAGATGCTGACAACTTGACTGCTACAAATATGAATAGTAATGGAGCAACGACTGAATCAACAAGATCTATGCATGCAACCTCATATGTGGCGTTTGAAGAGTGGACAGGTTGTCTAAATAATGCACCGCGCCCGAGATCAGTTGCGGTTAATGTGTCAGCTCCTTCTTTGAACTGTAACTATTTTCTCTTGATAGATCTGCGAGAAGACTAATACATAAAATGACTACTTTTGATGTATCATTCGCTGCCAACCATTTATTCGTTGCAACTGGAATGGAGAGCAGGTTGTGGTTGAGACTAGTGGCTCAATGAAGATCTGTTCGCAAATTTCAGAGATCAAAGCGTTGAAAGTTGTATCAACACCATACACAGTTCAAAACATAGACGTCTGACTGCTGGTAAAACTTTGACTGTTTCCAATCGCATTGTATAGTTATGGCTCTACTCCATGGAAATGTCCTCACATCCTTGTATGCTTCTTGTAATTTCTGTTATATCTTCACAAAGGGAAAATATAAATGCAATGAAATTTTATCTATCAAGGAATTTATTCAAACAACAATATATTTCTATGCATATGATGGTTGTGCAGACTGCAATACGTCCTCCTATTTTAATGCATCAACAGATTGCAATCCAATAAAATTGGTGAATTGAAATACATGCAATTAGATCTCCATCTTTCATATGTAAAAGTACGTCTTTGATATAGATCTACTTATCTCCAATTTACCGCAAATCATGCATCTATACACTGAACATAGCTAAGTTCTTAGCTGGAAAAAAAACTCTGAGCAGAACTTATGACGCATATTTAATGACACAAATCCAGGGGTGAAATACCAATATGTCTGCCCCTTCAAAAATAATTAAACTTCCATCATAAGCTTTCGCTCTGATACCAAATCATGAAAATGCACAAGTTTGTACAAAAGTAAAAACACCAAATATATTATTCACATTATTCTTTATATTCCTTCAAGATTGATTACACATATATAGGAAATATACTCCCTAAATAATAGAAGTAGTTTATAACAACTCACTAACTTATGTGAGTTGTTTCTAACACACTAACCAAATATAATTGTTATTGTTGTTTTATATAACAACTAATAACAATTTACTAACACATACTTACAACATAATAATTACTTCACGTAATTATTGTTTACTAATGGAGCACTAATTAAATATTTCCTAACAGACAAGACTAGGCTCATAGAGAATCTCGAATGCAGATGCGGAACTAGCCCTAGGCTAAGTAAAAGTACCCTCCAGATGCAAGATGCTTGTGAACAACAAATCCTCCCAAGGCACCGGAAATTGGTTTTCACCCAAGGACTTATCCAAAGTGCCACAATTGCGTGGTTTTCACTTATGGATGACCTGTTTTCTCTTTTCTCTTTTTCTCTTATTTTAATTTTTTTTTGTATTTTGATCATTTTTACCCTATTTTTGGTTTTCTTTTCTGATTTTTGCATGCCACATTTAAGCATAGAACTGCTTAAGGTGCATGGCATTCATGGGCTAGAAGAGCTCATCACGATTGGACAAGTTTGTATGCTCTTGTGCCATATTTGGCCACGATGACATAAGGTCCTAACTAGTGCAGCTTTGAACTTTCCTTTCTTCTCTCTTTCCGCCCTTGTGTTGAACTGATTTTCCTTCATGACCAAATCACCAACCTCAAACTGACGAGGTATGATTCTTTTGTTGTAATTATGAGAAAATTTGTTTTGATACACTTTAAGATGATTTAGGGCATGGATGTGCTTCTCATCCAAGAGTTCCAACTCTACCAGTCTAGCCACTCTGTAATCTTCATCCTTATCCAAATAATCCTTAAGAGATATTCGTAGGGAATGAAGTAATTTCTAACGGGATGATAGATTCCATTCTAAATACTAGGGAATATGGTGTCGCACCAAGAAGAGTGTGAATAGAGGTCCCAGTAAGCCCAAAGAGATGGTTGAATTTGTAAATTCCAGCTTATGAGTTGTCTTACTCACCATATTTTCCATGATTTGAACCAATGTTTTGTTAGTGGCTTCATTTTTCCCATTACCTTACGGATAATATGGTGTAGATCACTTCAATTTTATTTGAAAGCGATGACAAAGGTCCTTCATAGTCTTATTCTTGAATGATTTTCCATTGTCGAGAATTATGGTCATAGAATGCCATACCGTAAAAATAAGATGATTCATGATGAATTTTGAGATCTGAGCACCCGTTACATAGGTCAAAGGGACAAATTCCACCCACTTAGTAAAATATTCAAGTAGAGTCATGTAATGATGTGGGTGTGACCATCGATGAATTAGGGTAAGCTTCCTATTAAATCAAGTCCCCATTTAGAAAATGGCCATGGGGTTGTGATGGGTTGCAATGATTGTGACGGGCATAGATGAAATTTCCATACTTCTGATAGAGTACACACTTCCGCACATAGTTATAGTAGTCATTTTCCATGGTAGGCCAATAGTAGCCTACTCTCAACAATTTCTTTGCTAGAACCATCCCATTTGTGTGGGCCCCACACACCCCTTCATGTGCCTCTTTAATCACTTGGATTGACTCTGTCCTATCGAGACAACGTAACAGATTTCCATCGTAGCCATGAAGATAGAACATACCTCCTAAGAGGGTATAGTAGGCTATCTGGTGGATAAGGCTTTGTTTCTCGGCACGGAGATGTCAGGAGGGAACATGTTGTCTTTAAGGTAAGTGAAGATGGGTTCATACCATGGGGAATTGGGACCAAAAACATCACAAGCCAGATAGGATTCTGGCATGTCATATGTAGGTGGCGTATATTTTCAACAAAGAAAGGCATATCATTACTTTTCAGTGGAATGTGTAGCATAGAACCTATAGTTGTCATAGCATCTATAGATCTATTTTGTGCTCTTGGAATTTGTTCAAATGTGATACGCACAAAATACTCTTTCAATGTTTCACCATATTTTTGTAATGGATGAGCTTCTCATCCTTGAATTTGTACTCATCATTGACTTGTTTGATGATTAACTATGAGTCACCAACGATCTTAACGTGATGAATGTCCCATTTGATTACAAGCTTCATCCCAATGAATGAGTGCCTCATACTCTACAATATTATTCGTGTAAGGAAAACTAAGGTGAAAGGCCTGAGGTATGGGGTCGCAAAAGGAGTAATTAGTCCCAAACCTACCCCTGAACCATGAAAGGTAAAAGATCCATCAAAGTGTACCTGCCACATGACGGATTCCTCAATGTATAGTAATGAAGCATCTAGTAAATCTAGATTCATAGGTTTTGTTCCTTGTAAAGGTGCTTCTGCTAACTGATCAGCAAGTACCTGTCCCTTGACTGACTTTTGGTGCACAAACTCGATGTCAAATTCACTTAGTAGAATGATCCAATTAGCCATTCTACCGGTGAGGGTGGGTTTAGACAACAGGTATTTGAGCGGGTCAACTTTTGATATAAGCTTGGTTTTAGTATTTAACAGGTAATGGCGAAGCTTTTGAAAGGTAAAAACTATAGCCAAACAAGATTTTTCAATTTGAGGATAGTTGAGCTCATAAGAGATGAGAGTACGATTGAGATAGTATACTAATTTTTCTTTATGGCCAAGGTCATACTTGGGTGAGTAGCACACCAATAGAAAATTGAGTAGCGAAATATATAACAAGAGTTTCTCACCAAGAGTTAGGGGCCTGAGGACAGGCAGATTGGCCAAGTATTGCTTAAGCAGGGTGAAGGCCTATTGTTTCTCTGGTCCCCAGATAAAGGCAACATCCTTTTTAAGTAGGTGAGTGAACGAATGACACTTATCGGCAAGTTGGGAGATGAAGCGGTGAATAGCCTGTATCTTTCCCTATAAGATACGTAGTTGTTTAATGTTTTTGGGAGGAGGCATTTTAGTAATAGCAGTAACTTTAGTAGGGTCTACCTCAATCCCTCTTCGTGATACAATGAAACCGAGTAACTTTCCTGATAGAACCCAAAGACACATTTCTTTGGGTTCAAACGGACCTTGTACTCTTGTAAGCATTCAAAGATACGCTATAAAATAGCAGGGTGGTCTTCCCTCATCTTAGATTTCCTGAGGATATCATCCACATATTCTTCCGTGGATATCATGGAAAATCATTGTCATTGCCCTTTCATAGGTAGCTCCTACATTTTTAAGGCCAAATGGCATTACCTGATAACAAAAAGTACCCCAGGGAGTTGTGAAGGCCATCTTGTGTTGATCTTCGTCAGCTATCTTGATCTGATTATAGCCTGAAAATCCATCCATAAGAGATAGCATTTCATATCCTGCAGTTGAATCAACAATCATATCGATATTAGGCAACAAAAATCATCCTTTGGGCATGCCTTATTTATGTCTCTAAAATCGGTACAAATTCTGATCCCAACAAGTTTCTTTTGTACATGGACGATGTTTGATATCCATTCGGAGTAATCAATGGGCCGAATGAATCCTACCACGAGCAATCTTTCTAACTCTTCCTTAACTAGGAGAGCCACCCTCGGGTGCATCTTTCTGAGCTTTTGCTTGATGGGCTTGGCATTTGTGTGTACAACTAATTTGTGCACTACCAAAGTTGGGTCCAAGCCCGACATATCCTTATAGGACCATGCAAACACATCTATAAATTCCCACAGAAGCATGGTGAATGTTTTCTGCCTGGGTTCTAAGAGTGAATCTCCCAACTTGACTATTTTTGGGTCATCTTCTGTGCCAATGTTTACATTAATAGTCTCTTCTACCAGTAACTTTGACAAATCCTCCATATGCATAGGATCGGGAGGAAGGTTGAGATCTTTGTCCAAGGATGTCTCCATGATATTTTCATCCTTGGCGTGGTCACTTTTATTTTCCTTTGATTTTTGTACATGTTTGTCTCCGCAAAGACCTCAAAGAGGTTTTCACTGTATGAATTAGACTTTGAATTTTTCCAAGGCTTTTCATTGGAACTTTTGCCCTCACTTTTTCTTAAATTTTGTTGACCATGAAGCTCAACTTCCTCTTGAAGTAGGCACAAGTATCTAAGTCAATGTAAAAACCCTTTTTGTGATCTCCAATGGGGATTGTATCTCGAATGCCCATGAATTCTGTAATGGCTTCATCATTTTCAAATAGATCTAGTGGCACATGAAATTTTGGTCCCATTCAACAAGGTCAATATTAGGTTTAGAAGGGGTTATGGCAAGGACAACGGTATTCATGAATAGGTTTGTGGAGGCAAGATCCTTGTATTGGCTACAGTGGAAATCTGAATTGCTATTTAAATAGTCAGAGCTATCTTCACGCTTCAAACAGTGGCATCTTGATCATTGGGGTGTGACCCATAGGACCGAATATTGATGTCATACCTTTCCATCTTAAAATATGGGAGAGGAACTGGTTCTCATTGTCCTTGCTCATTCCTTCCGCATCCTAGACCTTTGTAGCCCATGGAATACATCATTCGGCTATTTCTCATAATCAGGGGTTTGGTAACAAGTTGGTTGAGTATCTTCGAGACCCAAGTCGTAGGTGGATCCAACAATTTCTCTTCAGCCAACAACCCTCTAGGTAAAAATGATCCAATAGTTTTCTCATCTCTAGGCCATCTGAAATGATAGTTAGGTCAGCCTCTAGTTTTAGGTGACAATGAGAGGTCTGAAACTAAAAGGGCTTATTGCACATTATACTCCCCATAACCGTATTCCATAACTTTCACCTCCTATAAATCAAAAGGGGAAGTTGATGTAGAGGCATCCCAGGCTCAAGAACTGAGGGAATTTGAATCTATTCTGGACTCCATGGCTTCAGATTAAATAAGAACAACTATATCAACAGAGGAACATGTATAAGCACCCTTACACGCAAAACTATTAAGAGCTCTGCAGTGAGCGAAGGGCTCTAGATCTCCTTGTATCGTGACAGTGTGTCCCTCATGTTTCAATTTGATGCATTGATGGAATGTTGATGGCATGGCCTGCATGGCATGAATCCATGGTCGGCCTAGAAGCATATTGTATGGGAGTTCCAAGTCCAAGACATGAAACTTTGTGTGATGAAAAGTGGGTCTGAATTCCATGGGTAATGTGATTGTGCCAGCTGACTCTCTTTCCGCATTGTCGTAAGTGGTTATGGTAATGATGTGGGACTCGAGGTCTTCTTCTATATGTCCCAATTTCTTAACTAATTTCAATGTGCATATATTCAATCCTAATCCGTTGTCCACAAGCACCTGTTTTATCTTTCGGCGGTAACAAATACCTCAATATACAAGGGGAGATTATGCATTGGATTTTCAATAGGGATCTCCCTATGATTAAAGGAAATGTGCTTAGTTGGTACAATGTTTTCTACCGCAACTTGAAGATGCGTAGGATCTACTTCTAGTGGCACTCCTGACCCTTGAAGAGTTTGGTACAAAATTTCCTTATGTACATTCGATATTTTGAGAAGATCCAAGATTGAAATCTTGGCATACATCTTCTCAAGTTGTTCTAAGAGGTTGTACCTACCATTTTGTAGGGTTGATGGAGAGGGTTCAAGAATCATGAGGCGGGCACGCCTTGTTACCACAACGCAATCCTTTCCCTTGATTTGAATGGTGTTCACATGGTCACTAGGGGAGCAAATACATCCAATGAGTGAATCGTAATGATTATTGTCTTTCTTGGTATATAGATAATTCACTACTTTATAACTCTAGGATGACTCTCCTCGATCCGGCTTTGGCTCCTTTGACTTACCATGTTTAGGGAATGGTTCTTTGTATATCCCCATCTTTTCATTAGGTGTCTGAGTTTTTTTGGGTTGTCCACTTCTATCTCCCCATTATCGATGAGGTCTTGGATGTAGTGATGAAGTCGTAGACATTTGTCTATTTTGTGTCCCTTGACACGATGTAATTCACAATAGTCATGTGGTAAGTGCACCAAGTTGGGGGGCCAAAAGGAGGTCCTAACTGGATGCATTTTTCTGAAAAAAAAATCTTCAACTTGTACGAGTTTTTCAAATAGTTACACTCAAAATTGGAAGATGTTGTAGAAATATGAATCATAGAATTTTGAGTCTAGTTTCTAAGCTACTAAATTTTATTGAAAATGAATAAGTTTAAGTGGGTCAAATAACTAAAATACCAATAGATGCTCCTATTTTTGTTAAAAAACATAATATAGTGACTTTCGTGCCCCCACCATTTTTTGAGCACCATTTAGTATTTTTGAAAACCCTTTAGTAGAAATATAGCTAGGAGCATCTAGTTTGGGCTCCATTTTTAAAGATTTTTTTAGAGAATATTTTTTTATTTATGATTTTTCTAGTACAGAAATTTTATGTTTTGAAAAATAATGGAGCTCCGACCATGCCCCCCTAACTACCTCAAAAATATCAAAAATTAGATTTTAGTTTTTTTGAATATGTATAGAATTATGCCTATTTTGGGCTAGTATATATTTTTTTAATTTTGATCACCCAAAAGAAATATACACCATGAAAGATAGACATATTTACACTTCAAAAGTTAGCTATAAAAAGGCATAGTTAGAAAATAAATAATATGGAAACCTTATATTAGTCAAAAAATTTGAAAAATTATATTTTTAGAAAGAAGAGACTCTGCTCTATGTCGTGGTATAATTTTTTTAAAATGGATCAATTTTTTTATTTTGATTTATCATAGAGGAAGTGTCATTTTTACATTTTCTTGTAAAAACTCGTTGTTTGTTGTGTTTGTGCAGGTCCATGCCTCAGGCTTGGGATCCAAATCGATCCCAAGCCTTGAGGCATGGCTTGGGAAAAGAGAAAATGCATAACGCGTACATGTTTCTCTTTTTTATATATATTGTGGGCCCCAACGTCCCTTTCATCTCTTTCACGGGAATTCTACAAACATTCTGTTTTGTCTGTAATTTTATCTACATTCTTGCATGATTTTTAGTATTTCATTTTGTCCCTCACTTCCACTAGTTGATTTTTTTCTAATCATGGGCGATAAACATCGAGCTAAGGATAAGAATAAAGTCAAGAATAAGATGCTAGAGCAATTGGAAGAGAAGAGAATAAAGAAATTGAAGATAATGCAAAACTTCGAGTAGAGAAAGGTACATACGCTATATCAAATGTAGCTAATATATTAGAAAATTGGGATGAAATACATAATGAAAATGTAGAGAATAATGATTTTGAAATGAATAATAATATTTAATTGAATTATAATGTTGGTATGGATGAAGAAATTGATATGAATCCAATTGTTGAACCCTTACTTGAGAATCCAAATGTTAACTCAAAATTTGTATGAAAACAATGAATGAAGAAAGTAACCTTGTAAACGAATCTTCACCTCTAAGAACACCTCCTTCCATTTTGTGAAGAAAACCAATTCACTTAATTGAAATTGATGAAAACATTATAAAACCAATGCCTAACAAAATTTCTGAAAGAAATGCGAGAAGAAAAGCTAGTGGAATTTGGGATAATTACTTTGAGAATTTAAATGACACACAAAGATGTCAATTATTTGTTTCATTGATGAAATTAATTAAGATGAGACCTATAATGTAAGAACATCTAATGTTGTTGATCAAAATGCGTCAATTGTTGAAAACATACATAAAGCATACCAAACTGTAGGTGGCAAAATATGCACCAAAGATAGTAATGCTACACGACGTGCACTAACTAATTGTATAGTAAGTGATAAAACAATTAATAAACACTTGATTAGAAAAACAAGTAGTGCTTTGAAGCTAAACAGAAAAACACTAATGAAAGCAATAGAGAGACGTAAATGTCTTGAGTTAGTCAATAACACTGACTATTAGGATTTCTCTAGCAAAATTCCATGAAAAGACAAGAATACATCTGATATTCTAAAAGAATTAATTGTAAAATTTTTGAATGAGAACACAAGGGTGTCACCAATAGAAGTGATACAAGAAAAAGAAGAATAGGTTCTCGTCATCATGAAATGTGTGCAAAATATTTCTTAGATATGACTCAAACAGAATTGTTCTCTAAGCTTAAAAATGAAAATCCACAAATTAACATTAGCCAAAGATTCTTTGAAATGAGCAAACCCTTTTATGTGAAAATCAATCACTCACGTACTACTTGTTGTTGTAGGCATCATATTGAATTTTATGATATTTTTGTCAAATACGTAGTGTTTTGCATACTAACATCATGTTGCAGGAGTGTGGAATAAATGTCCCACAAAAATATTCAAGGGAATTTATTCCAACAATATTTTGTGAAAAATCAACAAGACAATTTTTTATAACAAAGCATGTTTGGATGGAACGTGCAATGTATGTGGTGGCTTGATAAATCTAAAAAGTTGTATCCACGAGGAGAGTACATATTCAATAGGAAAATAATTGGTTGATTTCACTAAATATAAATTGGTGGCATATCAATTAAAGGATGGAAAAGAATTTAAGAGGTGTGAGCTTGTTAGAAAACAATTACCTGTATTAGAATATATGGTCAAATTCAGAGAGGAAATTTTTATGAGTATGCAAGGCACACACATAGAGCTCAATGGTTGGATGAACAATTTAAGTTAAGCAAGGACACATTCCCACTTGGTACTATTGTTTCAGTAGTTGACTTCATAGAGAATTACACATTGCAGCCACAAATGGAGGTTCAATCTCAATATTATAACTCAATGCAAGTTTCTATTTTTGTGCATATAACATTCATGCACTCTCCTGAAAGCACTAAGAAAGATCAAAAAATATTAAGAGAGTATCATTTCTACATCAGTGATGATTAGACACATTCTACATAATATGTACAAAGGTGTTTCCAGGTGTTTTATGTGAACTTGAATAAGAGGAACATTATTTTCGATCAACATTACATTTTGTCGACAACCGCACATCACAATTCAAGAATGGAAAAATGTTTTATTGGCTAAGAAAGATGCACAAAGAAAGAAATGTACAACATATTTGAAGTTTTACTTGAGGTAGGGCATGGAAAAGGAGAGCATGATAGTGCAGGGAGCATGTGTGAAAAGAGCACTTGCAAGAGAAGAGTTAAAATTCAAGGATGGTGTTAAATTTACGTGATGCAAATTTTTTTGATTGGTGTGTTAAGAATATGGGTCATGAATCTCAAGAGAAATAAAATTTTCATAGATATTTTTGGTTTATAAAGCAACAACATCTAGTAAAATTTGAAGATTGTATGACAATTGCAAGATCAAGTGATATGCACTCATTCTGTAGTTCAGATGCACATGCTTGGACTATTTATACTAGGTGCATGACATGCTTTTGTATATCATGTATTGATTTTGGATGGAATGAATGTGAGTCACAATAGTGGGTGGATGAATGGACTTGTAGACTTCTCATTCCACTTGACACACATCAAGTTCCATGAGCATTACAACTTGCAGGGTCTTCAGATCAAATGACAACATCACCTAACTTTGACCAAGTCTCTGATTTAGTGCAACAAGGTACATACATATATGTACATGCCATGTTTTAGATTTATAAATTATTAAATGGTCAACTCTTAATATATTTATAAATTGACTGAACAGTTTTACTTTGTGATACATAGGGCACGTTTTTGCAGTTATTGCGATGGAATTTAATGAAGAGGGAACAAACTACTTATCTCGTTGTGTAGAGGGGAAAAAATTAACTTCCACATTCATTGATGGTGAAGACCTTGAGTATCCCACTGGATTAGTGGTAGTCAATGGAACTTGGCTTCAATGATATCCTATCAAAAAATCAAACATTTGGTTGTTTGAAGACTATGAAGTACATCGGAAGATACTTCACTATTCACATTTGGTCCTTGCAACAAATATTAAATTGATTAAATATTGAGGTTGGCCATCAAACAAAAATCATGGAAGGTTCGTGAATCGGATCATCAAGCAATTCTTGCTCTTTGTCGTTAAGAATAGAGTTGATCCTTACGGTTCATTGAATTGAATTTGCAAAGGTATGTTCTTCATGAATTTAATTTGAATATTTACTTAAATGATTTTGTTTAAATTTTGTATGATTTAAAATTTTATTTAATTGCTTACTAACATGTTTATGTAGGTTAGTGGTGTCAAAAATATTCCACCTTCACGTGGTTGTTACACAGGTAGATAATTTATTATTCTCAAAGCCAAGTGAAGCTAAGAGAAATTAAATATTAGAAAGGAACAACAAACAGAAATTCTCATTTCACCACCTATATTATTCAGGTGATTGGCAATGGACAACCTTACACTGACTCAGTCTGAATGGAGATGGAGAAAACCACAAGAGGCTTTCATAGAGGGCCCTGACATGGAGGTTTTGGATCTAACGAGATGTCTCTAGGTGCCACGAAGTCCAAGAAATCACTTGTCGAAGATATGGCATGTTTGGGCCTCAGGGATCTTAAGCGACTACGCCCGGACAAGGTAGCCCGAAAGCATGGGAAGTGTAGGGAACCAAAATGAAGCCTCCACTAGTGTTCACCTGGCCACCCCGACGTGTTGGTGTAGTTGGTTCGGTCCCATGAGCTTAGTTTTCAAACTACATCCTCCGATAGCCCTACATTGACTCAGTGCCTCGCACTATTTCACGTGTTTGCAAACAATAGCATAGCAAGAGAACCAGATGGAGATGGAGAAAACCACAAGAGGATTTTGTAGAGGTCCCTAACATGGAGCTCTCGGATCTAATGAGACATCTCTAGGTGTCACAGAGTCTGATAAATCACCTGTCGAAGATATGGTGTGTTTGAGCCTCAGGGCTCTTAAGGGACTACGCCCGGATGGGGTAGCCCGAAAGCATGGGGAGCATAGGGAACCAAAACAAATCCTCCACTAGAATTCACTAGGACACCCCAACATGTTGGTGTAGATGGTTCAGTCCCACGAACTTCGTTTGCAAACTACAAATTTTGGCAACCCTACACTCGACTTAAACCGCACTATTTCATGCGTTTGAAAAAAATAGCACATCAAGAGAACCAGATGGATACGGAGAAACTGAAAGAGGATTTCAAATAGGTCCCCAATTTTGAGCTCTTGGATCTAACGAGACATCTCTAAGTGTCATGGAGTTCGAGAAATCACCCATCGAAGATATGGCGTGTTTATGCCTCTCATGGCTCTTAAGCGACTACGCTCAGACGGGGTAGCCCGAAAGCACAAGGAGCGTAGGGAAAAAATGAAGCCTCCACTAGTGTTCACATGGCCATCCCAATGTGTTGGAGTAGTTGGTTTGGTCCCACAAGCTTCCGTTTGCAAACTATAGCATCTGGCAGCCCTACAATGACTCAGACAACACTATTTCGTGCGTTTGCAAATAGTAGCAGAACGAGAGAACCAGATGGAGAAGGAGAAAACCACGAGAGGATTTTGTAGAGGTCCCTAACCTTTAGGTCTCAGATCTAACGAGATGTCTCTAGGTGCCACAGAGTCTGAGAAATCACTTGTCAAAGATATCGTGTGTTTGGGCCTTAAGGCTCTTAAGAGACTACGCCCGACGAGGTAGCTAGAAAGCACGAGGAGCGTAGGGAACCAAAAAAAAAGCCTCCACTAGCATTCACCAGGCCACCCCAACATTTTGGCGTAGTTGGTTCAGTCCCATGAGCTTCCGTTTGTAAACTACAACGTCTGGCAGCCTTACACTGATTAAGACTGCACTATTTCACGCATTTACAAACAATATCACAACGAGAGAACCGGATGGATATAGAGAAAACCGTGAGATGATTTCATAGAGGCCCCCAACATGGAGGTCTTAAATCTAATAAGACATATCTAGGTGCCACGGAGTCTGAGAAATCACTCATCGAAGATATGGCGTGTTTGGGCCTCAGGGCTCTTAAGCGACTACGCTCGAACGCGCGTAGAGCTCGAAAGTCAGTAGCTTTGAAAGCATGGGGAGTGTAGGGAACCAAAACAAAGATTACACTAGCATTCACTAGGACACCCCGATGTGTTTGCATAGTTGGTTTGGTCCCACGAACTTCTGTTTGCAAACTACAGCCTCTGGCATCCCTACACTAACTCAAACTGCACTATTTCGCGCGTTTGCAAACAATAGCACATCGAGAGAACCGGATGGAGATAGAGAAACCACGAGAGGCTTTCATAGACTACAAAAATCTAACCTAAATAGTTAGAGTAATAGACTAAATCAGCATTCTATTTCTCACATATAAAATGAATTTCTACCTTCAAAAAAGAAACTATGGGTGAATGCTCAATCAAAAAATAAATTACAATTCTAAACAAGTTTCAAGCTCAATTATCAATACTTCATTGCAGTTTTTCTTGCCAATATGCTACTTTTGGAACTACCTAGTTTGATTTGTGAAGTTGAAGTAGCTGGGATTAATAAAAATAATCAACTTGGCATGTTTTCCTTAAGATTATCCATGATTCTATCGACAACATCACATATATCTTCCATTCCAGTTAAGTTGTGATCCTTCCACGCCTCCCATTTTTCATTTTCTTCCACTCGTATCTTATCTTTAAGTTCTTCCAGATGTTTTTGGGTAATCAAATTGACTCTTTATGACTTTCAGGAGGCATTTCTTCTTGAATCATAGTGACATCTTCACCTAATTATTTTTCTTCATGATGTTCATTGTCATCTAAAGTTGAAGACTGAATATTTATATGGCCTTTGGCTTCTTTTTGGGCACAAACAACCTTTTGTAATGTCCAAAAAAATTCAGGCTCTTCATTCTCTGTTTGATTGAAGATATTCATTCTTTCAAAATGAACAATTAGAACATTGGTGGTCTCCCCAAAAAAACTAAGTTCATAGTCTACATAGTTGCATCATGTGGCAAAATCATTGAACATTGGTGGTTTCCTCCACCCGTGCTTTCAAGCTACCCCGTCCGAGCATAGTCGCTTAAGAGCCCTGAGGCCCAATCACGCCATATCTTTGACGGGTGATTTCTCAGACTCTGTGGCACCTAGAGACATCTCATTAGATCTGAGACCTCCATGTTGGGGACCTCTATGAAAGCCTCTCATGGTTTTCTCCGTCTCCATCCGATTCTCTCATTGTGTTATTATTTGTAAACACGTGAAATAGTGCGATCCAGTCGGTGTAGAGGGTCACGATGATCAGAGTTTGCAAACGTAAGCTCATGGGACTGAACCAACTATTCCAACACATCGGGATGGCCTAGTGAACACTAGTGGAGGCTTCGTTTTGGTTCTCTACGCTCCCCATACTTTCGGATACCCCATCTCGGGCGTAGTTGCTTAAGATCCCCGAGGCCCAATCACGCCATATATTTGACGGGTGATTTCTCATACTACATGGCACCTAGAGATGTATCATTAGATCTGAAACCTCCATGTTGGGGCCCTCTCTGAAATCCTCTTGTGGTTTTCTCCATCTCCATTTGGTTCTCTCGTTGTGCTATTCTTTGTAAACGAGCGTAATAGTGCAGTTTGAGTTAGTGTAGGGCTGCCAGATGATGTAGTTTGCAAACAGAAGCTTGTGGGACTGAACTAACTACGCCAACACATCGGGTGGCCTAATGAACACTAGTGGAGGATTTGTTTTGGTTCCTTACACTCCCCATGCTTTCGGGCTACCCCGTCCGGGCATAGTCGCTTAAGAGCTTTGAGGCCCAAACACACCATATCTTTGATGGGTGATTTCTTGATACCGTGGCACCTAGAGACATCTCATAAGATCCAAGACCTCCATGTTGGGTCCCTATACAAAAGCCTCTCGGCAGTTTTCTCTGTCTCCATCCGGTTCTCTTACTATGCTTTATTGTTTGCAAATGCACGTAATAGTGAAGTCTCGAGTCGGTGTAGAGGGTCAGCTGACGATGTAGTTTACAAATGGAAGCTCGTGGGATGAAAATAACTATGCCAACACTTTCGGGTGGCCTAGTGAACACTAGTAGAGGATTTTTTTGTTCCCTACGCTCTCGTGCTTTCAAGCTACCTTGTCTGGCATAGTCTCTTAAGAGCCCTGAGGCCCAAACACGCCATATCTTTGACGAATGATTTCTCAGACTCCATGGCACCTAGATACATCTCATTAGATCCAATACCTCCACTTTGGGGACCTCTATTAAATTCTCCCATGGTTTTCTCTGTCTCCATCCGGTTCTCTCGTTTGTCTTATTGTTTGTAAACACACGAAATAGTGTAGTCTCGAGTTAGTGTATGGTCATTGTTAGACGCTGTAGTTTGCAAACGAAAGCTCATGGGACCAAACCAACTACACGAAAATGTCGGGTGGCTAGGTGAACACTAGTGGATGCTTCATCTTGGTTTGTCTCGAGTCGGTGTAGGGCTACCAGACACCGTAGTTTGTAAACGTGAAGCTCATGAGACCAAACCAAATATGCCAACACATCGGGTGGCACAGTGAACACTAAGGAGGCTTCATTTTGGTTCCCTACACTCCTCATGCTTTTGGGATACCCCATCCGGGTGTAGTCGCTTAAGAGCCCTGAGGCCCAAACATGTCATATCTTTGACGAGTGATTTATTGGACTCCATGGCACCTAGAGATGTATCGTTAGATCCAATACCTCTAAATCGGGGAACTCTATTATAGCCTCTCACGGTTTTCTATCTCCATCGTGTTCTCTCGTTGTGCTATTGTTTGCAAACACATGAAATAGTGTAGTCCGAGTCGATGTAGGGCTGTAAAGACACTGTAGTTTGCAAACGAAATCTCATTGGACCGAACCAACTATGCCAACACATCGGGGTGGCCGTGCGAATGCTAGTGGAGCATTCATTTTGGTTTCCTATGTTCCCCGTTCTTTCAAAGGCTACCTCGTCCAGAATAGTCGCTTAAGAGCCCTAAATGACTAGATTGGCTTAAGAATGGATTTGATTGGGGTATGTCTAAGAACACACGGGATTTATCAATTACCTAGTAAATCTTTCTTGTTTAGTTTTGGATGGGAGTCAGCTGGCCTACGGCTTAGTGACCTTGCATTCATTGATAATTTATGTTATGATAAACCCATGGATGCTTTCAAAAGCACCTTAAGAAGGATAGGGGTAGTCATCAAGCCTAGTGAAGGGTGTGATGTGATTTCAAATAACTTGAAATGCTTATAGATTTCAAGGTAATAACACGAATTGACAGATTAGACAATCAAGAATCATTGAGTGTCTAAATCAGAATGTCATTGCATATGGAGACATTCTCAAGCATTAGAGTAATGTATATGGAGAGACATTCTCAAAATATCAACAAATGAAAGGCATCAAATTGTGACGATTGTTGGGTGTTTTAATAGGGGAGAAGACTACAAAGCATAGAAGAATGTAGTAAGTGCATGATAAGATATGAACCAGTACAAAGAGACCATGAGCAAGAAGAAACACAAGTAAGGTAAATACACATATACACATTGATAAATTGAATGAATAATTACTTAGATTAGGTAACTCTTTATATACATACATTATATCAATATTGATTTCCAAATTTTGATGCATAGTATACATTGAAATGATAGTACATGTACATCACCAATAAATGAAAAAATAATCCATAATGTCTTAAATATTGTCAAGTGCACATCATATTAGATTCATGCAAAAATAATCTCAGAAATGTAAGGTCTCATACAAAATTATCAAGTTCCAAATAGTATTTTAATGTGCATAATAAATACAAAAATGGCCAAATAGGTCATATACCATCAAGTTCAAATGCCATATAGGCATACATACAATTCCATGCACATAGGCATACAATAACAATGTCATGTAAGACATATATTTCCTACTCATCAAAATCTATCCCTCTCTTGACCTTGCTCAAAGAAGGACCTCCCTTAGACAAAGATGGAGATCCATGAGATGACTTTGGATCATCTGAGCCCATGCTTCAAGTCCTCTTCCACTGAATACTCACCTGTAGATGAGCCTGTAAATGCAAACAATGTTTTTTTGTCAAAACTTAATTTATATATGTTTTCAACATGTATTTAAGACCATGCTAGAATGAAAGAATTTATATAAATACACAAACTTACCGCAAGTTGTCAATCACGCCGAATTTACATCTCATGCTTAGATGAGTCATTGAGAGCTCTTGCAGTACAAATGGGGGTACAAAGATGACGAGATGGAGGAGTCTGTGCCCTCGAAGTCAAAATGGAGGGGGTTGAAGTTCCCTACATACACATAAGATCAGAAAATCTAACATCAGAATTAGTGAAAATAGAGCTAAGTACATGTATCTACATAATGACAATATTTTAACTAATTTTATCAATATAGAACTATTGTTTTTACCCCACCATGCCTGTGAATCAAATAAACATGGCTGCTATCTCATGAGGTAATTCCTGCATATACACAATGAAAGACATTACTAACATGTCATTTAACATAATATGAATTACGTGAGAAATTTAACAAAATTTACGTGTTTTTTAATACCTCGGTGAGTTGATGTGCGATGAAATCACAACGGCAACATCTTTATCTACTTTTCGCAGAGATGGTGGGGTGTCTAGTGAAGTCAACATCTTTATCAAACATGTATATCACGTGAGTTAGATGGACATACAAGAACATACATATATTTGACTTCAAAATATATATTTATATATATACATACATACATACATACACACACATGTATGTGAAAATTTTACATAATTAACTTTCTAAATTACCTCTATGAATGTATGTGTATGCATAGTGCTCGTCGCCAGGGTCAAGATGAAGATGCGCCTCCTGTGCACTTTGTAATATAAATGCATGTACATGTACAAATACAATTATTTCAAAAGTTTAACATATATAAGTAAATCAGTACTCCAAACTGTTTGTAACACACATAACAAAACATAAAAAATTTACCTGTGAAGGTGACGCTGATGAATGTAATCCAAATGTCTCACTCAAAAGGACATCTGACATAGTGACATTATCATGTTCATCCCTAGCACCAGGTGCACCAAAATCAGTACGCATGAAAGTATCATCCTCCTCGGGCCCCAAACATATGCTACCACATGACGAGCAAAGATGTGGCCTCATGCTAGTACTCCATGAGGGAATACTTTATGTACCTCCACGAGCATCTGGCTCAGAAATCTCCCTCATATGTCGAACAAGGGTCGCAGATAGCCCCTGAAGCACGTGGAGTGTATCAATATCTATTGTATCCTTCATTGCTTGAGGGACAATCTTAGGGTGAGGGGGCTTCATGTAGGAATCTACCCTACTGAATAGGTGCATGTTGTGCACCTGGTCGATCCTGTGCATATCCTTTTCCTCAGCCCTGGAAATCTTAGAAATCAAAATAATTTGGGATCTTGTTGAGGATAAACTCACAATAGATTTTCCTTAGAAAGTATAGTGGCACCTTATTGTTATTACAAGGTGGAAAATCAAACACCATCCATCATCGGTCCCAAATATTATTTTTAATCAAATTATTATTACACCAATGGATGGGAAATCGTTTACATGTCAATGGAATAGGAAAATTAGTGTGGGGGTTCGTGAATAAGGCACATATGAGTTCTTTTGAAATTTCTTTTTTCTTTACATCCACATATGACAATTTTTTGGAATAATAAACCCTACAACCCTCTCTGTAAGTTGTCCAACGATCAATTTTCCCCATTTCCGTGTCAATTTGAACAAGTAATGCCTCCAATGTGTTTGCAAGAGAGGTGTGGTGGGGGTTTGTAGATTGTGAATCCCTCATTGTTTTGATTAAATCCTCAATTTCAATTTTGTTTTCAACTATTTGGGCTGCTAAATCTTCTTGACTACCCGAGGGATGTTGAGCAATTGTGGGAGTGTTAGGAGGGATGATAGGAATAACAAGGTTTGGTTGTGGTTGATTCCCTCGACCTCTAACTGTAACAATAAAAAATATGTATTCAATTCAAATTTTAATCTATAATTATCATATTTCAATGCAATTTTGAGAAAAGAATTATGCTTACCTCTTCTCCGTGGCACCATCGTCGATTCAGATCTTCCCGCGATCCGTAACAATCATTTGAGCTTGAGATCTAGTCGAATAAAAAATGCAAGGGCACGGTTAAGCTCTGAAACTCACATTCGAGGGAGGTAAAATGATAGAGGATCGGGCTTTTTTTTTTATAGTAGGCATCACGCGTGCGCGTATTACGTTATGCTTTCGGTGATTACCGAGCCAAACAAATTAAAATGCGAGTGCATTTTGCTTTTTTTAGATTCTTGTCCTCTTTTTGGCCCCCCAACTTCATGCACTTACCCCATGCTCTTTTGTACCGTGATGGATTTGGAGAATTTTCATCAAAGGGTTGTGTCATGGGATAGGTCACCATGCGAGTTGCATCCATTTATTTCAATATGACGGACAAAGGTTCATTAAGAGGAGTGAACATTCTACATTTAGGTGGTGATTGAATAGGTCCTTTGGTCAATTTAAAAGGTTGACCGGTTTGAACCGTTTGCACACGTTTGGAATCTGTGATTCTGTCTCCCACCATGTTCTTGTTTTTGTTGAATATTTTTGGCTTTTCTATAGGTTTAATGCTTTGGTTATCTTTAGAGTGTGATTTAAGAGTTCCTTTGGCAATAAGGGCTTTCTCTATTTGAATTCCCTTCTCAATAACCTCCTCGAAAGTGTGAACACAATGCATTTGAAGGTGGAAAGTGATGTCTGGATTTAGATTGGGCACAAAGATACTCACAAGCTGCTTTTTAGGGAATGTACAAGGGAAGTGACTGCTATCCCTCTCCATCTTTGTAGGAAGCTAGAAAATGTTTCATTGGGACATTGTTTAGTGCCACACAAGTCTTCCATGGTTATGTCACTTTCTATATTGTATGAGAAGTGTCGTACAAATATTTCTGCCAGATTCGGGCCATGTAAAGATAGACCCCTGAGGTAAGCGAGTAAACCATTCTAAGGCTTGGCCCCCTAGACTCTTTGGAAAGAGTTATATGAGGTAGTTGTCACTGTAGGCCACTTCTTGGCATGCCATATAAAAATATTTTACATGGTCTCGTGGGTCACCCTTCCCTCTGTATTTGTCAAATTTCAGTGTATGTCAAACTTTTTAGGGAAAGGTTGAAGTGTCATAGTTTTGTCAAATGGATAGGGACATAGCTCTTCATATTGATATTTTCTGCTATTTCCCACAGTGCTCTCTTGGAGGCTTGTAAGTGTTTCCCTCATGGATTGCATTTCTTGAGCGAGTAATTGTTCTTTGGTAGGAGAAGTAGGGATATATACATGATGATGCTCCATATTGTCTTCTCCTTGATTTTCCTTTGAAGTTCACTAATTTTGACCTTAGGCTTTGTCTTTTAGACATTCTTGTTTGTTTCTTTTTGTACATGAGAGGTTAACAAGGCTAATTGTCGACTAAGGTTGCTAATTTTTGCTGAATAGTGACTTCTTCTTCCAAAGGTTCCTCTTCTTCTTCATACTATGGAGGTTGTTCAACATTTTCATGTTCGATTCTAACTTTACGTGGTACTTTAATGAAAGGTATTCTATATCCCACTACATTATCATTTCCTACGTTGGAGGTAGAAGCATGTCCATGTGTTAAAATATCATCCATGTTGATAAGAGGTCGCTCCTCGTCATTAGCATCATTTGTAGGTGGGATTTTTTCTTATTTAATAGAAATTTTGGCTTCCAATTGTACAACTTGTGCCAGCACCCTATCCTTGTTTCAAAAAAGAATTCATCTAACAAGGTGGGGTTGAAGTCAAATTCCACATGTGGGGATTCCAACTCGTCACCACTATGATCTATCATGTCTTCTACCTCTTTTTCTGTGGAAAATAAAGGCCCAAGATCATGGCCAATAAAAGGGTTTGACCCTTATTTGTTTGAGGCTTCCCAAGTTTGTGCTTGTTGTGCTTCTAATGTTTTCTTTTTGAGCCCTAATCTTGTTTTAGGAGCCATGATGTGTAATAGTTTCACTAAGGTATCTTATGAATGTGTTCAAAGATTTGTTATCAAACCTAAGTGAAATGTAAAAATAATGTCAAGAATATGAATGAGTATAAATGTTAAAGTACCAATGTGATAAAGTGATAAGTCAATAGTGACACAATGTTTGGTACCAAGCCTATCAATCGAATGAAGTACTTCCTAGGTTTGTTTCAAAAAGGTAGTTGGTGTTGTAAGATAATTAACAAGATGTCCCTACTTATGTCGAGTTCAAAGACATGAACAAGGCATAAGTAATAACAAGAAGTTAATGCGACCTCCTAACAAGGTATACTAGAAGCAAGTCCAAATTCAATTAATACCTATATCCCAAAAAGTGCTAGTTATGATTGTGAGTGACACAACAATGTCACCAAGATATGTTAACCAAAATTTGTGAGAAAGTAAGGTATTGATATCAAGATGATATTGATATAACACACACAAGTAGTAACACGTAGCACCTTTCAAAATTGAGGTAGTAATGGAATCAAACTAAAAGCTTAGAGTATAACTAAGAATTGTTAAAATGTGTATAGTGTAGCCTTACAATGCAGATATTTAGGTCAAGTTTACAAGAAACAAGACGTAAATATCAAAATTGTAGTGATATGATATAAACAAGGTAACCTTTCCAAGGAAGTTCAAGATGATGAACCATGCCTAACTATGATGATGATCTTGACATGGGTATCAAGATCACAAAGGCTACCAATGATATGAATATGTCTCCACACACTTTAGATGTTTAACTTACCCAACCGTAAACATGGATGGGCGTAAATGGACAAAAAGTGGCAGAAACAATCAATTGATAATGCAAAGGTAGTCACTCTTCTTTTGATCAACAAAGTGTCAAAAGAACGTGAAGGAAGTAGATCAAAATGGGGATGAAAAATGTTGGCTTTACTTTGGCAGAGTTTCACCTCACCTTAAGGCAAGTGAAAAACTAAGCAAAAGTAACACTTCCCATGTTTCGTGATGAATGATGGCTCACAACTCAAAACTATTTTGAAATGGTCAAAGTGGGCTCCTAGCCAAAGATATCTTCCTAGGTGGCTCTCTCAACTAGGTGTTACAAAGTTGTCTTAAGCGAGCTTGATTTACCCAAAAAGTCGCAATGAATAATTTGGGAGTATCTCGGCTTTACTTTACCCCCTTCAAGCACAATAGGCAACTAGTGTGTCTATGTGTACTATCACTGGGGTCACCATATGACAACCGGTAACGCTAACTCACAAGGAACAACTAGTCAAGTAGGTTATGCAGAGCACTTCCCATTTTTTCCACAAGGTTCCCTCTTGCGTGGACTACTTTGGGGTTCCTAGGACCACCCCCATTGTTGTAGCTTAAGGCTTATGCTAAAGGGGTTATGTCCTAGTTTTAAGCGGACGGGACGTACCCTTATCCGAACTTGTAAATATAATGTTTTGAATGTGGTGTTCTTTTTATCTTGTTTAATTTTGATGTGGTTTGCTTGAACACCTTTTGGCAACCTGCATAGAAATTGTATTAGTAGTTTGATTTTGTTTCAATCCACCTTTCTTTGACAAGCGTGTGTTTTGGTTCTGCACAACGGGTTAGTGATTTTCCATAAAAAGAATAAACATCATTTCTAATTCTCAAGATCATCCAAGGATGCAAGAGAAGAGCATACGTGACATTTTTTAGAATCCAAGAATTTTACCAAATGGAAAACAATTAATTCAAAACACACCAATTTAACTCATTTCTACTCAATTAGGACATTCTCAACATTTTCAAAGTGCAAAAAGACCTAAGAATCATTTCTGATTCCCAAGATCACCCCAAAGGATGCGAGGGAAGAGCATACGTGACCTTACTCTTATAAGAAAGCATGCAAAGTCTATCTAGTCTAGCAAAAGCATGTAAACATACCTTGTAGAAATAGGCATTAATTAGATAAAACCTACAAAGAAGTTAGCACTTTAACACACAAGATTTGAGAAAATTGGAATGTGCAGGCCAATTCAAACCGAAGCACCTACGTGCAGGTTTAGGCATGTGTGTGCAAGTTAGGAGGTTGTGCCCCTCTATGTTATTCGAGTTCACAAAGTGCACCTGCGCCACCCGAGAGGTGTCTGCACCAGTATTATGGTATGTGCACAAGGGTAGACAAAAGAGGTATGGAATTCCAATAGTGTGCCTGTGCCACCCGAGAGATGTCTATGCCTCGGTTAGGGTATGTGCGCCGGTAGTAAGCTAAACAGATGTACAACACTCGATAGTGTACCCGTGTCACCTAAGATATGCTTGTGCTAGGGTTAGGGTATGTGCGCCAACTTAACGGTTTTCCAACTACAAAGAAGGTATAATACGAATAGAGTCTCATGCGCGGGTTTGATGTGCCTATGTTAGGGTTAGTGTGTCTACGGCAGGGTTTAGTGTGCTTGCGCCCTCATGCATTCAAAATACGGAAAAAGACACAAAATATCTCACAACCCATTAGAATGATAGCTCTAAATGAGAACCTACACATATAATACTAGCAAAATCCTAATAAATTGAACATTATTTGCCATATGTGTATATCAAAGGTTAGCCAAAAACAATAGAATTCAAGCTAGAATGTTAAGGGACTAAGGGTCCGTCACACCAGAATGTCAAATGTGTGCATGGTTTAATTTAGCAAAGTTAAGAAAGTTAGAACTAACACCTAGTAGTCCTATAACCAAACTAAATCAAATTCAATGCACCATCATGCTTAGAGCTTAAGCAAAACTAATCTACTAACATCCTTGCATTAGAACATGAACAAATATTCAAACTAACATGTTAATCTATTAATCTCTATCTCTATTGAATGCTAAAAATGAAATGAACCTACTTAGATCCTTAGCAATCAAAGGTTTGATTGTATGTTTGAATCCCAAGGTTTTCAAGAATGGAGTCTTGTCAATCCATGGCTACAAGACCATTTGACATATCCCCATATGACTTCAAAACTTGGATGGATGAATACAAGAAATTAAAGTAGCTAGCCTCTCCAATGAAGAATGCTCCAAGATGAAAAAATGGCTATAGTGTATTTGTTATATGCTTCACTTTTGTTTCTCAAGGAATAGGTGTAAGTGTAAAGGTAGGAGGAGGGATCTTTATATAACCCAATGGATAGAGGAATCTCTACATCCCTTTATATGTGGGATAATAGAGATGTTGAGTTAGTTGTGGATAAGGGGGTTTAGAAAGGGTTGAGTTAACTTTAGAAGAGTTTAATTTATCCTTTAGTGACTCATGTGGATAAAGGGGGTTTATTAATTAACCAAAGTGATTAATTAATAGGTGTGCAAGCTTATAAAAGCTTTTTAGAGGAATATTAGCATGATTTAGACTATAGAAGAGAATTAAATCAACTAAATAATGATTTATTGGTTTAATGAAAGGGGAAGCTAATTAATTAATAATAATTAATTAGTTTAGATAGAAGGAAGGATTAATTAACGAAGGTCGTTAATTAGGGTATTTGTTGAATAGAAGACTTAATTAATTAACGCCATGTAATTAATTAATGATGATAGGAGAGAAGATGAGCACTTTGTTGAAAATATGTCACCAATTTACGGGAAAGGGGATAATTAGCAAAATTTAAGTATTTAAATTGTTCAGTCTAAATTATAAGTGTCTATAGTTCTTACCCCGAATATGCTAAGCTACAACTTAGACTTATTATTTTTACAAACAATTTTTGATCATCTAGTACAAGATTTCTTACACAATAGATTATTATCACTTTTATGTATTTCAATGTGTTCTCTCTTTCACTCTCTTCTTTTCATCTAATTAGAACTCTTCTTGCTCAATCAATCTGCCACACCGATGTTCTTCTTATCTAATATTCTTCACATCATTTTTCATGTGTTACTCCTTTCTTCACTCTTTTTTTTTTTTTTCTATAACTCTATTACATTGAATGAATTGCCTTCTAAATTCAGCATCAACACTATTAACTTTAAATTTCTACTATATGCACAATCAACCCATTCCATTTTTCAATTTGTTTGTTGTGCACCTTTTTGTGCTATGTCACCTGAAAAATTAGACTATTAAATGTGTGCAACTAACTCCAAATGTTACTCTTGCTATATAAATTTATGAGACGTTTCCTAAAAATAGATTTCTCATATTTATAGGATTTCTAACATGACCAAGATGCGTGAGCCAAATTATTCTATGATATTTAATTTTTCCTTGAGATTAGGAATTACATAGAGAACTACAATCGTATTTACACAAATTTAACAAGTGTTAAATGTTGATAGCTAAAGTATAGATTTCATCATTTTTATGGAGCTCAAGTCATATACTCAGCCAAAATTGCCAATCAATCAAATCACCATCAATCTTGAACAAAAAATATCTCTTGTCCATTTTTTAAATCAATTTGATTGTCCTCGAGCCCTGTTCAATTCATACTTGTTCAATCTATGGATTTCCTTAGCTTTTCTTTGAAATTTTCATTGTGTCACAACTCTATCCTTTGATCTACGGTTTTCTTCTTTCTTGAGGATTTTTAGTTATCCATGGCTTTCTTTTTACTTCATGGCTCTTTCAATGTTACATGGATTTCCTTTTTTTCTTCCTTCCACGGATTTTTTCTATGTCCGCGACTCTAACCTTTTACTTGTGATTTTTTATACTTTGTATCCTTTATAGTTCTCGGTGGCTTTCCTACTTATCGGCGACTTCATTTAGATTCCCTTACTCTGTATTTTTACCTTCGCCTTCCCTTTCTTGCGTGGCTCTTCCTTCACACCTCGTGGCTTCACCTTTCTCACTCGTGGCTCATCCTCTAGCTTTATGTTCACTTTACGGCCTCATTCCTTTATCCACGACCTTCATCGGGATTCTACAACTTCTTCTAGAGTTTCGTAGTTTCTTGCATTCTTTAGCGGCTAAATCCTTATGTCTTCACTTACACAAAAATGAATTAAGGCCCTTATAAATTATTCTTGGTCATCTTGAAGCCTCTTTAAGCTAACACTACCAATCAACATTCATCTATCTCACTTGCTCACTTCACTAATTAATCCTTTTACCACCAATGTCGGGTTTGACATCAAATACTTTTTCCATCAATGCAACTTGAAATCAATGACAACACATATGACAATGAAAAAGATTCAACATTTTTACACTTGTGGAGGTAGCTAGGGTTTGTGTTATAGGTTACAAGTATCTTCGACAATCCAAGTGTGAATATCAAGAAAATAAAAGGAAGTGATATCGAAATTGTAACAAAACAAAATAAATCGATCCTAACCCTCTAAGTAGTCATCGGTTCCCACAAATAGTCTCCAAGACCGGTGTGCACTGTCGAACACCAGTGCACCCATGTCCAACATTACTCTTAGGATTCATATTTTACAAAGAGTATTAACAACATAGTTCTATCCCTATTTAGCACTTTACATCACCTAGACCAGTTTTAGATTGCATAGGATTCTCTGCTAGGTTATCTCTCTCTCTCTCTCTCATTTAATTGTATGATTGAGTTTGTTTGAGTGCTTATCCTTTGTATATCTATTGTATTTTAGTATATCGCTTACTCCGCAATTATATTTAATCTATTTTTTATTAAATCATTTGGTGAACCCACTTTTCTTCAAACTTCTTGCCCTAGGATCCCCAAAACCCTCATGGCTAAGAAGAGGTCCTCATCTCCTAAACACCATATGGCCGATACATGCTTGAACCCTATCTTTGATGATGTTGTTGTGCATGCTGAATTTTTAACATTTACTGAAATTCTCAATGTGATCCTTACTTTGTCCAACAACTTATTACTTTCCAAAACACCCATCCTTATAACTTTCACAACTCTAGCATTTGCATAGTATCTCCTGACCAAAACTTTACTTCATGTTTTCCTTTCTCTCCCATAGTCACCCATGTTGTTGTAACTTCTTCCACTCCTCTTATAGCACATGATAGTATTACTGGAAATTATTTGCTTGATTATGTTATTGGTTCTGATGATATGGATGTCAATACTTTTACTTCTAATATTGAAAATGTACATGTTCATGATGTTATTTCTACTAGTATTTAAGATGAATGTAAAGTTGTATCTCCTACTCTTCCTAATTTTGAAAATGTTTCTAATGAATTCAATGATAGAACTAATATTATTTCTCTCACCACTTCTTTTTATGTTGATGATTTTGATGAACTACTTTCTTGTGAAAATATGTCTGATAGTGATGTAGACTATGCTTTTGATCATGAACATGTTAGTAATGATGTTACTTCTCTTATGAATGTTGAATGTGAATTTACTACTCCTCTTTCTTCTCTCTCTAAAGTTGTTACTCATGATGATTCTACACCTCTTATCATATCTTCTGAATCTACTTCTAGCATTCCCATAGATCTTCCATGTTCCTCTCCTCTTCTCACACCTCTTTCTTCTACTTCTAAAATTGTTGCACATGATGATTCTACTCCTACCACTAGTACACCTCTTCTTATTTCTTCTAAGTCTACATATAGTGCTATCATTGAGCCTCAAAGTTCCTTTCCTCTTATACAATTGTTATTCATGATGATTCTAATTTTACCACTAGTACACCTCTTATTATTTCTTCTTAATATACATCTAACATTCCTATAGAGCCTTCATGTTATTCTCCTCCTCTTCCACCTCCTTCCACATCTGCTCCTTCTTCTCATATTCCCATGATCACCGACAATGGAAAAATCCAACCTCTTAATATATCTCTTATTTCACATGGCATTCCTTCACATGATATTTTATCTCTCATGCATGTTATTGGCACATTGCAATCTCAAGTTCATATTCTCACTCTCAAAGTAAATCCTATTATGATTCTATTGATAATAATTCTCTACATGGAAATCATATTCCTAAAAAGATTCAGAATTCTGCTTTCTCAAAGGACTTCATCATGCCTAACTTCTCATGTTTTGATGGCACTGGAAATCCTTATATACATCTTAAGCATTATCATTCTACCATGTCTAATTATTCTAATGGTCTTTATTACTCAAAGTATTTTTCATATTTTTATGATCATGCTCTCCAATGGTACACTCATTTGCCTTACGGTCCATTAGTACTTATAATTATGATATGAAGGATGTTTTTCTTAGATAATTCATTTCAAACAATGGTCCTAAGGTTACATATGAACACTTTCCTTCATTGCATCAAGGAATGAAAGAACCAATTGTAGATTACATTTTACACTTTAATTCTTATATGCATCAGTTATTATTTGATCCCATTTATTTAGAAAAGAAATTTATCTTTTGTCGTGGCTTAGTTTTTGCATTGAAAGAAAAATTACTGTGATACATGTGAATATTTTACACTCTTAAGTTACAAATTTATTGATTTAGAAAATTATTTAATTCTTGCACATGTTATATAACCCCTTCTACCTCTTATACTACTTCTACTACTTCTTCATCTACTTCTCCTTCTCCTCTTCCATCCATTAAGTTTCATCCATGGTCACCATCTCCTCCTCCTTGTAAGAATAATTCTTCTCCTCCACCATGTCAAAGATACACCTAAGTCTTTTCCACCTCCTACTTGTGAACCATTACAATTCCCACATAATCCAAAATATCATGATGCCTTTCATTCTTTACTTGAAAAGTGCTTAATCCACTTACCTCTTGATGAGAATCACCACCTCACAACTTGCAACGTCAAGCATGATCACCCTTTCTGTAATTTCCAACGCATAAATGGTCACATCGTGATAATGATTTGTGTGTTCTCTATGATCTCTTGCAACAATTAAAAGACAAGTGTTTCATTGTTTCCCACTCACCATCTCATGATTGTTCTCTTTCTCCTATCCTACATAAGCGTTCTTCCACCTCTTTTCACTAATCTCCTTCACCTCCATATAAAGTTGTCATTTTTCCACCAAGGTTATCATCTCATTCTTCAAAAATTTCTACACTACCTCACCGGCTTCCTAAGCCTCTTACTTCACACTTCCTCCCACCGCACCTTCTATTCTAGTTCCCATTCTATCTCGACATCCAATTTGGCACTTATTCTATGTTTTTGTTGTTTCAATGCTCCATTTATGTCTTTCAGCCTCTTAACCTTTGGTATAAGACATTCACTCTTCATTTCATTACCATATGACGCACTCTCATGCTACGAGGCTGACACTTGAATGTTGAGAGAATATTACATCTACGAATCTCTCCTTTCGTACCTCGTGTGTTTTGCTTCATGTCATATCTTTTCTAGCATCTCCTAACATGTGACAAACCCATTTCCCGATGACACACTCTTGTTCTATGGTTCATTCTTGACTGTTGAGGGGGCATTTATAAATGAACCTCATTCTCACACTGGGGAAATCGCTCATCTTCCCCCCTCTTCATCATAATCACATGTGATTACAACCATTGTTTTACATTCTCTCATCATACAAATACCAACACATCATTATTCCATTCTCTTATATTGTCTAAGTAACATTTCTCTTTCACATTATCTATTATATTATATCACATACATCTATTTATATTCATCACATACTATGTTCTTCATTCTCATTCAAATAAAAACCTTATTCTAAACATTGCTTATTTATTTTCCACATCATCATACATTTTAAATCAAAGAAACCATTTCAAAAATACATATCAACCCAAAATTCAAGAAACAATCATAACATCATATACCAACGCATGCCAACAACACAAATGATATCCCCTCCCCTACCGCTCTTGCTGCTAGTGTACTCGGTCTCGTACGAGCCTCATCACGCTCACTCAATAACACGATAAAGGTGGCTACTACTATATCCACTCATTTCTGTTATATCCATGTGGCTCATGTTATATCCATGGTATACGCGGTTCTACTATAATAGAATCTAGGCCTAAAAATAGAACTCCACTTTTTTCCCCTAAGTAGTTGGAGAGTGTGGAATGGTAGTTTCCCCTATAGTTTAGGGTGATTTTTTTCCATGTGGAATATAACATACATTCCCGCCATTAATTTTTGGTTATTTTATAGGAAATATTATTTTTATTTACTTGTAAATAGCCATAACAATCCAATGGGATCCTATAATATATATCTCGTGGGGTATTTTTGAGGAAAGTAATTAAAAACATGAAACTTGAAAAGCGATAAATGTTCCTAAATCGAGGTCAAAAAATATTTTTCCACACATATTATATTTGACTACGAGACCCATCATCCATTGTTCCTTTTAAAATGGATTTAGTACTAAAATATATAAAAGAACAAATCAAAATTTTGTTTATGATAAATCTAGAAGAATATTTATTATTCATCAATAAAAACTTGTTTCTTTTCCAAAAATGGAAATTAATGAAATATTTAGCAATTTTTTGTGGTATTTTTCATATAATATTTAAGCGAAGTGATCTAGGTATACATACATGTCTAATACCATGTAAGTGAATGAAAACATTTTCCATGGGAATTCCATTCTCGACTTCCACAATGATGATATCCATTGATGGAAATCACCATTTCTTGCACACAATCAATCGACCACTCTAGGTAATTTATTTTCCACTTGTGGGTATGCACTAAAAACCTTCTCCATACCTCGTTGATATCAACATCATAGCCACCACCATTAACACCATCCATCCCATATCCAAATCCATCCTTGTCTTCTCGCACTTTATTACAGCGTTTGCCTTCAACTTATTCTTGTTCTACAATTACAAGAGCTTTTTTATTTATAATAATCACATTCGACATCGCAGGATATTTTAAAATTTTCCATAAGTTATGGGTCAAAGCATGGTGTTGTGTCCCACTCATTGTACCTAAAATATAAGTGGGAAATGTGGCGGGGTGGGAAATCGGGGTGTTCACACAAACACCCTCTTTGTATGACCCCCGCCATGTAAGCGTGACGTTTATGCCATGTATGGCATGGAAAGGTGTTCGTACAAAAACGGGGTTTACGTGAACCCCCATTCATGCGAACCCCCCAGTTTATATATTGGATGTGGCATGGAGGATTTCACTTTTCCTTCACCCACCTCCTTCACATGAAGCAAAGAGCCAACATAGACCATTTTGGATCCCACAAATCCCACAACCAACCCCGAGCTATTTCTAGCCATCAAAAATCCTACATATCTAGTAGTTGACTCCAAGAGAGTTCCTCAACCTGATAGGTATGTTCAATTTTTTTGTTTTTGTAAAAAATGGGTAAAAAAAAGAAACCCTAGTTAAAACCCCAATAAATCTCTTGTATCATGACCAGGCTTCACAAATTTCATTGTTCACTGGAATCACGAGTATGTTGTGGTCTTCTTTCAATGTGTTTATTAACATGGAAATTACTTTTTTAGGAACCTAGCAGAGAAGTTATACCTATTATAGTTGAACAGAGTGTTCATTTTGCATTGAAAGAAATGTAATTACACAACCAAATATCGACTATTACCTGGATAGGAAAATATTGATTCAAGTATATATATATATATATATATATATATATATATATCCACACTAGTCCTAATCCAATAAGCATATTATTCTTGTCATTTATCTCGTAATTATATCTATAATTAAGTTTATCTTGTCTGAACTACACGTAATGTTCTCCATCAAATGTAGAAAAATTATGTCAACATGAGCTTGCTTGATGTCCCATTTGTAACCAAGATTCCACCAATGCATTTTATAATTTTGATTAAAATCGAGAATTCACACCCACTTACAAACAGTTTTCTGTAAGTAATATTTTTTTGCTAATGATTGACACTATTTTTGATGTTGCAAGTTGAGGACCACCATTGATGTCTGAACCTTGTAAATTATGGTTGACATAGGAACCTGATTTCTATAAGACAAACTATAAAATCCACATGAATTATATCTCTTAATAGGATTCAACAACCTTGGTCTTCTGTTATCTGTATCCATTATACAATGGAAGGATTAAGCAGCCTTAAGATTGTGTCAAGTATTTTATGTGGCATAAGTTATTCATATTATGTTTTTTCAAGGTTTCCTAAGGGACTACCTCACCTTCTCAGCAGCCCCCTATCATATTTTTTCACACGCTTTTGTCGTCAAGTATCTAGTGTTCATATGAGAGGACTACTGTCATTCATGTTTATGTGGGTCAGCTCTTTCAAGTTGTTAATGTTTTGTTTTGATGTGGGTCCTCTTGCAACGCCATGGGAAAGGTCCAGTCTACTTCATTTCATGGTTGTAGTTGTTGTTCCAATAGAGTTGCAGCAATCCCAGTCTAAAACTAACACAGAAAAGCCTTCCAGATGGAAAATATGCATCAAATTGATTCTAGAAGTATGTACTTATGCAACAACTATTTACTCTTTTCATTCAGAAATAGGATTCCCCATGGCCTAATAATTTTTTTGTATGGATTGTGAATATATTTGAGCCTTGATAAATTGATTTAACTATTTTTCTTGTAGAACCTTATACAATTAGAGCAAGCAGCAACATAAGAGTGTACTACTACTTTTATTGGAAGTGGATTGATTTAGCTTTGATGAAAACATTCCTCATGGAACAAATTTCCCAAAAGCTAATTTTCCACTTCGTAGTGCCCACTCCTCTTCGACATTGTTCTATCTTGATATTGAGACTATTGGACTGATGTTTAGACATTTGATTATGATACATTGATTAGTAGATGATAGATTATATTGATATGTGGATTATTGACACTATGATGTTATGTTTTATTATGATGCACTAGATAGTGATGTTAGACAATTGATATATGTTGATTTTCATGATATGGATTTCCTACTGACACATCATGTTTTGGGATGTTTTGAGTAGAATTGTAATCTTATGGATGTTATGTTTAGAGTTTGACATATTGATGGAAAATAGAATTGTTAAATGTTGAATGATGAACATTGATTTTATATGCATATGTTCTCGATGTTGTTAATACGACCAAAAGGCCATAGAGGTATTTGTTATGTGCAATAATTTGATCACAAACATCAAAGGAGATAGGGGACCAACCACGGAAGGATGTCGAGCATTGAGCAACGAGGCCAAAATTGACAACTTGTGTAATGTTGTTTAGTGTGTGTTTTACATGTCTTGTTTGGAAGTCTCCCATGGGGTGATTTCACATATGTGGCCATGGGGTGAATTGTGTCCCTTTCTTTAATTTTTGTATGTGTTTATTTAAGTTTTGTGTATTTAAATTTAGAAAATTTGTCACTTTATTAACATGTGTAAATGTGTGTTTATTAGACTTAACCCTTCTTGTTTTGTTTAACCAAAGTAGAGATGTGACTAATAGTGATGATGAGATATTTTAGTCCTTGTGTAAGTGGAATTTATGTTGATTTGGGAGTTTTTTACTCCACCCCAAGTTCAAAATTAGGATTTTGACTTGGGGTGCACTTTTGAGACTTTTGGGACAATAAAGACTTGTCTCATGCCTCTTAATTTGACCCAACTACCTACGTATGGGTTGGGAAGCTTAATTTTGAATTCTTTATCCACTTTTGAGTGTAAGAGAAGAAAATCATTGCACTTTGTTTCTAATCCAATTTATTATGTCCCTTGAAAGCATGGTGTGCAAGTTTGAGCCATGTGGGTTGTCATAGTCCTTGCTTGTGCATTGATGTTTCTTGGTCTTGGTGTGTTGACTTGAGTGTGGGGATGGGGAATGATGAAGTGGAATCCTACATGGAGCCACCTCATCATCCTCACATCCCATTTCTATTTATTGGTGATTTTTGGTTGGAATGGGGGTTACTTGCTCATTTTGCTTCTTGTGCACTTTTGGATTTTGGAGCTTTTCAAGTGTTACGAAATTTCTTGGTTTGGGTTTGAAAAGGATTTTGAAGGTTTTTATTGGATCTTGATGGAGAGATAGGCTCTCCACCCTTTTATTATTATGTTATTTTGTTTTTGGTAAGCAAAGATTGTGCTTGTTAAAAAAAAAAATTGTCTTGTGATGTTGTTTGTGTGGGTTGGTTGACTAGTTGGGTGTGTGAGAAGGGCTTATGGGACCATTGGGGAGGGAAAAGGGAGTTTATGTGAGACATGAAAATTGGTGGGAGTGTGAATGGGATTCTTACCTATGGGGAGAGAAAATGATTCATGGATTTGTTGCTTGTTTGAAGGGAGAGATAAGGATTTGTGTGATTGTTTTGTCAACTTGGAGGCTTAGGGTGAGACTCGCACTTCACTTGGGAGGAATAAGGAGGTGGTCTCCCATAACCCTTGCTCTTTTTGGTTTGATCCTCAAAAATTTGTGTGATTGTGATATTGTAATTTTGTGGACTATGTTGTCATGTTTGTGTTGAATGTCTTGTATGTGTTTGTTGTGAAGCCACCTTGTCCAAGTTTTCATTGTTTCTCAATGCTCCTCATGGTTCCTTGGTTGGGGCTTGGGGGCCATTAAGGGAATGGCTTCTTCCCTTAATGGATTTAAGGTTGGGTGGAGAGCGTTTCCTACTCCCCCTTCCTTGTTTTGTGATTCCATTATGAAGTTTGAAGAAAGACAAGTTGGAGCTACTATTGGGATGAAGTCAGTATTTTTGGAAAACTTGTAACTTGGCCTTGTGGCAAGCATTCTTGTTGTATATTGTTTAAATCTATTCTTTCCCACTTTGAGTGGTTTGTATTGTAAAGTTGTAAATTGTGAGAAATTTGTATTCCTTGGAAATCAATTTATCTTGTAAACTCTTTTAAGAGTGTGGATTTATAAAATTAAAATTCCATATGAGTGGTTTTGTGAAAGAAATTATTAGGATTTATATTGTGCTTGAGAATGGAAGGTTTGAATATATATGTAATGGATCTACATCCCTTTTAAGTTAAGTAGCTTCATTGTTGTTTTAAAAAAATTAAAACAAAATTTTTGCATACTTTCATCCCTAATATATTGTATTGTTGGGCTCCATTTTGGGAAGAAACAAATATCTTTCTTTAGTTTCACTTGCTTGTGAAATGAAAATGGCTATTTTTTCCTCCTTGAAAGAAAGTAAGTTGAAGCTCTAAACTACAAATGTATTATTAGATTTGTTAAAGGGAAGGAAATAGTGTTTTTTTAACTATCTTGCATATTGTTTTAAATGATTAAACAACCTTAGTACTTTGTTACATTTTCTTCCTCCTCCTATGTATAGTTAAACATCCTCATAGTCCTCATTTTGCTCTACTAAGCTTCAAATGACTAGTTTTGAGTGACTAATTAAATTAAATTGGAAGAAGGTAGGTACCTAATTACAATCTAAGTTGTATACACATTATAAACTAGTCACTAAACTTTTATCCGTTTAGTTCATTATTAACATCTACACAAAAGAAAAAGATATGAATTCAAAAGGAATTTGATTATATCAATATTATTGATATATTAATATAATTAATATGGTTGTTGTATTCTTTTATTATTTCTTCTTATAAATTATTAATGAAACTAGAATAATGCAAGTATAGCATGTATACTAATAGGTGTATATATTAATGTATCATACTAATATATATAATAATAAATTTATAATTAATAATATTATTATTGTAATTATTATCATCATCAATATTAAATTTTAATTGTTAATAATAACAAATGCCTTTGATAAGATAGTTGTTGATAAATACCAACAATCAACAACCCAAGACAAATACAAAACCTATTAAATGATATATCTAGATTCTTGGTATTATATGATTTATCTAGTTGGGGATAATTATTTCAGGATTTTGTTTCTATAGTTGATACTTATAAGGAATAATTATAATATATAAAGAATATTTCCAAAAGGAAAGCAATCCTGGAAGGGGTTGAGTGTCGATGATCTAATGTTTGGGTCATTTGCAGCAGTTATTGAGGGGTCTCCTATATTCAATGCTATCTGGAAAGCATGGTTAGTAATTAGAAATACAGTCTATCAGCCGGTCTTTTCACAAATGGGGAAGAAAACACAAGCATTCAGATCCATCTGGTGGAATTTGACACATAAGAACAATCTGCTGGTGTGTCTGAGAAGTTGGTCTGCCCTCAAATGGGCTTAACAAGGTATCATCTCAAATTAAAATACAAGTTTTAAGATAATGAACAAAATAACCTTCTTTTATATCCAAAAAGCTACAGGGTCTGCCAGTGGTGCAATGGGACTCCGTTTCTTGAAATTGACACAAAGGGCCTCTACAGCTTGCAAGATTAAATTTAACAAATTTTGGAATGTCTCTAATACCCCTTGAAATTGTAGATGGAGATTCAATTTGATCTGGGCCTATAAGTTAGAACATACCTTGGTTGATAATGTGGAAAGCTTGATGTAGCAAAGAACTTGATAATTCTGGATTGTGTGTGTCAAACTATCTAGTACGTAGTAATGCAGAAACTATGAAAAATGTCTTCTTTGCTTGCCACTACGGTAGACTTGCATGGAAATATGTGCTTCAAGTATTCAAGAATGGGAAGTGGTAGTTAAAAGGAAAATCACATGGATCGATACTTGGACTGGCTCCCTTATTGGTGTTAAACAGCTAAAAAAATTATAATTGATTAGTTGTCTCTAGAAATGTTCCCCACTTTTTATCAAGCAAAAGGATTATGCATTAGTTTCAAAACAAGGGCAGGGACCCTACTGACTCCAGAAGTGAAGTCATTCTCTGTCTGTTTTGCAAGTGGCTATGGAGTTTGATATGCAGAGGCAGGATTTGAGGGAGTTTCTTAGAACAGGACACCTACCGAACAAGGGAAAATATAAGAAATTGTATGCTAGGATACCAAGAGTTCCACCACCACCCAATGTGATAGAGGACAGTGGTAATATTCAGGGCAAATTGACTTCTGCAGAAGATAAAGAGGCATTGAATGCATTGGTGTGGGAAGAGGAGGAACATCAGGTACAACAAGGTGGTGATAATATAGTTGAGAACATGCAGAGGAACAGTGGCCTTGTTAACACTATTAGCTCACCTGAATCCTCAGATAGAACCTGATCACATGCCACCTGCTAGGGGCAAATGGGTTGATTACTTGATTACAAAGGGAATATTGTTTCTACAGAACACTTGAAAGAGTGTTGGCCCATTGGGTAAAAGAAGGAGAATTCACCCCTAATGTGACATTTGACCCTTGGGATTACCGGGCACTATTACCATTCGACCTTCTAATAAGATGCAAGAAGAATCAGGCATGGCCTCTTGTCAACAGCTAATGAAGAATCATAAAGAAGGATCGGGGATTTCTCCATAAAAGAAAGATGACAATGATACACTTTGGTAGAAAAATGTATCCAAGACTTTAGAATATTTGGTTTAATAATTATTTGTTGGAGGATAAAATAGAATAGAAAAATG